>CM051463.1:119389587-120639587 GCA_028095005.1 Rhynchospora pubera
TAGTGTATTCTCGATCTTATGAGGAGCACACCGAGCACCTCCGCATTGTGTTGAATCGGTTGCGAGAACATAAGCTTTTTGCTAAGTTCTCAAAGTGTGAGTTTTGGCTCGAGAAGGTGGCTTTCTTGGGACATGTAATTTCAGGAGCCGGGGTGTCAGTGGACCCTGGAAAAGTGCAAGCCATCACTGAGTGGAATCAGCCAAAGACTGTTACAGAAGTCCGCAGTTTTCTAGGATTGGCAGGCTATTATAGACGCTTTGTTTTGGGTTTCTCCATGTTGGCCAAACCCTTGACAAAGTTGTTGCATAAGGGTGTCCCATTTGTGTGGGGTACTGAGCAAGAGAAGAGCTTTCAAGAGCTAAAGAATCGATTGGTGTCTGCACCGATTCTGGTCATGCCGATTCCAGGCAAGGATTTTGAGGTATACACTGATGCCTCAAAGTCAGGTTTGGGTTGTGTTCTTATGCAGGACGGGCATGTGATTGCTTATAGTTCTCGACAGTTGAGGACACATGAGGAGAACTACCCAACTCATGATCTTGAGCTTGCAGCTGTGATATTTGCACTAAAAATTTGGAGACATTACTTGTATGGAGCAAAGTGCAAGATTTTCACTGATCATAAAAGTCTTAAGTACATTTTCACTCAGAAGGAGTTGAACTTGAGGCAACGTCGATGGCTTGAGCTCATGAAAGACTATGACTTGGACATCCAGTACTATGCTGGAAAGGCAAACTTAGTAGCTGATGCTTTGAGTCGTAAAAGCCGAACAAGTTTGGCTTGGATGCTTACTAGTGAGCCTAGATTGTTGGAGGAATTGGGGCGTTTGGATCTGTTTGTTGGAATGTCACCTGAGCTTAGGGCATCCCTTTCAGTTAGATGTGGTGCTAGTACTTCTAGTGATGTTTCATCATCCTTGTTAGTGCCCTTGTTGTTGGCCGCTATTGAGGTGCAGCCCGATCTTTATGATCGAATTCTTGTGGCTCAGAAAACAGATCCGAAATGTCAAAAATTTCGTGGAGATATGGAAACAAAACTAAATACTCCTTTCAAGTTGGACGAGAATGGAATGTTGAGGTTTAGGGACCGAGTTTGTGTTCCAAATGTGTCGGAATTGAAATCTTTGATCTTATCTGAGGCTCATGAATCGGGGTATTCGATTCACCCTGGTGAGGTCAAGATGTACCAAGATCTCAAAAGAAGCTTTTGGTGGTCGGGCATGAAAAAGGAAGTGGCTAAGTTTGTAGAAAAGTGCCTAGTGTGTCAACAAGTTAAGGCCGATCGAAAGAAGAGTGCTGGACTTTTGCAACCCCTTAAGCTACCACATGGAAAGTTCGAGTCGGTGACTATGGACTTTGTGACTGGTTTTCCCAAAACAAAGAGGCGTGTGGATGCTATTTGGGTTGTGGTGGATCGGTTAACGAAAGTGGCTCGTTTCATACCGATCCGATCTGATATAGCTGGAAAAGAGATGGCTGAGTTGTTTCTAAAAGAAGTGTGCAAGTATCATGGGTGCCCAAGAGAGATCATTTCTGATCGAGATGTTAGATTCACTTCCACTTTTTGGAAGAGCTTTCAAGAATCTATGGGTACTCGTGTCAGGTTTAGCTCTGCTTATCATCCACAGACAGACGGTCAGTCAGAGCGCACGATACAGACATTAGAGGATATGTTACGTGCATGTGCTTTGAGTTTTGGAGGTTCGTGGATGGACTATTTGGATTTGGCTGAGCTAGCATACAATAATAGCTTTCACTCAAGTATTGGGATGTCGCCATATGAGGCACTTTATGGTGAGCCGTGTCGTACACCGCTTTGGTGGAAGACAAAAGGAACTCGTTTTTCTACGGGTCCCGAGTTGGTTGAGGAAAGTAAGGAGAAAACAAGGATAGTTTTGAGTCGTTTACAAGCGGCTCAGGAGCGGCAAAAGAGATATGCCGATGTCAAGAGACGGCCGATTGAGTACAGTGTAGGAGAAGAGGTTTGGCTAAAGGTTTCACCCATTCGTGGGGTGCACCGTTTTGGTGTCACTGGGAAACTGAGCCCTCGTTATGTTGGGCCATTCAAGGTATTGTCTCGCGTGGGTCTTGTGGCTTATGAGTTAGACTTGCAACAGACTCTTCCGCGAGTACATCGAGTGTTCCATGTTTCTCAGTTGAGGCGGTGTGTCAGAGATCCGTCACTTCATGTAGACATTTCTGACATACATTTGGAAGAGGATTTGTCTTATGAGGAGAAGCCGTTGCGGATCTTAGATATGAGAGAGCAGCGACTCCGTAGTCGATCAGTTAGACATGTGTTAGTTCAGTGGAGCCAACACTCGGAGTCAGAGGCAACTTGGGAGCTCGAGAGCACGATGCGAGAGCGTTACCCCGAGTTATTCGTGAGTTCAGGTACGTTTTCGTTCAGAGGACTGAACGTTTCTTTAAGGGGGGAGGGATGTAACATTTCTAAAATTTTAGTTTTAATTTTTTATATATATATAATAAATAAGCACAAACAATATATATTTTAATAAATATTTCATGCCTATTAAATAAGTTATTGCATAATACAAAATTATAATTTCATTAGCAAATTCATGTCATGAAAACGATTTCTGCACAAGTCATATCATCCATAACACATTGGGTTCATTTTTGGGAGGCACCATACTTTTCCCTCTCACACTTTCTCCCACTTTAATTAAAACAAGTCATTAATTTCCCTTTCTCACTTCTCTCTCTCTCCCACCGTGAGCAGCAGCCAAGAAAGAGGGGGAAAAAAAAGAAAAACAACAAAACCCATCTCATTTCTCTCTTCTTCCTCTAATTTCGGCCAACACACAAAACCAACTCCAAAAATTAGTAGAAAAATCTGAAAAATTCGGGAAAAATGGGAAATGGATAGTAGAAGTCAAGAGCTGAACATGCAAGTTGTTTATTTTTGGTTTTGAGCCATTTTCATGTAAGTTTTTCTTTTTCCATCATTTATTTCGGTTTTTCACTTTGCATGGTTGAAAAATAGTGATTTTAGTTAAATCTTTGGTTATTGTGGTAAATGACTAATATCTAAACTTTTTGTTTGAGGTTTATATGATATTTAGAGTTCATGACAATTTTTAAACCTTGCATGCAAACAAAAATGCATGATCTAGATTTTATTTAAGTTAAAAATAGTTAATTTCGGATTTTTAAGTAAAAATCCAGATTTTGTGTTGAAAAGTTTGAGGATTTCGAATTTATTGACAATTTTTGAGGTTTTTTGTTGTGCATGATGCAATACAAATTTTCTTATGGTAATATGTGGCATTTGTAGTTACTTCAACTAATTTCTGAAATTTTATAAGTTTAGGTGTTTTTATGAAGATTTTGAGAATATTAATGCAAGTATTAACTTGTGGGAAATGCATGTATGATTTTGTGTTGTTTAAGCATTTAGTCTTTTGCATAAATACTTCTTTTGTCCCTTTTAAAATCTGGCCTTTTTGAAAAAGAGGTGAATTTTTGAGGAATTTTTGCATAAATTTACATTTTAGTACTTCATAGTTATAAGATACTTGAAGTTATAGTTTAGGAATTAAGTTTGTGTATTTAAATGGCTTGCATGCATAAAATACTATATGATCAAATTTTGGACAGCAAGCAATCATTCCATTATTCATGAAATTTGACATGAAAAATAGAGTAGAATGACATTATGCATGGTGCTACTTAACATGGTTATATTGTAGATGCATTTGGACATGATAACTCATTGTTTTATAAGCTAACATGAAAGTTATGAAGCAAATTATGTTCTTTTTCAAATCTGGAATTTTTATTTAATTTAGGGATTTTAAGGGTTTAATTTAGGATTTGGTTAATTTATAGATATAGGAGGCGAGGATATCGGTGCGGGTGTTGCCGAGGAGGGAGACGAGTAGACGTGTTGGTGTTGTCTTTGTCAGGTGCGGATTTCACATGAATCTGAATTTTTATTTTTAGGAATTAAATGCTTTTTATTCTTGCATGTTGAAGTCAATGAATTGCATCTTTTTATCATCTCAATTGACATATAATTGTTATTTACTTGACTGATATTTATATTCATGTTGAATGGTAAATCACTTGAAATTGTTGAAATGCATGTGTATGAGTACTACTTGTTCGATATACCAGATTTACATGTTTTCGTTCGGGGCCGGCTAGCTACCGTGCCGCCGAATCGCTGTGTAGTTGAGCGCTCTTGCACAGGGCCCAGTATTCTCGAATCTAGACGGGGTATGGGTGGTAAATTGGAAATGACAAGTATGGTACTGTTTGTGACTTCTTGTATGTCATGGATTGTGTAAATATAAGTGATTGACTAAGAACCAGCCCTTATATTATTGCATGTCCAAATAAAATGCCAACTTTTGTTATTACTTTAATGATCTCTGAATCGTATCTATGTATTCGTTGGCATTCAATCTTTTCATATGCATTATGGATTATTATTTTTGGTTATTCTTTTTGCTAGTATTTGATTCTTGAACATGAAAGGTAAGATTCATGTGACTGGAACTAAATACCGCACTGAGAAATTTTATTTCTCACCGTTCCACTTTTTGTTGTGGGTTCCAGGTTTTGAGGCGGATTCTAGTGTTGGAGTCGAGCGAGATTAGGCCTTATTGTCCTCCTTATTATTATCACTACTAGGTATCATGCATGGCCTCCATTTTGAGACTTGTGTACCACTTTTGTATGTACTATATTTGGGTACGATATGTATCGAGGCCATTACCACACTTATGTCATTTGTATGATTGATACTTCCATGCTATGTTGCACACTTTATCATTTTAGAACTTATTTTCTATGCTTGTGATAATAGTAGTGATATAATATGCTATGTGAATGTGGTACCAATTGGGTATGCAATGTGGGTAAAAAGGGGCTGATTTTGTTGGGGTTTACATGTCATATTACCTTGAGTTTTGGGGTGTGACAAATGTTCTATAAATTATTGAGAAAATATATGTATAATTGCCACGATTATCTGACTTTGATTCTAATTAAAATAATTTAAATAATTTAAATATTGGTGAAATAGCTAATTTACAAAATTAGAATTCTGAATAAGCAACACAATTGACCACATGGTTTGGCCATAGAAGATCTGTGAATTTTTAATAAAAAAAAAGAGAGTACGAGACAGACGAGATCTCTCCTCCTTCTGCCTTGTCTGCCTCTTCTGACATGGCGATGTTTTCTCCTCTTCTTTTCTTTATGCTATGAACTCGAGAGCATCGCGCTCTCCTCTCTGTGTTGCGATGTGAGTGGTCAAGTGCACGGCTACGTCTGGCTGGCCCAACCAGAGGTGGGCACCTCTCTGTTCGTGGTGTGTTGGCACGAGGAGGCCCCTCTTCTCCTCCTCGTTCGAGATACTTTGGCTGTAACCCTGATTTACGCATTAGCGTGACTCATTAAACTCTCTCGAACTTCACTCCTCTCTCGTCTCTTTTGTCTCTTGCTGTCGAGGTAAGCTTATATATACAATCGAGAATTTAGGGTTTTAATTTGGGGATTTCAGTAGACGAAGGGAGAGGAGGAATAAAAGCTTCAGAGAGGTATTGTTGCTTTGTCCCTATTCTGATTTCAATTTCTGGCTTAGATTATCGATTCTCAATAATTTGATATTGGTTTATGGAACTGTCCTTGTTCTTGATTTGCTTGTCTTTGATTTTGGCATTGATCGTTCTTGACTGTTTGAGGAGATTTGTTAAAGCTCACGAGCAAGGTATATCCTTACTGTGGTTTCTGATTTTGATAAATTGAACTAACTGTTAGGCTAATTATTGATGCGAAGATATTATATAAGCTTAATTGAATGATTTATATGCTGTGAAACTTATAATTGGAATTTTAGAGATGTCAGTATCAATCTGTTAGGGACTGTGTTGTTTATAGCTTCAATTTCATGTAACGGTTATTATATAACAACCGTTTTAGAAGCCAGTCTTCTGTAACGGTTATTATCTAATAACTGTTATGGTATTGTGGACGGAAATGTGGTTACGGTTTTATGGAGAACATTTGTAACGGTTAATAGATAATAACCGTTACAGAAGACTGGCTTCTATAACGGTTGTTATATAATAAACGTTATCCTATTGTTGACGGAAATTACATTTACTGTTTTTTAGATCATGTGTAACGGTTATAATCTAATAACTGTTACAGAAGCCAGTCTTCTGTAACGGTTATTCCTTAATAACCGTTACAAAGACCTTCTTTTTTTTATTTCGCCTGTTTTATTGGCTAGCCCAATTTTGCTAGCCGAATTGGTACCCAATTTACATCATACAAACCAACATGCAGCAGACAAACATATATCATGCATATATCAGAAACGACTGCATCAAAATGCCCATGAATAAATAATACCCCAAGTCATGTATCATGCATATATCACAAACATATATCAGCAGACAAACTATACATAGAGTTAACACCAAGTCAAGATAAAATGTTCCTAAAATAATACCCCATACATGAAGTCCATAACCTCCGAAACGACTGCATCAACGTCTTCGTTTTTACATGGTTGTCCAACTGACTCGATATACTGCAATTTGATCATTAACAATTGATGAAGTCAAATAATTTTGTAAACCCTAAGCCCTAAACCAATAAAAATATGAAATCCTAAAATAATAAATCGGCTTAACATTACCTCAGGAAATTCTCCGACCGTAGTCCAACTACTTAATATTGCCCTCATGTTGAGTTTTGTGAAATATCCACACTCTGTGCCGCCCCTTTGTATCGGTCCCTAATTAAGATTCCAACAAAAGAAACACAATCTTTTTTAGTTAATTTCAATTTCACAAACAAATAATATCTTAAACTGATAAGTTCTGTACCTTAATTCGGTACCAATCAAATCCTGTTCTGCTTTTTTGGCTATATCTTCTGGTTTCCACTAAATACCGCTTGTATACCCTGCATGCAATAACATTTAAAACAACAAAATCTAATATTTTTTAATTTGAAAAATCTCATCATGCTTTAACTTAATTCAGAAATGGAAACTTACGAAGATATGAATGGCTTAATATATAACTTTGGATTCTTGCGTTCCAAAGAATCAACAAAGTGAACGGTGCGCTTCTCGACATTAATAACAAGGACAACCCAATGAAATATGTAATTAATAGAGATTTATTATTTTGGTGGAATTAAAGGAAACTACAAAATTCTTTCATTAGTAGCCATATTGGTTATATTTCTTACTGCTGATTATACGGCAAAACAAGATAGGAGGATGGATTATCCATGAATGCTCTCGTTAGATAATTCACCGCACCGAGTTCTTCGTGTTTGAATTTTCACTCAGCCAATAACTCTGGATCTAGTACGGTGATGCTCTTGGAGAACTCATTCTCTTCTTGACCTGTTGAAAGTTCTTCCATCCAAAACCTGCAAACATGGATATCAAAGTTCAACAATTTCAATTTTAAATGAATTGAATGAAGAAAAAAAATAAACATTAAAGTTGAAAAATTCAAACCAGCAGTAAAATTTCACGATCGATTGAGATAGCTCCTCCCTTTTAAAGCATTCGACAATATCGTCGACATTAACGTTGAACTTAACATCGCCATCGTGCGTACCCCAAGGATTGCAATTAGGTAGCTCAAAGTTCTTCTCTTCTTCTGGTTGGAGCATCAACAGTCTGTATACTGCTAGTTCGGATGGGCTCAGCCTGTCAATAATATCCTTTGGGAGGAGTGGATCACGAGTAACAAACGACCCCGCACTTGGGACCTTTGGACTCTCCTCTACATTCTTGGCCGCCTCCTTCGCCTTTGGCTTCTTTTTGGTCAAACTCTGCATTCAATGCCATCATATTAATAAGTCCTTAGTTGAAATGTATGAAACAGATTGTCGTAATTAAATAAAACGATACCTTGTGGCCTATCTCCACCAAAAATGACGGCCATGGGAATCGGCCCCCTATATTATTTCCTAATAGCTCATCTGACCTACCAGGGACTTGTCATTCACGAAATTTATCGCCTACTCGGAGAAGATGGACATACAATTGTTGATCAGTTAGAGGCACACCATGTATGATCTGACCAACAACACTCGGAATAATATTTCCTTCGGTCACCTTAATCCTCTAGTTGTTGTGATCAAGAGAAAAGAGATCGCACGGCATTTCTTCCTAAAATTCAGTTCAATCAGAAACCCTAATGCTAAGCCAAAAATAAATCTAAAGAGAAAAGAGAAAAATGATCAATATGAACCTGAACAACGCTTCTCGGATCCGGAGGCATATAGCTTGAGGCAACTGTTCGGAATAACTCTTCGTTTGGCATTCCTGAGTCTACCTCAGCTTCAACGAATGGGTGGTACGGCGTCACAAATTGCTGTGGTGCTTGAAACTGCAATCCGCTACTGGCCAACCATTGTTTCACGTCCTGAAAATTATGAAGCAACCGGATGATGAAGAATAGTTTTCATTCATTTTGATTACATTTTGATTGTCAAAAAGGATTACCTGAAATGCTTGTTGTCTCGCCGCATTCATTATCTCCTCAGAGTGAATCAAGTCCCTTTTGGTTTTCTCAGCGGCTTCAGCTGCGACCCTGTTCATCAATTCTTCAATCTGGTCTGGTGCCATCCATCCTTCATGCGCATCCTTTCTAGACTTTCTTTTAACACATCTTCCTTCTTAGTCCATAAAGGATATCCCCTGATTCTTCCTGGATGTTCCGGCCTGTCAACCGCCCGATTTAAGACTTCTTGTTCCGGTATTGACCCGGAATTGATTTCACCAGACATGGCACTCAACCGACTGAATGCCTCAATAGTCGACGAATCAGAGCTATAGAACGTGTAAGTATCTAACAAGCAACAAACAAATCTTATTAATAACCACAAAACAGAATTTGAAGTTAGCATATATAATAAGTCTTTACATGTGTAAGTACCTTTATCCTTCGTAGCCACAGTCCTTCCCATGAAATACCTTTGACTCCTCGGTTCCAAATCACCGATGGTAATGCTCGTGGAACCGGCCCCTTCAGAATCTCCGGGTATGACAATCTTGTCTGTAGGTTTCCATGAACCTTTTTTTCCTCTATAGCCAGTGGAACCCATCCTATGAGGCTCTTTTCATTTCTTTCTCAACTCCTTCGCTTTGTTGCTCTTTTGTACAAAATCTGCACCCGTCCTTTTCATGAAAAATTCTTCCCATTCTTTTTGTGAGATTGGGTGTTTATCGCATGGATTTTGGAGATTGTTTGGATCGGCATTTGTGATGTACTCCTCTGCAATCCTACTTCTATAAGCCCTGTGACTTATGCCCATCGCTTTGAGAGTATTGTTCATGGCTTTATCATCTTCGATGTTGAACATTTTCTGAAATATAACGAAACGTTAGTTAATTGGTAGCATAGAAATTTAAATTAGATGATTTAATTGAAAATTTATTCACCTTGATGTCCAACCACAACTCAAATTTGGTTTCCTTTGAAACGTCCTTTCGCCAATCATTAATTGTGATTGGCACTCTTGCTCTAGCCAGATACCCGCAATATGATGCAAATTTGTTCACCGCCTCTTCAGTACCAATTGGCACTCCTTCTTTGTCAAATTTAATCTCATACTTTTCCCCAGCAGTTTTTTTCCTCCTAAACTCTTCCATTGTCGTTCTGCTCCTTTTTTTTATTTCAAACGTTGTGACCTCCTCATCGCTGGATTCTGTACCAGCCTGTTCACCATGTAAATCTCTATCTTGATCTCCAAACATATCTATTAACCAATAATTAACAACAATGAAAGCAATCAAATCAAGTTAACATAAACATAAACAAACATAAACAAACATAAACATAAACAAACATAAACATTAACATTAACATAAACAAAATATATTAACATAAACATAAACATTAAATGACAAGTTCAATCTCAAATAACAAAATACATTAACATAAATCTAAATCCTAAAACTAGTGTTCTTCATCCGATAGAGACATATATCTAAATCCTAAAACTAGTGTTTATCATCCGACAAAACAATGACTTCATCATCTGATATTTCAATAACTTCTTCTTTCCACTCTGTGTACGGTGCCACAAGCTTGTCAATCAAAAGCTTGAAAAACATTGCATGATGTTCATATTTTGAGAGGCTTGGTTGGCCTTGGTTTTGAGAGGCTTGGTTTTTGTTCGTTTAGTTTTGAGAGGATGGATTGGCACAAACTTTGCGCCTAACGTACACTCGTTCGATCGGCTTTTTTCCCTTTGAATTGATTCCTTCACCTTTCCACATTATTACCTAATTAAAACACCATATATAATATATATTAATGTTTGGCGCAATGTTCAATTTATTCAAACATGGACAAGTTTAAAATTCAAATAATTAAAACATACATAAATTTAAAATTCATTTAATTAAAACACAATAATATTCAAACATGAATTCATACACAAATAACATAAACTTCAAATTACATAGATAAAGTTCACACAACATAACATAGATAATTTTATTAGTTCCTAAGACAATTCAACCCTAATTCTTCTCCTCTTTCTTAACCTCCTTATTCTTCTTCTCCTCCTCCTTATTCTCACTGGATCCCTCATCTATTTTAACTCCCATACTAAAATCAGGGCTCCTTTCACAGCCTGGAGGGAGACGACATACAGCCGAGATGGTCCTTCTTTAGGGAGGTCCGTAAAACGGGAACCTTTTTGATACCACCTTAGGTGTTTTCTCCCCCACCTTGGATTCTTCCCCCACCTTATTCATGTTTTGATCCTTCTCCATCTAATTTTCATTTTAAATAAATTTCTTAACTCCTTATCCATAATCAATTTTAGTAATAACATTTGCATATTAGCCCCAAAACAGCCCCAAATTAAGCATATTAGTCCCTAAGACATTACCAAATTAAGCATTTCAGTCCCTAAGACATTACCAAATTAAGCATATTATTTGCAATTCAGCCCCAATTAAATCCATTATTTGCATTTCAGCCCCTATTAAATCTATTATTTGCAATTCAGCCCCAATTAAATCCATTTCAGTCCCTAAAACAGTTCAAATTAAGCAAAACAGTCCTAATTTTTCATGTCAGCCCCTAAATTAGCCCCAAGCACAGTTCAATCAATTCAATCAATTCATGTCAGCCCCTAAATTAGCCCCAAGCACAGTTCAATCAATTCAGCCCCTAGCATTTGCATTTCAATCAATTTCTAGCATTTCAGTCCGTATTAAATTAAAATTTGAGAGAGAGGGGGTTTACCTTCGAGATAGTGCTGTCTAGGGCTGTATACGAGCCGAGTTCGAGCGAGTTGAGCATAACTCGAACTCGAACTCGTTACAACTCGAGTCAACTCGTGACTCGTTCGGGAGGCAGTTCCGAGCTATCCGAGCTAACTCGAACTCGTCATTTTGTAACTCGAGTCAACTCGTGACTCGGTATTCAACTCGTGAAAATAGTGAATAGATGCAATAATTATTTATGAATAATACAATAATATAAAAAAATAAAATTTATTATCAATTTTATTCTTTTGCATTGATTTGAAGCAAAATATGTCTTGAAACTCAATCTTGATACTCATAGATCATGGTGATGATCTCCAAAAAATTAAAATTTATTACGTCACGAGTCAGCTCACGAGTCAACGAGCCGAGTTGAGTCTAACTCAAACTCAACTCGTTTATTAACCGAGTTGGTTCAACTCGAGTTATGCCAACTCGAGTTCTTTTAGCTCGAGTTATAAACGAGCTTTTCACGAGTCGAGTTCGAGTAACTCACGAGTTACGAGCTTTTTGCTTACCCCTAGTGCTGTCGGGGGTTGGTGGCTGTCTGAGTTGAGAGAGCGGCAGAGAGAGCTGCAACAGAGAGATAGTGAGAGGGAGAGGAAGATGAGACAGAGAGGGAAAGGAAGAGGAGACGAGGGAGGGAGAGGGGTTTATCTTCGAGAGAGAGAGGGGAGTTGTCGGCTGTAGGAGTTGAGAGAGCGGCATAGAGAGAGGGATCGAAGCTGTAACAAAGAGAGACAGAGAGTGAGAGGGGATCGAGCGAGGGGGTGAGAGGAGGAGGAAGAGGAGACAGAGAGATTTACCTTTTTCGAGAGAGAGAGGGGAGCCGTCGAGAGCCGCCGAGAGCTTCTGTGTCGAGAGAGGCGCGAGAGCTTGTGTCGAGAGAGGTAGGGTTTTAAGAAAGGGCAAGTTCGAGTTTGGAAAGAAGTGACGAACAGACGCCTGCAGGCAGGGATAATAAAAGGGTTTGAACCTTCTGTAGCGGTTATTAGCTAATAACCATTACAGAAGAGGTTAATCTGTAACGGTTATTAGCTAATAACTGTTACAGAAGGTCAAACGTTTTTTACATATAACCTTCTGTAACGATCATTAGCTAATAACCGTTACAGAAGGTTCAAATCCTTTTATTATCCCTGCCTGCAGGCGTCTGTTCGTCACTTCTTTCCAAACTCGAACTTGCCCTTTCTTAAAACCCTACCTCTTCTATAACGGTTATTAGCTAATAACCGTTACAGATTAGTTTAATTTTATTTTTTTTTGAACTTTAAAGTTTGTGTCTGTTTTAACGAACTTTAAAAGTTTTTTTCTGAACTTTATAAGTGTAATTAGTACTGATATTTTCGGTGTTGGTTTATCCATGCATGTTATTAAGTGTTTTGACTGAATTTCATTTCTGTGTTGCACATGAATTTAATTTTGTTTTACATTTTTTCTAACAAAATAAAATTACAATTTAGAAAATTAACCAAAAATAAAAGTAAATTAGCTCCTTGTTAACAAAATATTTCACCAATTAATGACCTGCAAAAAATAAAAATAAAAATATTAACATAACAATTTAGCACATCTATGTTAAGAATAATTTATATTAGCACATAACAGTTTTTTAAGTCACATGTGATTATTTAGCTACTTTCTTTTTTTTTCCTTCGCGTGTCGACCCACACGCCTTCGGTGTTATCTGTACGCTTACAAATGATCGATACTGGCTATGATGTATCGTCGATACCGATAGAAAAAAGAGGTATTTCCTCGAAGTGGTCGTATGCTTCTTCATCTACGACATCACCAACACCGACAATACGTCTTTTTCCTGAAAGTGACAAGTAATAAATAAGATGAACATTTTTACTCAATAAGGTGAACATTTGTACTTAAATAAGATTAACATTTACCTTGAAGCACAACATGTCTTTTCTTATCCGCCGGGTCTTGAATGTAAAAAACTTGCATTGCTTGCTTATTTGCAAGTATAAAGGGATCGTCTCGATAAGCCTTTTTATTGAAGTCAACAGTTATAAACCCCATCTTGTCTTTTTTAACTCCACCGTGACCGTTGTCGATCCATGCACACTTGAATAAGGGTATCTTAAATTTCAGGTAATCTAGTTCCCAAATCTCCTCGATCCACCCATAATAAGTAGCCGACCTAACATTATCACTAGATAAAGCTACAACAGTGACTCCACTATTTTGCACGGCACTTTTACCATCATGTTGCCTTGTGTACCAGGTAAATCCATTCAAGTCATACCCTTGGTATGTCTCGACCACGACATCAGGACATCTTGATAACCATTTGACGGTTTCATCGACCTCTGTTTCTTCTTTCCACTCTGTGTACGGTGCCACAAGCTTGTCAATCAAAAGCTTGAAAAACATTGCATGATGTTCATATTTTGAGAGGCTTGGTTGGCCTTGGTTTTGAGAGGCTTGGTTTTTGTTCGTTTAGTTTTGAGAGGATGGATTGGCACAAACTTTGCGCCTAACGTACACTCGTTCGATCGGCTTTTTTCCCTTTGAATTGATTCCTTCACCTTTCCACATTATTACCTAATTAAAACACCATATATAATATATATTAATGTTTGGCGCAATGTTCAATTTATTCAAACATGGACAAGTTTAAAATTCAAATAATTAAAACATACATAAATTTAAAATTCATTTAATTAAAACACAATAATATTCAAACATGAATTCATACACAAATAACATAAACTTCAAATTACATAGATAAAGTTCACACAACATAACATAGATAATTTTATTAGTTCCTAAGACAATTCAACCCTAATTCTTCTCCTCTTTCTTAACCTCCTTATTCTTCTTCTCCTCCTCCTTATTCTCACTGGATCCCTCATCTATTTTAACTCCCATACTAAAATCAGGGCTCCTTTCACAGCCTGGAGGGAGACGACATACAGCCGAGATGGTCCTTCTTTAGGGAGGTCCGTAAAACGGGAACCTTTTTGATACCACCTTAGGTGTTTTCTCCCCCACCTTGGATTCTTCCCCCACCTTATTCATGTTTTGATCCTTCTCCATCTAATTTTCATTTTAAATAAATTTCTTAACTCCTTATCCATAATCAATTTTAGTAATAACATTTGCATATTAGCCCCAAAACAGCCCCAAATTAAGCATATTAGTCCCTAAGACATTACCAAATTAAGCATTTCAGTCCCTAAGACATTACCAAATTAAGCATATTATTTGCAATTCAGCCCCAATTAAATCCATTATTTGCATTTCAGCCCCTATTAAATCTATTATTTGCAATTCAGCCCCAATTAAATCCATTTCAGTCCCTAAAACAGTTCAAATTAAGCAAAACAGTCCTAATTTTTCATGTCAGCCCCTAAATTAGCCCCAAGCACAGTTCAATCAATTCAATCAATTCATGTCAGCCCCTAAATTAGCCCCAAGCACAGTTCAATCAATTCAGCCCCTAGCATTTGCATTTCAATCAATTTCTAGCATTTCAGTCCGTATTAAATTAAAATTTGAGAGAGAGGGGGTTTACCTTCGAGATAGTGCTGTCTAGGGCTGTATACGAGCCGAGTTCGAGCGAGTTGAGCATAACTCGAACTCGAACTCGTTACAACTCGAGTCAACTCGTGACTCGTTCGGGAGGCAGTTCCGAGCTATCCGAGCTAACTCGAACTCGTCATTTTGTAACTCGAGTCAACTCGTGACTCGGTATTCAACTCGTGAAAATAGTGAATAGATGCAATAATTATTTATGAATAATACAATAATATAAAAAAATAAAATTTATTATCAATTTTATTCTTTTGCATTGATTTGAAGCAAAATATGTCTTGAAACTCAATCTTGATACTCATAGATCATGGTGATGATCTCCAAAAAATTAAAATTTATTACGTCACGAGTCAGCTCACGAGTCAACGAGCCGAGTTGAGTCTAACTCAAACTCAACTCGTTTATTAACCGAGTTGGTTCAACTCGAGTTATGCCAACTCGAGTTCTTTTAGCTCGAGTTATAAACGAGCTTTTCACGAGTCGAGTTCGAGTAACTCACGAGTTACGAGCTTTTTGCTTACCCCTAGTGCTGTCGGGGGTTGGTGGCTGTCTGAGTTGAGAGAGCGGCAGAGAGAGCTGCAACAGAGAGATAGTGAGAGGGAGAGGAAGATGAGACAGAGAGGGAAAGGAAGAGGAGACGAGGGAGGGAGAGGGGTTTATCTTCGAGAGAGAGAGGGGAGTTGTCGGCTGTAGGAGTTGAGAGAGCGGCATAGAGAGAGGGATCGAAGCTGTAACAAAGAGAGACAGAGAGTGAGAGGGGATCGAGCGAGGGGGTGAGAGGAGGAGGAAGAGGAGACAGAGAGATTTACCTTTTTCGAGAGAGAGAGGGGAGCCGTCGAGAGCCGCCGAGAGCTTCTGTGTCGAGAGAGGCGCGAGAGCTTGTGTCGAGAGAGGTAGGGTTTTAAGAAAGGGCAAGTTCGAGTTTGGAAAGAAGTGACGAACAGACGCCTGCAGGCAGGGATAATAAAAGGGTTTGAACCTTCTGTAGCGGTTATTAGCTAATAACCATTACAGAAGAGGTTAATCTGTAACGGTTATTAGCTAATAACTGTTACAGAAGGTCAAACGTTTTTTACATATAACCTTCTGTAACGATCATTAGCTAATAACCGTTACAGAAGGTTCAAATCCTTTTATTATCCCTGCCTGCAGGCGTCTGTTCGTCACTTCTTTCCAAACTCGAACTTGCCCTTTCTTAAAACCCTACCTCTTCTATAACGGTTATTAGCTAATAACCGTTACAGATTAGTTTAATTTTATTTTTTTTTGAACTTTAAAGTTTGTGTCTGTTTTAACGAACTTTAAAAGTTTTTTTCTGAACTTTATAAGTGTAATTAGTACTGATATTTTCGGTGTTGGTTTATCCATGCATGTTATTAAGTGTTTTGACTGAATTTCATTTCTGTGTTGCACATGAATTTAATTTTGTTTTACATTTTTTCTAACAAAATAAAATTACAATTTAGAAAATTAACCAAAAATAAAAGTAAATTAGCTCCTTGTTAACAAAATATTTCACCAATTAATGACCTGCAAAAAATAAAAATAAAAATATTAACATAACAATTTAGCACATCTATGTTAAGAATAATTTATATTAGCACATAACAGTTTTTTAAGTCACATGTGATTATTTAGCTACTTTCTTTTTTTTTCCTTCGCGTGTCGACCCACACGCCTTCGGTGTTATCTGTACGCTTACAAATGATCGATACTGGCTATGATGTATCGTCGATACCGATAGAAAAAAGAGGTATTTCCTCGAAGTGGTCGTATGCTTCTTCATCTACGACATCACCAACACCGACAATACGTCTTTTTCCTGAAAGTGACAAGTAATAAATAAGATGAACATTTTTACTCAATAAGGTGAACATTTGTACTTAAATAAGATTAACATTTACCTTGAAGCACAACATGTCTTTTCTTATCCGCCGGGTCTTGAATGTAAAAAACTTGCATTGCTTGCTTATTTGCAAGTATAAAGGGATCGTCTCGATAAGCCTTTTTATTGAAGTCAACAGTTATAAACCCCATCTTGTCTTTTTTAACTCCACCGTGACCGTTGTCGATCCATGCACACTTGAATAAGGGTATCTTAAATTTCAGGTAATCTAGTTCCCAAATCTCCTCGATCCACCCATAATAAGTAGCCGACCTAACATTATCACTAGATAAAGCTACAACAGTGACTCCACTATTTTGCACGGCACTTTTACCATCATGTTGCCTTGTGTACCAGGTAAATCCATTCAAGTCATACCCTTGGTATGTCTCGACCACGACATCAGGACATCTTGATAACCATTTGACGGTTTCATCGACCTCTGTTCCTTCTTTCAACTGGGACTGTACTTTATCTTCAAGCCATTGGACAAATTTTATTTCATGCTCTATGGTAATCAAGTTTTCGGTGTAAGAAGGGTATTGTTCACGTAACTCGATTAGATGTTCATTGATGTAAGGCGCCACAATAGCAAGATGTTGGAGAACTTTCATATGTGCTTTGGTTCTCATTGCAAGATCCGGTATATGAGTACAAGCTCCAATTGTACCTGAAAGGTGAAAATTTGTGCTAAATAAGGTGAACAGATATTGTGCTTTAAGTGAACATTTGTGCTAAATAAGGTGAACAAAAATTGTGCTTTAAGTGAACATTTGTGCTAAATAAGGTGAACAAATATTGTGCTTTAAGTGAACATTTGTGCTAAATAAGGTGAACAAATATTGTGCTTTAAGTGAACATTTGTGCTAAATAAGGTGAACATTTGTGCTAAATAAGATGAAAAATTATTGTGCTAAATTAGGTGAACATTTGTGCTAAATAAGGTGAACCTTAATATTGTGATCTATGTGAACATTTGTGCTAAATAAGATGAACATTGGAAGTTAATATATAACATTTTCCTTCAAGTCTATCCTCATGTCGAGACTTTGGAAGACCGATTGGTTGTACATCCTGCAAATAATCGGTGTAGTACTCAATAACCTCCTCGGCCACATATCCTTCCACTATGCTTCCTTCGGATTTAGATCGGCTACGAACAAACCCCTTCAATTGACCCATGGCTCTTTCAAAAGGATACATGTACCATAGAAATACAAGACCACACATTTTTATCTCTCTAACTAAATGAATGGTCAAATGCACCATGGAGTCAAAAAACGATGGCGAAAAGTACATCTCCAGCTCACATAGGGTTAGAACAACACCTTCCTGTAACTTGTCCAAACTATTCGGATCAATCACTTTAGAGCAAATGGAATTAAAGAAAAAACACAATTTAGTGATGGTTTTCCTCACTTCTTCCCTTAGAATTCCTCGAATTGCGACCGGAAGTAACTGGGTCAGTAGGACGTGATAATCATGTGACTTCATACCAAGTAATTTGTTGTCCTTAATAGAAACATTTCTTGATATATTCGAGGAATAACCAGTAGGAACCTTAATAGATTTCAGGCATTCTAATAAGCTTTTTTCTCTTGCTTTGATAAATTAAATTGTGCTGCAGGTAGCCAAGCTCGATTTTTTCCCTTATCTCGTGCCGCTAGTTCTTGCCGGATCCCCATTTCAACCATGTCCTTCCTCGCATTTACGTCATCTTTAGTTTTCCCTTGAATTTCCAACATGCAACTGTTTACCTCTAATTTTTGCCGCACAAGAAAATTGCAGCAAGTCACGAGATGGTGAAAATAGGGCTCGTGAACACATGATAGGTCCCGACTCTCAGAGGGAGGGGGTCAATTTTTGAAGTAAAAGATGTGCCTGAATTAATGCCGTAATATCGATATTAATATTAATATTAATACAGTTCGCCATATAACTGTATTAATTTGATATTTGATATTCAATATTAATAGAAGGAAAAGGTGACATAAATATCATGGATCATTGATCAAAACAAGAAGCTAGAGGGGTGTGGCAAGGATGCATGAATAAATTAATTATGTGAATTATTCTATGAACTTTAGAAAATTTATTTAATTAATCTAAAATTCCTAAAAATGGAAATTCATAACCATCAAGTGGTTCGCATTTTTATGAGACGGTGTGCCAAGTTTCATGTCAAAATGACAAAAGAGAAGGCTTCAATTAATTTTTCAAAGAAGAATTAAACCAAAGGAATGTTGAAATCCCAGAAAAATGGACAACTCCGTTTCTGTTGGAAATGGAGGAGATAGAAATGAAGGTGACAATTGAAGTGAGCTGCTGAAACCTAATACCAAAGGAATTCGAGGCCCATCTGAAATAAACGAAAGTCCATCAGACATCCTCTCTAACTTACCCCCGTCCTTGGTCCCACTCGTCAGCGAGAGAAACCAAGATAGACGTCGAACCATGATTGGCTCTCGCACTCGACCCCTGATTCGCTCCCGCAGCTGGCCCCACATGTCAGACAACCCCCTCTTCACAAGTGTCGCACTATGATTGGCTCTTGTCCCAGGGAAATTAAAAAATCGAAGAAAGAGACGAGCCCCGTGTCTCTGACAAAACCATCGCCGGCGATCCCCGCCGCCGTTTCTCATGTTCTCGATACCACTGAAAAGCCCATGACAAGGAGAGAGCAACGGTACCACTTTTGACCCTTCTCGTTCCCTGAATATGGCGAATTTTTCCAATTAAGTTTCGAGGCAGTGAAGAAGGAGACATGAAATTGGAGCTCTTGTGGACACGAGAGTCGACATTCTTGTGCATACACCTTCACGAAAGTCATGTGAGAGTGAATGAGCCATTAATTTCATATGAGATGGAGCCAATTGCTAGAACCACCAATGGAGGTTACGGCCAAGTGACGATGGTGATAAAGTTGTGGCATACAACAGTTCAATGGTTTAATTGATGCTTAAAACATGTTTAGCATGATACCTATATGACTTAACAATGGGTACAGTTAATCTGAGCTGTCGATTTGAGTTACAATGAACCAGACTAGCAGAATCACCAATGGAAACCATAACTACATCAAAGTTTGGGTTAAGCACTGCCTAGTGAAGAGTCATGTGGCTAATTAATGCTAATAGCATGCTAAACACAATATGTGAATGCTTAGATAACTAATTGCTAGTGCTGAGATAGCTACAATTATTCCTCTGTGATGATATCAATTATTGGTGCCAAGATGGGGTATAACAAGAGATGTAGCGAGTGTTGTCCGACCCATGTCATTAGCCACTAATCTGATCAAACACTGAAATCCAATGGTTAAACTTTAAAGGATTGTAACACTCAAACTATAGTACATGGTTGAAATCAAGGAGCATATGCCAAGACAGGCCACTCGGCGTGTCATTGAAAGTAATCACTGAAGATGATCAATTGTGAGCATTGGAAGGGCAATAAAGGAAACCAAGCAAATTGTCACACATGTAGAGCATCATATGCCTCAGAACCAAATAATTGGAGGCTTATTGAGGCACTCAATTGACCAATTTACCCCTGAGGAGGTGCTAATCGCTTGGAAAAATTTCACTATTAATCAATGGACCCCATGTCTTATTCGGCTGCCCATTGGCTACAGCACATCTAATTCAAATCTGATTCAATTGTTTAAAAGATGAGTCACTGTATATCTCCTTCCCCAACTCAGCATAGAAACAAAACATGAAGGGCAAAGATGGAAATGCAACTCCTCCTATGGTCCCCTCCCTCCATCAGCTGCCTCTACATCTAGATGAAGACAAACTAAGCAAACTTGCTCCCCAAAGAATCTACTACAACCATCAGATGAAGAATGGAAGATGGAGATGCATCAAGACTGAGGAAACCCTCCATAAACCCTAATGCCGCCTCCTATAAAATTGAAGCTCAACCATCAGATTGCAATCAACCACTAGATGAATGCCAACACTTGTCCTTGTGTCCCTGGCGCCAAAACATCCCTCCAAGGAATCTCCAAGCGCAAAATAGTGAAGACAGCAGCAAATCTACAATTTCTCACTCAAACTGCCAAGTGGCGGTAGACCCTTCCCCAAGTCAAATTGAACCAATGAAATACTGCCACCACAGCACCAAATGCTTTTCAGTAAGAATTGGTAAATAGAATTAATGCCACGAACCCTAAAAGAAATGCAATTGAAATCCATGGTGAACTCGGCAGCCAACATGGCATAAGTGAGAAACACAAGTCCAAATCAACATGCCACCTCCCATGCTTGGTGGGCATCATTGACATGTGTCAAAGCATAATTGGAAGTGCAATTGGCCAGTAAAAGAAGAGAAGTGAAGAAGTAATGCACTCGGCAGCTACACATGAACCATTGGATTAAAACCCTAAACCCATGGCTCATCCTTGCCACACAACGAAAACCATCCATAGATTTACAATACCAGCCCATGGTTTTGCCAAAGAACTTGTTCCCCACGGTTCCATGACAGCCACTGGATCAAGATGAAGGGTGAGATGTGCATGGTTCAACTCCATGGAAACCCTAACTTCAAGCCTATATAAAGACCTCAAATCAGAAGAAGAAGAGAAGCCTCCACCTACCCCAAGCTTACGATATACACTGAAACTCTGCCTCCATCCTTGGTTAGGTTAGAACAGAAGAGAGAAAGTTCTGTAATTTCGTCGAGCAGTTAGCTTGTAATAGGAAATAGAGAAAAGAAGAGAGAAGAGAGAGCCTAGGTAGCTTTGTCTTGTAAACCATCCTTTTAACATATCAATAAAGAGAGTTTGATCTTCAATTGCTGTTTTGATTGGCGTTTGAGTTAGCCCAGCCACCAAACAATGGTGGTCTGGTGCCATATTGCTATTTCATATCTATTTCATATTTTTGCATCTCACATCTGCATCTAACATAAAATAAAAGTGACTTAAAGCAAATAAAAAGGGTTTGTGCATCTGTTAAAGCACAAGAACAGCAGGTTGAGACACAGCCGCCATGGCCAGAGCTCGAGCTCACTTCATCGACATACCTGAAGAGAAACACAGTCCCAGCGACTCAAATCAACCAAGTAAAGCAAGGAGAAGCTATCTGACATGTATGGAAGGAGGAATCACCTCTCAGTTGCTCTAATTTACAAAAGAAAAGAAGTTGAAGTGCCTCGAGTAGATCCGAGTGGGCCCAGTCAAATATAAGTCAAATGGAGAAATTGAAGCTGTAGAAGAAAAGAGGATAAGGATACGACGCTGTGGAGATCAACCGCGCTCGAAAAGGTGGCCAGAACACTCGAGTCAACGGCGGAGGAGCCACTGTGCCGTCGAGTCAAAGGCAGCGGACAAAAATAAAAAAGACACGGAAGAAGAAGAAGGAGATGACTCATGTTGACCATGCACGAATCTTGAAGTTGATCAATGGATGGATTTCAAAAAGTAACGGATCAATAGAGTTAGCCGCGCGGAGATCCTGTGTGTCGCCTAGCGCGTAAACCCCTGTGAAGAAGTCGCCCATAGACAACCAACTGACATACAACACCAATGATCACACCAAAAGAGACACAGAAGAGAAAACCCAACCAAATAATAAGGCCAACTCAAATGAACCTGGTGTACCAAGACCATGGGACTCGTCGACGGAACCTGAACCCGACACAGACCCCACCCGGTTCATAGGCGCGTGCGTGAACCAGCCGACTCAACCAACTCAATCCAACGCCTTTGCCTGATCTTCTGCAACTCAACTCGTGTGGCCAGCGCTATTTCATGCCACAAATCACCTCTCTTGCCCACGTGGACCACCAGGAAGCCGACAGCTCAGCCCTCTCCAATGACGTGGACCAATCAGAAAATTTACAGCAAACCAGAATTTCAAAAATACATTAAAAATAGCCAGAAAATCAGAAAAATTCCTGTAAAATACCAAAATGTCCAGAAAATTATGAAGAATCTTTCTAACTGACACATCATATATAAAAACCCAAATTAAGAGTCACTTTTATTTAAAAGTCCATAAAACTTTAAAAATATCATAAAAAAATATAAATAATAAACATAAACATTATCAAAAATTAATAATTGTTATTAAAGGACAGCAGGGATTCTTGGATGACAGGTATTCTCCAGAACCAGGACACTCCAGAGCCAGTCAAGTCAGAACCCATACTTCAAACTTAAGACCCAAGCCAAGTCAGGACTTCAAGAAAATTCCCGAAAAATTGAACCCAGACATCTAAACTCAACTGGACTCAGAACTGAACCTAAATCCAAACTCCATAACCAAATACCGAAGCCTCAACCAGACCCAAACCCAGAAATTCAGAACGAAGGCCTGAAACCAAGAAACTAAAATCCAAATACCAATGTTAAACCATAACCAGACTCAAACCAAATCCATAGCCCCAGATTCTGAATCAAGTCTCAAATCCTAAATCCTAAACCTTAAATCCTAAACCAAGAAACCAAAATCCAAATACCAACGTTAAACCACAACTAGACTCAAATCAGACTCAGAGCTCCAGATTCTGAATTAAGTCTCAAACCCAAAATTCAATTCCAAATCCAAACTCAAATGAACATCCAAAAGCCAAGTCCAAACCCAGAGGCCAATACCAAGTCAAACACCAAATCAAATCAAACAAGATCCTAAAGCCCTATATCCTGGTACTACACAGAAAGCCAAGTCCATATCAAGATAACCAAGACCAACCTGTGATCCAATGATCTGAATTTCTTATGATAACAATCTTAGAAGCAATATAAGATATAATTATAAAAGTTAAAGCATCGAAGTCTGCATATCACTTAAAGTTTAAATTAAAATAGCATGCATACGCATTTTGCATCATGACCACATTCCGCATAGCACTAGCCATTATATCGAACAAAACTGACTCCAATTGCTTTCAATGCCTAATCATTTAATTATTCCCGATCTAGAGGTGCTCTTGTCTGATTCCCAACTCGGATTCAGATCGGAGGTAATTAACAGCAGGGGCTTGCGCCTGCTGGAAGGAAAGGACCTACACACAAACAATCAACTCTTGAGGTCCCTAGGGTCGCATTGCTATCTTTCGTTCGTAAAACGGGTAGTGGTGTTCGAATTCTAGGGGACTCAAGGGGTATCTGATCCGCATTTTCTTCGCCCCATAGAGGACTATCTGATCTTCCGTGGTTGGACTGAAAAAGTGCGAGACAGATTCTGGCACGCCCGGTGGGACTTTCTTCTCCTCTCATCAGGGAATAATTAAAGGATTAAGCATGAAAAGTACATAGGAGTCTATTAAATTTCATGTTACATACTAATCTCGAGTTCTCTTCATTTTAAAAGGAACAATGGTGACTTGGTGCCAAATTGTGACTGGAGAACATCTCAAGAATGGTGGTGGCTCCGTGGCCGGGACTCTCCAAGTGCCCGTCCAAACTACCACACAACTCCAAATGGTGACGCTCGTTGGTGGAGAACATCTCAAGAATGGTGGTGGCTCCGTGGCCGGGACTCTCCAAATGCCCGTCCAAGCTACCACAAAACTCCAAATGGTGATGCTCGCTGGTGGAGCATCTACTGTTGTCCCATGCAACCAGAAAGGGAAAATGTTAACTCATTATGTGAAAGAGACTCTTGCTCCTAAATCAAAAGGAACAGAGACCAAGACTAGGCTCTCGAGGATTCAAGCCCTCCGCCTGGTTCAGCAAGAAGAATTGGATACTGACCTGCCTCTTAGTAATGCATTCGCTCCACTAAGGGTGCTGAAGAAAAATTCTGTGGACTTGCACTTTCGTGAGGACTGGGAGCTCCCCATTTACGCTCCGGTTGAGGCGATGGAAGGAACGGTCCCAAAGAAACATCACATTGTTGAGGCAATTAATGCAACCTACCAGATTGTGAAGAAGTGTCAAGGATCCCTGAAAGCCACAACCAAAGTTCCTGGTAGTTCTGACACACTGTCTGTCCAAGAAAGACTAAGGTTCCCCATCCATCAAAGGCGGAGGTTCTCTTATTTTGAGGATCATAGGGTGCAGAACGTTGATAATGGTGCGTCGGAGAAGGATACAGAGACGTTTGACATGCTGAATTTCCCTCCGCTTAAACCCCATCCCAAAGCCATGAAACCAAAGGGTTGTGTGAGGAAGAAACACGCTCCTACCGCCCTTATAATCAAAGGAAAGGCGGCATATGCTGCCAAAAAGAAGCAAGATGCAATGGTCACTCAAAATGGAATTGTATCTAGAAAGAATAGCCCAAGAGGGAAAGAGGTTGAGCCTGATGTAAAGTCGACCTCTGTGTTCACTATAACTAACAATGGCTCGCGAGCCGTCATGGTTGGGAATCCACAAATCACCATTTCATCTACTAAACCGAAGTTTCCAAGGGTGACCCAAGCTTCCCCATTAGCTGTTGTAGCTGAGAAAAAGGTGACTAATAGAGCTCTGGCTACAGTCGCATTGGGAATCAAGATTGCCAAGCTCCATACTTGCGGAGCAAAGCCAATAACCGCTACTCAAGTCATGTCTAATACCACAGAAATGAAAAAAGTCAAAAACTTCAAACCTAAACCCCTCTCAATATACCAAGGAAAGATAGCAGCAGAACCAAATCCATCGGTGGAGAACTCCTTTGCTTCACTGATGATTGCCAAGGAAAAATTCTCGGTCACCCAAATTAAAGCGACATGGAAATTGCAAGTTGGAATAATGGAGAAAGCAATTGCATCTATGGAAGCAACTCATGAAGCTTCTGAGATGGTAAAAGATAAGCAAAGGAAAGAAAAAACTAGTGTGTCGATTCCACCTGACACTCAAATTATGAGTCCTGACGCATTAACTAGCGAAAACTTTACTCTTCCCTCCCAAGAAATGGAAAAACCTACTCCAATTAAACAACACACCGGGGGCAGCCTCCCGGAGGAGCAAAGGAAAATTCTTCACATACTTACACAAAAAGGATTGATATGTCCCTTCCGGAAAACGGAGAAACAAGCGCCGAAGGAACTTCGTAATGGGGGCAACTTTCTTGAAAGACAGAAGAAAACTTTTTCCATACCTATTGAAGGGGGATTGGTTCACCCCTCCCTGAAAATAGGAGAACAAGTGAAGGTAAAGCGAAGCCTTGGGGGCAGTTTTTCTAGAAAGCAGATGAAAATCCTTCCCATACCTACCAAAAATGGATTGGCAACACTCTCCCGGAAAACTAGAATGCACATGCTTAATGAACAAGAAAGGCAGGGGGCACACAATCGATGTGCTAAGCTGATGACCTCTAAACCTCAGGGATCGAGAATACAAAATATGTGGCATGAAGCATTCGCCTCACAAACTTCTGGAGTAAGGATAAGGCAAAACCCTCAGTACAAAACAAGGTTGAAAGTTTCATGTCAGTCGGATCCAAAAATCATATGGAATGATCGAGGACTCGAAGGATGCGCCACTGTCCGTATGGTAAGCGCATCAGAGGAAGAGGTAGATTCTGACGATAGTCACACTACAGCAACCGAAACCGATAACCAAAGAAATACCTGGAATACTATTGAAGAAACTCAAACCCAAGAAAATGATGATCCATCAAAGAATGTGCAAACCTTAATCCAAAATCCCCTCTTCGAAAGGTCTCTATGGGAAAAGATGATAGATACCTCCAAAAGTCAAGATGAATTTGAAACTGGTCAAAGCGAATCCTTAGGAGACAATTTCGCAAAAAGGGAAGTGGAAGATTCAAATTCAATCCGTATGGTGAATTCTGACACTAGTAACATACAAGACCATGAAAGCCATATGGTGAGAACTAAAGATCACATGAAAAGGAGCTCGTCACTTAATAATAAAAGGAATGTGAGTTATCGCTCTACCCAAAGGGATGACAAAAAGTTGGTTGCGCCAAAACAAACAGACGAAAGCTCAGAAAATGAGGGTGAAAGCTCTAAGCCGGGGGCATCATCTGATGGCGATGAGACTGTCCAAAAAAGGCAGGAACTCGAGCGGATGGATCGCCAACTAGAAGAAATTCAGCAAGAAAATGCTCGTCTGTCCAATTGGTGCTCCAATGTGCAAGATTCCCTTACCAAAAAAGGATTATGGCATAATTTCCTTCCTAAAATAAATGATCCACATCCTAAGAAACCTAAGTCCGTGAAATTCAATAGTGAAGATCCAAAAATGAATGATACAAAAACAAAGACCAACTGTTTGGAGAACAAACCCATACTAAAACATTGCAAAGAGCCCATAAATACCTCAGGTGACCCTTTTGAAAAACTTGGGATAACTCATGAGGAAATTGAAGAGATGATAAGCCAACGATTGCAGAAGGCAGGGTTAGGCCCTCCTGCTCGTTCCAAGGAAAGATTTGGTAATCCATACCCAAAGGAATACGACTTGGTGCGTTATCCTCCGGGTTACATAATCCCAAAATTCCCATTGTTTTATGGTGTGGGAACTGAGACAAGCCCAGAAGAACATCTAGCGCGATTCAAAACTTTATGTCAAGATACAGCGCAAAATGAAGCACTTCTCCTGCGCCAATTTTCCCAGAGCCTAATAGGAGTAGCTTTCAAATGGTATGCCTCATTAAAAGAGAATAGTATTCAAACTTGGGGAGACATGGAGGAATCCTTTTGCGAGAGATTCACAATAACACCCCAGAGAATTACACCAATGGAGCTGACAAGCATGAAACTTAAGGAAGAAGAGTCTCTCTCGAACTACATTATGCGATGGAGAAATCTAAATGATCAATGTTATCCGCGGCTTCAAGAGTCTGATATGGTGGAATTGTTGGTAAGGAACATTAGTAAACAAATTCCACTATTGGGGCCACTCTTAGTAATGAACAAAGCCACTACATTCGGAGCCTTGCTTGATACAATGGAGAAATACAAGGACCTTGATATAACTGGGTTATTTCAACCCCTCAGGAGTGACCAAGAAGAGGTTGACATGACTCTAATGGGCAAGAGTGATACACCAATCAAGAAAGCCATAAATTCGGAAGCTTCCAGTAGTTGTGGTTATGAAGTCAACTCCAGGAAAACAAATAATGACAAGAAGGTCTTTCCCAAGCCCAGAAGACCATCCCTGATGGAGCAAATGAGTAAACCATATTCTTTCAAAGTAGGAGAAACCAAAAGACTCTTTTATCGGGTCTTAACAAAAGGGCTTGATCTCCCGCCAAGCAAACGACCCGAAGAAATGAGAAACGTCCATGATCCTAACTACTGTCCATATCATAGGGTCATTGGACACCCGATTGAAGAGTGCTACAAGTTCAAGGATACTCTTGAAAGGATGATCCGCAAGGATGAGTTTAACCTACCTAAGAATGCCCTCCAAAACCCTATGCCTCATGTGCAAGTTAGTGAAACTGAAACCGATGATGATGATTCTGATGATGGAGAGTATTCGTCGACGACTTGTAATATGATTTCTCATGTTGAAACATGCGAAGAAATTCCTGAAAGTGGTTCAAGGCCTCATAGCACTAAAACCCAAGGGCTCCCAGTCTCAACAACATCTTCTAAGCAAGATAGGTTGAGGAAGCAACTCGAGCTATGTAATCATTGGATTACGTTGCTCCCTCAGCAGGTTTCGGCACCTCTTCAAGGGGATGGAAGATCACACCAGGCGAAAGTCGCAGGAATAGCCATGCTCCAGCAACAAAATGGTGAAATACATGAGCTCCTGAGAAACTCCAAGGAAAATAGCAAAGTTTCCCGTGTCAGTTCAACAAAAATTCAACAAAGGGAAGCCGAGTCCAATAAAGAATACATGAAAAGGTGGGAAATTTTGATGGAATCACGGTCACAAGATGGCCATACTGAAACAAACTCTGAAAACAACCAAGACAAAAAGGGATATACCAAAACAACCGAAGAACTACAGACATCATCATCGGGAGGGATCACAATGGTCGAAATGCCCGGTAAAAGCTATGAGTTCACCACATGTGGCACATGTCGCGCAAAGACTTGGCTCCTATAAGTTTCTTAAAAGAGACAGGGGAATAAGGGGTTTTCGTAGGAAGTTGAGGAGTGAACCTGGATATGAATATACCCTTAACTTTGAAATACATGTCAAAACCTCATAACCCTCACAGTACTAAACAAAAAAATCCAAAAAACAAATCTCTGAAAAAAAATCCAAACCAAAATGCTGTACATAAATAAACCCTTCAGCATCCAGAATTCGGAATCAAGAAAATCTACAAAGGATCACGTCAAAGCCCAACCATTGTCTCAGAAAGGGTGTTATTACAAGAGATGATGAGACACCTACTCTGAGAGTAAGAAAAGCTCAAAACACCCCAGCCAAGAGCAAATATGCCAAGGCTAAACAGGGGGCAGAAAAGCTCAAAACACCCCAGCCAAGAACAAATATGCTAAGGCTAAACCGGGGGCAAGAAAACCTCAAATCTCTCAAGCCAAGGAAAAAGATGCCAAAACTAAACTTGAATATAGACCCATAATCGAAACATTGATATCCCATTGGACGGATGAAAGTAAGGAGAGGCTTGCGAAGTCTCCATTTAATTAACCTTGAAAATCATATCAGACTCCCACAGTTCTGGTAATATTCCAAGCCGTGTCAGACTTTCACAGTTCTCATGGCGCTCCAAATCATATCAGACTCCCACAGTTCTGGTAATGTTCTAAGCCGTGTCAGACTTTCACAGTTCTCATGGCGCTCAAAATCATATCAGACTCCCACAGTTCTGGTAATGTTCTAAGCCGTGTCAGACTTTCACAGTTCTCATGGCGCTCCAAATCATATCAGACTTCCACAGTCCTGATAATATTCCAAGCCGTGTCAGACTTTCACAGTTCTCATGGCGCTCAAAATCATATCAGACTCCCACAGTTCTGGTAATATTCCAAGCCGTGTCAGACCTTCACAGTTCTTATGGCGCTCAAAATCATATCAGACTTTCACAGTTCTGGTAATGTTCTTAGCCGTGTCAGACTTTCACAGTTCTCATGGCGCTCCAAATCATATCAGACTCCCACAGTTCTGGTAATGTTCTAAGCCGTGTCAGACTTTCACAGTTCTCATGGCGCTCAAAATCATCTCAGACTCCCACAGTTCTGGTAATATTCCAAGCCGTGTCAGACTTTCACAGTTCTCATGGCGCTCCAAATCATATCAGACTCCCACAGTTCTGGTAATATTCCAAGCCGTGTCAGACTTTCACAGTTCTCATGGCGCTCCAAATCATATCAGACTTCCACAAGTTCTGGTAATATTCCAAGCCGTGACAGACTTTCACAGTTCTCATGGCGCTCCAAATCATATCAGACTCCCACAGCTCTGGTAATATTCCAAGCCGTGTCAGACTTTCACAGTTCTCATGGCGCTCAAAATCATATCAGACTTTCACAGTTCTGGTAATGTTCTAAGCCGTGTCAGACTTTCACAGTTCTCATGGCGCTCAAAATCATATCAGACTCCCACAGTTCTGGTAATGTTCCAAGCCGTGTCAGACTTTCACAGTTCTCATGGCGCTCAAAATCATATCAGACTTTCACAGTTCTGGTAATGTTCTAAGCCGTGTCAGACTTTCACAGTTCTCATGGCGCTCAAAATCATATCAGACTCCCACAGTTCTGGTAATATTCTAAGCCATGTCAGACTTTCACAGTTCTCATGGCGCTCCAAATCATATCAGACTTTCACAGTTCTGGTAATGTTCTAAGCCGTGTCAGACTTTCACAGTTCTCATGGCGCTCAAAATCATATCAGACTCCCACAGTTCTGGTAATGTTCCAAGTCGTGTCAGACTTTCACAGTTCTCATGGCGCTCAAAATCATATCAGACTTTCACAGTTCTGGTAATGTTCTAAGCCGTGTCAGACTTTCACAGTTCTCATGGCGCTCAAAATCATATCAGACTCCCACAGTTCTGGTAATGTTCTAAGCCGTGTCAGACTTTCACAGTTCTCATGGCGCTCAAAATATATCAGACTCCCACAGTTCTGGTAATATTCTAAGCCATGTCAGACTTTCACAGTTCTCATGGCGCTCCAAATCATATCAGACTTCCACAGTCCTGATAATGTTCCAAGCCGTGTCAGACTTTCACAGTTCTCATGGCGCTCCAAATCATATCAGACTCCCATAGCTCTGGTAATATTCCAAGCCGTGTCATACTTTCACAGTTCTCATGGCGCTCCAAATCATATCAGACTCCCACAGTTCTGGTAATATTCCAAGCCGTGTCAGACTCTTACAGTTCTCATGGCGCTCCAAATCATATCAGACTCCCACAGTTCTGGTAACATTCCAAGCCGTGTCATACTTTCACAGTTCTCATGGCGCTCCAAATCATATCAGACTTCCACAGTTCTGGTAATATTCCAAGCCGTGTCAGACTTTCACAGTTCTCATGGCGCTCCAAATCATATCAGACTTCCACAGTCCTGATAATGTTCCAAGCCGTGTCAGACTTTCACAGTTCTCATGGCGCTCCAAATCATATCAGACTTCCACAGTCCTGATAATATTCCAAGCCGTGTCAGACTTTCACAGTTCTCATGGCGCTCCAAATCATATCAGACTTCCACAGTTCTGGTAATATTCCAAGCCGTGTCAGACTTTCACAGTTCGCATGGCGCTCCAAATCACATCAGATTTCCACAGTCCTGGTAATATTCCAAGCCGTGTCAGACTTTCACAGTTCTCATGGCGCTCCAAATCATATCAGACTTCCACAGTTCTAATAATGTTCAAACCATATCAGACTTTCATAGTTCTCATGGCTCTCAATATGATATCAGACTTCCACAGTTCTTATGACCCTTCAAACCATGTACAAACAATGAAGCCGAATACAAGACCTTGATAGCCTGGTTCGAAATAGCTCTTCAAATGGATATTGAGCAGTTAGAGGTCTATGGAGATCCCAACTCGTCCTAAGCCAGATCGAAGGACTCTTCAAAATAAGAAAACCAAAATTGGTCTAATATCATGAAAAAGCTCTTGAATTGATGGCTAAGTTCACACATATTACCTTCCAGAAAGTTCTAAGGTCTCTGAATGGCAAATAGGGTACTTTGGCCGGGCTAGCCGATGAGCTCAGCAAACCAGGAAGAGATCCAAATCCTTGTTCACCGCAGGAGACCCTTGTCCCCATGTTTTCCACAGGAAAGAAATGAGGAGGAGGAAACCATATTCACAGACATCCTAAACCTTGAAAAGGGATATGAAAAGGAATGGAGAGAAATCACACAAGTCATGACAGCCGAAGGTACAGATCAAGAAGATTGGAGGCGACCCTTCCTTGATGATTACTTTCAGCAAGGTAAACTGCCCGAAAACAAAACCATTACGGAACAAGTTAGGAAAAGGGCCCTATGGTTTGTATATGTCAACAACATGCTCTACTAGAGGTCCTATGAAGGGTCATTGCTTAGATGTATATCAAAAGCCGAAGCCCACCAAGTTATGCAAGAAAATCACTCAGGAGTATGCGGAGCCCATCAATCAGGCCCTCGGATGCGAGTCCAAATCAAACTAATGGGCTATTATTGGCCCACCATGATTAATGACTGCGAAAACTTCTCCAGACAATGCCATATGTGCCAGATTCACAGAGATTTCATACACCAACACCCAAATGTGCTACATCCAACAGTGGTATCATGGCCTTTCGAAATCTGGGGAACAGATATCATAGGTCCCATTGACCCACCAGCCTCAAATGGACACCGCTTCATATTGGCCGCTACGGATTACTTCTCCAAATGGGCTGAAGCCAGGTCATACCGTGAAATTAAGGCCTCTGATGTGGTCAGGTTTTTCACCACTCAGGTGCTTTATAGATATGGAAATCCAAGGAAGATAATCTCTGATAATGGGACGGCCTTCAAGAACGCCAAAATTGATGCCTTCGCCGACAAACACAAAATTGAATGGAGATATTCTTCTGTCTACAACCCGAGAGCCAATGGACTAGCAGAGGCTTTCAACAAAACATTGATCAAGATCCTTCGCAAAACCATTGGAGATAACCAAAGAAACTGGCATGAGAAGCTGCATGAAGCATTGTGGGCGTACCGCATCACTCACAGAACAGCGACCCAAGCCACACCCTATTCTCTAGTATATGGGGCAGAAGCAGTCCTACCAATCGAGGTAGAGCTCCCGTCATTGAGAGTAGCCATGGCAGCACAAATCCCTCTGACTAAGCAAACGCAACTGAGGCTGCAAGAGTTGGACGGAATGGATGAAAGGAGACTGGCAGCTCAACAAAACTTGGAGTTATATCAAGCCAGAATGACGCGAGCTTACGAAAAGCTATCAAGACCTAGAACATTCAAGAAAGGAAAATTGGTGCTCGTTCTAAGGCGACCTATCCTTGGTCGACACCATGGTCCCAAATTCGCACCAAATTGGGAAGGCCCCTATGTCATAGAACAAGCATATGAAGGTGGAGCCTACCTACTCGCAGATTCAAATGGAAAACACCCTGTCTCCTCCATAAATGGGAGATACCTGAAGAAGTATTATGGGCAAAACTACCCCGACATTTCCACAACTCACCAAAGTCAAAGGAAGAGCAGCCAACAAACCGACTGGGCAAATAATTGCGAGGCGGTCAACCACCTTTTCACTTAGGTAAAAATCTCTCACGTCCTACCGGGTCAAGGCTCGACAGGGTACTCCGTTCTTTTGAACACTATGGGGTATCCCTGAGCCAAAACCCTAAAGTAATAAATTAACCCTTGAATAAAACAAACCCTTCGAAATTCCCTAAGATGACCTTAAGTCGAAACCCTAAATAAAATCCAAGTCCAACAAAAACACATCTTATTCCAAAATATAAAAGCATATGACCAAAAGAAACTAGACCAAGCTAAAATATAGCTCAAATAAAAGATTAAAGTCAAATACCCCTAAATATTCTCAAATTCCTAAATAAAAAAGAGATAAATTTCAAAGTCCAAAATCCAAAACTTCTAAAATATACACAAAACATTCTGTCCCACCGGGCCAAAGATAAAAGGAGTGTTCTGTCCTTATGGACATTCATAGAACATTTCCTTTACAAATGGCCTACACCCCAAAATATGACCCTAAAAAGTCTTGTGCTTTGTCCTTAAAACAAAGTACTAGGTGCCTGTTCATCTCACCGAACTAAAGGATGAACAAAAGTTCCGTGTCTTGAACTCTAAATTAAGACACAATGCGGTGATCTGTCCATCACACCTACCCAAAAAAGATGGCCAAAGTCTTGTGCTTTGTTCTAAAACAAAGTACTAGGTGCCTGTTCATCTCACCGAACTAAAGGATGAACAAAAGTTCTGTGTCTTGAACTCTAAAATTAAGACACAAACGGTGAAATTTATGTTAGAGTTGTGTCCTAGAAGTCAATAATTTAATGACTTAATTATTAGTTTATGTTTTGGATGAGATTCTATCATCTGTTCCTAGGTTTATTATTGACAGATCATTCAGGTTGAGGATCTGAATTGTAGATCTCTGTTGATCATTCTTTAGAATGACAATAATAAATCTAAACGGTCCATAATCTTGATAATTAACAAGGAACATTAATTATCATAAAAGATTAGTATGCAAGTTAAGTGATGATTAAGTTCTACTAATCATAGGTAAAGAGTTACCAACTTAGTTGCATATGTGTATGTTATGGAACATAGCACAGGACTTGACCCATCGAAATAAACATATGGATTGTGTTATGTGTCATTGTTTATTTCGTTGTGATTTTGGTTCTAAGTTTGAGATGTTTATCTTTTCCACATGAGGATAGGTTCAATAAATACTGTCTACCGCTGATTCCCGATAAGGGCTGCTATACGGACTTTATTTATGTTCTCTTGAATTGTGCGGGGAAAAGTTAATCATCAAGAAAACCGTATGTCCCTCATTAATTCACTTAGTGAGTGACGATATCTGTTTGGGCCCCTTGATGGAGATAGATTGTTTGCATGCAACTTTATACAATTATCTCTAGATCAAGAAACGTATAATCTGCAAGAATGACACATTCCTATCTTGGATTATATGATGATATCGTGTGACATAAGAATCAAAATAGAGAAACATATTTATTCTCTTATGCAGGATTGAAATATTGTAGTAGTACACTATTTATGCGAATTGGGAGTCATAATGTGTTGCTAGATACCGCTTATGATTATTGGAATTAAATAACGATTTAATTCTATGGCCAATATAGCATAAATCCTCAAAGGGTCACACAAATAGGTTTTGACCATACGTGCATTAATTATTTATTCGCAACAGTTAGTTTTGTGAAAATATGATAGTTTAATTAATTAATTATATATGGTTGTGAACCGTTATAATTAATTAAATCAAAAGGATCATATAGAAATAAATTAATGCATTCCCTAATCCTAAAATAGTTATCAATGAATTGATAATTATTTTATGCAAGACACTTTAATTTAATTATGGAATTAAATTAAAATACTAGGCTATTTAATTAGTAGCCTAACCAAGCCCGAATAGAAATGGAATTAAAGGAATATTAAATATATGATTTAATATAGTAAATGAGGCCTAATTAATTGAATTAGATAGCCCATTTAGCCCATAATAGTGGGCCGGCCTATTAGGATGGCATACTTGTAATTATGGAAGAGAACAATTAGGTTTTGGCTTCTCTATATAAGGACCACTTACTTGGAGAACAAACCTAAGCATTCCTTTCTCTCTCCTCCTCCTTCTCTAGGCCGCCACTCTCCAAGAGGAGAAAATTTCAGAATTTTCTCCCTTGGTTCTATCCTTTGTTCCATCTATAGGGCTCATGTGTTGAGCATAGATACACTAATTAATTGCATGATTGATTGGTGAAAGAAGGGATTAGGCTTAACCTCCTATCTACTAGCATAGATCGAGGTTTTGGTTAATACCTTGGTGGACTCGAGGCGGCGCCGGTGACTAGACGTGGTGGAGACGGTGGAGAAGGCACGCCATCGATTCCCATGCCTTGGTCGAGCCCCGCGAATACGATTTCGCGGGAGGTATCGATTTCCCCTTTTTCTCGTGTGTTTGAATAGCTTGTGTACTAGATCTTGTGTGTGCTATGTTTGCTTGGTTAATTAATTGGTAATTAGCATAAAAATGAAAATTAGCACACTTTCTAACAGTGGTATCAGAGCACATGGTCGTACTTAAGCTATTTTAACACTTAATTAAGAGAAATTGGCTAATTAATGGATTAGTAGAGATGATGCGTTTGTTTGCTGTCTGGAAATGGTATTTTCTGTGTTATTTCGCGTTTTTGGATGTGATAAGTTCTCTGGAAGATCTTTCCATCTACATGAAAGTTGTAGATCTGTGGATTGTGATTCTTTTGTCGTTGGATTCACATTTTTCTAAATTAGTATGGATTTACTGTGAATAAAACGGCGACAGTGCGCAGAACCAGTTTTTGCTTGCACTGTCCTGTTTGAATGGCTTGAAAGATTTATATTTTGAATATAAGTACCAGTGTTCTATGGCTAGAATTAAAGAAGACTTGAAGCTCTTTCTGAGCATGTATAACTTGTTGCATGACTCGGATTAATTAGTGGGTTTTCAAGTATGAAAAGGAAGATCTTGTCAGATCCAGTTTGTTGAGCAAATCGATTGTTCTAATAAACTGTACCAACTGAGAACTCCTTTAAAAATTTTGTTTAAATGGAGTTGTTCTATTTTGAGTTAGGATTCCAGGAAAATTAATTTCGTAATTTTTCGTGGATGTTTGGACCTTCAACTAGGTTAAAACCTTTCGATTGACAGTCTGTTCCAGTACAGAATTTGTTGATTGTTTAGGCTGTAACTTAATATTATTGAACTGAACTTGGTTGTTTTCTTTTCATGAATGGATAGCCTGTAGTCTAAACAAGTTTTTCTATGTATATTGTATATATAAAAACTGGATAGAAGGTGGTCTAACAGACCAAATGGTTGAGAGGATAAACTGAAAATCTCATAACGGTGTTTCGTGCACTTGTAAGAGATTTGTCATTTTTGATTCTCCCAGATGGTTTAAGATCTCTTCTTGAAATTTTTACTGGTAATCACAATTATGATAAGGAGCCTAAGTAATTTATTTGAGAATTTTTGGAGACCGAAAACTGTTGTTTTTGTTGGATTCCATTAGTTACGTTTTTTTGGTAAATTACTGTTTTTCTAAGTATTCAAACTAGTTGAAATTAATTAGAAAACTCCTTGTTTGATCTCCTTTCAGTTATGGGATGTTGAAAGAACCTTCTAAATGAATTTAAACAAGTTTGGTTGTTTAAAATTGAGGATTTGTACACGGAATTTACTTATAGCAAACGATACGCAAAGATGCTTGAAAATCGTTAATTGGAAACAAAGTTCTTGTATGTGCTAACTTTGTTTTGTAGGTGGATAGTGGGTTTAGTATGGCTCAAGACTCAATGCCTTGTGGTTGTAAATGAATGCATGTGTGAATGTTTGTAATGCGGCCTTTGGTGCCATTAATTAATTTTTGATTAATTTTTATGTAACTTGTGAGGCTTGCATGCCCCTAAGGATAGGAAGGGAATAGGATGTTTTCACATGTATTTTGCACCTTTATTTTATATAGGATTTAGATCCTTATAGAATTTAGTGGGAGGGCAAGGATTAGATTAGTTTTGCTCCATGGACGATGTGGCGAAACTAATGCAAGCGGGAGCCATACAAACCCACAACTATGAGATGCTTATATGTGATTGCTTGTGATTGCTATGAATTGTCATAGACTAGGTATGGGTGTATGCTTACATGACCACCAAACAAGTGTCACTTAATTGATTGTCCCAAACGAAACATGATTAAGTTAAATCGCCCTCCTTCTCTCTATCCCCTTCTAACGTGTATGATCGTTCATTGATGCATTCTCGCCGACGCGGGACATCGTGTTCCATCATCCGTGTCGGGGTGTAAATCGGATTTACTAGGAGCAAATAGAGAAAGGTCACTTAACGATGTTTTCTAATCGGATTGGACATCGGGGCAAAGTTTGTGGATGTACATGTGATATTTCACAAACCAAGAATCATATGGAATGATTGGTTGGAGAACCTACCTTATCTAGTTGTTTTGGTGTCACGCCGACGCTAGCACCATCTCAACGAAAATAGGGATCTTGGAAAACCTACTATATTAGGGACATTAAACAAATATAGTGGGAGTTTTATTTGTTATAAATAAAACAATTGCATAAACTAAATGACCGTAAATTGATTTTGTTATAGATGTTAAAATTGTTAATTTTGTTGCGATCAATCTTTGAAAATAAACAAACTCGTTTCTAAAAGGTAGTTACTTGAAAGAGTAATACCGGTTCCTAAGACACGATCTTAGTGAAGAGAAACTTGAGTGTGTCAATTCCCAAAACTTTCCTCAAACTACCCGAACGTAGCAACGCGATGATTGATTGACTTTTGGCGAAAAGTTATTCAATAAAGCGTATGCTTAATATCCTCATTTGAAATTTCTAGACCTTTGAATTAGCGAATTCATATGGACTAAAATTAACTCGTACGTTCTCATCCGCTTACTCAAGAAAGTGTTCTTGGAGAAAGTAGGTATTAACTCCATCATTTATGATTGAGTATAAAGAATATGAGTTGACCAAGAGATTATTCTTTTAAAAGAAGTTATATGAATGTTTCATTAGCTCACAAATCGAAAGATTGAAGTAGCTAATTGATGACTAGAGATATTAATCTCCGATATCAAGGATTGTTGATATTGTCATACGATCTCTTTGGAATTATAAAGGATATAATGTTACCTTCTTCGCACACTTGTTGATGCAAAAAAGGTAATTGGTTAAGTATTCAAGAAATACTTCACCAATGTATGAGTTGAAATTTCGAGACTCTCATTGATGACCATGTGTCACAAGAGATGTTTCATTTGCCGTTTATGGGAGGCATTTGAAAGGTTGTCCGAAATACCATGATTGTGATATTCTAATCCTAAGAAGTATTTGTCGTTCAAAAATATCTCACTATCTCTAATTCACACTAGTAACTTGATACTAGTTCATATGCTCGCATTTAACGAAATGTGTTGGCAATGAAGAATAAGAGAATGTTCGAGAGATATAAAGTAAACTCCGTATAGGAGATGACTTATTCATTTAAGTCATTACCATTGAATACGTAGAGTTATCTTTATTAAGAGTTTGTTTAGGAATTGAAGGTTGCATACCTTAATTCTAAAACCTCTCATAGCGTCTCCATTTCATATTTGATGATGGATAACTATGTTTAATAAAAGACAAGTTCTTTTATTATGAATTTGTTTATATGATTTCATGCATCTTGATGGAATTTGCTTGAAATAGATAAACAAGTTATGAATGACAAATAGGATGCGTAAGACTTGACATAAAGTATTTGACTTTCATGTTATATATAACCGCTTAGTCACATATATAAACGAGAATCGCATTATGAGAGTCTACGTAACGTAGAGCTCGAAATTCAATTCGATTTCAAATCGATTGATATGCGAATCATGTTTGTTAAATGACAAAAGCGCCTTTAACCTACAAAGGTTTAAGGACAAGTGACTTGATTAGGACTTATACATATCGATGTATAAAGACCAATAAGTACTTGTGCAATGAAAGGTTGTTGATACTTTACTACTTAACCAACGATCATTGTAGATATTAACATATCTATTTGATAAGGTATAAGTATGAATCTTTTGACTAGTTCAAAGGAGTTCAAGTGTGAAGTTAAAAAGACCGTTCAAAGAAAAAGAAAAGTCTTACAATTAATCGTGGCAAATAAGTAGTTAAGTCATATGATTTGAAGTATTATCTAAAGAGTATGAAAATAGTTTCATAACTCACTCCATGAGGAACATTATGGAATAATGTGTCCAAGAATGGAGGTATCGAACAATATTTTGTATAGTTCGATCGATAATAAATCAAATTGACTTATTCAACTCGTATTAAGGAATTATGTTTGAGGACAATATTGTTTACACTGAATGGTGTTCCATCAAAGTCTATTGAGGAAGGTTTCTTACGAGATTTTGATCTCTAAGTATAATACTTCTCGAGATTTGGTGTTGAGAAGCTTATTTCAAGTATTGTGGACTTGTAAGCTTAAACCAAATAAGACACTATATATTTGTAGGATGCTTTATATTAAAAGGCACTACTTCCACGAATATGATAAGAACAAAGTAGTTGTTGCTAATCATAATGTAGTCTTGATGAATTGAAATTCTCAAGAAGAAGTAGTGGGAGTAAAGTGAGCATTAAAGGAGTTTATGCGTCACTACAAGAAGTACTCTTATGGGAAACTTGTCACTCCATACATGGTGCTTAGTGGGAGTTGAGCGGAACTTCATTCACAAGTTGTTTTGAAAAGAAGTTTAATAGTACGCTCCTTCCAATGAGGACTCAACCATATCACGAGTTGATGATGATTCGAGAAACTCATGGAATATATGAGGAGTCAAGAACTCGTTCAACAATTCATTGTGGAAGTAGTTCATGAACCTCAAGTACCAGTCCTACAAAAGATCAACGAGAGTTGATTGCCTAAGCCGTTTGGTGCATTGGCTTCACGACATTCTCAAACTTAGCATATGAGAATCCGTTGATAAACAAGAAAAACGATGGAACAATCCGATTCCACATATATGGTTTGAATTCATATGATCTTTAAATAAAATCCATGTATAACAACAAGGTATAGACCTTGGTTGACGTTCATGAAGGAGCAATCCATCAAGAACGTTTTAGATCTTCAAAAGGAAAGATCGACATGGATAACAAATCGACTATGTACAAAGCGCGGCTTCTCGCTTGTAGCTATGTCTAAGTCGATGACTAGTTGACTACGTACAAAGCACAACCTCTTGCTTGTGGCTATGTAAAAGTCAATAAAGATCATTCTAGCAATAGTTGTATTTCATATATATTGATATATGGAAAAACACATAAAACCGCCTTCTTCGTATGAATGAAGGATGATGTTGTACATTTGACACAAATCGAGGTTTTATGTATTGCTAAAAACATACGCATGCTTCAAGGATCCATAAATGGATTAAAGCAAGTGTTGTGGAGATTGGAATAAAAGTTTTGACAAGGAAGTCAAGGAGTTGAACTTCGTCAAAAGTATCTTGTATAAACAAGATATTCGGTGGGAGCATAATTGTATTACTTGTATTGTTCAAGATAACAATTCATTAAATTGGGAATAACATTAACATTAAGAAAATGAATATTGTCGAGATCTCTTTGGAGAATGCTTTCTCAAATGAGAACTTGGGCGAAATCACCTAATCCTAGGAAACAAAATCTATAAAGATAGATTATGATGGATGTTAGGTTTGAACAAATATGCATATATCGACGAAGTGTTCTAGAAACACGAAAGTTACACTCCAAGAAAGGATGTCTAACTATACGTCACATGGCATGACTTGAGTGTTTTAACTCGGTCTATTGCAACTCAATTCGAGAAAGTGCATGAAATAGTTCAAGCATTCTTTCATTATGAGTTTTATTGTGTATGCCATATTTATGCATATGCCCCAATGTGTAGTATCCAAAAGATATGACAAACAGTTGTCGAATGGATACAAGAGAGACACATTAGGACGATAGTCAAGGATATCCTCGAGTACCTTATGAGAAAGAGTGATATAATGTTTCATCTCTTAAAAGGAGCTCGTGTAAGTTAATTACACTAATGCTAGTTTTTCGAAAGATTGATATAATCACAGTTGAACTACGTATTTTGCTAAAAGGTGGTGTTGTAAATTTAGAAGGTGTTCTAAATGGAATATTACAACCGTTTCCGTCACCAAAGCAAAATACATAGCAACTTGTGAAGCAATAAAAGAAGTTTATTTCGGATCGATTTCTTAGTTGAGTTATTATGGTTCTAAGCATCTCGAACCATAACTTACTCCTAAGAGCCCAATGTTACATTGGAGATTCAAATATGATCTATAACGATATCACTTGATATCATATGATGGTGATCAAGAATATATATAGGAGTATATATATATATAGTCAAACAATTTTTGGATAGGTTCGCGAACACAGCGAACACTCTAGCACGACCTCTACCTTGAGCAGTATACGAGATGCAGTTATGCATCCATACGTGGTGGACGTATGAGTAACTAGCTATAAGCGTATTATTTATTTTGAGGTCCGAGACATGTATATATGTAGATATATGACATTGTTCTCAATTCTTCGTTGGCTAGAAGTCACTACTGATTGACTCTAGGCCAAGTGGGAGATTGTTAGAGTTGTGTCCTAGAAGTCAATAATTTAATGACTTAATTATTAGTTTATGTTTTGGATGAGATTCTATCATCTGTTCCTAGGTTTATTATTGACAGATCATTCAGGTTGAGGATCTGAATTGTAGATCTCTGTTGATCATTCTTTAGAATGACAATAATAAATCTAAATGGTCCATAATCTTGATAATTAACAAGGAACATTAATTATCATAAAAGATTAGTATGCAAGTTAAGTGATGATTAAGTTCTACTAATCATAGGTAAAGAGTTACCAACTTAGTTGCATATGTGTATGTTATGGAACATAGCACAGGACTTGACCCATCGAAATAAACATATGGATTGTGTTATGTGTCATTGTTTATTTCGTTGTGATTTTGGTTCTAAGTTTGAGATGTTTATCTTTTCCACATGAGGATAGGTTCAATAAATACTGTCTACCGCTGATTCCCGATAAGGGCTGCTATACGGACTTTATTTATGTTCTCTTGAATTGTGCGGGGAAAAGTTAATCATCAAGAAAACCGTATGTCCCTCATTAATTCACTTAGTGAGTGACGATATCTGTTTGGGCCCCTTGATGGAGATAGATTGTTTGCATGCAACTTTATACAATTATCTCTAGATCAAGAAACGTATAATCTGCAAGAATGACACATTCCTATCTTGGATTATATGATGATATCGTGTGACATAAGAATCAAAATAGAGAAACATATTTATTCTCTTATGCAGGATTGAAATATTGTAGTAGTACACTATTTATGCGAATTGGGAGTCATAATGTGTTGCTAGATACCGCTTATGATTATTGGAATTAAATAACGATTTAATTCTATGGCCAATATAGCATAAATCCTCAAAGGGTCACACAAATAGGTTTTGACCATACGTGCATTAATTATTTATTCGCAACAGTTAGTTTTGTGAAAATATGATAGTTTAATTAATTAATTATATATGGTTGTGAACCGTTATAATTAATTAAATCAAAAGGATCATATAGAAATAAATTAATGCATTCCCTAATCCTAAAATAGTTATCAATGAATTGATAATTATTTTATGCAAGACACTTTAATTTAATTATGGAATTAAATTAAAATACTAGGCTATTTAATTAGTAGCCTAACCAAGCCCGAATAGAAATGGAATTAAAGGAATATTAAATATATGATTTAATATAGTAAATGAGGCCTAATTAATTGAATTAGATAGCCCATTTAGCCCATAATAGTGGGCCGGCCTATTAGGATGGCATACTTGTAATTATGGAAGAGAACAATTAGGTTTTGGCTTCTCTATATAAGGACCACTTACTTGGAGAACAAACCTAAGCATTCCTTTCTCTCTCCTCCTCCTTCTCTAGGCCGCCACTCTCCAAGAGGAGAAAATTTCAGAATTTTCTCCCTTGGTTCTATCCTTTGTTCCATCTATAGGGCTCATGTGTTGAGCATAGATACACTAATTAATTGCATGATTGATTGGTGAAAGAAGGGATTAGGCTTAACCTCCTATCTACTAGCATAGATCGAGGTTTTGGTTAATACCTTGGTGGACTCGAGGCGGCGCCGGTGACTAGACGTGGTGGAGACGGTGGAGAAGGCACGCCATCGATTCCCATGCCTTGGTCGAGCCCCGCGAATACGATTTCGCGGGAGGTATCGATTTCCCCTTTTTCTCGTGTGTTTGAATAGCTTGTGTACTAGATCTTGTGTGTGCTATGTTTGCTTGGTTAATTAATTGGTAATTAGCATAAAAATGAAAATTAGCACACTTTCTAACAATTTACCATGGGATTAGTCAAAACCACATCCTCAACAGTTACAGATCGAAAAGACAACCTGTCTACTCAAAATGTAATTCTTGCCAAAACCTACCAAAAAAAAAAAGAAGACCAAACCGAGCCTAAAAGCCCCTCTAAAAACGGAGAATACCACGGCTGATGTCCGCCAACCATGTCAAGGAATAGGCCTCATAAATCCTAATACCCAGAGGGGCCCATGGTCGTGTTGGGCCTTAAACCACCGACTACGGTATGTTCCTAGCTGCCGTACCCAAAGAGCCAGGAAAAAAAAAGAAAAAAAAAAGAAAAAAAAACCATCTCACAACATACAAGCAGTGATATGGAACAGACAAGTCCCGACGGTACGTCCCTTATCACCGTGCCAAAAACAACCAACAGAAAATGATGCACAAAGTCCCACTGCGTGTCGTGCTCATTGCACGCCGCACCCACTGCGTGCCATACCCAGAACGTCTATTCTACATGTCGGAGCGGTAATATGGAGCAAACAAGTCCCACCGGAATGGTCCTAGCTACCGAGGCAACAATGTAGAATAGACAAATCCCACCGGTATGTTCCTTGCTGCCGTAACCAAAGAGCAGGGAGAATAACAAAAATATCTGTCCCAATAGCGATATCTAAAGTCGCTACCTATGACAATCTAAACCAAATCACTAATAAACCTCAACAGGTGTCCGTAAACCAAGATCAACAGACCAAAAGTTATTAGGCTTCCAAATTGCCCTAATCAAATCATAAAATCAAAATACCAAACATAAGCCATCCAAAGTCACCACAGTTTGAACAACAGAAAAAAAAACGTACAAAACAAAGCAATGAAAACAACAAAACCAAATGATCAAACATCCGAGACTTCTTCATATCGGAGGCACTGGAGGCACCTGAGCTGCGGCCATCGCCCCCACAAAGGTCTCTAAGGTGTTATGAATTGACTGAAGTACTGCCTCGACATTCTCCAGTCGCTGATCCAGCTCCCTAAAACGCTGGTCTATGTGTTCCTGGAGTGGAAAAGATTCTTCAATGGCTGAGCCGTCTGGAGAAGGGGGAGAAGCCTCTCTCACCGAACTATACTGATTCACAGCAGCAAACCTATGAAGGATATGACTGTTCACCGGGTAGTTGGGGTCAGGGATCAGGGTACCGTGAACCATCTCCACCCACCCGAAGGAAGTCAAGTCCAAGAGCAGGTTGCGCGGAGACAGTATAAGCCTCTCAGTGATCGGATTCCCCCACAGCATCTCAGGCAATGGAATCTGAGCCCGCTCCATCAAGGCCTCGATTAAATTCCCATAAGACAAATGGCCCTTGGGAAACCTCATGACATGATGCATGTTTTGGAGGATGAGGCTAGGAAGATTAGCTTTACCGCGCTTAAGGAGTAATAGGCGAAGGTAGAACAGAGTCCCGGGGCGAGTCAAATCCGATAACTCACCCTGAGGAAAGAGGATGTAGTTGATAACCAAGAAAAATAACCTGAAAGGAACATATAAACTTCATGGTCGTGAACCTATCCTTCAGAGACAAACAAAATGAAAACACACAAATACCAAAATTACCGGTGAAGCGCGGGCAAATGCGTAGTAGAGACCAGTTCAGAACTTGCCTCAGATCTGGATATCTTGAACCACTCGCAATGACCCCGATATGTCCCTTGCTCACGAGGCCAACTCCCGAAGGCATAAATTGACAAGCCATTTAAAGTATCTGTGGCACCAATCAAGTCAGCCAAATCCTCAACTCCTATGTGAAAGAGCCTGCCGAAAATATAGGAAGAGGCAGAAGGAATGCCATGGTGATCGGAGGTGATACGGAGATTGGCATAGAATAACTTAGTGATATCTGGATGGTAAGGGGTATCAAATCTTGATAAGCCGTGGAGGCTCCAGGCATTAAGCCACCCTGCTATTAAATTCATATAGGGAGTGGTGAAACGCCCTTGAGGATAAAAGAAAAAGCAAGTAGAAACCCCACGCCCCCCTTCACCAATGTTACTTTGATAACACTCAAAAGCCTCGTCGTCCCGGAACAGATAGCGGTTGCCTGGGTCATACGACCAGTTAGGCTTGGTAGGAGGTGTGCTCTGGACAGAGGAACTACCTTCATCTCTGGGGCGCTTGGAATTCCTGGGATCTATGACACCGGCCATGGAAAACGGAATTAGAAGGAGAAAACTTGGAAAGAGAAAATGATATGGGTTACGTGTGCATGATGCCTTATATATGAACGAACTAGGGCACCAGAGAGCGTATGTCTTCTCAAACTTGCTAATAAAGGTGAGCAATCGAAGGGCGTGGCGGTTTGCAATGAAGGAACACAATCGCTTCGCGATCCAAGGATTTTAATGAACAAAATTGATGAACCCAATGACGTCAAGAAATATAATATCCATATCCATGAACCAACTACAGTCAAGTCCTGAAACCATACAAGCCCAAGAAAGACCCAAAATACCACATGGCTAAAAAGGCCCAACCACAATATCAAAATACAATCAACTAAAACCAAGTCCAAGACTAAAGTCCAATCTAAAACCTCAAAACTACCAAGTGCAGTAAAAGAAAGATACAAAAAAAAACAACAACAATCATATAGAACCCACCGCCGGCTCAATCTCCCCAGATGTCTCTGCTGCAAGGGAAACAAAACAAGGAAGGACCAGTACCGCGTCCATACAAACCCTCTCAGAATCATAATCGGAACTGGCATCTCCCTAGGATGATAAAGTAACACAAGAATGGAAGCGACATAAAAAAATGAGGCCCAGAGTGAATGCAGAAAGGGGCACCAGAGCAGGTCGTTCGACTCAGATTCCTCACAACCTACTCTGGTGGGGGGCATTTGTTTACCTCTAATTTTTGCCGCACAAGAAAATTGCAGCAAGTCACGAGATGGTGAAAATAGGGCTCGTGAACACATGATAGGTCCCGACTCTCAGAGGGAGGGGGTCAATTTTTGAAGTAAAAGATGTGCCTGAATTAATGCCGTAATATCGATATTAATATTAATATTAATACAGTTCGCCATATAACTGTATTAATTTGATATTTGATATTCAATATTAATAGAAGGAAAAGGTGACATAAATATCATGGATCATTGATCAAAACAAGAAGCTAGAGGGGTGTGGCAAGGATGCATGAATAAATTAATTATGTGAATTATTCTATGAACTTTAGAAAATTTATTTAATTAATCTAAAATTCCTAAAAATGGAAATTCATAACCATCAAGTGGTTCGCATTTTTATGAGACGGTGTGCCAAGTTTCATGTCAAAATGACAAAAGAGAAGGCTTCAATTAATTTTTCAAAGAAGAATTAAACCAAAGGAATGTTGAAATCCCAGAAAAATGGACAACTCCGTTTCTGTTGGAAATGGAGGAGATAGAAATGAAGGTGACAATTGAAGTGAGCTGCTGAAACCTAATACCAAAGGAATTCGAGGCCCATCTGAAATAAACGAAAGTCCATCAGACGTCCTCTCTAACTTACCCCCGTCCTTGGTCCCACTCGTCAGCGAGAGAAACCAAGATAGACGTCGAACCATGATTGGCTCTCGCACTCGACCCCTGATTCGCTCCCGCAGCTGGCCCCACATGTCAGACAACCCCCTCTTCACAAGTGTCGCACTATGATTGGCTCTCGTCCCAGGGAAATTAAAAAATCGAAGAAAGAGACGAGCCCCGTGTCTCTGACAAAACCATCGCCGGCGATCCCCGCCGCCGTTTCTCATGTTCTCGATACCACTGAAAAGCCCATGACAAGGAGAGAGCAACGGTACCACTTTTGACCCTTCTCGTTCCCTGAATATGGCGAATTTTTCCAATTAAGTTTCGAGGCAGTGAAGAAGGAGACATGAAATTGGAGCTCTTGTGGACACGAGAGTCGACATTCTTGTGCATACACCTTCACGAAAGTCATGTGAGAGTGAATGAGCCATTAATTTCATATGAGATGGAGCCAATTGCTAGAACCACCAATGGAGGTTACGGCCAAGTGACGATGGTGATAAAGTTGTGGCATACAACAGTTCAATGGTTTAATTGATGCTTAAAACATGTTTAGCATGATACCTATATGACTTAACAATGGGTACAGTTAATCTGAGCGTCGATTTGAGTTACAATGAACCAGACTAGCAGAATCACCAATGGAAACCATAACTACATCAAAGTTTGGGTTAAGCACTGCCTAGTGAAGAGTCATGTGGCTAATTAATGCTAATAGCATGCTAAACACAATATGTGAATGCTTAGATAACTAATTGCTAGTGCTGAGATAGCTACAATTATTCCTCTGTGATGATATCAATTATTGGTGCCAAGATGGGGTATAACAAGAGATGTAGCGAGTGTTGTCCGACCCATGTCATTAGCCACTAATCTGATCAAACACTGAAATCCAATGGTTAAACTTTAAAGGATTGTAACACTCAAACTATAGTACATGGTTGAAATCAAGGAGCATATGCCAAGACAGGCCACTCGGCGTGTCATTGAAAGTAATCACTGAAGATGATCAATTGTGAGCATTGGAAGGGCAATAAAGGAAACCAAGCAAATTGTCACACATGTAGAGCATCATATGCCTCAGAACCAAATAATTGGAGGCTTATTGAGGCACTCAATTGACCAATTTACCCCTGAGGAGGTGCTAATCGCTTGGAAAAATTTCACTATTAATCAATGGACCCCATGTCTTATTCGGCTGCCCATTGGCTACAGCACATCTAATTCAAATCTGATTCAATTGTTTAAAAGATGAGTCACTGTATATCTCCTTCCCCAACTCAGCATAGAAACAAAACATGAAGGGCAAAGATGGAAATGCAACTCCTCCTATGGTCCCCTCCCTCCATCAGCTGCCTCTACATCTAGATGAAGACAAACTAAGCAAACTTGCTCCCCAAAGAATCTACTACAACCATCAGATGAAGAATGGAAGATGGAGATGCATCAAGACTGAGGAAACCCTCCAAAAACCCTAATGCCGCCTCCTATAAAATTGAAGCTCAACCATCAGATTGCAATCAACCACTAGATGAATGCCAACACTTGTCCTTGTGTCCCTGGCGCCAAAACATCCCTCCAAGGAATCTCCAATTTCTCACTCAAACTGCCAAGTGGCGGTAGACCCTTCCCCAAGTCAAATTGAACCAATGAAATACTGCCACCACAGCACCAAATGCTTTTCAGTAAGAATTGGTAAATAGAATTAATGCCACGAACCCTAAAAGAAATGCAATTGAAATCCATGGTGAACTCGGCAGCCAACATGGCATAAGTGAGAAACACAAGTCCAAATCAACATGCCACCTCCCATGCTTGGTGGGCATCATTGACATGTGTCAAAGCATCATTGGAAGTGCAATTGGCCAGTAAAAGAAGAGAAGTGAAGAAGTAATGCACTCGGCAGCTACACATGAACCATTGGATTAAAACCCTAAACCCATGGCTCATCCTTGCCACACAACGAAAACCATCCATAGATTTACAATACCAGCCCATGGTTTTGCCAAAGAACTTGTTCCCCACGGTTCCATGACGCCACTGGATCAAGATGAAGGGTGAGATGTGCATGGTTCAACTCCATGGAAACCCTAACTTCAAGCCTATATAAAGACCTCAAATCAGAAGAAGAAGAGAAGCCTCCACCTACCCCAAGCTTACGATATACACTGAAACTCTGCCTCCATCCTTGGTTAGGTTAGAACAGAAGAGAGAAAGTTCTGTAATTTCGTCGAGCAGTTAGCTTGTAATAGGAAATAGAGAAAAGAAGAGAGAAGAGAGAGCCTAGGTAGCTTTGTCTTGTAAACCATCCTTTTAACATATCAATAAAGAGAGTTTGATCTTCAATTGCTGTTTTGATTGGCGTTTGAGTTAGCCCAGCCACCAAACAATGGTGGTCTGGTGCCATATTGCTATTTCATATCTATTTCATATTTTTGCATCTCACATCTGCATCTAACATAAAATAAAAGTGACTTAAAGCAAATAAAAAGGGTTTGTGCATTTGTTAAAGCACAAGAACAGCAGGTTGAGACACAGCCGCCATGGCCAGAGCTCGAGCTCACTTCATCGACATACCTGAAGAGAAACACAGTCCCAGCGACTCAAATCAACCAAGTAAAGCAAGGAGAAGCTATCTGACATGTATGGAAGGAGGAATCACCTCTCAGTTGCTCTAATTTACAAAAGAAAAGAAGTTGAAGTGCCTCGAGCAGATCCGAGTGGGCCCAGTCAAATATAAGTCAAATGGAGAAATTGAAGCTGTAGAAGAAAAGAGGATAAGGATACGACGCTGTGGAGATCAACCGCGCTCGAAAAGGTGGCCAGAACACTCGAGTCAACGGCGGAGGAGCCACTGTGCCGTCGAGTCAAAGGCAGCGGACAAAAATAAAAAAGACACGGAAGAAGAAGAAGGAGATGACTCCTGTTGACCATGCACGAATCTTGAAGTTGATCAATGGATGGATTTCAAAAAGTAACGGATCAATAGAGTTAGCCGCGCGGAGATCCTGTGTGTCGCCTAGCGCGTAAACCCCTGTGAAGAAGTCGCCCATAGACAACCAACTGACATACAACACCAATGATCACACCAAAAGAGACACAGAAGAGAAAACCCAACCAAATAATAAGGCCAACTCAAATGAACCTGGTGTACCAAGACCATGGGACTCGTCGACTGAACCTGAACCCGACACAGACCCCACCCGGTTCATAGGCGCGTGCGTGAACCAGCCGACTCAACCAACTCAATCCAACGCCTTTGCCTGATCTTCTGCAACTCAACTCGTGTGGCCAGCGCTATTTCATGCCACAAATCACCTCTCTTGCCCACGTGGACCACCAGGAAGCCGACAGCTCAGCCCTCTCCAATGACGTGGACCAATCAGAAAATTTACAGCAAACCAGAATTTCAAAAATACATTAAAAATAGCCAGAAAATCAGAAAAATTCCCGTAAAATACCAAAATGTCCAGAAAATTATGAAGAATCTTTCTAACTGACACATCATATATAAAAACCCAAATTAAGAGTCACTTTTATTTAAAAGTCCATAAAACTTTAAAAATATCATAAAAAATATAAATAATAAACATAAACATTATCAAAAATTAATAATTGTTATTAAAGGACAGCATGGATTCTTGGATGACAGGTATTCTCCAGAACCAGGACACTCCAGAGCCAGTCAAGTCAGAACCCATACTTCAAACTTAAGACCCAAGCCAAGTCAGGACTTCAAGAAAATTCCCGAAAAATTGAACCCAGACATCTAAACTCAACTGGACTCAGAACTGAACCTAAATCCAAACTCCATAACCAAATACCGAAGCCTCAACCAGACCCAAACCCAGAAATTCAGAACGAAGGCCTGAAACCAAGAAACTAAAATCCAAATACCAATGTTAAACCATAACCAGACTCAAACCAAATCCATAGCCCCAGATTCTGAATCAAGTCTCAAATCCTAAATCCTAAACCTTAAATCCTAAACCAAGAAACCAAAATCCAAATACCAACGTTAAACCACAACTAGACTCAAATCAGACTCAGAGCTCCAGATTCTGAATCAAGTCTCAAATCCTAAATCCTAAACCTTAAATCCTAAACCAAGAAACCAAAATCCAAATACCAACGTTAAACCACAACTAGACTCAAATCAGACTCAGAGCTCCAGATTCTGAATTAAGTCTCAAACCCAAAATTCAATTCCAAATCCAAACTCAAATGAACATCCAAAAGCCAAGTCCAAACCCAGAGGTCAATACCAAGTCAAACACCAAATCAAATCAAACAAGATCCTAAAGCCCTATATCCTGGTACTACACAGAAAGCCAAGTCCATATCAAGATAACCAAGACCAACCTGTGATCCAATGATCTGAATTTCTTATGATAACAATCTTAGAAGCAATATAAGATATAATTATAAAAGTTAAAGCATCGAAGTCTGCATATCACTTAAAGTTTAAATTAAAATAGCATGCATACGCATTTTGCATCATGACCACATTCCGCATAGCACTAGCCATTATATCGAACAAAACTGACTCCAATTGCTTTCAATGCCTAATCATTTAATTATTCCCGATCTAGAGGTGCTCTTGTCTGATTCCCAACTCGGATTCAGATCGGAGGTAATTAACAGCAGGGGCTTGCGCCTGCTGGAAGGAAAGGACCTACACACAAACAATCAACTCTTGAGGTCCCTAGGGTCGCATTGCTATCTTTCGTTCGTAAAACGGGTAGTGGTGTTCGAATTCTAGGGGACTCAAGGGGTATCTGATCCGCATTTTCTTCGCCCCATAGAGGACTATCTGATCTTCCGTGGTTGGACTGAAAAAGTGCGAGACAGCAACCAACCAAACCTTCACATATGTTCTTTATTATGTGCATCGCATCTAAGCAATGCATAATTTCCAAACTCTGCCAATATTCAAGATTCCAGAATATAGACTTCTTCTTCCATATCCCCTTGGGTATCTAATTTGCAAATTTCTTACCAAATTTTACATTAATGTCCTTCACCTGTCGATACACCCCTGAATCGGATAACGGTATTGGGGCCTTGTCTTTTTCCACAGTACCGTCAAACCTTTCCTTGTCTCGACGGTAAGGGTGATTGCGGTTCTTAATAAACCTCCGATGTCCCAAGTAAACATTTTTTCTGGAGTTTTTCAGGTACACAGAATGGGTGTTTTCCATGCAAATAGGACACGCTTTCGCTCCTTTATTCCTATACCCTGACAGGTTTCCGAATGCAGGAAAATCATTGATTGTGCAAAATATCATGGCACGGAGGTTAAACTCACTTCTTGAGTGTGCATCATATATTTTCACTCCATTCTGCCACAATTCACCAAGGTCATCTATTAATGGAGCCAAGTACACATCTATATCATTACCTGGTTGTTTGGGACCAGAAATCAACAATGGCATCATCATGTATCTCCTTTTCATGCATAGTCAGGGAGGAAGATTGTAAATACACAATAAGACCGGCCACGTAGTCTGCCGGCTACTCATGTTGCCGTAAGGATTCATCCCGTCTGTACATAAACCCAATCTCAGATTTCTAGGTTCACTGCCGAAATCTTCAAATTCCCTATCTATATTTATCCAATCTGGAGAGTCTGCTGGGTGTCTGAGCATGCCATCGCCTTTTTTCCTGCAGTCTGCGTGCCATCTTAACAATTTGGCATCCTTCGCGTTAGAGAAAAGCCGCTGGAATCTTGGTATTATTGAGAGATAAAACACCACCTTCGCAGTTGGTCCCTTACTACCTTCATCTTCAATCTGATCGTTCCTCGGTTTATGACGTGACGCATTACACTTTGGATATTTATGCAAGTATCCGTACTCATTCCGGAATAATATGCAGTCATTTGGACATGCATGAATTCTCTCAACTCCAATTTTTAAAGGACATAACATCTTTTTAGCCTTATAAATTGAATCTGGCAACTGGTTATCTTTTGGAAGAAATTCTTTATGTAATAGTTTGAGCAAAGATGTGAAACTTGCATCACTCCATCCATTTTTGGCTTTAAGATTGAACAATTTGAAAACAACATTAAGTTTTAACAATTCACAACCAGGATATAAAGCTATTTTATCTTTTTCACGTAACATACCAAAAATTTCAACATTATCAACAAAATTTTCATCCACATTGTTCACAATTTCATCTAAATCAACATTAAATTCTGAGTTATCTACATTTCTATCATCATCTACATTCTCATCATCAAATACGTTGACATCATCAATTTCATCATCCAATGATACATTTTCTTCCTCATACACATAATCCAATACATTTGTGCTATTACAACAATCCCCCCCATTCTCTATATGGAGTGTCCACCGACTATAATCCGGTTGAAATCCATTTATAATCAAATGAACTTTCACTTATTCAAAATTAGACCACTTCAACAAATTCTGACAAACACGACAAGGACAGTACATTTTATCATCTTCTTTCATTTTCAAATTCTCTTTAGCACAAACCATAAATTCTTCAAGTCCTCTAAAAAATGTAGACGAGCATCGATTACTTGAGTACATCCACGTCCGATCCATCTGAACAATAAAATTTATGCAAATTATTAGGATTTCGGACCAATTTGTCATATTAGGTTTTCGGACCGGTCACCATCCTAGCCCGCTCTTTGGATACTCTGTCTCATTAGCGAGCGTACGTTAGATGCAATGTGCTATCTGAGAAAAATTCGGCGGCATTTCCCCTAATGTTCCCTGAATACGCCAACACACGATTGCTCGTGCGTACGTATCCGTGGGAACACAAGGGAAATGCCGCCGAATTTTTCTCAGACAACACATTGCATCTAACGTACAACTCGCTGTCCTAAATGAGACAGATCGTATCCAAAGAGCAGTACTCCCGACCAGGAGTACTATCCGAGATTAATCCCTAATGGATTAATCTCGGACGGGCAATGACCTAAATTCAGTTGAGTTCCGGTATTTGGTTCCTATATGACAATACGAAATTCATGCCTATATATATATATATGCAAATTATTAACGAAATGCAAATAATTAAAAAAAAAAGATGAGTTCATGAAAATATACTTTCAATCGTGTGACTTCTGATCCGTTGAATCGTGCGACTTATCCGGCCGATGTAAGATATTCTCCTATTCAATGAGATCTTAAAATATATAAAAAAACAAAAATAACCATAAATTAATGAAAAAATCGAAATAAATAAGGAAAAAATGTAAAAATAAAAAAATACGGTTCAAATTTAATTTTTTTACCTTAAATCTGCTCTCCTTCTTATTCTCTTTCTAATTATTATTTTTTCAGAATTTTTAGAAATTTTTTGCTATTTTTTTGGAGTGAAGTGGACACCACAAAATTCGCAATAAATGAAAAGAAGAGAAAGGGGGAAGTGCGGCTGAGAGTTAGATGAGACTTAATGAGGGAGGAAGATACATTTATACAGAACCTTTCTGTAACGGTTATTTCCTAATAACCGTTACAGAATCATTAAAAAAATAAAAAAAATTATTTGCCTTTATGTAACGGTTATTAGGAATAACCGTTACAGAATTACAGAGATACTGTAACGGTTATTTATATATAACCGTTACAAAAGATTATTATTAATTCTTTCTTTTTCTCGTATCTTCTGTAACGATTGTTCGATAATAACCGTTACAGATTTCTTAAAATATGTAACGGTTATTATCAAACAACCGTTACAGAAGGTGGACACACTTTTTTCCTATTGCATGACGGAAATATTATTACGGTTTTTTAATAATAACCGTTACAGATTTGTGGCGCCAATTTTTCCGCCTTATGCCTCACTAATCTGTAACGGTTATTTCAAAAATGGTTACAGAAGTCCCGTTACAGAAGGTCCTTTTCCCGTAGTGTAATACTAACGAACAAAGGCTCTGTTTGGATCGTATAGAAATAGAAGGAATAGTTTCTTCCTAGGCGTAAATTTATTATAAACAATCCAAACTTTTCACAAATTTACACACTTTTCAATACTTTCCGCCTAGAAATAGGCTATTCCTCTTATTTTAAGCAATCCAAACGGAGCCAAAGAGAATAACGACCACTAAGCTCACATCCCCTCTAGAACGTACAAAACCCATGAAGCATGTATTTACATGCAAAATGCAAAGTTCAAAGACTTTTTTCAGTTTCTAGCTTACTTCACCTAACAATACAATACTTTTCCAAAAGTACGTTGTACAATTGTTAAAACTGACATCATTATTATAATATATAGAAGGGGAAAAAAATACACATGTTTCATATGTTTCATGTTATTATTAATTAATAATATTTCATATGTTTCATGTTATTATTAATTAATAATATTTCATATGTTTCATTTGGTACTGGCACTACTCAGTTTTACATGCCTATCATGTACAACAATTTACTTCTTAATGGCTCCGTTTGGATAGATGTGGGAAGAAAGGAAGAAGGGAAGAAGTGGGAAGAAATATTGAAAAGTGTGTAACTTTGTGAAGAGTTTGGATTGTTTATAATAAATTTGGGCCTTCTTCCTTCTTCCTTCTTCCAATCCCATCCAAACAAGGCCAATGAATTTGTACATTTTAAGGCTATGAGATGAGCAGATGAAGGGTTGGCGGAGCAGGAGGTCGAGAGGCTGAGCGACTTGGAGGTAGGAAGGACGCGCCAAGGAAGACATGGACAGGTGCTGTTAGGGTTGGGCGAAGTCAACGGGGGATGAAGGAGGTTTTGGCGGAGGAGGGGTGGAAGGTGATCCGACCTGTTGCGGAGGAGGAGGCGGCAGCGATGTGTCGAATGAGAGAGAGGAAAGAGAGGTGGCAGGGATTTTTTTCTTTCTGTCGTCCACGAGAGAGAAGAGAGTAGAAAGGCGAACGAAGGAAGGAGACAGAATAAATTAAATCGGTGAACGGATCAGATGGATCAGCGAAAAATATGGAGCGTTTAGATGCCGTGTCGCGAAAGGAACAATATAGCGGACAACGACACCCACGGGTTTTAATTAATACTATAAATTACAATTGAATTTCGCTGATAAGCCTCCAATATATAGTAGCAAATTATGAAGCTGTCAGACAAAAGAAGTTAAAACACAGATGCGTAATGAATATGAGGACAGACCGACGGAGTGAACTTTCTTTCATTGTAAGTACTAAAGCGTTAGTATAAGTTAAAAACCTACAAATTTTCACCATGTTTGGCATCTCTTGTGCATTCCATCCTGCGGTTATATGGATGGATATGAATTGTATATAGAGAAGTCGCAAAACAGCCTAATATATCCAAAGATAAATCTGAAAAATCTCACTGGGGCGTTTCTACAAACAAATCATATGCACAAAATAGTAACATAAATAGTAGCTTTAAATCAAAGGACAAGATACTCGACGTGATTTGTTAACAACTTCACCATCTTTAAAAACTTGACCGAGCATTAGCAGCCTGAGGAAATGCTAGCACCACATACAGGCTCCGTTTGGATAGGTGTGCGAAGAAAGGAAGAAGTATTGGAAAGTGTGTAATTTTGTGAAGAATTTGAATTGTTTATAATTTTTTTTCTTCTTCTTTCTTCCAACGATCCAAACGCACGGAGGGGCATTAACAAAAGGTTCTCTCTGGGCAAACTACTTCGACTAGTATTCACATGTTAGATGGAACATAAATTTTTAGTACCTTGAGAATTAATTTGTTGGTAATCTAATAAAATATTTACAGGACAGGAATCTAATTTCAATTATTGACAACGCAATAAATGTTAACCACGATAAATACCAACTCAGGAAAAACTGGGAGTTCAATAATTGAGGGACACGTTAAACAGGCCTAAAGATATAATTAGAGATATCACTTTGGAACCTTATGCTGAGCGGCATGATTAATTTGATTCAGGGCCCCTGGGAAAATTGTGAAGGACTGCAGGTCGGATCTTCACCTTGGCTAGCGAATCCTGTCGGTTGTGTTGCGGACCCGTTATGGTTGGTTCAGGTCAACTGGATCAGGTTGACCGGAATCGAATCCTCTACGGAACTTCAAAGTTCCGCATGCTGCGTAACTTTTTATATAGTCCGTTCAATCAAATCCAACAGCTCCGATTTACAGACGCTAAAAAAATAAAGAAAACTCGTCCCTCTCCGTCTCTTCGTCAATTCCGTCATACACTTCGTCCCTGTCTCTCCGTCAATTCCGTCATAACTTTGAAGAAGACGGGTTTCGTTTTAACTAGTGGGTTCGACAAATAACGGGTTTGATTCCGTTAGCGATTCCGGTCGCCGCTGCTTTCAGGATGAACATCACTCGAATCGTGAGAGCAAGGAGGAAATGATGGAGACCTCAGCTTCAACTGTGTCCTCTTAAGCGATTTGTAATCGACGATTATTCAATTCGGTCCCTGAAGGTTTTATTTTCTGTTTTCCAGTGATCGTCGCCACAACAGTCAACCAAGCTAATCTTGTTAGAATCGTGATTCAAAGGAGAACACGATAGTATGTTTAATTCAGGTTGCGTTGTCTTGGTTCTATATGGAGACCACCTAGTTGGTACGGGAGAGGAGTATTGGTACCGAGACTTACTATGAACGATTGATGGGGAATAGATTGGTTTTACGGATTATACATGGTATATTTATAAAATAGTTGATGTCAATGGCCGCAATTTCAGACACTTTGCGTTGGCTTAGTATTAGATAACAAGCTTCGGGCCTTTGAAGAGGGTGATTGTGCTCGAAAACAAATTCCACAACTTTGTATTTTTGGATTTCTCTATTAAATTTTATTTGTAACCGAGCTTGACAACCGGTCCGCGTCTCCGCCTGAGACTTCTTTGTCAAACCATCTCGCTTGTCTACTACTCGTTTACCTTCGCAAGAGCACAAAAAAAGCTTTGAAGTAATTACATCATCTTTTTTGCTCTTAGGACCAAAGCCTTTTCTTACCCCAAAACTAATTTTTCCACCATAATAACTCCAAGCCAACCATGTTTCCTCCACCGTTTGAAATTCCATACCTAGATGAGGTATAAAATTATCTTGTTGTTCTTCCATATCCTTTATGAACAATGAAAAATAAGATAGTAAACTAAAAAACAATGTACAACTAAATCTGCACCGTAAACATATCAATAATAAAATGTACACCAACTGAATTACTTAATCAATTAATTAATTAATTATACACCAATCTAAACTATTAAAAAGAGCAGTGACCAGATTGTCCAATATATGCTTAGTTACTCCGCAACTTGAGAATTTTGAAGGGAGGCATAAGAGGAAAAGAGGGATAAAGAGAAACCAGGACACGATTAAGCCTTTCACCTCCAACTTTTATCCATCCCTTGCCCTTCTCTAAATTTTTATTCGTGTAATTGTTGCAAGCATAAAAAATTGCATATCATTTTACAAGGAACATGTTATAACTTGGTCATTTTAATATATGGGATGATAAATTTCACATAATTTTTCTAAATTAACAAATTGACGTGTGTTTCTCCTTGCTCGTTCTACTGGTAACATCTATTAAAACGGTTCCCCACGGATACCATTGCGTTAAGGGATCCTTAATCCCTATTGTACGGGGTTCAAAGTGTCAACTTTGATCAATAAGTTGAAACTTACAATATTTGCAAGAGAAAGAATTGCTAATTGCTACCTGAAAGTGGCTGAAAAATGAATAATAAAATAAAGAGAAATCGTAATGTTTTGTATTGATAAAGAACATACAAGGGGTTGTGACATGGATTCTCTTGGATCGTTGCAGCACTCGACTCTTGGGCTGTCTTGGACTCTTATTTTCCAATCAATTTCACTGCTTGTAACTAGACAATTTCGAATTTTGCAGATAGAGACGAAATAGAGGAAGAGACGAAGGGTTTGCATATTTAGACGGGAATTGACGGAGAGATGGAGAGAGGTGCGTTTTCTATTTTTTTTCAGCGTCTGTTAATCCTGACCTTTGGATTTGATCGGACAGTGCATATAAAAAGTTCTCCACTATGCGGAACTTTGAAGTTCCGTAGAGGATTCGGTTCCCAGGTTGACCTGGTTTAGTCAGTTGGTGTGGTGGGCCTTTTGGGCTGCATAAAATTTGAGCTTCGGCCGAATAAAAAGAAAATTTTCTTGGCCCAGTGCAAGAATTAATTTCGCGGGCTTTTCTTTTTGGCCCGGCACAGAAAATAAATGGATCAGATTTTGAATTTAATGATGGACATTAATCTAACTTAATCTTTTTAATTCATATTAAATATAGCATCAGTTTAGTTAAAAGATAATTGAATATAGTTTAAAGATATTATTTAATTATATAAGAATAATACATCGAAACTCCTACAAAAATCTTATTCTCCTACAAAAATCTTGTTCAAATTGGAATAACAACAAAGAATTCTTCACAAGAATCACAAACTTGTGTGAACTTCCACCTTTTCTCGTTCCAGAACGAAAGGAGAAATAATAGTGGGTTTAACTCTTTTCTTAGACTTTTTAGACAAAATTTGGCCCTAATCTTTGTTTGTAAAATATATCTTACAGGTGGGCTAAGTCTGTGATTCGTTCCGCTGTTGCTTGTAGGGTGTAGGCTGTTGGTGTAAAATATATCTTAGGAAATTGATTACTGCCATCGCACTTTGTGCCATTCGAACTATCGTTCTGCACAGCGCCTCAACTAGCGTTCTGACCCCTCTACTTACCCAACGCGTATTTTTTGTTCAGTTAGTTATTATAAGTGTTCACTTTAATATGTACAAATGTTCACTTTGTAGTAGAATTTTTCACTATTTTATAAGTGTTCACTAGATCAAATATGTTCATTTTTATTTTTTTTTTTGTCAAAAGTTCAGTTTGGTCAATACAAATGTTCAATTAATTGAGTATAACTGTTCAGTTAGTTGTAACAGAAAATATAAATGTTATGAGCAAATATGTTTATTTTATTAAGTATAAATTTTTAGTTTAGTAAGTACGAATGTTCAGTTTAATAAGTATAAATATTCAGTTAGTTGCAACAGAAATACAACAGTTATAAGAAAAAAAAAACCAAGCGAAGGGGTCACGAACCGGACAAAAAATATATGTAAAAATTAGAATTGGAAATGAACTGATCCGGTTCAAATTAATTTTTTTTCCGATTCTACCCCTGTCTTCTAGCACACCTCTTGACCACGCGCGACTCTGACTCTAGCACGATTCCGGCGCATTAAACTGAACACTTCTTATTATTAATTAAATTGAACACTTCTTATTATTAAACTGAATATTTGTAACACATAGCAGCGATGGCATTTATAATTCCAGATAGCAGCAATGACTGGATGGTATATTTGCAGATGACTGGGATGGCACTTATAATTCCAGATATATATATAACGCTTTTTTTTTTTTTTTTTTTCGCCCTCTAGCGTTTTATTGGACAACTGGAGAAATTGGGTTTTGCACCTAAAACCCTACTCTCTCTTCCTTCTTTCTCTCCCAGCCAGTCACCATGCTTCCCTTCTTCCCTCCTGGCTCGGATTTCATCCCGCTTATCAATGGCGACGCCTCCGACCCAAATCCCTCTCAGGTATACCTTTTTTCTGTTCTGTTTTAGGTATTTTTAATCAATCGTTCTTCTACCATACTCATTACAATGGTTATTTTCTTTTAACTGTGTTAGCGCTCCACCGCCTCCACGCTTCCGCCTTTTCCTTTAAACCAAGCACCCCAGTTCAATTTCCCCAATCCAGCAAATATGGCCATGTTCAATCCAAACCCTCAAATTGCCATGCAATCTGGGACAAATATGGTATGGATATTGCAAATTTTTGTCACGTTTTGTGAAATTAAAGAGAGATTAGCTCATTATTTCATATTAAATACTGATATTTGGTATAGAAAAGTAATGCCATCCAAAGCACAAGGACTGCCGCCAATGCAACTCATGAGAATGCTTCTGGGAACTTTGAAACAAATCAACATAGTGTCCCTTATAAAAGGTAAAGTTATCTTTGTCCTATTCTTTTTTCATAGGGACTGGTTATTGACATTCAAGGCTTGTGACAGCATCTAAACAGTAAATGCCGATCTTGCCTTCTTCTTATATTTCTCTGTAAGGCTGAGTGTGGAATTATAAATTTTAATTGATAGGTTCCAAAATAATGATTTTAGACCAAATTCAAGGCAATTTAGTGGAAGCAGAGGAAGAAGCCCTGGTGCCATGTCTGGTCGAGTTGGAGGAAGGGGTAAAATTCTTTTTTAAGTCTTTCGTCATGTTATCAGAAGATACATGTACAATTATTGTTCTCAGTACATTTTTATGCGCCTTCATTTATACTTTTTGCTCCATGTAAGTAGTTTTCTGTTTGTATGTTTTGGTTGCTCCTGCAATACTAACTAAGATGATAGATAAGAATAGAAGTTGAATAATAAAATATTGTTAATTGTGGAAATAATTTTGATGTAGGTCTAAGATACTGGAGAGAATCAGCTCCTGAGGAAAAATCTCCTGGGCCTTTGGAGATCAAGAAAAAGAGGTATGGTTTTATATTTTTTTTATGAACTTGTTGATTGAAAAGGTAATAAGGATATTTACATTGGTTATGGCTATAGAATTTAGAATAATAAAGGCATTTCATAGGGAGAATGAAATTTTATCATCATTAATCTTTAAATATTCTTTGAATAAGGCTAAAATGCAATGCATTGGACAAGAGGGGTCCCGACCAATGTGCTCGTTCTAGGATTTTGGACCTCAAACGACCATTCCAAATCGTTCATTGTGATATTCATATTGAAATCTAGTACAAAACCGAATTTTACAATTTTTCTGAATTTTTTTAACTATTTCTCAGATGTTTTAGAAATCATTGTTTTAAAAGGTTCATAATCTTTTAGATTGATGTTTTTCTAAAAATCTGAAAAATAGTAAAAATATTCAGAATAATATAAAATTCATTTTTGTATTAGACTTCAATATGAAGATCACATTGAACGGTTCGGATGGGTTGTTTGAGGTTCATAATCTGAGAAGCGCATTGGATGGACCCTTCCATCTTAATGTGGCGGACTTTAGCCTTACTCATATTCTTTACTTCATTTCTTTTCACTTATATATTAGGCGACCAACGATTACTTATGATGAGAAGGAAATTAAACAGTGGCGTGAAGCTCGCAAGAGGAACTTCCCTACCACAGCCAATATAAAAAAGGTTTGACCTTTGACCTCTTATCTGTAAATTTGCATGATACTGGATATGTTCCTACCAGTATAAGTGCATTTTGTCCCCCTTTGCTAATTTGGATACCAGACCTTCACCTGACTGGTATCAGGTTATTTTGTAGTAGCATCAGACCTGACTAGTAGCAGAATTGAATTGACCTTCTTTCTTTATGTAGAAACTGGCTGTAAAAGATAAAAAGGCTGAGAATGAGAATGACGATAGGGAGCTTCAAAGAAAGGTAAAAACTCTCAATTGTTAACTCCTGTACGATATGAATGCTGCGTTACTGCAAGTTCCAAAATCATAAATATGAAACATTCTATATAATTATTTATATTACTATTGCTTTCGTGCAGAAGAAACGTTTATTATTAAAAGAATGTGACATAAACTAACTTATATACATATTCTAGATATTTGGTGTGTAGAGTTATGTTTTGATAAAATATACAATTTTACATATCAATGGCTGGGATGACAAAAATAATGGTGGGAAAAGAAGTAGACCAAATTTACAAATTTATAATTTAAATTATGTAATGGGTGTGTTTGGTGACGTGGGGTTAGCATTACCCCTGAGGTTAGTTTGCTAGCCTACTAACTTATGTTCACCAAATGAATCAGGTTATTCAGGTTAGCAGCTAACCTGCTAGCTCTACTAAAATATAGGTTAGCGTTTTTCTCGCCTGTACCTGCGTCCGTGATTGAGTGAAAAAAAGAATAAAGTAGCTAGTGGATAGAAGTTAAATATTGCTAGGTGAGGAGAGGGAGCATTTAAAAGTTATTCCCAAGCAACAATTCTTTCAGATTATATAATGCTGGTATAATTTCGTGGCTGTTGGCTGTTGGTGTAATTTCGTGGGTTCAAGTGTTTAACAATAGAAGGCTTTTTTAAATTTTTTCCTCGAGCGTTTTTTTTATCGGACAACTCGAGAAATTGGGTTTTGCACCTAAAACCCTACTCTGTCTTCCTTCTCTCTCTCCTCAGCCAGTCACCATGCTTCCCTTCTTCCCTCCTGGCTCGGATCCCAAACCGCCTATCATTGGCGTCGCCTCCGACCCAAATCCCTCTCAGGTATTCCTTTTTTCTGTTCTGTTTTAGGTATTTTTAATCAATCTTTCTTCTACCATACTCATTACAATACTTATTTTCTTTTAACTTTGTTAGGGCTCTATGCTTCCGCCTTTTCCTTTGAACCAAGCACCCCAGTTCAATTTCCCCAACCCAGCAAATATGGCCATGTTCAATCCAAACCCTCAAATTGCCATGCAATCTGGGACAAATATGGTATGGATATTGCAAATTTTTGTCACGTTTTTAAAGAGAGATTAGCTCATTATGTCATATTAAATACTGATATTTGGTATAGAAAAATAATGTCATCCAAAGCACAAGGACCGCCGCCAATGCAATTCATGAGAATGCTTCCGGGAAGAACCTTGAAACAAATCAACATAGTGTCGCGTATACAAGGTAAAGTTATCTTCCTCCTATTCTTTTTTCATAGGGACTGGTTATTGACATTCAAGGCTTGTGACAGCATCTAAACAGTAAACACTGATCTTGGCTTCTTCTCATATTTCTCTGTACGACTGAGTGTGGAATTATAAATTTTAATTGATAGGTTCCAAAATAATGATTCGAGACATAATTCAAGGCAATTTAGTGGAAGTAGAGGAAGAAGCCCTGGTGCCATATCTGGTCGAGTTGGAGGAAGGGGTAAAATTCTATTTTAAGTCTTTCGCCATGTTATCAGAAGATACATGTACAATTATTGTTCTCAGTACATTTTTATGTGCCTTCATTTATACTTTTTGCTTCATGTAAGTAGATTTCTGTTTGTATGTTTTGGTTGCTCCTGCAATACTAACTAAGATGATAGATAAGAATAGAGTTGAGCAATCAAATATTGTTAATTGTGGAAATAATTTTGATGTAGGTCTAAGATACTGGAGAGAATTAGCTCCTGAGGAAAAATCTTCTGGGCCTTTGGAGATCAAGAAAAAGAGGTATGGTTTTATATTCTTTTTTATGAACATGTTGATTGAAAAGGTAATAAGCATATTTACATTGGTTATGGCTATAGAATTAAGAATAATAAAGACATTTCAGAGGGAGAATGAAATTTTTTCATCATTAATCTTTAAATATACCTTGAATAAGGCTAAAATGCAATGCATTGGACAAGAGGGGTCCCGACCAATGCGCTCGTTCTCGGATTTTAGACCTCAAACGGCCAATCCAAATCATTCATTGTGATATTCATATTGAAATCTAGTACCAAAACCAAATTTTACATTTTTCTAAATTTTTTTGTTATTTTCTCAGATGTTTTAGATATCATTGTTTTAAAAGGTTAATAATCTTTTAGATTGATGTTTTTCTAAAAATCTGAAAAATAGTAAAAATATTCAGAATAATATAAAATTCATTTTTGTATTAGGCTTCAATATGAAGATCACATTGTACGGTTCGGATAGGTCGTTTGAGGTTCAAAATCTGAAAAGGTGCACGTTGGACGGACTCTTCCATCTAATGCTGTGGACTTTAGCCTCACACATATTCTTTACTTCATTTCTTTTCACTTTTATATTAGGCTACCAACGATTACTTATGATGAGGAGGAAATTAAACAGTGGCGTGAAGCTCGCAAGAGGAACTTCCCTACCAAAGACAATATAAAAAAGGTTTGGCCTTTGACCTCTTATCTGTAAATTTGCATGATACTGGATAAATTCCTACCAGCATAAGTGCATTTTGTCCCCCTTTGCTAATTTGGATACCCAGACCTTCACCTGACTGGTGTCAGGTTATTTTGTAGTAGCATCAGACCTGACTAGTAGCAGAATTGAATTGACCTTCTTTCTTTATGTAGAAACTGGCTGTAAAAGATAAAAAGGCTGAGAATGAGAATGATGATAGGGAGCTTCAAAGAAAGGTAAAAACTCTCAATTGTTAAGTCCTGTACGATATGAATGCTGTGTTACTGCAAGTTCCAAAATCATAAATATGAAACATTCTATATAATTATTTATATTACTATTACTATTACTATTGCTTTCGTGCATAAGAAACGTTTATTATTAAAAGAATGTGACATAAACTATCTTATATACATATTCTAGATATTTGGTGTGTAGAGTTATGTTTTGATATAATATACAATTTTACATATCAATGGCTGGGATGACAAAAATAATGGTGGGGAAAAGAAGTAGACCAAATTTACAAATTTATAATTTAAATTATGTAAAGGGTGCGTTTGGTGACGTGGGGTTAGCATTACCCCTGAAGTTAGTTTGCTAGCCTACTAACTTATGTTCACCAAATGAATCAGGTTATTCAGGTTAGCAGCTAACCTGCTAGCTCTACTAAAATATGGGTTAGCGTTTTTCGCGCCTGTACCTGCGTCCGTGATTGAGTGAAAAAAAGAATAAAGAAGCTAGTGGATAGAAATTAAATATTGCTAGGTGAGGAGAGGGAGCATTTAAAAGTTATTCCCGAGCAACAATTCTTTCAGATTATAAAATGCTGGTATATAAATACATAATCGATCTTCTTTTTCTTCTTACCGGTATGATTTATAATATTAGTTTTATTTAGGTATTAAAAATTCAATAATGTCTCAGGTGCTTAATTAGGTACATTTCTTTTTACTGGCAGCGAGTTAAAATAGAATTTAAGTTTTTAAGTTTACTAATTAGGGACATGTTTTTAATCAAAAGACGAAGTGATCAAATCTTTTTGGCGTAAATGCATATATAACCATTAAACGGGATATTTTAATCAGCATGTAAATTATATTTACTTTATAATTTAAAGGTTTTTATAATTTAATTATTTGATAATGCTTTCAGGGAGTGGCTAGTGTCCAACATGTTGGACGCAAGCACTTGTCCAACATGATAAAATTTCAATTTTTGAGATTAAAATGGCCGATCCTAACCGCTCAAATTGTTCTCCATAATAAAATCTCCATTGGGACCAAATTTATATTTTTTTTCGAATTTTTTTACTATTTTTTTCAAATTTTTGAAAATGCTCAATCTAAAATGTTGATGAACCCTTGAATTTTCGAAATTCGAAAAAATAGTTAAACAACAACAACAACTAAGCCTTTTGTCCCAAACAAGTTGGGGTAGGCTAAAAAAAGTTGACTTCTTGAATTGGTTTGGACGTCCTATACATTTGATTCTAGCATTACTCATGTTTTCAAAATTAATTAGTTCCAATTAATGATTTAATTATTGTAATGATAATGATTAGTTATAATGATAACTTAGAATTAAAGGTAATATGTATCAATTATTTTATAAGACTAAGTGATACTCTTCATCCATAGTTTAATAATGTGCACATAAAAGATATCATTTAATTAAAAACAAAATAAAAGTAATCAATAATTTATTCATTTTCTTTGGCGTCGCCTCTGACCCAAATCCCTCTCAGGTATACCTTTATTCTGTACTGTTTTAGCCATTTTTAGGTATTTTTAATCAATCTTTCTTCTACCATACTCATTACAATGCTTATTTTCTTTTAACTGTGTTAGGGCTCTACGCTTCCGCCTTTTCCTTTGAACCAAGCACCCCAGTTCAATTTCCCCAACCCAACAAATATGGCCATGTTCAATCCAAACACTCAAATTGCCATGCAATCTGGGACAAATATGGTATGGATATTGCAAATTTTTGTCACGTTTTGTGAAATTAAAGAGAGATTAGCTCATTATTTCATATTAAATACTGATATTTGGTATAGAAAAGTAATGTCATCCAAAGCACAAGGACTGCCGCCAATGCAACTCATGAGAATGCTTCTGGGAAGAACTTTGAAACAAATCAACATAGTGTCCCTTATAAAAGGTAAAGTTATCTTTGTCCTATTCTTTTTTCATAGGGACTGGTTATTGACATTCAAGGCTTGTGACAGCATCTAAACAGTAAATGCCGATCTTGGCTTCTTCTCATATTTCTCTGTAAGGCTTAGTGTGGAATTATAAATTTTAATTGATAGGTTCCAAAATAATGATTCGAGACAGAATTCAAGGCAATTTAGTGGAAGCAGAGGAGGAAGGGGTAAAATTCTTTTTTAAGTCTTTCGCCATATTATCAGAAGATACATGTACAATTATTGTTCTCAGTACATTTTTATGCGTCTTAATTTATACTTTTTGCTCCACGTAAGTAGATTTCTGTTTGTATGTTTTGGTTGCTCCTGCAATACTAACTAAGATGATAGATTAGAATAGAAGTTGAATAATCAAATATTGTTAATTGTGGAAATAATTTTGATGTAGGTCTAAGAGACAGGAGAGAATTAGCTCCTGAAGAAAAATCTCCTGGGCCTTTGAAGATCAAGAAAAAGAGGTATGGTTTTATATTCTTTTTTATGAACATGTGATTGAAACGGTTATAAGCATATTTACATTGGTTATGGCTATAGAATTAAGAATAATAAAGACATTTCAGAGGGAGAATGAAATTTTATCATCATTAATCTTTAAATATACTTTGAATAAGGTTAAAATGCAATGCATTGGACAAGAGGGGTCCCGACCAATGCGCTCGTTCTCGGATTTTAGACCTCAAACGGCCAATCCAAATCGTTCATTGTGATATTCATATTGAAATCTAATACAAAACCAAATTTTACATTTTTCTAAATTTTTTTATTATTTTCTCAGATGTTTTAGAAATCATTGTTTTAAAAGGTTCATAATCTTTTAGATTGATGTTTTCCTAAAATTCTGAAAAATAGTAAAAATATTCAGAATAATATAACATACATTTTTGTATTAGGCTTCAATATGAAGATCACATTGTACGGTTCGGATAGGTCGTTTGAGGTTCAAAATCTGAGAAGGTGCACGTTGGACGGACTCTTCCATCTAATGCTGTGGACTTTAGCCTCACTCATATTCTTTACTTCATTTCTTTTCACTTTTATATTAGGCTACCAACGATTACTTATGATGAGGAGGAAATTAAACAGTGGCGTGAAGCTCGCAAGAGGAACTTCCCTACCAAAGACAATATAAAAAAGGTTTGACCTTTGACCTCTTATCTGTAAATTTGCATGATACTGGATAAGTTCCTACAGCATAAGTGCATTTTGGCCCCCTTTGCTAATTTGGATACCCAAACCTTCACCTGACTGGTGTCAGGTTATTTTGTAGTAGCATCAGACCTGACTAGTAGCAGAATTGAATTGACCTTCTTTCTTTATGTAGAAACTGGCTGTAAAAGCTCTCTACGTTTATCACAATCCACTAAAATAATTTCTGATGTAGCATCACTTGTTTGTTTTTTCACACTGGCACCTTACTGGCAGTTGGTCATTTTGATGAAGAAAAAGAGGTGTGGCTTTATATTCTTTTTTATGAACATTTTGATTGAAAAGGTAATAAGCATATTTACATTGGATATGGCTATAGAATTAAGAATAATAAAGACATTTCAGAGGGAGAATGAAATCTTATCATCATTAATCTTTAAATAATCTTTGAATAATGCTATCCTGTGCATTGGACAAGAGGGGTCCCGTCCAATGTGCTCGTTCTCAGATTTTGGACCTCAAATGGCCGATCCAAGTCATTCATTGTGATATTCATATTGAAGTCTAGTACAAAACCGGATTTTTCATTTTTCTAAATTTTTTTTTACTATTTTCTCAGATTTTTTAGAAATCATTGTTTTAAAAGGTTCATAATCTGTTAGATTGATGTTTTTCCAAAAATCTGAAAAATAGTAAAAATATTCAGAAAAATGTGAAATTCATTTTTGTATTAGACTTCAATATGAAGATCACATTGAATGGTTCGGATTGGTCGTTTGAGGTTCAAAATCTGAGGAGCGCATTGGACGGACCCTTCCATCTAATGCAGTGGACTTTAGCCTTACTCATATTCTTTACTTCATTCTTTTCACTTTTATATTAGGCTACCAGCGATTACTTATGATGAGGAGGAAATTAAACAGTGGCGTGAAGCTCGCAAGAGGAACTTCCCTATCACAGCCAATATAAAAAGGGTTTGACCTCTTATCTGTAAATTCGAATGATAGTGGTTAAGTTCCTACCAGTATAAGTGCATTTTGTCCCCCTTCCCTAATTTGGATACCAGACCTTCACCTGACTGGTATCAGGTTATTTTGTAGTAGCATCAGACCTGAGTAGTACCAGAATTGAATTGACCTTCTTTCTTTATGCAGAAACTGGCTGTAAAAGATAAAAAGGCTGAGAATGAGAATGACGATTGGGAGCTTCAAAGAAAGGTAAAAACTCTCAATTGTTAGGTCCTGTACGATATGAATGCTGCGTTACTGCAAGTTCCAAAATCATAAATATGAAACATTCTATATAATTATATATATTGCTATTGCTTTCGTGCATAAGAAACGTTTATTATTAAAAGAATGTGACATAAACTAACTTATATACATATTCTAGACATTTGGTGTGTAGAGTTATCTTTTGATAAAATATACAATTTTACATATCAGTGGCTGGGATGACGGAAATAATGGTGAGAAAGGAAGTAGACCAAATTTACAAACTTATAATTTAAATTACGTAAAGGATGCATTTGGTGACTTATATACACCAAATGAATCAGGTTTGTAGGTCACATTTTTAGATTCCGTTTGAGGTATAGGTTTTACGATTATTATCATCATCGTCATTATTGTTAGTTTCTACTTCTATATATTTTGTTTTATTTTATATTATTTTTTTGATAATTTCTCCTTTTGGGTTTCTTTTCTAGTCTACCCCAACTTGTTTGGGGCAAAAGGCTTAGTTGTTGTTGTATTTGATACTTGATCAAGAGGCTAAAATATAACATATTACAATTAATCTATCATATTTAATTAGATTCGTTTATTATTCAATCTCTTGATCTAGTATCAAACAAACTTAAAAAATTTATAAAACTTATGTGAGAACCAAGCTTTTAAATTTCGGTTTTTTCGGTATGACGGTAAGGAGTCGATTTAACGGTGCGGCGTTATTTCGGTGATATAACGGTGTTATTTCGGTGATATAACGGTGTTATTTCGGTGTGTGTATATACGAACATCTGTGTCAAACTTACTAGTATATACTTAGTTACTCAAATTTTAAAATATATTAACCATCTTGTGTGCAACACATTTTTTTTGTTGTACGTTGTATTATAAATTAATTTGGTTATGTTGTTTATAAATAGAAATTTTTGTGGAGTACTTGTTGAACTCTTGGGTACTACCAAAGTTTCCCATTGGCTACAGCTGCACCAATGTCTGGTGTAGGTTTAAGTGCCAACAGTGTTACATCGAAGCAAATCTTATTTTTTAGTACCACAACATGGTTTCACGATATCTTTTCGAAAACAAAAAAAAAATGGAATCCCAATGAAAACATCATGTAAATTAATTGAATTAATTTAGCATAATATGCTACAAAAGACCAAACAGAAATAAATGAAGAAGAGTAACTAAGCAGATTTTCTTGTATAATTAGAATATGGCCCTCAGCCAGCTAAACCATCTTATCAGGTTGGTAACAGAATAGCACCTGATACATTACAATATAAAAGAAGGAGAATATTTTGCCATCTGATGTAGAAAGAGCTTTTCCACATAGAGCCTTTTTCATGAGTCGTGCAATATGTGATGCACATTACAAGAAAATAAAACTTTTTTGGTATCTGAAATGGGCGGAGGAACTGCACAAAATTTTTTTCTTTTTTCTTCCTTAAAACAAGTCATGTTATTTTTAAAGATCAGTACAGTCAGATGAAATACTGAAAACATAGAAATGAACTCATCAATGACACAATTACAAGACCAAACAAACCCTGCATTTCAAGATGTACAAATAGTCAAACACACTTCAAGTAGCTCAAAGGGTGAGATAAACACAAATCCTGAGACAGCTTCAAATAAGTCATAAAAACGAGCAACCAACTATTCAAAGAAATATTTTTAGTTTCAGAAAACATAAAAAAAAGTACAAAAAAAGATTACAAATATGACCCTTTCTCATCTGCGGTCGAGGCACCTTTCTCTACCTGCACAGAAAAAACTACTCCAAATTAAAAAAAAATTCCATAGACTGGTACAAAATATGGCCCTGCCTGTGCATAACCACAAGGTATCCTGGTCTGATGCCCAATATTGGATGTTCATGAGTCATGACCAGGTTTACACAATATATACTACTTAAGCACATCAATGTAAACTAAGATCCTTCTGGTCATATAAAGAGTAAAATAACAACAGTTCCTCTCCTTTTCCATTTATTTTGGTCCCTGAAGCTTTGAGGTGGTCGTGCTGCCTTAGAAAATTCCAATTTGGTTAAAATTTGGTCCATGAATTTTCCATTTGTTTAAAAGGATGATTGAAAACCAACATCAGCATTGACGTTAGAGATTTGTATGGTGACAAAATTGGAAATTCCCTCTTTTGAGTTAATAATGTCCTGGATACAAATGCAAATATATGAGGGACCTACCTAAAATTATATTCTAGAATGGTGGACAAAAAGGAGAAAGTTCTACTTGAGGGACAAAGAATTCCAGAAAAATATGTACAGTAAATTGGTCTAAATTTTTCCAAATTGAAAACCTTATTCGTCAATTTAATGACCCATCAATAATGCTAGTGATTAATATACAACGAAATCATGTATTGGAAAGTAGAGGAAGAATGATGACAAAAACTGAGCAGAATAAGACGAAAGTCACGAAACCCAAAAGGGAGAAGAGGTGCATCATCGGAAAAGTATAGAGAAAAAATTGGCACCAATTTTTGCGCTGCCAGTAGTGGAGGAGATTGAGAGCACCATCTTTAATCTTTTGCGATACTAGGAGGAGGAGATCGAGGGCACTAGTAATGGCCTGCTGCGGTACAAAGAGGAGAAGAGATCGAGAGCACCATTAGTAATAGCGGACAAGCCGAGAGAGAGAGAGAGAGAGAGAGATTTGTGTTGGGGGGGGGGGGTACGCTAGGTTTTTGGGTCTAAATCGCCAAAAAAAAAATTATGTTTCCGTCAATACGCCGCAAAGCGAAAATTTCCTTGTGATTTAACGCCGAAATAACAAACATTTCACGTTACGTCATTTTGATGATTAAATTTGTAACGTCCGTGCGTTTTGATTCAGATCGCCGATATTTCCGAAAAAACGCAGTTATTTCGCCGAAATTTAGAACCTTGGGAGAACACATCACTCGTTAAATAAAACAAGATCATTGTTTTGGATTCTTCATTTAAATTTTATATTTAGAAAAACTGAAAAAGTAATAAAAAAAAGTGAATTGGAGACGTTTGGGGCACTCAAATTGTGGGCATTGGAACCCTCCTCATATGTGTTTGGTTCAGTCACGGAATAAGCTGACCAAACGGGGAATGGACATGCCTAATAAGCTATTCGCAGCCTTATTCTTGTTCCCCAATTTGGGCGAACAAGGAATCAAATTAGCTGGGGGCATCTTGCTTGTTTGAACAGGCCTATTTGACCCAACTGCCAAACACACTACATGCGGAAGGAATTAGAGAAGCAGGAGAAAACAATTTTGTGGATTAGTAGGGAGAAAAAAAAATCTTTTCATCCGACTCCAAGGACTGTTCCCATAATCTCCTATGGTTCATACAGATATATTCCTTCTCTCAATCTCTAGATAACAGGAAGGGTTTTCCTGGTTTCAGCTGCCAACCTTGTGTAAGGTGTCTTTTGAGGACAGCACCTGTGTTTTGCACGCATCCTGGGCATCTTGACCGCTATTAAAAAGTATGAATAATATGATCACCGCATGGCGTATCTTAGATGTAGGGTATAAATGCCATATGCAGTATCACCACACTTCAGTTTCTTCAATAGTGTAATTTTTCTATAGAGAAGTTTAACAATATTAAATGTTGAATTATCCTCTTTTTGTAGTTTATGGATATGACCTTCTTACAAGCAGAATTGCCAGCGCAGCAGCCTGCTGCTGATTATTACAGTACCGGTGCATATGCATCTCAATTCTATACTCAAAATCCAGCTTCCAGGAATGCCTCTCCTATGCCTCAAGGTATGTAAAAAAACTGAAAATGTGCAACCAAATAATTGTAAATTAAATAGAAAAAGAAGAATATGAAACGAGCTCATTTTTCATTTTTTAGGTGGAATACCACAAACGATAGATCAGACCTTGAATCCTCAAATACTGTATGGTCTATTAGTCTTTATCATTTTCCTATTTAAAAATTTTAAGAGATCATACAGTTCTTGTCACTAGATCAGCTCAACAGTGGATTTTTGTTTTATTTTATATTTTTAAACAGGAATTCAATGCCACAAGGCTATCCATCTCTAGGCAGCAATCTATTTGCATGAAGGAAATTTAGTGTGCGGTGATTTTGAAGTTTGAATTGTACCGTTGCCCAAAATAGGATGTCATTTTCTTTGTTTTGTTTCCCTTATTGATCTTGCCATTCATAATGTTTTGTAAAACAGACGGCACCCTTCATGCTTCATCCCTTATAATAGTGGGTCCTGGTGTGCTCTGGGAAAAATTTACTATGCTGAGTTGAGATTTGGGGTTGTGTTAGCCTCCATATTCTTCGTAAAGTCGTACTACTTGCAATATAGTTGTGATATTTACCTTCATTGTTTCCTCGCATCCCTGAAAATAATTGGTTGGTTTTTGGTTCAAGACGACACCAGTAGCAGACTGGTATGTTTGCCCCGTCAACTTGTTTGGTTGATATTGTTTAGCTGTCTCGAAAAGTGGTACTTTGTTTCCAGGGTTCTGATATATTTGATGACACATGCACGGATGACTTTTTCGTTGTTAGCTTGTTGGTAAAAATATGAGAAAAGTTCTTCATTCTGTTTTCGTATGAAATAGTTGAAGGATACAGTTTTGTATCTACTATCTTGTAGAGGATCGGTTGACAATTCTAACTCAACAATGTCGGCAATTATAAAAATAATTAAACAAATAATTCCAGGAATGTATACTTTGCTAGATAATCTTAAATTTCAATGCTACAAGTTATTTTCTGGACTAATAAATTTTTAATCGTTCATGCAATTTAAACCTGTACTCAAATCATACATAATTTAATGTGCATATATTAGGCAGAGCGTCCAAAAATTTGTCCTTTTCGCTTTGAACATTTTTTGAATTCATATTAAATCTAGTATCATGATAGTTAAAAAGATCATTGAATATAGATAGTTTAAAGATATAATTTAATTAGATAAGGATAATACATCGAAACTCTTACAAAAATCTTGTTAAAATTGGAACAACAACAAAGAATCCTTCACAAACTTGTCTTGTGTAAAAATTTCGAATCCAAATCCTGTGCCGCGCGGCACAGGATGTAGCGCACAAAAAGACAAATCATGTAGCGCATAGTGTTTGAATTATTCAAAGGAGGGAGCGAGTGCTTTGGACACACATATTCCTTGTAAGGCAAGAGCTGCTCCGTTTCATCCAACAATCATGCTGTCTCATATAAAGCTTCTTTAATTAAACTCTCTTTTAAACATAAAATTTTCTTAGGTCAATTTTTAGCCGCTACTGAAAAATCAATTTTCTTAACAAACTCATTTTAACTCAAAAATTTTCTGGTGCAAATTTAGTTCTTCGTTCTTAATCACCATTTTGGAGGCTATACTTTTATTTTTTTTATTTTTTTTATGTTGTTCTCAAATTTTACTGTCAATTCAGATAGTTCAAGGATTGATATAAAATTATTGTGTTTTCTTATCAACTTATGAGGCGTTCTCTCTAATGTACCATGAAAATAAAAATGACAAACATTTTTCAGCAGTATAAATTGGCACTCTCTATCATTATTGTATTTTTTTTCATGTACAAATTTTATTATACTTTTGCCGGTGTATAAATGAATAATACTTCCATGCTTGCTATATCATTTATTTATAATATTAGAAAACATTTCAAGGTCTGACGATGTCCAATTTCTTTTTTCAAATCACAAAAATATTTGAGTGCACTAAATACTTGCACATCAGATTATATTTTTTTTTTCAGAATTTGTACACATCATAGTCAATTCACCATTGAATATATAAAAGTCAATAATGAAAATACAACATACGCCGTTTTAAAAATATATAACTTGTACCTCACATAATATTTTCGGTATTTGTACATACATAATACATAATGATTCACCATTGAAAATAAAGTCAGCAATAAAAATACATCATGTGCCTTTCTAAAATCAGTAGATTTCTTTATCTTTTTTCTTTACGTAACACATTTATAAAATTTCTAAAGTACGAATACGATTCATGAAGAACCTAGCATATTTGGCAATGCATTTAGACTGTACAGAATATTATTAATTTGGTCATTATATTTTGCGGTGCGTGTATCTGGCAGTTTCCAAATAGAGTCAGGAGAGTGTTGAGGGTATATATATATATCAAAAACAAATTAAAGATAATGTCTCCAGCGAATGTAGGTGTGTCCAAAGCATTCTTCAAGGAGAAATTATCATTTTTGTCTTTTTGCGCGCTACATCCTGTGTCGCGCGACACAGGATTGGGATTGTAAAATTTCACCTTTTCTCGTTCCAGAACGAAAAGAGAAATAACAGTGGGCTTTTAACTCTTTCTTCCCAGACTCTTAAGATAAAAGTTGGGCCTAATCTATGTTTGTAAGATATATCTGATAAGTGGGCTTTTAAGTCTGTTCCGCTGCTGTTTCCTGTTGGTGAAATTCGGGGGGTTCTAATTCCAATTCCAACTTCCAAGCGTATTATATCAAACAAAGTCACAAAACGGGAGAAATTGGGTTTTGCAACTAAAACCCTACTCTCTCCTGCTTCTCTCAAAGCAAGTAACACCATGCTTCCCTTCTTCCCTCCTGGCTCGAATCCCAACGCGCCTATCAGTGGCGTCGCCTCCAACCCAAATCCCTCTCAGGTATTTCTTTTTCCCTTTCTGTTCTGTTTTAGGTATTTATAATCAATCTTTCTTCTACCATACTCATTACAATGCTTATTTTTCTTTTTTCTTTCTTTTAACTGTTTTAGGGCTCTACGCTTCAGCCTTTTCCTTTGAACCAAGTACCCCAGTTCAATTTCCCCAACCCAGCAAATATGGCGATGGCTATGGCCATGTTCAATCCAAACCCTCAAATTGCCATGCAATTTGGGATGAATGCGCTCCCGGCAATGCAATTTTTGGGCCAAGGCATGAGTATGCAACAAAACATGGCGCTACAAATGCAAGCTCAGATGCAAAATCTGAACTATCTTGCCAGTCTTCAATCTGCAAGTAATATGGTTCAAGGATTGAATCAGACTGTGAACAATAATCCAATTTTGGCACAATTTGCAAATGGTTTCGGGGTTCCTCCAGCTAATCAAGGGGTACATCAGATGGGTTTCTCTGGAGGAGTACCGCAAGGGACAAATATGGTATGGATATTGCAAATTTTTGTCACGTTTTGTTAAATTAAAGAGAGATTAGCTCATTATTTCATATTAAATACTGATATTTGGTATAGAAAAATAATGTCATCCAAAGCACAAGGACTGCCGCCAATGCAACTCATGAGAATGCTTATGGGAAGAACTTTGAAACAAATCAACATAGTGTCCCATATTCAAGGTAAATTTATCTTTCTCCTATTCTTTTTTCATAGGGAGTGGTTATTGACATTCAAGGCTTGTGACAGCATTCAATGCTGATCTTGGCTTCTTTTCATATTTCTCTGTAAGGCTGAGTGTGGAATTATAAATTTTAATTGATAGGTTCCAAAATAATGATTCGAGACAGAATTCAAGGCAATTTAGTGGAAGTCGAGGAAGAAGCCGTGGTGCCCTGTCTGGTCGAGTTGGAGGAAGGGGTAAAATTCTTTTTTAAGTCTTTCGCCATGTTATCAGAAGATACATGTACAATTATCATTCTCAGTACATTTTTATGTGCCTTCATTTATACTTTTTGCTCCATGTAAGTAGATTTCTGTTTGTATGTGTTGGTTGCACCTGCAATACTAATTAAGATGATAGATAAGAATAGAAGTTGAATAATCAAATATTGTTAATTGTGGAAATTTTGATGTAGGTCTAAGAGACAAGAGAGAATTAGCTCCTGAGGAAAAATCTCCTGGGCCTTTGGAGATCAAGAAAAAGAGGTATGGCTTTATATTCTTTTTTATAAACATGTCGATTGAAAAGGTGATAAGCATATTTACATTGGTTATGGCTATAGAATTAAGAATAATAAAGACATTTTAGAGGAAGAATGAAATCTTATCATCATTAATCTTTAAATGTTCTTTGAATAAGGCTAAAATCCAATGCATTGGACAAGAGGGATCCCATCCAATGCATTCGTTCTCGGATTTTGGACCTCAAATGACCTCTCCAAATCGTTCATTGTGATATTCATATTGAAATCTACTACAAAATCGAATTTTACATTTTTCTGAATTTTATTTTACTATTTTCTCATATTTTTTAGAAATTATTGTTATAAATGGTTCATAAGTCATTACCTTTTAGATTGATGATTTTCTGAAATTCTGAAAAATATTTAGAAAAATATAAAATTCAGTTTTGTACTAGACTTCAATATGAAGATCACATTGAACGGTTAGGATCAATCGTTTGAAGTTGAAAATCTAAGGAGCGCATTGGATGGGACCCTTCCGTCTAATGCAGTGGTCTTTTGCCTTACTCATATTCTTTACTTCATTTCTTTTCACCTTTATATTAGGCGACCAAGGATTATTTATGATGAGAAGGAAATTAAACAGTGGCGTGAAGCTCGCAAGAGGAACTTCCCTACCGCAGCCAATATAAAAAGGGTTTGATCTCTTATCTTAAATTTGCATGATATCCCACCGATATGAGTGCATTTTGTCCTCCTTTGCTAATTTGGATACCAGACCTTCACCTGACTGGTATCAGGTTATTTTGTAGTAGCATCAGACCTTACTATTACCAGAATTGAATTGACCTTCTTTCTTTATGTAGAAACTGGCTGCAAAATATAAAAAGGCTGAGAATGAGCTTCGAAGAAAGGTAAAACTCTCAATTGTTAAGTCCTTTTTTGAGGGAAAGAGCACTTTACATTTACCACAATCCACTAAAATAATTCCTGATGTAGCACCACTTGTTTGTTTTTTCACACTGGTACCTTGCTGGTAGTTGGTCATTTTGGTCTTGTGCTCTTACTGGAAGAGTTTCTTGCATCTCATTTTTCTTTTTCTTTTTTTTTTTCTTTTTTTTGAAAAAAAAACTGTTATCTTTGTTTCTCAATTTCATTGCCAACTTTTTTGTAATTATATGACAAAACTGTTTTCCTGGCTTTTGTATCAAGATCATATACTGTTTTCTTCACTACTTGTAGCTTTATTGTTTTTTTATTTGTTTCCCTTTTCTTTCTTAGCAAATGAAAGAAGTATTGGCAAAGCAGCAAGAGCTGGGAGTTGAAGTAGCTGAGGTGCCATCCCATTATCTTGTTGGGTCGAAAAATCAGGTCTTTGGTAGTAGGGATCGATCTCAAAACCGTTTTAATAACAAGAGGGGCAGCTTTGACCGAAGACACTTTTCCCCACATTCTGATAATACCAAAAATTCCCCTGATACAAGGGCTAGGGAACCAACTTTGCTTAAGAAGCTTCTTAATGCAGAAATTAAAGCAGATAAACACAGGATTTTGCAAGCTTTTCGGTTTATAATTTTAAATTCTTTCTTTGACCAGTGGCCTGATAAACAATTGGAATTCCCATCTGTTATGGTTAAAGAAACAGGAATAGACAGTGAAATTAGATTAAGTGAAAGTGAGAGTGAGAGTGAGAGTGAAGAGGATAGAGAGAGTGAAAGTGTACGTGGCATGAGAGAGAGAGAGAAAGGCGAAGATAAACCAGAGGAAGGAGAGATCACTGATTAAGTGTTAACAGCTATATGCTTTGCAAATCCTAATTTTCTTTTTTAAAAAAAAGGAAAAATTTGATTCTGTTTGCGGATTTAAATTTGAAGGCTCCATGAATTATACCTCTAGGTTGGATGGGGGGTATAATTCTATCGCTTTGGGAGGAATTTAGCTGTAAATCTTTTGTTTGATAAGGAATTTTAGCCGTCTACTGATTGCATCTTTTAGTGAAAAGTTGAAGATTCCTTTTTGTTGTACATATTATCTTCTTTGTACTTGTACATCTGGAAGTTTTGCGTTTATATTCAGTGTACCCAATTTGTAAGATGTTCTTTTCTTTCTTGTTTCTAATTTAAGTTTTTCAGCCTGGTATTATTTCTTGTGCTTCTTTGGTTACAGCCGTGTGCTGTTCTCCTGCCAGATGCCTAAGATGTGACAGTACCGTGATAAACCTTAATTTAATACGCTGTCTAAGCTATAAGCAATAAATGAAGAAGGGAGTACTGACGCATGGTAAGAATTTGTTATATTGCATGAAAAAAGTATACTGCTCAAAAGTTTCTGTTAGAATATGTCGACTAAGACGAGAGATGCATAGGCGAAAGCGCAAGATTAGTTTCGTGAAGCTTTTTTCTGTGGTCAGAACAATTCCATGATGGTTATCAGGTTGCATTAATTGACGTTTGTATATTTAGGTCTATCAAATTCCCTATCTTTGTAGCCAGCTCGGTCGAGGATGTGACATTCAACTAAAATCTTTCAATAGTAGGAGATTCAAAGGAGTCATAATTTATTCCCAATTATGAATTGGCTTTCATGATATGTTATGGGCAATGAATACTTTTTTGGGAGGGACATGAAGTCATAAATTTTATTTATTTTGGAGTATGAAGTCGTAAACTTTGTCGGTAACTGTTGGCTCTGTGAAAGATTTAATTGGAAACTAGCAGAAGCATCGCGCTTCGCGCGATTAAAATTTTATTTTTCATATTATTTAAATAAAAAAATATATATTACTGGATTTTTTTATTTTTTTAAACGTCCATAAAATACAAAAATTATTTGAAAAGGCTTGTAAACAATTAAATAAAAGACCCCTTGGATTGAAGGGACGTGAGACGGCAAAAGAAAAGAGTGGCAAAACTATTCATTGTTTGTACGAATATTTTGTGCAGTAATATGAAGACCTATTACAGGAGCTATTATGGAATAAAATATATAAAAATTTTGTGAACAAAGAAAATACTCTGTTTCCTTTTATTTTGATAAACTATAAATTTTAAATACTTGTGGCATGTGACCAGCTCCTTCAGTTTGCTTAATCTGTACAACATCAAATTTTTCTTTTTGGAGTGCGTCAGCTTATAACATTGGTAGATATTTATCTGACACCCCCATTAAAGTGATATCGATTTGTCCTAACTACACACGAATGTTACAGAAGAGAACTAAAGGTAAACAAAAGAATTAATAAGCATAACAGGAAACATTAAAAAATATAGTTTATATTAATATTGCAACTTTAGCATGTGTGTATACCAGCATTAATTATTACATATTCTGGATAATCATAGAGACTCAAATATCTGACATACCTCGAAGATGAAAATCCAGATGAAATTCGACCTGATATATCTCCAAAATTTGCCTTTTGTCGCAGCTCTAAGCAATGTCTTATAAAAATATACACTGTCACGACATGTTGAAGGCACTAAAACTGGAAATGAAAAGTGGTTTATAATAGTCACCAGAAAATAGTTTATTAGATTTCACCTTGTGTCTTATAAAAGTGTCAAATAATGACTGAGTAGAAAGATTAGTGCATGCCAACCCTGGAACACCACGTGATAGGTATGGTAGTCTTTAGACGTCAGTCATCTCATTTTTCAATACATACCTCTGAAAATAGGGAAAACATGATAACATATGTAGTGCCCAAATTAATTTAAAAGGACATGGCAGAAATTTTGAACTTCATATATTATCTTTTTAAGTCATCTTCAAATATTTAAAATGTAATTATTTGACAATTAAAAAGTAAAAATTAGTCCGCTAGAAAAAGTACATACAAGCTATCTCCTTCGATAAATCTCTCAGTCTCAATAGTATTTTGGCATGTAAATCACCGAAGAGTGATATTCTAAAAAATAAGCAGTATGTTAAAATATGTTTACAATTTCATAAATCAAAATTTGCTCCATACCAGCTGGTACATAACTGTGATGTCCTTGGGCCTTGGCACAATTAATCACAGCCATGGTTTTCGTTTGAAGCAAAAAAATTGTTGAAACAGTAGAAAAAACCAGCTCTCATGCACAGAAATTTATTTTAAATTTCTCTCGTGAATCTTTTTTGAAATGAAGGAAATCATCAAAATAAAGCAAACCTTAGTTTCATAAATAATCCAGACAAAGAAGAAAAACTCAAAGGGCTCTTAAGAGTTACCAACTTTGAGATCTTTCTGAGTTTTTTAATGCCCATGTTAATCCATAACATCCTACAAGGAAACCCTACAAACAATAAAAAGTGAATAAGGAAGAGATAATTCTCCATGATTGTATTTTAATTTGGAAACCTATATCGGAAATGCAACCTAACTGACACAGATTATGTAAGCTAACAAATAACAACTATCAGTATGAGAGTCTACTGGAATGGAATTCTTGTTTCTCAAAGAATTGCTGGTTTTTACCATGAAAAATTTCTACTTAAACCTCAAATTTCCCATAATAACATTTAAAGCAGTTGTAGAACTTCCAATATAAAATATGAGAAGGCACAATATAATGAGCTGAAGTAATAGTCAGAAGCCACAATTTACTGTTCAAGAGATATTAACAAAATTACCAAAATACTTTATTGATATTCTTTTTATTAACTTTAGGACTGAACATCACATTATAACTAACTTGCGTAAATTAATGTGTTGTTGGCACTCGATCCATGATCTATAAAAATATTTGCGTAAATTACCAACTTGTCCTAATAGTTTGTGGAGGATACTTGAACCACCAAAATGAAAGACGAAGTAATAGCTAAACTTCTAGAAGCTTCTCAAGTGCTGAATGGAACTCATCCTCTGAAAAGATATGAAAAAGATAAGAAATGATATTTCTGGTAAAGTAGTAAGCAAAATGAAATAATATAAGTAACAAATATGCATAAACATAAATCATGACGCAGAGCAACAACAGACCTATATAGTCAAATCGATAACAATAAACAAACATAATAAAAAAAATGTATAGCAATAACAGACCTGCATAGTTAACTCCATAGCCAGGATGTGGTTTATCACTAAAATCAAATCCTATCCAATCAGGGGTAAAACAGTGATAGTTAGAAATTGATATCTAAGAATTTCAGACTTTGTCACAAAACTAAGAACAATTGTAACAACTTATATTTCTGATGGCTTAAAGGAAGATGTGAGTTTCAATGTCAGTAAATTCATCAAAGACTTTAATTGTTACCAAAAAGATTCCAATCACTGTACAAATTAATAACTTGAACAACCATACAAACATCAAATCAGAAAGCAACAACTTCTTACAAAGACGCTGATGAATTGCAAAATTCCCACATATATGGGTATGGCCTGGTAACCACTACTCTGAGTGTCCCAGTCAAGCACCAATTTCATACCATTATGGTCGACTTTCCCTAATACACGTGCCAGTACCTATATAATTAATACTTTGTATATTTTCTTTCTTTTACCAGTACCTGTATTTACTCCACAACTCCACTACTTTCGCCTTTCTCCAACAACTCTCAATTCTGTACCTTCCTTTTCCCTTTTCACCTTCCCGCCTATTCCTTTTTCTGTTATTAATCTACCCCACTACTAAATTTTGGAGCAGAGATAGTCCCAGTCGAGAATGACTATCTCTGCAGAATGGATTGGAAGCACGATTTGGTACGCTTTCCTCCTCTCTCCTATTGTCATGCCTATGGGGCCATTGTAATAGAAATTAATAGAAAAAAAACCGTAAGAAATCAAAGCAAAGATCACCAAAAATCTAGAAACAATGAAGTTGTGCCCTACAAAAATCCAATCTGTGCCTCGAGATGAAAAGTATTGTTACCAAAAGCAGATAAGAAGAAGAACAATAACTTACCGAATGGAGACCTATCAACCATGAAACAGTAAATAAAGACTCGATTATATAGCCAGAGCCATGAAACAGCAAAAAGAAAGGAAAAAAGAGAAAATAGAGAGAGACAGAACTAACCAAAAAGGTGGAAAAGAGAGGAACAAACAACGGAAAGCAGAAACGAACAGAGGGTTTTACTCTCCATCTTCTCAGGCAAAACAAAGGAGACCTCACTGCTCAATCGGCATGCTCTCTTTCCATCTTCTAGGTCGGTAGCTCTTCTTTTTTTCTCGTTTCGTTGGGGAAAGAGGAAACATCAAGAAGATCGATAAACAGAGCCACAGAGGGAACGAAGGGACGTGATTGGGCTGATGAAGAGAGAGAGGAGTGCTGTGCTCCATATCGATCAAAAGGACGGAAATATCGAAGGATAATCGAACGGATGAAAGCCTACGGGCATTCAACTTTTCAAAAAAAAAAAAAAAATCGAACGGATGACGTCATCAAAACACTGTAGAAAACCCTCCTGGATATGGAGTATTTTTTGATGATGGCTTGTAGGTTTTGTTTTTTCTTTCTTTCTTTTTCTTCTTTTAGGCGGTTCATGATTGTTAATAATTTTGTTTTAATTGGTGTTCCATGAAGGCTCATAAACTCTGGTTGAGAAATTACTTACAAGTAGACAAAGGAGACACGGTTTGAATGCGCAACTTTTGTATCGCAGTATCGCTCAATGCCAATAGGATAGGTGCTGCAACTTGCAAAAAAAAAAAAATAATAATAATAATAAAATAAATAAAAAATAATAAAACAATACACTCTCTTTTCAGATTTCTTTTCATTGCCAGTGCATTGTTTGGACATAATTTTGGCAGGTACAACTTCCGAAAGTTGTCTTGTATATATACTTATCAGAATAACTATATTCTTGGTATCCTGTCTTGTATATAAATAATTTGTTGTTTGGTTTTTCAAGAAGAGATGGTTATGATCTCAGGACGTTGCATTAATTCTGTTCTGTATATCCTTGTCACTCTGAATTCTGAAATATATATTAGGAGCAATAAGTGGGCACTTTTTGGCAAGGTGTCGCTTTATTTCATTTACTCCAACCATTATTCCAAAACAAAATTCTGTTACATTCATATCTTTATATATCTTATTTTTTCGTTTTCTGAAAAGAGATAAAATCAACACACAATATCCGTGAAATCAGACAAATATAGCTTCGGATAGATAGTTAACACGCCTTTCCAGCCTAGAATTGATTTGGAGCCCCATTAAATACTGCCTACTTCGCAACTAACTATAGCGAAAATTCGATCCAATATATATGCCACATGCTTGTAATTATGTAGTATATGCTATGCTAGCAAAAATTATACCTATAGCTAATGGCATCAAATGAAAACTTGCACCAAATATTATATATATATTTTATTATTATATTTTTTGCATCTCATATTCTGCATTACTTGTTTGCACCTCAAAATTAAAGTATCATACATGCAAGTAGCTTATATTTGAATTCACAAATATTTATATTATATCTGATGATATAGAATGTTCATCACCTTTTCTTTTCTAAATTATATTTAAACACTTCCTCAAAAAAGTAACACTGTAACTTAATTATAGAATGTTTATTCCTACTAATATAAGATATAAATCATTTTTTGTTATTAAGTATATATTTTTTAAGAGTACAAATATTTGTAGAGTGTAGAGGTAAGAAATACAATTATCACATTTTTAATTTGTTTCAAAATGTTATGATACGTCAATGTATCAATTATTAACTATTTAGTACTAGTTCTATTAGGCCATGAGAAAATTCCTACAAAATGCCATATAAGCAACAACCCAAAGTATTCCTATCTGGGGTACCCAAAAATTAAATAAAATCCAACTGCAAAAGCACACAATCCAATATCACAATTCACAATTCACAAACTTAGTCTGTTGGGACAGCTCGTCATTAATTCTGTTACATCTCATTCACTATAAAGTACTCAAAATACCCCTCTCATTGCTTCAAAAAGATTACCCAAAAACCAAATTAACTCGCACATTCCCTCTCGCATCTCAACTCTCAACTTCCAAACTATCAGAGAATCAAACAATGTCACACCTCCAAAAGTTTCAGAGTACCTTGTTTCTCATAGTGATGTCTCTCACACTAATGTTAACATATGTCGCAAACGCACAAACAATGCCACCATCACCGGAGTCGTCGGTGAGCTCAGAGTGTGTCACAGCACTGTTCAACCTGACCGACTGTTTGACATATGTGGAGACAGGAAGCAATGCGACTAAACCTGACAAGCCGTGCTGTCCTGAGTTGGCTGGGCTAATTGACTCAAACCCGATCTGTTTGTGTTACCTGCTTGCGGGTGCTGCTGAGTCATATGGCATCAGCGTCGACAATGAACGGGCCCTTGCACTGCCAAAAGTTTGCCACGTCAGCACCCCACCTGTTAGCACTTGTGCTGGTGAGTTCAAGGGGTCCTGTAGTGTAGGAGTTGGTTAATTATTTGTGTGATGATTTTAAGCATATATATACTAGCTTTTCATAAAAAAATGGTACTTAGACGAGCAAAAACCATCTTATTTACTTAATTTATCGGGTGCTTTTTAAGTTTCATTTCAGTTTACTTATCCGATAAAGGGAAAAAAACAGAAGGTTTGAGTTTTAATTTGTTACTGGCTCCCTTTCTTTGCAATTTTACACATCATGCGAGGTTTCAATATCAACATCACCCTCATCAACTTTTATATTTGAGCATTATAGTTATTAACTAGTATAAATTCGCTTATTTAATTTGCAGTTCTAGGTGTTCCAGTAAGTGTGGGGCTTGCCCCTGCTGAGGCTCCAGGTCCATCTACCGGTGGCCCACTATTGCCAGGTTGTCACTTTTCTATATTGCTCTCAGCAAAATAATTTAATTACAGTTCACAAAAAGAGTAATCTTAATAACTAGTAATTTTCCATGTTAAAACAACCTTATGACAACCAGTAAAAGGTGAAAAGGAATCTTTTGTGAATTTTGGTCTATTAAATTCATCCCATTTGACAAATATATTATGTTGCTACATTTTTATAGTATAGCTCTTCTAATTGTACTGTTACCTATGCAAAAACTTATCTTAAATTCGAGCTTATCAAAGACCTGAATTCTTTTCTGATGTTTAAAAGCTAAAACTTTTTTTCTGTTTAACAAATTCATAGGATCAATGGCTCCCTCCTCAACAGGAAGTGTTGACAACGGTGCCATCGGTGTGGACTCGGTAAACTTAATCGTTTCCATTGCCTTATCATTTTTCTTGGCCACCATTGCCATTTCTGGAAACTTTTAGACTTCTCTTGCGAGTCTAATAACATTGTTCAGTGTATTTGTTTCCTAATTCTACAAACACATTTGTGAGATTTGTATTTAGTAGTTATTTCTACATATTATTATTTCTTATGTTGTTTTCTTTTTCCTTTTTCAGTTTATATCTATTATTGAATTTAAAATAAATCTGTATGGGAGGAGTGGTTGCATTTTAGTTAGATCATTGAGATGTAACACAATAAATCCAAACGGTTGTGTCTCTTAATTTCTTGTTCTTTTGAAGTTCTCCGGGCGGAACCGCAACTGTCCCAGTTGCATTTACATACGCACATTAAATGCTCTGCATGTGGCCATTTAATTATTCAACCGTTTTTCCATGTGATTGTGGCTGAAGAATTTATTTCTGCGGTAGGGATAGTCAGAGAATTATTTCCACAAGGGAGCCTTAAATGCTTTTAGTATAACACACTGGCAAAAGACAAAGAAAGAAAAAAAAAGGCCCAAAAAATGTGACAATGTCTAGAAAGATGTAATATATTTCTTTGCTTGCCTCAAACATTTTTCTTGTATAATTGTTGTGGCTTAAGCTTTTCCAGAGTATGGGCTCCTTCAACGGGTTATTCAGTTCAAGCAAAAAAAAAAAAGGGAATAAAACTATGCTAAAAAAAAAAACTTGCTGCAGTTGGAAATTTACAATAATAATATTCGGTATTTTATTTCTGAAGCAAATAATATTGGGTAGTTTATCCACAGTATTTCGTATTTTAAAGAGACGATCAAAATTATGGAAAAGAATATCTGTCAAAAATGAAAAACAAGCGAGGAATTACAAGAATAGTCTTCAGACTTCAGAGTCTTTTTTTTTCCCTTGTAAATGTAACAAAACAGAACGGAAGCTAGACTTGGCGACACACGTACTGATAAAATTTTCAAGTTGTACAAAAATAATGAAATAATGACCTAGCTATGTTTTGCAAAATTACGGAAACTAAACCTATATATCATCAGGGGCACGCTTCTCTACACAGTATATATGTCACACATTTAATTATTGTATCAATTACTTTTATCAGGATACAATGCAACGAAATAATGTTTATTCTGCTATTACTATATAGTTCAAACACTTCTTTGATTACCCAAGTCAGCTACTCATCCTTTACTGCGGCACCACCTATTTAAATAGCAGAAAACAAAACTTGAGCAATGAAAACATAATTTTTTTTCAGACTTAATTGGCCGAGGCTTGATGTTTACTGAATCTGCCAAGGATGAAAAAAAAAAGATATAATGGCTTTTTAAGCCGAATCAACCAAATTATTACAAAAATAGCTTTAATTATTGTACTTTATCAAAATGAGTTCTTGTATTATGCTTTCTGGTTACAGTTTCACTTGAATTGTTGAAGTATTTTTGTTTGGCTGTGTGAGACCTCTATAAAGAAAAATAAAATAGAGACATAGCATTGTCGAAGCTAGACTTCGTATGTGAGGAAGTATATGTACCTTTTTCAGGGAAGAAGCTGAAGCTATTACTGGGTCCAATACGCTCTTCGAACCGAGCTTGCAAGGTTTGCGTAGGCTTTGTTTTTCCAGCAAGTACACCCACTTCCACTATAAATGCCGCACATACGGGCCGGTGATCAGAGAACTTTGATTCTCCTCTGAAGTAGGATAGTTGCACTATTCCATCTCCATGCCACAGTACCCTATCACACCTGGCCAGATAATGTTGGTTAATACTCATTTTCATGCCAGATAATGTTGACTAAATGATTGTTTTGAACTTTTGATACATGTATTTTTGGAGTGGCTCACTTATTACTATGTTACCTTTAGCTTGGGCCCTTGCCATTCTGACCAGATATTTATGCTATATTGTTAATATAAAATTCAAATCTGAATGGAACAAATAGCTTCATAATTGATGGAATACCCTGAAACGGGTTAATTTGAAAATTGTTTCATTAATTTGCAAAGTTCATGAGCACTTACCATGCCGGGGTTCGTCTTTTCTTCTTAGATGTGACAGTTTCTCCGAGATATGAGTCAGAGTTAGAAGAGTATTTGTATGTAGGTGCAAAATATATCTTCCCTTCGTTCCACCCCTTAAATACCCGTCCTTCTTCTCTCTCAATCTTGAGCTACAATGTAATGGATTCCAATGATCAATTTAAGGTCATATAAATATTCTTAACTGCTTATAAACTCAGTTGAAAAATAAGGATTGATTATTTGAAGAATCTAAGCGATATCACATACAAGAGGTAAATCAATGAATTCTGACTTTCATTAAAGCCTTGAATGGATTTCCTATACTGACCGGCAGTGGTTTATGCTGGTTTTATATAAATTACCCTGATGCCACGAGTAACCACCAAATAAGCTTGCAGGGAGTACCTGATCTTTCTCAAAGAGAGCATCCCAGTTGTTTTCTTCTAAAAGCTTCCGAGCCTCAGCATAGCTCAGTGCAATCCTGTAATTTAAGTCCCCTAGCCATATGATTCGGCTGCAACAGACGACAAAATTGAAATTCTTAGAAACAAGAATGTAAACAATAAATATACAAAAATGAAAAAAAATGGATGTGTTCCTAAGTCCTTTGACCCAATTAAAAATCCAGTCTTATACATCCATTACTGGTAGGTAGAGTTGTGGTATGACAACTTCAGGGAAATAACGGAGTTAAGACCTAAAGGGAGGATTCAATAGAAGGAAAGAAGGAACCAAAAGAGCTATGCACAAACTGTTGCTCTGGCAATGAAGATACATATTTGTAGCAGAGCAACAACTGGAAAAAATATTGTTCTGGTAAGATAATCCCCGATGTAAAGTACGAAAAGAAAAATGTTAAATTCACTGTTATATGACAGTTGTTAGATCAGGTTCTGGTATAACCCGTCCAGTAATAAGTTAAAGATCTGAAATCCTTACTCATGTTCGGTGATTCTCTCAGGGATTCTCCTTCCTGACCTCCTACAAATCCTCTGAAATTGTGTATTTTTCAAAATCTCTATGACATCATAGTTCCTCCGCAATTCATCCCCTTCTTTCTCTCCAGAGGCGAGGTGGCTGCATATAAAGCAGAAAGAAGTCTGGTGCAAGGACATGCTCACAGATATACAACCCTACATATCAAACTAAAATTATTAAAGAACTGAAGAAATACTACAGGTAAGAAAATTGCTTTAGATTTGTTGCAAACAATAAAACATCTCATGTTTAGAGTGCATACTGCCGTGCCAGTTCAAACATACCTTATTTCCAAGATAACCCATTAAGCCCCGGCTAACACAAGACACCCTCAAATGGCCAATATGCTCTACCAGCTCCTTCCTCGCCCAAACCGAGACAAATATCCCGACCAATTTCTTACACGCAACGAGGTTGTACTTCCTTTGATTCACTGGTGTTGCCATGAACGCCACCCCATCTATTGTACAACTTGTCATCTCATCATCTCCATCTTCCTCTTCTTCCTCTCCTTCCTCTCCCTCATCTGAAGAACCTGTTTTTTTTTTATATATATCAATGAGGGAGGAAAAAAAATAAGAATAAGAACTGGGTCAGAAAATTTCAACAACAAATCAACAAAATTTTGTTTATGATATTCTTAGCATAAATAGAGTATAGTGCTCAAATCCATTATTTTAAAATAATTTCTAAAAACATCCCTGAACTTAGAATAATTTAACAACCATTAATTTCAGAATAATATAAATAAATAAAAGTACCAGTCTCGTGTTTCTTTGAATGTTTGCATGAGAAAGGGGCGAAGCAAGCATCCCGGTATGATTTTCTTGTCGTCTCCACTGGGCAATTGCATGTCTTTAAATGCTTTCTATCATGTGCCATGAAGGCTTTACTGAAAGATTTCAAGGACGGTCCTTGGAAGATTAGTGAATTGCCTCCACTGGATGTTTTTGGGTGGTGGGATGATGAGTTGTTGGACACTGATTTCATGTCTTGGGAGGAATCACGGGAATGCGAGGGCTGAAATTGGAAATTGTCATTGTCTTGTAGATCTTGTGGCGACTTATTTAATGCTTGGTTTATGAGAGCTAGCCAGATGGAGGCAGGCTCATTGTCTTCTATTACTAAAACATTTCCTGCATTTAGCGGTACAATTTCTTGAAATCTGTTGTTGCAAAAAAAAAAAAAAAATCTTGTTATTTGCACGAATTACATTATGAAGAAGTACCAAATATTTAAGACTTGGTTCAGGAATTCAGAAGCTAAAAGGAGGAAATATCAAATCTTAGTTAACTTGAATCTTATCCTTACCCCAAAACATAAATATCTGAATGATCATTTTCGGGAAGAAAGTCGTTCAAATTCAAATCCATGGTAGGTGATTTTCCTCCAACGTTCCATGTAGCAACAAATACTCTGATCGGTTGAAAGTAGTAAAATAAGTATCATTGTGGGTACTCAGCAATATAGAATCTTATCCTTATCCTACAATATGATCAGTAATTTGGAAAAAAGTTTAGGTAAAAAAGATGAAGAAACCATACCTGAAGGCTTCTGTTTTTACCGGGGGTGTTGTTACATGATTACGGAAGCTGCTGAAGCGGATTGGTTTGTGCTCTGTAGTTTTTTTGCCTGTTCATTTGATACATATTAGAAAATGGACTGACTTCAGTTCATCTATGGTATATGTATCGTACCCATTCAGGTTTAGACTGGTCTGTTCCATCTACAATGGTCATGTTCTTTCGGAGTTTTGGCCAGACTTTTATTTCAAATTGCAATGATCGCTACTGTGGCTAAAGGCTACTGATATAGGATAAATGAGATGGAAATTACCTGTGCCTGAGAAGCTTCTGTAGTATGCAGGAGAAGCAGATGGTGAACGATTTGTATTTTGCACTTCAAAAAGAAAAGAATTGAGAAATCTAGACTACTTGTACTGTTAGTTTTATGCCACTAAAAGTACAAATAATTAAACAAGTACCAGACAAGTATCTGAAAGAGGAAGGAGATGATGCATTTGGATGTCCCGGGCTTTCTCCACTATCACCACCTATTCATTAATGAATAACCAAACATAATGTAATTTAATTTGTAGGTTTAAGAAAAATAACTGGTATGGTGAAAGGAGTCACAAATAGCAGACATAACCCATAAGGACCATTATAAACAAGCATGTAATCATGGAGTTAGGGAAAGGATAGATATTTGGTAATGTGTTGTGCCAGTATGGCATCATCATGTGATGCTTTCATTATACTCTGTTAAAGAGTTCACTTCCCATTCAGTGAATTGCGGAATTCCCAAAGAAAGAAAATAAAATAGAAGCCATAAGCGAAAAAAATAAACTGATAAAAGTACTTTTGTATGAAAACAATTACTTACCAGAGGATTTGATTGATTTTTCACTTGTGTTTGAGTTTTTCTTGTCTTTTGACCAGAAAACCTTCGGCCGGAATGGCTGAAAATGAAATTTAATTTGAGCTTCCCTTATTTGGATAAATGAAGGTAACATAGGTATATTCTATAAGGAAGAAAGTAAGAGAGCACACCTTCTTTTTTTCCTCGTATGCAAGAGCCATTTTCTCCTCACTGATTTATGTTTTTTTTTCTCTTTTTTCTACTGATTATATGACCTCCTTAAAATTCCTGCAATACCTAAACATAATGTCAAAAATGTACCACATTTTCAGATAAATCAATGAGACGAACAACAGTGGTAAAAAAAAAAGAGGGGAAAAAACACATATTGTGATAGCTGTACCAGTCTGATATGTTGAAGCCAAAAATATAAAAACAGAAGCTTAAATATGCTCCATTTCAACTGCATAAAAGGGAAAAATTAAACAATGAAAGTAGGGATGAATTAGTTTTGGATAGATATTCATCATGCAGAGAGAAATAAAGATACTTCAGAAATCAATGTCTGATATATCTCGTTTGTGATATTAGATGCATCTGCGTACCTAAACTGAGAAAAATGCTAAGAACCTTACTAGCTTAGAGACGCAATTTCAACTCTCAGAACTCTACCATTGTCAAGTTAGTCGTACCTCACTAAACCAAACGACAACAAACATTCCCATTCTGTTCTGTTTAGTCTCAAATAATGCACTATGCCTATTCCAAAAATTTATACAAAAGAGTAATGTTATGTACCACCAACCTGTCCCTACCCTCATGCATATATGCTAGTTCCTTTCTATTCTCTTGACTACAGTATTAGGCTATTCTTTTGACAAAAATGCTAATAAAAACATTTTTTTCCACAATATATTTTAAAACCTTTTTCCTAATAAAGTGTAATAGGCTTTTACTTGTCTGCAGCTTTTAGCATAGGTTCATTGGCTCAATATGTTCTTCTTTTTTGAAGTAATTGTTTTAACATGTTTCCATTGTCCAATCTCGTAAACATATATAATGTAGACAATCTGCGTTTTCAAAATCAAATTACCTCATGTAAATAGAACGGGATATTTCAACATCAATTTTACTCTCATTGAGTCAAAATTAGAGAATTAAATTCTGGACATATTTTACAGCATTTCAAATGAATTAGATTTATGGATAACTCATGAGACCTTCTAAACTTTTAGATTGTCACAAGTTGGCTTCTCAACTTTTTTTTTTTTTATTGACAATCAGCCCACCTAAATTTTTTATTCAAATGAACGAAGAATTAACAAATTTTATTTGGATATTAATTGAATAAAATATCCAAATATATATTTCTTTATTACATCCTTTAAAATTCTAATTAGAATTTCATATCATTTTGAAATAGGCTAAAATAAAGCACCGTTATCTTTAAAATCATAATTACTCCAAAACTCCACTGAGAAGAGTTGAAACAGTGGCAATACCATAAACAACAAGTTTTCTGACTAGCTAGTTTAATTTTATCCGCTATGGTAGCAATTGGTGCAAGTTGGAACTTCATAGCGGCTCCTTCATATTAAAACCAGACAATGAGAAATTGGATACGTAGTGGGGTCATATTGTACTCGTTGGTAAAAGAGAAAGAGGGAGCCACGACAAGTCGACAATTGTCTCCTTCCAAATCCTTCCATGATGTCTTGAGCCTTATTTACGAAAGAAATAAAATATGAGCATCATAAGCGGAATCTTATTAAAATTTGCTAACAATCCAACCATTAAAAAATATATGGGCCCAGGTCGACTTTGAAGTTCATTACCGAAATCTGAATTTGGTGCAACATTCATGCGAAAATAAATAGTATGGCAACATTTATTTTTTTCATGAGGTGTTCAGTTTTTTTTTTCCTTTTCTTCATAAAAATTTAGATGTAATTAATTTTGAATGCGCGCCTAAATAAACTACTTCAAATGTGGTTTTCAAGGGTTATGACACTATTTATTTAAAATCATATCATTTTTTATTAATGAGAAGAAAATTAATTCAACTGTGGCCCCCCATTCCACGTCCCTAATTATGATCAAGCACCATTGGTTTAACTACGTCGTCAACAGCTAAGCATGTATTTGTTTTATAATTTTATAAATACAGTTTAAGATACAAGTAAGGTTAGCTGGAGCCTCAGTTTTATTTCTCTATTTTTTAATTCGTTGGGAACCTTTGTGTTATTCATCAACGCTAATAGCTAGCGTTTGACAAGTGGTTTCAAGGGAATAACCTTCAAATCTGTATAATTGAGCCCGTTCACTAACAAATCTCTATTCCAAAATTTTTTTTTTACATTCCAAATGACGGTGCTATGAAAATTTGATAAGAGAAAATTATTTGGTGTGATAATTTCCTAAAAGACGGTTCTTATAAGTAGTTTGGTAATTGAGATGGACTATGGTACTTTGTAAAGTAATCCATTCATTTTATATTTTTGTTTCATCCTTGATTCTCACAATTTGTGGCTTCTACGGTTGATCCGAACAATTCAGTCTCTTTCTCATATTGAATGCTTCTTAGAAACTAAATTTTATATTAATTTCTTTTTTTTTTAAAAGCTATTTATTATCATATTTTTCAAAATACACTATAATTGAACTATTTTAGACCCTCATATTTATAAATATCATAATATACAGTAAAAATATTTAAAAAATATATAAAATTTAATTTCTAAAGAGAATTCGATATGGGAAAGAAATTGAACGATTTGGATCAACGGTAGAAGCTATAGCTTGTGGAAACCAAAGGGGAAGTAAAATGAATGGATTACTTTGCAAATTACCATAGCCCATCTCTTGGTAATTTGGTAATTTTATTTTTTCCTCGATAGAAACATTTGAAATATACTATATTCCTCTATATTTGAACCAAAACAATCAGCTACCCTTCTTTAATCAATTTCACTTCCATTTTACTCATGTCTGGTGCTACTTGACATTATGTCATCGGAGATGCAGAAGTTTCAAACAAAAGGCTGCAAATTACTTCAAACTATGCCTAAGGCTCCGTTTGGATGGGTGTGGAAAGAAAGGAAGAAAGGAAGAAGTGGGAAGAAGTATTGGAAAGTGTGTAACTTTATAAAGAGTTTGAGTTGTTTATAATTTTTTTTCTTCCTTCTTCCTTCTTCTTCTTCTTTCTTCCTATATCCAAACGCACCCTAATATATGTAATTGGTCATCGAGCTCAATTTTGAAGACCCACTAAAGCCGGAATCGTATCCTCTGCCAACCTCTGCCAACCTCTAAAAAGTTGGCAGAGTGCTAACCTCGTATCTGAACGGTTGGATAATGATCCGACGGTTGGATGTAGATATTGGTAAAATTCGCTCTCTCTCGACTCTTGCCCCTGCCCGAGTCTCCGTTTTCATGAAAAAAAAAAATGTCTCCAATTTTCACTCTAATTCCGGCCAAAACTCTCCGTAAAACCACATCTCTCCGCATTCTTTTGGAGATTTCTATACGATTTGACCTCAGGAGTGTTCTGAATTGGCCTCAGTAAAAACCCAACTTTCTCTACTCAGGAGGCATTCAGTATTAGCATAAATGATTTTATCTTTGTATAATTTCATATGTGGTCAATTATTTGATTTTTGCACATGCAGGGCGGTTCCAGTACAGGGCTTCTTTTCAAGCATAATGATTTTATCTTTGTATAAATTTCATATGTGCTCAATTACTTGTGTACCGGCCTTTATGTACCGTCCTTTCATATGTGCTCAACCAAATGTTTGAGTACAAATAGTATTTAATTAATTCCGTATGGTAAACAAGGATGGCCTTTCATATGTGCTCAACCATATGTTCCAGTACAGGACTTGTGTACCGGCCTTTCATATGTGCTTAATTCCATATGTTTGAGTATTGATGTTAAAGGAGGTCGGTACATGCTCCAAGATGGTACTCAAGGAGGCCGGTACAAAGCAACAAATTTACATGTTGAGATGAATATACCAAATTGATAGAAAATTGAAACCATAGAACAAATATCAATACAAATATTATAAAACACCAAATTTGAAATCATACAACCCATTATGCTTTTCTTGTAAATTTACAAAAGGCAAAAAGAAAGTCATTATCAGCCAAATATCAGAATCACTAGAATCTTGAACTTAACAAGTTCTTACACTAATGTTATAAAAAAGCCTAAAAGTCTAAACCAAATCTACAACATTGAGAAACTACAACTGTATCAAGTATGAACAGGATTATTACAAATATAAAATAGAAACATATTGTATCCAACTGTCATCCTTCAACAGCTATCAACTCTCCCCCATTGCAGAAGTGTGTTGCAGTGTCAATTGAATTTGCTGGGGGCCACCATTTGTAGAGGAATCTCTTCCTGAAAACTTATGTTTGAGAATGCCACCATTTGTATGTCTACTGCTAAATTTCTGTAACTTATGTTTGAGAATGCCACCGGCAGGACTTGATGAGTTCCTGAAAACCAACAGAGCAAAGCCTGCTCCATAATCGACCCAAGAAACTGAGATGGGCTGGGCAGACCTAGGACAGGTTCATAGAGAAACAACTAGTGCATCAAGCACATATTTTATTAATCCCAAATACACAAATTTATTAGGTAATGATGCTGCTATACAACCAATAGCCGTTTCGGAAACCCATTAGCTATTGAATTTTTGTCATTTGCCATGACGAACCAATGCTGTTTTAACCATCCAGGTCTATCAGGGAACTGGTCACCTCATATGGAGCAAGAGCATCTGGGACTTATCGATGAGGTTCTTCCACTCGTTGCAGAATCTGGCAACTGTGGCTCTATCTATGATCAGGTCCTATTGTAACCTGACAACAGGCAAACAAGTTTGTTGTTGTTGCTTTTCTTTTAAGTGCTAACTTATCTCTCATTCAATTAATTGGCCAATTAAACCCTGTATTAAGTGGTAATATGGTGTCCCTTTCTTTTATTTTTTTCCCCTAAAAAAGAAAAATTGACTATGAGTTCTTCTCCCGAGAGGATTTTTACCACCTGACCTTATTTACAAAGCATAATATGAATATATTTAAATTGATTGTAGAAATACAAACATTTGAATGGAATTGAAGTGTATGTTCATTCTTTCCCAAATTCTATCAGGGATTTATTTTTTCCAAAAAGTTGGCAATAAAATTACATAATTTGGACCAGTTTAAAACGCCAAATTACATGACAGTGATTGGGAATGAGACAAAATCATCATATATCTACCAGTAATATCAATATTGGCATTCGATATTCTTTAAATAGATACCAATTCATCCTTTTCTCTTCACATTTCACCAAACAAATCAAAGTTGAGGGGTATTGGTTGAGAGAGAGAGAGAGAGAGATCGAGAGATTAGGGTATTGTACCTGTTAAAACCAGCGAAATTGAAACAATGCGGGTGGAAAATCTGAGGAGAAGCTTCCACCGTCGAGTGGGAAGATGGCAAGAATCTATTTTGACAAAGCAAAGAAAGAAAGAAAAAGAAAACAGTTGAGGAACGACAGTGGCGGAGGCGAGAAGACGCGAAGCCGTCAGAGTGTGGCGCGTTCTCTTTCTCTCTCGAATGGCAGTCGGAGCCCATCGGATTCTCTCTCTGGAGTCGCTTTCTTTCTCTCTCTCTCTTTTAAGAGGATACGCGAGAGAGAGGGCAGCGGGCAGACAGGTTCGATTACGATCCGACCGTTCGATTACTATCCGACCGTTCAGACAAAAAGTTGGCACTCTGCCGACCTTTTAAAGGTCGGCAGAGGATACGATTCCACTAAAGCCTACCAATTACAGTCGTCAGCCATATCCTTTTTCAATAAATTGCAACCCAGTAACTTTCTTCTTCTTTTTTTTTATTTAAGGACACTGACACTGTTTTCTTCATTCATTACCATTTTGTTATACCAGTCTCTTCTCTTCCATAGATTATAATGCATGTTTGAGAATAAAATTATAAGTTAATAAAAAACCTAAAACATTTGACTATTTGTACATAAATCCTCCAAAAGCGGATACTACTTTTTGTCGCGTGTGAAATGAAAGAAATATATAAGTTGAAGTAGTCGGAAGAAAGCTTATTCTGTTAATTATACCCCTTAAATTCTAAAACTTATGGGCATATATTCAAGTTGCATGCATCAAAATTTTCGAGGATAAAATAAGTCAAATGAGAAGGGAGAAGAAAGAACTGATTGGGAGGCCATGCCAGAAATTATCTGTTGAAATTGACTGGTTTGTATTAAGTTTTGTGCAGTTAACTATTCGCATCAAGTAACAAAAGATACTGAAAATTGTTGAAGGGTCTTGGCTCACAAACGCAGACCCCAGCAGTTTGCTGAGGAAGGAGAAAATCAGAAAAATCGTTGTTAGATCATAGTGGGAGGTTAACATGTTGCAATGCTTTATTGGTGAGTTGAGACCTCAAATTTATTATAGGACAAATGCTAATTTGAAACACCTGTTTGTTTGTAAATGCATCAAACGATTCAAATAGAATAACGTCTTTGTACAAATTGTTGATCAGTTTATAACACAACTTCCGAATGCCTAGTTTCCAAAGACCACTACGTTTGTTCTCATAATTTCTAGATGACGAGAATACCACCTTTTCTACTTCTATCTAGATGCGAGAAAAAAACAAAGCTCTTATTTATACCTGACAAAACATGAGAAGAAATAATTAAAACTAATTTAGTCAACAAGTACAATAACAGTATAACATAACACACAACAGAGCGACATCGTGGTCTTGTCATCTAGAGTCGCAATTATTGTACAAAGCAACAAAGTGAATAAAGAAATCACAACACAAACTGAGTATAAAATTCTATCCATGAATTTAATATTTACCAATTTACTTCATTAGAGAAATGACGGTGCTCAAGATCAACCATACTAAACTATTCATGAATAATGATAAATCAATGAGTTGGTCAATCTACAGAATTAACACCTCAGTCATGTGGCCTCAGCAAGTGGGATGTGGACTGCAGATGGAACTGGCTCTCTACAAAAAGTAGCCCCAAACTTGAGCTCCTTTGCCCCACTAGTTGTTGCTTTGTCATTTGCATTAACATGCTCTATTGTTTTCATTGCCAAGCCAGGCATGGGCGCCTTTCCCTGCCTCCCTTGTGATCTGAATATTCATAATATGTTAGAAAAAAAAACAATGCAAGATACTTCACCTATTTTAATATGGTAAAACCTAATACTACTGTATCAAATTGATGGAGACTTGACGTGAGGTAATAAAAAAGACAAGTGGGGTAAGTTAGATATTTACAATTCCAGTAGGGCACGTTTATAATTTATATACTTTCACAGAGGTGAGATTTACATGTTCTTATGCAAAATTATCACAACATGACGTATAACCCAGAAAACCAATGCAGCATGCAGTATTAATATATATAAAATTTTCTTCATTTGAAAAGGGCATATAAGATATCAGTCATATTAGAGGATTGTTCAAGATCTTTTGCTCCCTTGTGATTCAATAAGTTGTTTGTTTTAACTTCAATGCTATGATCACTTTCAGGTTATAAACTTCAATTTAATAATAAAAGCCACAACAAATAAATTTAATAGGTATCAGTACTGCTGGCACCAAAGTTAGAACTTAGAACCACAATAGAACATTATTGAATAATGACTACATGGGTACTGCTAGCCTACCCCAACTTGTTTGGGACAAAAGGCTTAGTTGTTGTTTGTTTGTTTGTTTGACTACATGGGTACTGCTCACCTTTTATCTGACATGAAATCCATGACATAAAAAACTATGTAACAAAAGAACTGTGACATAAAGCCAACAGGAATCAGTAATACACTGGTTAAACTAAGAGGAGAGTCGTACACAATGGATATATTGGTACACCTGATATCCAATCAAACATATATTAAAAATCCTAAAGTACTTAAAAGTACCTTTTTTCCATGAAATGGTACAGTAAGTTCATAAATCAGAATACGATGATTACTGAAACAGAACTTCATCAATTGAAATAATAACAATAGGAGACTACCTTAACATGCGTTGATCAATTGTCTTCTGGCTGCTACTTTTACTGGTATGTTGAGATCGAATTCTCCCCTGCTGCGAGGTTTTACTTTTTGAGTGTTTGTATTTGTGGCTGTAGTATTCCTTTCTGATGGACTTTGCCCGCGGCTTATAAACCACCTTTTTTAAGGTATGGTCGTCAGCTGTGATGGGCGGGTCATACACATCAGGGGCCCACCTCACTCTCAGACCAGACTCTACCATGATACCCTCTTTCACACGGCCTCCCTTCAGTGCAGATACTAGCTTTCTAGGCTCAGACTTCAAAAAAAAAAAAAAAGGTTCAAAGATCAACTGTAAGACATTGTCTTCAAAATCATAACAAGAGGCGAGCATCAGTTGAGCAGGAATCAGAATTATCAGTTCAAATGACACGTGGGAAATTTGAAGTAGAAATTCTTTTACTGGATATCAGAGTCACTGAGACATAATAAGTGCTCGAGGATTTTCCCCAAAACACATGATTAAAGATTAAATGAGAGTAATACTGGTACTATATATCACTATAGTTAGTTCTGGGCTTACCTTATTTGTAGCACTTGACTTGGTTAGAACATCCTCAGATTTGTTTTCTATCGGGTCAGTTAACCTTTTTCCTTTGCCAGATGGCAACACTCTGCTAGCTAATATTTCAGGTGAGTTGGAGAGAGACTCAGAGTCATCAGACCCATTTCTATCAAAAATGTTCTCATTTTCGTCCACATCACGAAAAATCGGCTCCTGGATGAGATCACTGACAATCTCATCTAGTTCCAAACCCTCATCAATTTCTTCATCACCGCTTATGTCAAAACTGGAGAAGTCCAGTTCATCAAAGTAATGGACACAGAGGTCGTCGTCTTCACCTGGAACCTCACAACTGCAGTTGCAGGGCAATGAGTTACGGGAAGTATCTTTGCAGTTGACTGTGTTGCCCAGGTAGGAATCACCCATTCACGTGCTTTTGTAATCCAAATAAGAAATATATATGTGAGCTCCTGTTATAAAAAAAAAAAAGAGTCGGTTATATACAATATCAAAATTCCATGTGCTTATGCAGACAAAAGTCTAAAAAACATACAAAAGAACACAAATGAAGTAACTCATTAAATATTATAATCACCCAAGGTCAAGCAGTGGTAATTTTATCTGCTAACAAACAATATCGAAGCCTGCTCCTAAACCAATAATATAAAATCATGTTCCTCATGTATAACCGACATTTAGGCAGGTGGTACAAGCCCAGGTACCAGTTTATTTCTTTTAGTTACCTCATGAAGCTGTCATGTTTATTCTGACTTTCTTTTTGTAAAAAAAAAAAAGAAAGTAAAAAATATCATGCTACACATGTGCAAACATGAGAAAATTGTGCTTGTCCAATACTGCTTCATTAACTTGAACTATCTAAATAGGAGAAATGGATAACTCTGATAAGTCAATATGGAAAATATCCACTTTGGAGGATACAGATGGCATTTTGAACTCTTCTAGGGACATAACAGAACTTGGCTTGTTGAAATAGAGCAGTGGATCAATGATTTATGACCTAAACATTATCTTGATGAAATGAAAGCTCCCCTAGTGACGAAATGAAATTTTTTTTCACATCCAATGGATACATATAGCAGGGTTATGGATGTGCATAATTATTTCATACCATGTAAAGAATGTTATTCACTTTGCAGGAGGGTCGAACTTTTGGAAGATTTTTTTTTTTTTCCTGCTTTTATTTTCCCTCTTTTCTTGCTTTGTCTTGCAAAAATTACCTCTATTAAAATATTAGCAGATACTATTCATAACTAGCAAACTTATAACTGGACGAATAAGGTTACCACCGCTGCTAGAAATATCAATTATGCAAATAATTCTTAAAATCACGCAATTTGCAGACTCAATAACGCAAAAAACAATTGAATTAAGCAAATTACCTGAGCTAACGATGTTTTCCTTCCACAAGCGCGCCTCCGAATCGCCAAAGAAGGAAACAACTCAATTCACAACACCAACCTCCGCTCAAATCACAGAAATTTGAGAAAAGAAGGACTCAGAAAAGAGAATGAACAGTAATATTAGATGAGGTGCAAAGAGAACCCGCGAAAAAGCAAATGTTAGCTAAAATTACTACTACTACTACGATTAAACTGCTTGAGACGATGCGAACAAACACGGCAACCAGAAGACGCGATCGAATTGACGAAAGTTAAAGCCCTCAGCGCAGAAGGCATTTTGAGGAAGATGGAGAAGAAACGAATCCCTAATTCTAATTCCAGTCGTCGATTCGGAAATGTCAGAACCAGAGATCCATTAATTCGGAATTGGAATTGAATTTGCGCTGAGGTGAGGAGGAAGGAACACACAGCGGATTTGAGGGATTTGGGGAAGGAGAGATTTTTCGCAATTGGGGGTGGCGATTTATATATGCCAAGGTAAAAAGACGGGAAAGATGACGTGGCGTGATTATCTCTTTGTAGCCTGTACCACAGGTCCACAGGCTACAGCTCGTCGGCGCTCGGAGATTTTAAAAGCGCGTTTGTTCAATGGTCTGGATGTACGGTTTGTTGGTTTGTTTTAACATGAACACACTTGTTATTAGTAATCCTTGTTTTGTTCATTTTTTGTTGTATAGTGGGTATAAATAGCATACTAGCCAAAACATAAAAACTCCAAATTGGATGTACAAGAATATTTTCAATTATAATATTTTTTTTGTCTTTTGACCAGTCTAAAATTATCAATTTTAAAACCCAAGAAAATTGTAAGGGCAATTTGTTTATATATTTTATTGAAACCTATCAAAGTTTAAGTAGTAGAATATATTTAACTGAAATATCCCAACTTGTAGGACTTTAGAGCAACTTCATCAATGTCAGAAAGACTTTGCAATCAGTATTATAAATAAAGACCCGTGGGAGTCGTGTTTATTTTGTTAAAATGGATCCCGACACGTCAAACATTTTTCCTTTGTGCGTTAATTTTTTTTAGAACTTTTACAACGTGAACTCTGTAGCTATTTTTGTGTTGAGTATTATCCCTCATAAATTGACCCAGTGCATCATTGGACGTTTATCTGGCAACGTATTTTTTTCCCCATACTAGCGTTCCCTACCTAATTTCATTGCTTGATTTGCTTCCTCGCCCCTTCTACACTGGTCTGAGCCCCTATTCTGCCTTTCTTTTTCTCCTCTTCCTCCCATGAACTACCTCACCTCACGCGGTCATGCCCCTCCTTTCTTTTCAATCTGTCCCCACCTCCTTCTCTTATCCGACTGATAGCTGTCACTGCAAAGTCTAGCCCAACCCATTATTTTTGGCGATCTAGGGTTCAGATAAGGTGTAGAAATTGAAAGGACAAGAAATGATTTCAAAGTTCTAGCACGCTGAAGAGAAAACCCACTATTTGAGTAAGTGTGTACTTTACTTGAATTTCAAATTTTCTATTAAAGTTTTAGTTATTAGTATTTTTTTTAGCAAACTAAGCTCTCAATTAGTACTGATGGCTCTCAGAAAGTCAGAATCATTCAATTTTGAATTAGTATTGATGGATCTTAGAACCATTCCCTGCTGATCCATTTTCTGTTATTTTTAAAGAAATTTCTCTTTGTACAGGAAACCTATCCTCCTTTATTAGATTAACATTTTTTGTAATTTGTTACATCGGCTCAAAAAGTTAATTCGTACAAATGTTATGGAGGAGACATTTTAGAGGTGCATGGTAATTGGTAAAGAGAATTTAAATGGAATAAGTAAATTCATCATTCATTTGACATGCGTGATGGACAAATAGAAAATATTTAATTAATAATTTATTTCCAACAGAAGTTACAAAAGAAATTGGAAATATTTAATACGCCATTTATTTGCAATTAATACAAGGAAGAGAGCCGTGTAGAGAAACGAACAGGTGCCAGATAATATTTTCCATCTTTGACCAATTTAATACGTAAAATTTAATTACCATTTAATGCATAACACAAAATTTAAATTGATGTCTTCTTGCTCACTACATAATGGTCCTGGGAAGAATAAATTCAGAGATTGAAAATCGCTCCGTCAGGAAAAAAATGCTTATCGTTTCACTTGGGAGGGAGAGGAGAAAAAGAAAGGCAGAATAGGGGCTCAGACCAGTGTAGAAGGGACGAGGACTTATCGTTTCACTTGGGCAATTGGTGCAAATCTGAGGACAAAATTGTATTACAGAGTCGAATTGAAACATCAATGCCTAATCTCCTCTTTCATGTTTAGGTTGTATGGAGATTGTTTAAGAGCTGTAGTAAGTTCAAAATGATTCACTAATCTAATTTTTTTCGTTTTTTGCTTCTATATTGAAGTGTTTGTCTGGAGCAAAGGACAGTGACAACAATGGCGGAAGAAAATGGAACATTTTAAGGGAGTTATCTATAAAATAAAAATAAATAGAGAGGGCTTGCAGAAGAATGCATATGCTCCTCTTACTATTGTTTGTGATGGATGATATCCAATCTATGGTGGACTCTGTGCTCCCCTAAGGTAAACAAATTTACTTTGTAAACAATTTATTTATGTGTACCAGCAAGTGCCACTTGCTTAATAATCATTGATCCTCTTACAATTGTTTGTTCAGAAGAGATTAAGATCAGACAGTCCATGAGCAGCACAATGAACGTACATCTGAATTTTATTACGATATTGCTTGATTTTTCATAAAGGACTCGAAGATATTCAGCATGTGCTTTCTTTTTTTTTTTACTTGGAATAGGCAGTAACCTGAGCCTGTAATGACAACTAAAAATATTTCTATGGTCATACAAGTTAAAGCATAGTGAATGTAATCAATTGTTATTGTAAATGTTACTCTTAATAACAGAGCAGTTATTTTGCAAGTATATTAAACAGATTCTTTCATGTATTGGTTGATATTAGCTTGGTCTAAATAACTATCCAATTTAGTTTCGGATCAAGCCATTAGGGTAATATCCACACTTTGTGCTTTAGTTGCTGATCAAGCCATTAGGGTAAATATCAGACAGTAAGTTTTGGTTAGTTTGGATGCAAACTAATCATTTACGTCACCTGCAGGAGAAAAATAATGGAAAAGTCTCGGACGAGGTTTGGGATACTATAAATTCAAGTGAACAAGAGATACAAGACAGTATTGAATCAATGTACAACCAAATTCTTTATCTTGAAAAGATGAAGAAGGGTACCACCACTTCTGCCATTGGAAGGAGCATACATTGCCAAGAAAATGAACTTGACGAGCCATCAGGATTTGTGTTCCTGACCAAGAACAATGAGGCAATGGAAAATGTGAAACTCGGAGAGGAAACTGATCTACCGCCTCCTGATCTTGATACTCGTAAAGATACTAAAGAGGTGGCCAATGGGTTTTGGTGATGATGATCTGGATGCTTCACCAGGTTTCAGTTAGGAACCTATTTGGAAAGCCTAAATTTTTTTATTATTTTTTTAAAATTTGACTTCTTATTTGTGAGTAACATATAGATTATTATATAGATATGGTGTTTTAAGATGGTATAATGAATTAGTGATTGTAAAGGGGAATTAGAGTTCTTATTGTGCTGTGTAATTGCTAATTACTTTGCAGACTTGCAGTTGAGTTTTCTACGTTTTACACGCCCTACTCGAATGAACTTTGGGCTTCCGCTCCGCAATACGACAACAAAAATAAGGTTTTAAAAATAACAATGTTCAACCATTAAAATTAGATAGAACCAAAATTGAAAAATATATTCATCGGGTTTGTTGGTTATAGTTGCTTATTTTTATATTGATCATGTTTTCTTAAGAAATTGACTGCAAAGGTTGTTAGTAGAACAAATCAGCATAATGTGTCAATTTATTAATGAAGTTTGTTAATCATCTTTTTTTCTTATTTTCTTATTAAAGACTGTCAGGATCGAGCGAAGCTCGATGTATCCCTCTAGTATATTATTAAGGTAAGTTGTTAAGCACACTGAAAAGGACCAGTGTGATTTTCTTTTTACTTTAATGCAATCTAGAAGACCACTAGTACTAACATAGCTCTATGGGAAAAGAGATAATTTTTGACCGCTTCAAAGTTATTTTTTTATACTCTTCTTTGGTCTAATGAGCCATCTTGGGTTTGGTCAAAGTGTCAAAGGAACTTTATTTTCTATTCAATGCAGCGTTCTATTACGCCTTTATACTTCAGAAGGTGGTTCGATATATTGTCCTTGCATGCTGTCGCCTTCGACCTTGATTTAATAAATTTGTACCAAGGGCAGAGGAGGAAACTCATCAGTTTTTGGTTACGGGCTGGTATTAACGCCATTTTTTTATATTAACAAACACCTCTACATATTTTTTAACCAGTAATAAATAGATGAGGAAATAATAGTTCATAGTTGACATTATTATATTTATATGAGAGAGAGTTAGCTTTTTTTTTTAATAAAATTAATAAATTATCAATGAAATGCAATGTTTTCCATACAATTAAAATCTTAATAAGAAAAAAAAGTTATGGTGTCATATCAGCCCCTTATTGTAAAAGGCTATTCCGGCTTTCATTACGGTTTATTTATTGTAAGGATTGATATATACACGGAATAATGCCATGCACTGCTTTGAGAAATTATATTATAAAAAATTACTAAACTATCCGTTAAAAAAAAAAACATCATTCCGTATATTTTCTTTCCTTTTGTTTTTTTCAGAATTTCATTATCTTTCATAGCAGTACGGAACTGGGTCAAAGCTGATGTTTCATCCATTTTGTTAGAAATATGCCCCTATAATAATTATCTTAGGCGGAATATACTGACCCTGAATTCCAGCTGACCAAATAACTTATTTCCCAAGAAAGGACTGCCAGAAAAAAAACACCTTAGGCACATTTACAAACATGTTCAGATAAAGATGGAATTTCTAGAAAGACGAATCTTGTACATAAAAATCAAGGTTTATACTCAAAAAGAAGTAATCAAATGATAAGGCTGACGTGTTGGTAGCAACTAGCCAACTATCAAGTACTTCTCACGCATACCTTATGCTCCTTTTGACCCGTTACTCCTATTAAATTGCAAAAAGAAAGTAGCCAAAAGACTGAAAGCTTAATTGTATTTGGTATAGTATAAACGTGGAATACAAAATTTTACATACAACTATACAAGGAAACATAAAACTCAGAAATAACATATTACAATCACACTTGATACATTTGAAATTGAAACTCAAAGAATGTTAAATTTCATGCCTTCTTGACCGGTTATTCTTTCATTCTGGTTTGGACCTTATCCGATTCTATGAATATAATGGTGAGACTTCTATGCAGATCTAGACCATCCAATTTAAAGAGAGGATCCAAACCTTCCCTGACGAAAGATTTTCCCAGATTCAAATCATACGGTTTAAACATGCTAGGACATTCCGATCTTAACTAAAGGAAGTAAAATGTGTTAGGACCTCCATTTGTGCCTGAACAATTGGAGGGGATCTAAAGCTGCAGTAGCTGTGCCCAACAGGTCAATGAATCAGATCTCTGTGCCTTCAGACCCAGCTTCAACCGTCATCAATTATAGGTGATGCAGTTGCATTCCTCTTGGTTTCAGTTTTACAATCTCTGTCATAATTTATTTATGTTATTAGGTAACCATTTTCTGATAAATATATTTATTGACATCAGATGGTTTTGATCCACAGTAGATTAAAACTTACAATGACTGTTCTTCAGTTTTTTCCTCTTGATTTTGACCTCATTTTTTTCTGGCACCAACTGATTACCCTGCAAGGGTTGATATTTCAAAGAACGCACTGCCTCCTCATGTTCTCTAAACCTCTTTTTCTCTTTATCCTGCCAGAATAATAAGACATGTTCAGATCACCTCATTTCTCAGTTCTCTATAACTATGAATGAGAAACATCAACCATACATAGGCTTTGCTGTATGTTGCAATTTGTTGCTTACAAACTTGAAATTCCATTTTTAGAGAATCAAGACGGGACTGGATCGGTACAGTGCACTGCTCCACCATCTGCTTCTGACGGCCACGGACAACTTCTGGTTGCCATACATTTAGTGCCACAGATGCACTTCTACAAATAAAATCAATTAATCAAATTTGACAGTGAATCCATATTGACAAAACTTCACAAACAAGAGGGGTGAGGGAAGAGGCAATACCACCAGAACCTAAATTTTATCAGCTGTAACAATTAGCACCCCATTCATTAGTTATAACAAATTTAAATTGTTGATGTTTAAGTAAATGGAAACATCACAACTAATGGATACTGACAGAAGATTGCCAAACACCTTTGTAAAATATTTGAGACAGAACTCTACTAGGACAAAGAAAGCATAGGATTTCAATTTTCAGCATTGAATTGCCTCACAGAGATTTGGTACATACAAGCTTATAGATACAATTATTTGGAGCAAATTTTAAATAATATAGATCAATTTCTAATTTTGTACTAATACTTAGCTGACAACTTGTTATAGTAATAGTATAGTATTTGTCAAAAGAAATCAGACCTGGTTCTTTCCAAATTAGTAATCTCCTGTGCAGTAGCCCTCAATTTCTTATTCTCTTGCATCATCATTGATTCCAAATCAGTTAATTTATTCTTGCACATTGCCAACTGACTCTCTGCATTTAGCACCTTCCTCCTCCACTGCATAATTTTCCTAGACTTATCCCTCTCATACCTAGCACATAATAAAATAATAACCAAATACATTGGGAGATGTGATAGGATAATTCATCAATTATAAATGCAGTATTGATAATTGTATTGACTATTTGTAATAACACCGTGTTAATTTGACCACACAAACAGATATTTAGCTTCCACCTGAAGATTACCACTTACTTCATCAATTGATTCTCACCAAACAGTCAAATTCTAGATCATACCATGAATCTTAAGTAGTAATTACCAAAATGGTTTGCGAAGGTGCTTCAGATAGGTGTAGTAGCCATGATAATAATATTAACACAGATTAAACTACAATTCAAGATAAAAAGGAAAAAAATAATAAAATAAATAAATAAAAGAAATTAGAGCTTGTACATGGTCTTGAAGAGGGACTTAGAAGGAGGCGAAGTAGGCGAAGGGAAATCGCGAGCGAGGAGGATGGCCCACAAGGTGGGGTCCAGCGAGAGGCGGTTGAGTCGGCGGGAAGCGATCGAGAGGCAACACAAATCTCTGTAGTCCAATCGGCAGGTCTCCGCTCCGCTTTCTAGAATTCGCTGCCATATCTCGTCTGGTAACATCGCCATGACTCGGCCGCTTGCTTGCTTGCTTTGGGAATGAAAACCGGAGCTCATAACTGCAATCAAGCAGTCAGCCAATCAAACAATACTAAAAATAGAAAGAGGCGCGCTTCCGAAAATAGCAATCACGCTAGCGCTCTCACACGCCTCCCTTCCGCTCACCTCCCCTCCGTTCCCACCCGCTTCCCCTCCGTTCCCACGCGCCTCCCTTCCACTCACCCTTCCTATGTTCTCGCGCGCCTCCTGCATCTCGCGCACCTCGTCTCTCTGTCCCGTCGCGATACGAGCGCACCCCTCCCCTCTCGCCTCTCTGTCCCCTCGCGCCTCCCTACCATAGCGTCTCCTCGCGTCTCTCTCTAGCCGCGCACCTTTCCCTAACACCTCTGACCCTAGCGCCTCCCTACTATAGCGCCTCTGTCTATACATATTTGATCTTGTATTAGTTACTCCATTCGCATTATTTAGTTACTCCCTTATGCTTAATAATTTACTCCCTTACACGTAATTGAATCAGATCTGAATATTATTTACTCCCTTACGTGTATTAGATACTCCCTTATAGTCATTTAGTTACTTCCAAACAATAACAGAATCAGATCTGAATATTATTTACTCCGTTATACTCATTATTTACTCCCTGATAGTTATTTAGTTACTCCCAAATAATAGCAGAATTAGATTTGAATATTATTTACTCCCTTATATGTATTAGATACTCTCTTATACTCATTATTTTACTTCCTTATAGTCATTTAGTTACTCCCCAGTACTTTTTTTTTTTTCTCCCATCATTGTGTTTAATTACTCCCTAATAAAAAATACACAAAGATTTATTACTTACTCCCTCGTATCATTTTAGTTACTTCCCTCTACTTTTTTATTTACTCCCTGATAGTTATGTAGTTACTCTCAAACAATAGCAGAATTAGATTCGAATATTATTTTACTCCCTTATACTCATTATTTTACTTCCTTATAGTCATTTAGTTACTCCCAAATAATAGCAGAATTAGATTTGAATATTATTTACTCCCCTATATGTATTAGATACTCTCTTATACTCATTATTTTACTTCCTTATAGTCATTTAGTTACTCCCCAGTACTTTTTTATTTTCTCCCATCATTGTGTTTAATTACTCCCTAATAAAAAATACACAAAGATTTATTACTTACTCCCTCGTATCATGTTAGTTACTTCCCTCTACTTTTTTATTTACTCCCTGATAGTTATGTAGTTACTCTCAAACAATAGCAGAATTAGATTCGAATATTATTTTACTCCCTTATGCTCATTATTTTACTTCCTTATAGTCATTTAGTTACTCCCAAGTACTTTTTTATTTTCTCACTTCATAGTGTTTAATTACTCCCTAATAAAAAGTACACAAAGATTATTACTTACTCTCTCGTATTATTTTAGTTACTTCCCTGTACTTTTCTATTTACTCCCGTATAGTAAGAGAACCAGATCTTTTCTCTTCTCACCCAGAAAAGGGATGGCGAGATAGGGAGAGATGAAGAGGAAGAGAGAAGAGATGGGGAGATAGGGAGAGATCTCAATGGTGACGGAGAGGAGGCGCGTGAGGGGAGGAGCACAGGCGAGTAAGGCGTGAAGGGAGGCGCATGAGAGGAGGCGCAGAGGAGAGGGAGGCGGGAAGGGAGGCGCGTGAGAGGAGGCGCGGAGAGGTGCTCCTCAGGGGATCGCGTGAGACGAGGGAAATGTGAGGAGAGGCGCTCGTCAGAAGATCACGTAAGGTGAGAGAGAGGTGAGGGGGAGCGTGCGTCAGTGGGATCGGGTGAGGGGAGCACACGGTAGGGTGAGGGTGAGGGGAGCGAGAGTGAGTCTGATTGCTTGATTGCGTTAAGTCTGATTGTTGTAAGTAATTTCCAATGAAAACACTCTATTGTGAAAAGGAAATTTTTTGTTTAAAAAGTGTTAAATGGTGAAGAGAGAATTGTTTACCTTCAAAGTTCCCAATCCGAATTTGCTTCTGCATAAAATAGTCGTGTTGGATCGGTAAAGGCTCAAATTTGGGCCCGGCCCGGCCCATATATAGAAGCAAATGCAACTTTTCCTCTGTCGCGACTATGACTCGCTACAGGTTTCACTATAGGAAATCTGACACAAATGATCTGTGCACGTATTAATTCTCGGCCTGGCGACCCGTACATCGCGCGCTGCTTGGCAGCTTGGGCTTGCCTGATTCCTGATTCCTTTGTAAGAAAGGAAAACAAAACACAAACAGCGGCATTACTCACTACTGTCTTTTCTGATTTTCTCTTCCTCTAACTCTTTCCAAACCATTGGTTTTCCGATTCGAAGCTTCAACCTGCGACCTCGCTAGATTCGTCGCTACGTTGTAGACTTGTAGGTTGTCTCGATTCCTCTTCTTTTGACCTACATTGTCAGTGTTTGTCGTCGCTTGATCTGATCTTTTGATTTGATGCATTGCTCGACTCTTCACTTGCAAATTTCTTTATTTGTTGGTGTTATTTATGATGGATTTATGATTTGATGTGCAATTTATGATTTCAATTTTCATTTCTGTATGTACATTCTGATCATGCTATTCATTAGGGTCAGATCCATCAAACTAGATTTACTGATACTTACTTCAGGACTGAGAAAACCTCATTTAATCTAAGGGGATTGATTAAGCTGATGATTAACTGCCTGGCCTTACTAATAAGTGTTCCAATAGAATTGATTATGATTTAGGAGATATATATACTAATAGGAATAAGTTGCGGATTGTGTGCCTTCTTTTCAATTTTGACATCTGATTTTTGCCAATTTGCACTGGTACCATCTTTTAATGCTTCTTAAGGTTGATTGTGGATAAATGCAGATTAAATGGAGAAACAAGAAGTTGAACTACAGTCACCTTCTTCCCAATCTACCTCTCCTGAAATTACAAAATCTGATGCCGGCACAGAGAATCAATTTGTGGATCCCTCCATCCAAAGTAAACCTGCACCGTCCATGTTCTCTTCTTGGACCAAGAGTTTTAAAATGTTACAGCCGACGAGCCAACAGGGTCCACAGGCTGAGACCACAACACAGTCAGCCTTCACTCGCATAAGCAGTGGTCTTGGATTGCGTTTCTCTGCAACTCCTGGAGATTCTAGTGAGAAGAGTGAGGCAAGTGGAAGCGGCATTATTGGTTCTTTGACCAAAGGCATAGTTGACACTTCCATGAGTGCAGTAAAGGCAGTTCAGGTCAAGGCTCGGCATATGGTATCTCAGAATAAAATAAGGTTTCAGGTAAATATAATGCCATAATTTACTTTTAATAACTTAGTCAATTTCTGGAATATGTTACTCGTGTTTTCTTTTGTTTAATATTTTGTTTCATTAATCTCTGTCTATGTTCTAATCAAAAGCAGTGTCTGATGTCACTAGAGCTAGACTTTTACATTTAAGTGGTTATTTGTAACTTTTTCTCTTTTTCTGATGCAGGAGGATGGATTTGATTTGGACATGACATATATAACTGAAAATATTATTGCCATGGGTTTCCCAGCAGGTGACCTGAGCTCAGGCTTATTTGGTTATATTGAGGTACTTAAATGCTAGTTTAATTTATTAAACTATTGAGATAAAAGCAATATCATGGACTAAATAAGTTACAACTCAAATGGGTCACTGCCTATTATAGGGCTTCTACCGCAATCATATGGAAGAAGTAATCAGATTTTTTGAATCACGTCATAAGGTAATATATATTTTATTATCATATATTTTCTCATTCTTTCAGACTTCAGAGTAAATGTTTATTCTTGTCAAACTTGTTTTATGCATGAATTGGTAGTAAGTTATTGAGCTTTGTCATGAATTGTTAAGTTATCCTTCATTTTTCCTATTGGTAATAGGGAAAATACAAGGTGTACAATCTATGTTCAGAAAGGCTGTATGATGCGTCACTTCTTGAAGGAAAGGTTTAGCTGACATTGTTTTCCTTTTTCTCTATTTCTTTAAGTCTGATATAAGGCATTTAAAGGAACTCTTGTAATAGAATTTTAACGATAAGTCGAGTCACAATCTCAGGATATGTTAATATAATTTTTGAGTTGCATAATTGGTTCCAGAACTCAACTGAATTGTAGAGATTACTCAGTGATACATTCCTTTTGTCTTTTTCTTAGTAGACAAACTTATTATGTTCTATTAATATGTTTTAGGTGGCCTCTTTTCCATTTGATGACCACAACTGTCCTCCACTTGGCTTAATAAAGGCTTTTTGTGAGAGTGCAAGTTTATGGTTAAAGGCAGATCCCCAAAATGTCGTGGTGGTGCATTGTAAAGCTGGTATGGGGCGCACTGGTTTGATGATTTCCAGCCTCATATTTTATTTAAAGGTAATTCTTTCCTGACGATTTCATGGTGGGATAATGCAAAATTACAAACAAACAAAATGAAGGATGACTATAAACACTTGGTCGTCCTTACTCCTTACACTATCGATATAAAGCTCCAGTTTTCCTATATCATTGTTTCTTAGATTTTCAGAAATTTTCTCTCAATAGAAAAGAGGTCATTATTTATACATATATCCAAAAAGTAAAAACTACAAGAGCAAAAGGAATTTGAGAAATTATTTCTAAATTTTTAATATGGAAAAACTATGTTTATATGGTGCATTTATTTGTTTTGCACTTCCACAGATGCATAGTTAAGATTCTATAATTTCATTCTTTTCTCTCAAAACATATAATCTTCATTTTTTAGCTGTTTCCAACATCTGAGGAGTGTATTGCCTTTAATAAAAAAAGATGCATAGATGGAAAGGGACTTGTTCTGCCAAGCCAGATTGTAAGTTTCTTGCTGAATGAATTACTGTTCCTTTACCTTTTGTGTGGGTGTGTATTAATTAGAGTAAGTTTTCTCATATTCAATTATATTTCCTTTTTTTCTCGTAGAGATATGTAGAATATTTTGAGCACATCTTAATGAATCTTCAAGGAGAAGTTCCAGCAGGTCGCAGGTAATGTATTAGTCCTAATTTTACCATGAACAATTTTTTGAAGGTCCCTTTTGGTTTTTTTTTTTTTTTTTTTTTTGGAGAACATAAAAAAATGCAAAAACTTCATGTATATGCCTGCAGAATGAAAAAAATTCTCTTATACTCTGAAAACATGCAAAACGATTAAGTGTAAATATACTTGTCCAATTTGTTTTCAAAAGACAAACTTCTCTCAGTGATAAACAACATCTTGAATTTCTATGTGCCTTTTTGAAGTAATTATTTCTAATGACTGTTTCTTGGACTTTAATTTCAAAAAACCCAAAAGCTATTAATGTTACTTACAAGGCATGAATATGAAATGGGATTATAATACCCTCAGCTTGAAGCAATACTCTATATGAGGACTCCTTTGAGTTCAATAGTATCTATGTGCATGCTCATGCACAAACAGATAATTATTTTTCTGTTGTACCAAAATGCAAGCTAATGGGGAGATGCATCCATCTTGGTGTAGCATGTATTAGTGGGTTTAGGGTTTTGTGACAAAAAGCAGAGAGAGCAAAAGTGAGAAAGCTTTAGGAAAAGGAAGCTTCACTGAATATTACTAGAACTTGACCTTGCACCGTTGATAACCATTAACCGGAGTTCCTTACTAAAATCTCTTTGTAATTATGACTTGACAATAACACAGATCTATTTAACTATATCATAAAACTCCAGAAACTATTGGACATACTGACCATCTGAAAAAAATAGACTTGACCAATTTATAATAGAAGGGTGCATCACTTGTTCTGTTGGAGCGAGGGAGGGTTGTGGGGACTCATGGACCTACACAAACTCTCTTAGTATTTCTTAATTATACTTTTCTAGGATTGTTTATCATATTATCTTTTTTGGCAGTGATTCCATGTGCAATTTTGTTCCTTCTAGGGGTTATATGTGATGTTATCCCCCTTTTCTGCAACTTTCTCCAGTAAATATTCATCAACAGCCTAAAACTTAGCAATATTATGGAATTACCTTTTTGGTACATTTTGGCATTACAGAAAAGCTTTTTCTGAATGCAACAACCATTTCAGGGCAAACTTTCCAAAGATACACAAAGTTGAGGGACTATACTATAATTTGTCCTTGTTCTTTGGTAACGGAGCACATTGATGACATATTATACTGTTGCTACATCTTTTGTTCTCTCTTCAGATGTATGCTCAGGGGATTTCGCCTCCATAACTGCCCTAACTGGATCAGACCTTCTATTACCGTCTCCAACCACAATGGTAAGTTCCGACAACGGTCAAACATTACATGCCAGAACTAGACCACAATGGCCTTTACTTTTGTTGGGATCTTATATGGCAACCTACCATTGCAAGGTTCCTGAATATACCCATATATAGCCCGATTATTCTTGTCCGGATCTTTCTGAATTATTCTTGAATTTGTCAAATTGTCTGAACAATATGATACTTATCTTATAATTACTCATAAATCATAAAATTGACAAATTTTTATTTATATTGTAGTAATCTCAATATTTTGATATATGATTTGCATTATAGAAGAAACTATTTCCAATTGATACTTGAATCATGAAATTTAGTCCTTGCCTAATTATTCTTAAATCACAAACGTATTACCATGGTACCTTTTAGTTTCATGTACTAATGGACAGAAGGTGCTGGTAAAAATGCATGCTGCCACATTATAATGAAAAGCTGTTCCTCCTAATTATGTAAATTTTATTACTGATGCAGGAGTCCTTTTTTCAACAAAGAAGCATACTAGTACGAAAGATTTGAACGTAAGATCCTTTCCAACTTTAATCCTTACTGATACAAGTTATTTATTATGATAATAAGCATATTGTACCAAGATAATTCAATCAAGTGGTGTCCTACAAATAAAGGAAAGATACTGGCCAGGCTGTATTAATTATAATGGTTTCATTTTGTTTTTCTTAATTATCATTTTAATACATTAGCCTGCAGAATTCTGGTTTAAATCACCAAAAAAGGGGATTGTGGTGTTTGGCTTACCTGGTGAGCCAGGTCTAGCTGAGGTGATTGGTGATTTCAAAGTTCACTTCCAGGATCGCCAAGGAGATTTTTACTTGTAAGTATCAACTATTTGCTTTTTCTCTTGACATCATTGAAAAGGAAACAACTGTACTATTTTTGGAAGAACAAAGTCAAAATCCCTGTTATTCTTACTTGCAAAGGACGTATCATTTTTGGTTCTCGGAAGAGGTGGTCATTTAAATGTAGATGGTTAATAATTTAAATATATCTGTAGAACATTCTCGGGCTACCGTGCCTCTCCCAAAATTTTAGCAAAAACGCACCCTAATTCAAGTTTTTATTCCTTATAGCTAGTTTTTAGGTTTGAGACATTTTGTTGTAATAATTGTAACATACAGTCATTTTGAAAACATTCTGAACAGGAAGATTCTATAATCCTCCTGGAAAGTTATATGTTCCTCACGATGTATTCTGTACTCTCATAATTTAGTTTTATACTCCATCCCAATTTCTCTAACTAATTACTTATGGAGAAAGTATTTGTATTTAGTATGCTGACTTTTCTATGTGCAGTTGGCTGAATACTACGTTGGCAGAAAATAGGAAAATGCTGAACCCAGAAGACCTTGATGGTTTTGACAAGGTACAGTATACTATTATAGAAGATTACTTCCCATTACTTTTTTATTCTTTGCAAACTTCAAATCAAATTTAAAATTGCAGAGAAAATTGCCGTCTCCAGGATTCCAGCTTGAGGTTGTGTTACTAGACTATGATGGTTCTGAGCCATTAAAACCAACTCTTGCAAACATTAAAAAATATTTAACACCAACAGAAAAAGCTGCCTCAAGAGAAACCAAACCAGCTCCTCAGAAAACCGATAAAAGCATTTCAGATCAAGACAAAGATAAGGTCGTTTCAGACAGTGATGGTGAAAGAAATGGATCAAGTAAGAACAAAGAGGTCAAGAATATGAATTTGCCTGATGAGGCACATCAATCCACGATCAGCCAAGCCATGCAAGGTGTTTCTCTGAAGGACCCAGAGACTGATGTGAAGGAAAACAATGGAAGTGGTAACTCCACTTCTGCAAATGATTTCAAGGCAATTGCTGCTGATACATCAGTGTTTTCCTTTGGAGATGATGAAGATTTTGAAATTGAATGATGTGTATGATATCACATAGTAATTGGGTGGTTTGGGAACTTATCCTTGACTTAATTTTCCTTGATTAGATGTAAAATTTTCAGCGATATGTCAGGGCATGTCCAGGAATTTTATCATTGAGTCGGTCCTTTGAACGTGAATTTCAGGATTCGTTAGTTGGTAGCTTGTATTGAGTTGTCGCCTAGGTGACGGATATCTTGAGACCTGGCCTTAATTAAAGAAAAAAAAGGGAGAATAAAATCTACATGAACGTACAGCTATTATTATTTTTCGTTGCATATCCAAGTAGTAAATCATCCTAATTGAAGCAATAATTAGCTGCTGGAAAATTGCACATCCGGAGTTCAGTGCAGTAGCAAGTATAATATGAATGAAATTTACTGCACATGGTGCTAGACTACTGACAATGGTACCATCCTCTTACAATAACAGTACTAAGCCTGAACAGTCTTGGGGCCGTTTGGATACACAAGGAATTTGGGAAATTTCAAATTCCTACACCCAAATTTATTATAAACAATCTAAATTTTTCACAAAGTTACACACTTCCCAATAAATTTATGCTTAGGAATAGAAAATTTCTCAAATTCCTAAGCGATCCAAATGGCCGTGTTTTTCAGTTAAAAGTTCGCAATAAAATAGAAGACAGAAGAAAGAAGGGAAACCCAAAATGTCCAAGCAAAGGAACAGACAACAAGAAGGGAAACCCAAAATGTCCAAGCAAAGGATGTGCTAGCCACCAAAGCACTGTTTTCGCGTGTCGAAAGTAACCATGACCTTCAACCGATTTTAGACTGGCGTTGGACGGCGGACAATATCTTCACAGTGGCCTCTGCTTATAAAATTATGTCTTGGTCTGGAATTGTCTCATCTTACCATAAACAACTTTGGAAAATGAAGGCCCCACCCAAGGTGATTTTCTTTTTCTGGCTTTTGCTTCGTGACAAACTCTTGACTCAGCAGAATCTAGCAAAGAGGGGCTGGCCGTCCATCTCCGCATGCAAAATGTGCCAACTGCAAGCGGAAGAAACTGCTAATCACTTGTTTGTTTCCTGCACTTTTGCTAAGGAGATCCTCACCAGGGTCTCATCTCACTTTGGCTTTACACCTGCTGCTGCTGCTATGGATGTGCAGTCGGTTTGGCTTTCTACAGGTCTGAACCTAACGGTGCAACAAAGAGCATTATGGACGTCGCTTTGGGCGGCCACTTGCTGGTTAATTTGGAAAAACCGCTGTTCTTCAATTTTCAGTGGTCGTCAATTGCCTATTGCACGTATAGTCTTCGACATTGTGTCAACCACAATGCACTGGCAATCTCTCCTTGCTTAGGACCCTTGTAAAATTGTTTATATTTTTTTAGGAATTTTCTTTCCTTCTTTCTTTCTTTCTCCTTTCACATTTTTCCACTCTGCCGTAGGTGTGTGGGGTGCCTGGAGATTGAACTCTCCTTTACTGTAATTTGTTACTGCTTCTTTTTAATCAAAATTCTGCCACTGGTATTTACCAGAAGGCCATCAAAAACAATGAGATCCAACCTACAAATCTCTGATTTCATATACGATAGTACCAGACCTGGGTAAACAATAGGACTCAAGTCCTTCGTAGCCAGTCAAAATCAAGCAGGTACACAGTGAAGTGAAATTAATGTGCAGTGGTACATGAGCACTAAATTCCCTTTAAATAATTGTTGACACTATCATATGTGACCAGAGAGAATAAATGAGCAGACCTACCTAGGTGTGACCCCCTCGCGACCTCTTCCTGTGTTTTCTTCCCCATCGTTTCTGTTAGAAAATGTACTAACACATTGACACATTGGTAGCACGTCTGTTTTCTTATTTATGCACTGAGTCTAACTTTTGATCCGAAAGGAAAAATATTGGTGCTTTCGGAGGCTATCGTCTATATATACTCTGGTGCTTTCATATGTCCAAGGTGAATTAAATGCCAAGCACCTATATGCGCTGAGGATAGCTCTCTGAGGAGTATATCATATGTGCAGTGTTTGTATACATAGGACAAAACGTTTACATGCTAGCAATTAGTATAAGAGTCCTATATAGATTATTGCAACAAAACAACAATAAAGGTAGCGTAATTGTTTTTTTAAATGCTGAATTTTGAAAATGGTTTTGCCCGTCAAATTATAGCAAAAGAAATGACAATTTTATATTATTTAAAGGTAAATTAGAGGGAATCCATGAGTAGCATAATTGTTTTCTTAAATACTGAAAGTTTAAAAATGGTTTTGTTTGTCCGTTGGATTAATGAAAAACAAAAATTGACAAATTTATATTGTTTAAAGGTACAATAAGGGAAATCAAATGAGTAGCGCAATTGTTTTTCTTAAATACTGAAAATGTAAAATGATTTTATTCGTTGGATTAATGAAAATAAAATTGACAAATTTATATTGTTTAAAGGTACAATAGATTATATCAGATGAGCAGTCGTATTAATTAGATATGAGAAAAAGATATTACTATTAATTCATCATACTCTCAAATATCTGCATATATGAAGTCTGGAATGATTTTTAAGTGCATTCTCACTTTAAATCTAAAAAAAAATAAAAGAGAGAAAAACTAATTTATCCGGTTTCAGAACATTTTTTTTTTCTCATCTCATAGAGTCACAAACAAAACTGAACAAAATGTATTTTCTCATCTCTGAGGAGTATATCATATGTTGGGATGCAAGATTCAGGTACGAAGTTCAGATGCCTCCACACTTCAGCAAAGCATGGTGTGAAATTATTGCTATTTTGAAATAAATTCTTGTGCTAAGACAAAGGTTATTCTTTTTGTCAGAGGCAAAACATGGGTATACTTCTGACAAGAAAGTTTGAAGCCATTACTGTCAGGATAATCATCATGCCATTTACTTGTGAAAGAGTAAACAAATAGTGAACTAGGAAATATTTAATAGCATGGTCCCTTTAACTTCTACTGTCATGGTTTTACAAAAAAAATTAAAAAGGGTAAAATAACATTACAAAGTGTATCAGTAAACAAAAACACGTGAGTTCTGATTCTTTTTGTACTTTCTTTTATGAAATTTTAAGTATAATAAATCCCTTCAACACCCACGCCCAATCTATTTTACTATCGTTAAATCTAGAACAAATAAATCTATGAATAATTACTCCGAAATTCATGTGTTATACTTCCTAAATACAATTTTTCTATGTACTGGTCTAACTTCCCTGAGAGTTCACAGCGGCTTGTAGTGGGTAAAGACTTAGAAGCCAATCAAGTTAGAGTATTAAATACAAAGACTAAATTTTATTTGCTTAGAAAGTACTTAAGAAAAGCAAAAAGTATACATGACAGAACGTACAACCTACAAAGCAATAAAGAGCGGAGACCAAGTTATTATTATTATTATTTCATAAATTGTTACGGATGTTGAGTACACATAGTATATATATATATATATATATATATACTAGCAGCAACGCCCACCCAATGTGTAGACAAACTTTAATATATAAAAATATTTATTTGAGATGGACATGTCGCTTATTTTCAATATTTAATGTCAACCATAGTTTATTCGCTTTCATTTCTATTCGTGTATAATTTTTTTGGATGAAAAATTTATAGCAACATGAAGAAACAAGCTCCGGGTATTAGAAATGCAAATATATTACGACTGTGCCTGCGACCGACTGAATCATCAACAAGTGAAGATCATACATTTTGGTCCTCATGAGTAATTGTAATTCAGCAATTATCTTTGAACTTTTCAATTTTGACAATAAACAAAATAAATAACAATAAGCATAAAGAATCTAAAAACAATAGAGACATCACTCATTATAAATAATAATTCCTACTGTTCTTATTCTCGTTCTCCCTAGCATTCGCAAGCGCATTGGCAATCACCTAATGAACCTTGATCAGTGCTTCTGAGCCGGGAATTATCATAACTAAGAAGATAAGTAATGTTAAAAGCTGAGGTAAACTAAAGGAATCAATACAGAAATCAAGCAGAAAGAAACATGAATAACAAGTCATGCAATATGTCCTTTGATAACAAATCCTGCTTCTAATTTACACTGGCCTTGGAGCATTGTTTGTTCTCTTCTTATGTTGGGCATTAACTTTTTTCCTCATCTTTTTAATGTCTTATAATAGTAGTAACTGATAAGGACCCATCAGCTTATTGCTGATAATTGTCTTCTTCACAAAATTGTATAACCACATGAACTTGAGGAGGTTTAAATAATACTCATAACAATTGCCTTCTTATCCAGCACGTATTTTGGCAGGTTTTCTAGAAATTGAAAGATGGAAAACTGATATTAAGTAATCAGTTATCAATTATACAATAAAAGAACATATTGTACCTGAAACAAAAGGCCCTGGAAATGTCAGAAGTTTCCAAAGGAGATATTGTACCTGTAAATTCCAGATTATTAAAGGACTATTATCTTAGCAAATGGTTTTAAAAAAAATACTGAGTTGCTGCTAAAAGAAAGGAAGTATAGCAGGTGAAGCTTCACTAATTTTTTGAGTATGTCTATGATGTTTTTCAAAGGAGGGTATATAAAGAGTAAATGAAGGAGGATATGAAGATTTTAAAACATTTTCTGGACCAATCCAGTAGGAAAGTAAAGGGAGCCTAATTTTTTGAGTTTGGGGTACTGTGTAGTTACCAGTATAAACGGTAGAGGATGTCCTGTTATTGTTTGTTTTAAAGTTTGATTTTGAAATAGGTGTGCTAAACTTGTCAAATGGAAGTGGTTGAGTTTATGATCCAGCTGTTCAAAAAGTGAAAAAAAAATCAATACCTACAAGGAATTAAATGGACCTGATTCCAGTAAATGTGATGGAAAATACACAACCTCAAGCACTAACCCACTGATGTACCATGATTGGTACCAACACAGAGAATAAACTGGTAGTACAACTAATGCGCTAAGAAGCATGCACAGTGCACCAATGCACCATGCATTCTGGATATATGTATATTTTTTGCATGCTTTGATAAATTGTTTAATTTAATTATTTTTCAACTGATGGTCGCTAGGTTTAAAGCAAAACAGTTTATTAACCAGTATTATTGACTCGAATTACGTAATACAAAATCAATAAAAAAAATACAGGTATTTTGAACAATTTAGTTTTTGTTGGCTTTTACTGTTACAATTTGAAACACATCTTTATTTTTTTTTTCAATAAAGAAACGAATCTTCAAATTTTGTTCCTTGTATAAAATTAACATTTAAAATTTATTGATAAATGTAGCCACTGCAATCTGGTTAGTGATTTCCATTTTAAAACTATCCCCAAAAGTATGATACCAGTAAAAACAATCTCTTGTATCTGATTGCCTCCGACCAAAGATAATTTACAAAGAAAGAATTGTAGCAAATCAGAATAATTAATGTTTAATTAGGATAATAACAGACATGAATTCAACAACCAGGAGAAGGGGAAAAAAGATGAAATATAAGAAAATATAGTGAGAATAAAGAGAGCTGCTTTTACCTTCAATTAGATCTCATAGCGCACATTAGTTACCTGTAACATCTGATAAATTTCAGCACTCTTGCCATCGAGCGAATCGGCAAGGGAGCCGCTGCAGCAAACCATGCTATATAGAATCGTTGGTGCACAAGACATAAGAAATGAATCACTCACAGTCCTTGGCAGACCTTAGCAACTTCATTGGCATTGTCTCGAGTACAATATTAGTTGACATGGACAAATCTAAAGGAAAAATTTTGAAAAGGTCGCTAGAAAAATTGAAGGAATGTGAAAAATTATAATAAATATGAAAGATGGGAAGAAAAATAAAAAAAATTCAAGCAGAATAAAAATGAACAATGGGAAAAAAGCACTTAGGGATGCTTTCTCTTGTTGGAATAGTCAGATTTCTTTGATTTCAGAACAGTGGCCTTACACAAGGAAACAAAAAAATGTCCCAATTATAAAACCTCAAATTATCACAAATAACAATAAAATAAAAATAATTAAGTATAAAGTTATTATTTTTTTTTTGGTTTCATAGCCTATGCTACCTTTTCCACCGTTTGCGGCTATAATTTACCTCATCTTGGCATCACTGTATCTACGCATAGCGATCATCAGTCCATCACCCTAGGCACATCCTTACTGGACGCCTCACTGAGACATTATCACAAACACCTTATAGTCAACTAATAATTACAACAAAACATTAAAGACACAAAATCAGTGAATAAAATTGAGAAAAGAAAAATATCATTTAGTAAAGGCCCTGTCATTTAGGCTTGAGTGCCTTCGCCTCAACTCTCTTGCGAGCCATCAATGGATTCGACTTCGACCTTGCTATGATTATGATGATAGAAAGATAGGTTCCAACAGAATTGAGTTATTGAATGACCTCTTGTTCATCTCAACGGCTTCCTTCTGAAAACGCTCAATTACATGCTTGTCAGCTGAAAACTGATTGCAGCTAGAAACTTAAACTAGTGATTATTTCCTATATTATATTCAGAAATAAAAACTAATGCTAAGGAGACAGTACATATGAATAATCACATTGTACTATCACAATAAAAAATCAAAGTTCTGTCTTAGATAGTGCTTGGAAATAGAAGCATGATAAAATATCGTAAAACATATGAAAATGATAAAATTGTAGTTGCTGACTTGTTATACCATATTTCTCTCCAAGAAGGACCAAACCATCTCAAGTAATCTGACATCCTGAAAATTTTTTCAAAAAGAATGATGTTGAAATCTAGTGTTTACACCATTTCTAACATTGAAGTTTAAAAATGAGATTGAGTTTCATTTAGTACCATCATCTGTCACCTTGACAGAACATGCTCTCAATGTTTACTTGGCCATCAACCTTAAAGGACAAAAAAAAAACACAGAAAAAGACATTACATATAGCTTTAAACAATGATTCACTTCAACCAGACTATAATCATATTGTACCAACAATTAAAATGAAAAATGAAAAAAGAGAGAGTACCTTGGTGGCACCATAATACGCAAACCTCTCTACCATCTCCACACCTTCACATGCAAAAACCAAACTTAGCACCAGATTTGATGATTAGAAGTCGGAAAAAATAGCAATCTTTACCAATGATGAAGAGAGTGGAGGTCCAGCCCCCAGTAGAGGAGGTAGAAGCAGGGTTGGCACTATAATCCACTGACTTCATGGAGTAGAAATTCATCAGATATCAGGCGGCAGTGGGATAAGTCGGCAATTGGGTAGATATCTTCTGCGGTAGAGCTCGGGTCGGTAAGGTTTGGCGTCTCAACTGAACGATGTGATTACGCCACCCAAGATTATCCTCGCGGCCTCCTCGAGCTTGAGGAAGAAGAAATACCCTTCGCGAGGCTCGTTCATGCGCTGGCTTTGTTTTTTGAGAAAAGGTCCCTTCCTTCGATATCATGATTGGGTCGACCAGGTAAGGCCCGATCTAGAGTGAATAGAAAAATTGTAAATATACATTGCAGTTTCTGCGGAAGGCGAAGAGACAGCAGCTCCTCTTCAATCATTCGCTAAGGCGCCGCCGTTTGAAAGAGCAATCTAGTCTTAGAGGGGCTGGCTGGCGAATGAAGAGGAGGAGATGAGCGTCGGGAGGAGAAGAGTCTCAGGCTTGGGGATGAGGCGGAATTGGCGGAGGCGGCGGAGATGCAAGAGTTAGTAGGGTTTGATCGAGATTGAGTGAGCCGTAGGAGGAAATAGAAGGAAAGAAAATGGAAATGAATTAGGGGCTAGGGTTTCAGCGATGATCTAAGGAGGCGGCAACAAAAATTTTAGGGCTCAGCGAGAAAGGAAATAAGGAAACCGGAGCAAAGCAGTAGCAACATGCGGAAAGAAAAATTTACAGATGCTGGGATTCGAACTTTCATGCTGTGGCTACCGAAATTCATTGTCAACCGTCCAGTAATTTGACTTATTTGTGTGTAGAGTCGACTCCTTTATAGAAATAGCAATCCAAATCGTACATCATATTGATCAAGGGTTTATAATGATGCTAACAAAATTGTTTGGACCTCTTTGTGTGAAAAATGCTGACCTTGCTAAGGGTGCTTTATAAGTAGTAGAGATAGAGATATATATATATATGTAAAGCATAATTTAAACAACTTACTAATGTACGTTGGAATAAAAAGGAAAAACATGTGCACTACGTTATCAATACGAAGGCGATTGATGTTAACATGCAATTAATATGGCTAAGAGTGAGATCTACTTAGCTGTAATTTCATTTGGTAAAGAATACTAAAACTACCATTCTTTATCTTAGGCGGGCCTTAATAATTTGAGCATTTATTAAAAGTTGATCATGCACTTGAATTAGATCAACTGTTCCATTGATATTTCTCCAGCACGAGAGCTACTAAATATAGGTTTAATGTGACTCTAAAAGTTCGAGTCTGGGTGAGGCACGTGCCACCCCATAGTATCACTATCTGATACTCATATTGCTACATCACAATTGTCACAGAATAATTCCTTTCTATCTTTCTGCTGAATTGAACACAAGAGACAAAAAGGACAACAGTGGAAAACTCGGAGCAATTTATGTGAATAAGGTAAGATGTCAGTTGAGAGAAACAAATTGTGCCAGGGAAAAGTTAAACGAAAACGGCAAAGGGCTAATTATCACTATGCCACCTGGTTCATCCTATATAAACACCATTCACATGTCAATGAAAATGTCGTAAGAGTCACAGAAAAAGAAAGCTTCATAACACACACACACACACACTCACAGTGAGAGAAAAAGAGATGGGAAGACCACAGTGTCCATGTTGCGAGAAAATTCGTGTGAAGAAGGGGCCATGGACACCGGAAGAAGACGGTATACTGTTCACTTACATCCAGCAAAATGGGCCTGGGAATTGGAGATCTGTGCCGATAAACACCGGTAAACGCATCTATTTATTTGCAACAATATTCCATGGGGTATTCATCTGCTTCCTATATTTACTACAAAAAAAAAAGGAAAAACATTGCGATGCTCTATATGAAAGAAAAAGACACCAAAAAGGATCCACTTGGAATTGTTGGTACGATCTGCCATGGCAGGCAGCAAGTACTGTGACAAGGATTGATTGAATATTGCTTGTAGCTTGTACTAGATAAGCAAAGAAACAAACCACATTCTTCTTTTCTAACCTTTTTGTTTAGTAAAGAAGTGAAGGTGTCTTAACTATCTCATTTGGTTTAGAAATTTGATTGGATGTAGGATTGATGAGGTGCAGTAAAAGTTGTAGACTGAGATGGACTAATTACCTTAGGCCTGGAATTAAACATGGTAACTTCACGCCGCGTGAAGAAGGGATTATTATCCATCTTCAAGCCTTACTGGGCAACAGGCAATTCTCACTTTCATTTCAATATTTAGATGATAATTAAATTATACTGCTCCAAAGCACAGGGGCATGTTTTTGTCTAGTTAATCAATGGATGATTTGCTTGGATGACCGGGGGCCTTTTTTTATGACATTGACAATGCAATATTAGACGACAACTAAAACTTTGCCTTGCATGTATAGCTACTTCTCATTATATTTCTAAATAGGTACAAAACAAGCATATATAAGTTGGCCAAATTTGTGCTCAAATCTACTGTATTGTGTCTAAATGAGGTTTTAACCTAAGGGAAAACATCTTGTTGCAATTATGAATAACATGTACAAAAGTTGAATAGGTGCATCTTTGAAGTTTTGAAAAAACAAGTAAGAAAGAGTGTCTCGTGATAATTTGCATGCATCAATACTAGCTTGTGATTTTAATTGAAATCAATTACATAGTTTAGGTTTTTATCAATCAACATTTGTCGGTATATCAGAACATTTTTTCCCCCCTGGAAATTAAGTATTTCTTGTTTTCATTTTAATTTTTGTTCGTGTAGGTGGGCAGCAATAGCATCTTATCTTCCCCAGAGAACAGATAATGACATAAAGAACTACTGGAACACTCACTTAAAGAAAAAAATAAAAAAGCAGCAAACAACAAGTAGCGGCAAAATAACCACAAGTGGTTCCAGCACTACTCAGAATGAATTTATCAGCGCAGATCTATGTGCAACCCCTTCTCCTATGGAAGTTAGTTCTAGCTCATATTATTCAGCTTCAAACTATGCCTCAAGCGCAGAAAACATTTCAAAATTACTAGATGGGTGGATGAGATCCTATTCTAACGATAAGCAATTGGAGGATAGGAATGATAGCGGTGTAAACTTGGAACAGTTTGAAGGAATTGAGGTGAAAGTTGATCCGGTGTTGCATGATGAATTTGAGTCATTGCTTGATAAATGGTTACTTGATGAAGCGCTAGGAGGCCAAAATGAAATATAATTGTTCTTATATACTGTATTTTTCTGTCAACAAGCAAAATACTTTATAGTTTCCTAATTTTGTAATGTGAATTCATTAATTTCTTCTCGTAATAATATGTTTAAGCTAATATAGGTATCTGCCCCAATTATATTTTCAATGAATTTTGTTGAAATATTTCAATTTCTAATATGAAAATTAATTGATCTTGCTTTACTTTGTGTCAATGTTCCCTGGAAGTTTGTGTACTAATTGTTTTCCTAAAGCATTTCAAATAAACAGGAAAAAAAAACACAGGATCACTTTAGCTGTAGCTTTGAGCAACACTGTTACTAAAAATGGGTCATTAAAATATTGAAAAAAGCTGAATTTGATGTAACTTTAAGTAACACTACCAGAAATTTACTGTTGCTGTCAGGTCTTAATTATGTTGTTTATAGTAAAATTAGTCTTTGGATTTACATGAGAAAAAAAAGCCTCATAAATAAATGAACAAGAGAAGGGTACATTCTGAGGGTTTCAGCTGCCTTCCAGCATTTGACCAGGAACTAATTACTGTTTGTCGGCGGTGACTGCTGACTAGCGATCAGCCCCAGGATATGGTAACAGTGAAAAAAAAAAAAAGAGATGTCAACTATGCAAATTAAAAGTTGATGGGACCATTTAGTAACACCAGCCTGGGAATTATTGGAAGAAATAATCTTACGCTGCTGTCTTTCCTTCTTGCACATGCACATGCTACATGTTGAACTTGCAATGAGAAAAATCCGAAATTATTTTATATAAGAATATTCACATAAAAAATTTTAATAGAAAGAATTAATATTGTAAAAGGTATGACAAGATTTGATTTTACAATGTCATCTTTGAAATTAGTGAAATTATTTATAAAACCAGCCATTGTTGAATTAGAATGCACAAACACCCAGTACCTCCTTCTTGTTAAAAACTTCAGTACAATGAAGAAAAGAAATAGCTCTAACTCAAATAATGATGTTCCAAACTATCGAACAGCAACCTGCATTGAGTATTGGCCAACTTTCTACCATTACCCTGCCAATAGAAATCAACCAGAAAACGGAGAATACGAGGCAATTTGCCGCTCTTGTTATCGCACTTTGAAATACAACATCCATGAAGACACGACTGAAGAGGGCCACGTGCTCGAGTTAAAAATACACTACCAATGGCACATTAATTGTGGGCCGGAAAGGGAACAGAAGGAGTACCAGGAGCGGCGATGGCGGGAACACGAAAAGAATCTTAACCGAGAAAGACGATATGACTGGTACAAAAAATATTACACAGAACCTCAACCCATCCCCCAACAACAACCGAAACCCTACCTCTCGTCTGAACCAATTCACTGGACCGTTTACGAGAAAATATACAACTTTAATGGAGACCACACAGTGAGCTGTATAAGGTGTGCTCAAGTTTTCAATTACAAAGAAAACATATTGCGTGACCACTACCATGAGCACAAACGTCACGACGAGAATGAACAAAGAGTTCGGGACATAGAGACCCAGAGGATTATTAAAGAAAGAAATGAAGAAATGGATCGTAAAATAAAAATAAGGGAAGAAGAGACAAGGGAAAAAAGGCTGAGAAAATCGGAACAAAAATTGAGAGAAATGAATAAGAGGGATGAATTTCGACAAATTGCAGCAAGCCGAATGGCAGAGATAGAAAAAGAAGAAACTGAAGCGGCTTTTTGGAATGAACCCGCTCAATTCGTTGACAACACTGTTCCGAGTAATCAACAAGAAGATGATGCGGCTTTTTGGAACGAAGTCGCTCAGTTCGCTGACAACACTGGTGGGAGTAATCAACAACAACCGAATGACGAAGATGAGCAACCATGGTGGGATGAAATTCTACAACATGTAGATAGTCAAAATCTCTAAGTATTTATATCATTATAATATTTATGTGTTTTATTATTATGGTTGTTAATGTAATTTAGTCGGAATTATTAATGCAATGTTTTATTTTTATTGTTGTTTTTTATTTTTCCTTATTTTTTTGTAGTGCTTTGCACTATAAGTTGTAGTTTTAATGTGTTGACGAAATGGATAAACGTTGTTATTTGGAGTATTTCAATGAATAAACGTTGTTGTTTGAAGTATTTCATTTATTGGCGTTTCAATACATAAACGTTTATGTTTCAAGTAGTGCTTTGCACTGTTTTTTTCATATTGATTACACATAAAGAAAATCACAATAAATAATACACAAGTTCATCATCAGTAGTACGAATCCAAAAAACATAGTCAATCATCATAATTCATAAGTCCATCACAAGTCATTAACGGAAAAAAAAACAATCAGTCCATCAGAAGCCATAAACAAGTCACAAGTCCATAAAAAAAAACAATCAGTCCATCATCATAAGTCCATCACTAACGCCCCCGCAGCTTCTGTGTCACGTCCCAACTCTGTAAAAATGGTAGAAAAATCTGGGCGATCTCGATAAATACTGTGCTGGAAACCCAGCAGGTTCTGTGTCACGTCCCAACTCTGTTAAAATAAACTGGTTACTTCTTTACTCTAATTAAATTGAAATTCATCATATGATAAATTGGAAAAATATAGCAAACGTACCACAGGTAGCGAAGGTGGAGTAATCTGGTACAGTCCAAACTGATGCCTACAACGGTCGGGGTAGTAGTAGGCAACTATGTGGTAGAAAATGAGCGGCAACCGAACATGCTCCGCTATGGAACCCTCCTGTGCTACCCGTGGCATGAAAGCCCTGTCGAGTACGTACGGAAACCAGTTGACGTCTTCAACGTTCAACACGGCTAGGTAGTCCTGTGCGTTCTCCACTGCCCCACGGTGCTGGCTCCGTAAGAAAGACCGAGCTTCGCCCCATTTCCTGAAAATTTTGAACGTTAGCATTTATGTGTTGTAATTTACATAAAATTATTGAAAAATTATTGTAAGTTATTACCTCCCAAACGGCACACATGAATCTATGTTAGGCTGTCCTAATCCACCGATAGAAGAAACCTCTAGGCGACAAACAGGAAGGTATGTCCATGCCCAAAACAACAGTAGCATCCAAGGTCCCGTCACAACCTTGAAACGCATGGAGGCACGGTCCAGAGCACGATACAGACTAGCAAGCGTGGCAGCTCCCCAATTGAAGTTCGGAACTTCATTCAAATTGCCCTGCATTTAAATTAAACAACGCATTGATATTTATTTTCGTTATGACAATGCAAATATTGCAAAATTTAAATTTCCTTTGCAATTTGAACAGTGAAAAAAATAATAACCATGCAAAAATATAAAATAAAATTGAAAAGGAAACAATTTTACTATAATATTACTCTTGCTATAATAATTTTGCTATAATAATATTAGTCTTGCTATAATAATTTATTTTTCTTGGAATATCATTTTGTGTCAAATAAACTTTAATATTTTTCAAATTTTCTCAAATAATTATTTTATGGTAAAAATTATTAATATTGAATTCTAATATCATAGGGAAAAAATAAAAATATCATTCGAAAAAATTAATATTCAATTTCTAACATTGAATTCTAATATCATAGTAAACAAATAAAAATATTATTTAAGTTAAGAAAATTATACCGATACGAGCTCCAAATAGTATGCTGGGACGGAATTCTGAGAAATATCAGGAAACATCAACGTCCCAAATACCTCTAGAGCCACTGAACACGTGTATCGGTCTAGCTCCTCATCAGTAGCACCTGGCTGTGGCGCCACCCCGCAATTTTGCCGCAACTATTTCAACTTGATGTTGTTGCCAACAACACCGCCCCTGCATTGTACAAATTTAAAATAATCAATACAAGTAAGCAATGCATATACTGAATAGCAAAAATCAATATATAACTTATTTTTTCACTTACTCCCTGCTCTTTTTTCTCTGTGCCAGTTTCCTAAATCTTCATGAGGATAAAGATTTGCACGAATCTTTTCCTCCCAAGGCTCTTTCGTATTGGATCTAACTGGGATGCCCGTCGAGCGCAATCCATATAAGAAGGCAACATCCTGATAACAATTACAAAATACATTAAATTCGTGTCATGTTAATATTGCAATTCCTTTTTTAAATATATTTATTACGAAAAATAATATTCGAATTTGAATTTTAAATATAATAAAGGCAAAAATTAATGTGACAATTAATTGTGAAAATTAATACGAAAATTATTGTCAAAAATAAATTTAATATCAAGTTTAAATAAATTACATGTAAAGTAACAGTCATCTCTCCGACGGGAAAATGAAAAGTATGTGTCTCTGGACGCTAAATCTCGACCATTGCCTTCAGTAATGGCATGTCGACATTGACATGCTTCACCTTCGTAATGTGACTCAGGCCCAGTTTGATCAGTCTTCCCTCAATCCGATCGTCCACCTTAATCGTTCGCTTGTGCGACCTCATCTCCAAATTTTTTTCACGCTGCATTAACACAAAAATATTATCAGTCTATTAAGAAATCTAAATTATTAAAACAAAAAAATCTAAATTAACATAAAACAGTCTATTACTTCCTCAAAAGACAAACCAACGATATGGTCGTTATCCGTAACAAACAAAATCTGTTGGTTTTCTACATTGGATGGTTGCACTGGTGGATTGACATTTAGCGCGCTCGAACGGGCTGCGCGACGTCTACGTCTTTTTTGGAGAGGCTGGGTGGAGGGTGCTTCGGTGGGAGGTGGTGAAGCACCAGAAGGACCAGCCTCATCTTCTGCTGAACTCATCTGATTCAAATAATATAAGAACAACATTTTAAAACAACAATGAATTTAATATTTTTTCAATAATAAAAACGAACAAAAAAATTATTTTTCTATGTAATTGACATTTTTACAATAATTACTGATCAATAATCGAATATACGGGTACGAAGGTCGTCTAAAATTCATTATTACAACTACGTATTAAAATTTCAATAATTCCACCAAATAAAATTTCAATAATTCCACTAATTTTCATACAAAATCCGTACACAATCAAAATTGAATATCACTAATTCAATTAATTTACATACAAATTCCACTAATTTCACACAAATTCCATACACAATTTACTAAATTTCCACTAATTTCCTTTCAATTTGCATACAAATTCCACTAAAATTCCATACAAATTTACTAAAATTTCCACTAATTTTCATTCAATTTGCATACAAATTCCATATGAATTTTTCACTAATTCAATTCATTTGCATGCAAATTCCACTAATTTTGACAATAAATTCCTACAAAATTTGCATACAAATTCCACGAAGTTCAATAATTTCCATACACATTCCATTAACATTTTACTAAAATGTCCAATAATATCTACTAATTGCATAGAAATTGCACACAATTTCAATAATATCCACAATTTTAACAATTTCAATAATAACCAAAATGTCCGAAATCCACAATATTATATCCACAAATTTTACTAATAATGACCACAATTTCAATAATAATCCACAATATTATATCCACAATTTTACTAACAATTTCAATAATAATTAATTTTACTGATCCAAAATCCACAATTTTTACTAATATATCCATAATTTTCAGTAAATGCAAAATCAAAAATCTCGATATCGGCGTACGTCGTCTTTCGGCCTCCTCTTCTCTTCGCACGGCAACCACCTCCGGCCTCTTCTCTTTCTCTGGCCGCAACCTCTTTCCTCTTCTCATTTCTCCGGCCGCAACTTCCTCTCCCTTCTCTTCTCTCTTTTCTTCCCTCTTTTTCTCTCTTCTTTCTCTTCTCTTTTCTCTCTTCTCTGCGTCTGTACTCACTGAACAGCGACGAAGACAAAAAAAAACGGTCATAACTCGTATTCGAAAAATTAACACCTTCGTACCCATTTATAAAACGCGCTCGAAGGCTTCGAACGCGTTTTATAAACGGGTACGAAGGTGTCAGCTCCTCAAAAGCCGTAACTGAAGCGGTGAATTTATCTCTCCTTCGTACCCGTTTATAAAACGCGTTCGAAGCCTTCGAGCGCGTTTTATAAACGGGTACGAAGGAGAGATACTATACGCTTTTATAAAACGTCGTACGAACTTTCTTCTTATTGAAAAAAATAATAATAATTCTTTCTATTAAAATTTTTGTGTGAAAATTCTTATATAAAATAATTTCGGGAGAAAAATGCACTTTACCATTCCATGCGTCCTCTGTGATTTTTTTTTTTATTCCGTTATGGAATCACTGAAGAAACTCACAAAGGATGGTCTAATCATCACGTAATGACATGGTTACCAAAATAACAATAAAATAAAGCTGGTACTGAAACAACGAAGCTTCAGTGTTTTCATTGCTTATTTATTTACTCTTTTCTTTTTTTTTTAGCGATAGAAGGCTCACAAATTTCTAGACCATCATAATTGTATTTTTGCTCCACTACAATTTGAACCCAATATTTTTTTAAAAAAAAAAAAGAAGTCTGGTAGAATATCACTTGAGATATTAGTTTAGTTAAATTGCTTGTCATGTACTGCAACCTGGTTGTTTTACAAATACAAATATCAGTTCATCAATATCTATCCTAAACACATGATGTAAACGTGACAGTTGAGATTTACGCCCTTAAACTTGGATAATTCAGGCAGTAAAGTCCGCAAAATTAATGATCAAGATAATAGGATCAACTTTGCATTCCAATTGAAGAAAGGTAGTAAAACAAACTTCATGAAGCTTGGATGATTTGAATTTCACAAAAGATAAAATTGCATTGAAAACTCTAAGAAAACAAAATGAACTGAACATCTGAAATATTAAAAAGCTGGAGTGTATTAGTGTGGGCTTGAGTGTCACTTTGTGCGGAGTTAATTAACTTGGATAAGGAAGTCAATTTTTTTATGTGTAATTTCTATGTGCAACTCAGAAATAGTATACCACAAAATAGGCTGTTAAGCACTAACATGTGCTCATGAGCTGGTGATGAAATCGACTAGCATGCAAAATTGAGGTCAGGAAAAGGCCACACTTCTCATTGTCCCAAGTCTCATGCAACTTAATCATCTACAGATTTTGATAGTGATAGCACATGGTCCTCCCTTTAGTACAAGAAAAAACTAAACGAAGAATTAGCTACCGTTCGAAAAGGGAAAAAACAATCTAAAAAGAGCTAGGAACGGGGGAAAAATTAAAGAAAGAAAGGACAACCTTTCTCCATCGTCCTTTAGGGGAGGGGAAAAAAAAAAAAAAAACTACAGACAGATTGATAGACTTGAGGACTCGACACATTGCCTCATCTATTCAAATTGAATCCTGATTGAACGCTTTTAATGATTTTATGTTGACGTCAATGCTTTCAGTAATTGATTTTTAAAAAGAGAGTGACTGTGGCATAAATCAACTATTACCTTCATAAATACGTATTTATTATCCGCTTGTGTTATAATCTATGTTATCATATATATTGTTCTTGAGGTCTTGAGGAGGGTTCATAGTCCCTCAAATACCACTTCTTTTTTTATTAATATTTTAAAATTTAAGAAATTAATTTTCAAATCCAAACAATTGATCTTGTTCAATTTTACAAGCGATGCATTTCTATATAATTTTTATCAGTTTTCAAGTTTATTTAATATTTGATCAAGGGGGCAAAAAAAAATGAACGAATGTTGTTAATTATAACAGATTAATTTTAATACGTTCATGTATTAGCCTCTTGATCGAATATCAAATAAACTTCAAAATTTATAAAAATTACATAGAAATGCATCGTTCGTAAAATTGAACAAGATCAACGGTTTGGATTTCAAAATTGAATTTTAAAATTCTGAAATATTAATGCAAAAAAAATGTGGCATTTATGGAACCAAAAACTTGTGGGACTAGAACCCTACTCATTTTTCTTTTTACAATTTTAAACTAGGATAAGAATTTATAAGTAGTTATTAGCGGTAACTTTTGTTCTGATTTTTTTAGGGAAGACTTGGAGTGATATTTGACGATGGGTGAACCATGTGCAAATTCATTATACAAATTTAATGTGTCAAACAAATAAATTATGTATAAATTCATTTTTTTTTATGAAGGCTAAAGAGTGAAGCATGTGCAATGTTTTCGTCACAAATGTAAACCACGTACATAAACAAACTTATGCACGAATTTAAACATGCTAGAAAATGATACAATGTATAAGCACAAATTTTTATGGGATAGAAATATAAATGATAAATCACGAACAAAACTAACAGATTGTACAAAATGTGAACTACGCACAAAAAAAAAAAGTAGTTTGTAATTTGCACACTTTTACGCATCAAAATTCAGGTGCACACTGCATCCTTGCCGATGGCTGGTCAAAATCTGGACGATTTTGCCGCACACCCTTTTTCTCTATAATGGATATTACATGTCCCTCCCATCAAAGGGTCGTTTGGATGGTACAGGAATAAGGAGAGAATAAGAATTTAAAAAAATATGTATTAGAAAGAGTATAATTTTGGAAAGAATGAAAAGAAACTATTCCGGAAAGAAGAAATATTATTTGGATGATGAGTTAGAAATAAGCAAATTAATATTAATTTAAGTAAATTATTAAAAATAATTATTTTAATATTAAATAAAGTACTAATTAAGGAGCACACAAAATTTTATTTAGCTATTAATATTTAGCTAATTTTGTTGAAAATATGTATATATAATTATTGGAAGAAGCTATTCCTAGGATAAAGCTATTTTCTCCTTATTCCTAACTTGTTTGGATGCCTAGGAAGAAGATATTCTTATTAAAGAAGCTATTTTTCCTTATTCCCAAGCAATCCAAACGAGCCCTTTAGAGAACATTTCTATAAACTCATAAGAATACCAACAGAAGATCACATTTTTATAGGCTCTCCAACAGTATTCCGTAAGGTCATATAAAATACAATGATTACATTACTCTATTACATCATCAGGTAAATCGTCAGTGGAATATTACAGCAAAGTACCAACAATAAAAACCTATCCAGTTGTCATAACTTTTTCATCTTGAAAATGATTTCTAAAAATTTAATAAATGGCCTCACCAGTCACCACTCTTTTGTAATCAATGTACGCACAAGTTTCCCCTTCCACTTTCTTTCTCACCAGAAAAACCGAACCATCCCTATTTAATGCCCCTTAAATAGCACAAGTGGGTCCCACAACACAGCACACTCATCAAGAGACTTTGATTGAGTACCCAATTTTGTTTTCAGAACAACGGCATTTAAGAAAATCAAATGGCATATTTACCCTAATCTAACCCAAGAAAACCAAAAAGAAAGAAACAAATGAGAAACAACCAGATGACTTGATACCAGCAATGAAATTAAATATGCCATTTAATTTTCTTGGATATTCCAAAAAAAAAAACAATGAAATTAAATAACAGAAGGTGCTGGCCATGTCAAAACTGGGAAATAACTTTGCAAAACTGGAATTGGTTGTTGGGTATGTAACTACCTTGTGGGTATTTGTTTAACTTCCTCATATAAGGGGTGAAAAAGGAGTGTAGGGATGTATCTCTCTCCAGAGCTAGGGAAAATTACCTGCAATTTTTTATTTTTTTCCAAAAAGTTAGATGAGGAATCCACTGTATTCAAGGGCTTGTATGGTAATAATTCCACTAAACTGCCCATCCCCCCAAGACCTCACCAGATAAAAAAAAATAATAAATAAATAAGGACAAAAAAAAGGAAAAGTATAGAAAAATCCATTCCAGAAAAGGATTGAACAGTGTCTATAATGAACGTTTAAAAGGGATTTAAACATATATAATATATCCAGTGGCGAAGCCAGGATTGAAGAATGACAGAGGCCAAAATCTGACTAAATAAAATTGAAAACCAAGAGAATTACAAGTTTTAAGTATTAGTTACCCAAAATAATACAAGCAACCACTAATCTTTCTTAACCAAAGCATCATTGAGCATAATATTTTGAGCCTAGAGGAGGCCCATGAAACTTAACTATATAAATTTATCTTAATAAATTAACATATGATTGTACACTTTTCTAATTATTAGGGGGGCCTGGCCCTTGCCGGTCCCCCTCTGTCTCCGCCACTGGATATATCATATATGCTACCTAATAGTCCAAACTCCTAATCTTTTTCACTTGAATGGAAAATGCTCAAGTCCCAAATCCATATAAATCAATAGTTTGAATTTGCTGGGTACTACCTCAAAATACTTGATTTGAACTCTGTTGTTTATTGACAGAATCTGGTAAATATCTTATTAAGTTTGAATATACAAGTAAAATATATTAAACGACTATTTGACTGGCTGTGCATTATTTTTTCTCCTTTACAAGCAAACTTTAAATTCTCTTTAATCTTTTGGTGTTCAAATAGGGCTTTGTTCACAAGACTTTGTGTCATGACATTCTTAATAGAAACTTTTTTAAGGGGCACGTGCATGTAACCTTAAAATTTGACATGACATACATGTATAAGACAGTACAAAAGGGCTCATATGCAAGACCCTGAAAAGGAATAGTCAATAGCCACATCATATTAGAAATGGAATAGATAACAAGTATAATACCACAATAAGCTTCCCAGCATTTTCAGGCCTTCTGGCCAAATGAGTAGCTGCAACTGCAGCAGCACCTGATGATATACCAACCTAAACATATTCAAAAGTTAGCAGAAATTCAGATTATGGGTCCATGTAACCAGACAGTAACTCCAAATACAAATCTTTACTGTCCCATTTCATTATCTAGAATGTATGAATGTAACTGACCAAAGGCAATGCGCTCAAGTCAACATGATTTTCATGCAAAGAAGGTGGTAACATCAAAGAGTCAAACACATAAACCCTATTCATACCAAATAATCAGGTACGCAGCCAATATGGATTAAAATTAGGGAAAATCAGTCATGTATCCCATCATTCTGTAATTGGTTATTTACCCCTCTAATCACAGTTACTACGGATATTTCCCCTTTTGATTATTTTCAATAATTTCTTTAATTCTAAATATTGAATATTAGGACAAAACTGCCCTTAAGTACTCCTCTGACTCTCTCTAACGAAGTGACGATCGATATCCCACCTAATTTTAGCAAATAGCATATAATAGATGTATTGGAAATACAACTATAATGTGGAAAGAAATTAAGAACAAAGATTGCTAGAATCCTAAGAATTGCTACTCTTATCTCCAAACTTGATTATTCTTAGTCATATTTCGAACATGTTAGCGAGAAAGAACAGACAGAGAGTTGGAGACATAACTTTATTATTCAGTTTTTAGTAAAACAGTGATTTTTTAAAAAATTTGAATCGAGTACCACAAAACTTGACATGTTTGCTCCAACAATTTAGGCTCAGTCTTAAATTTGTTTCATGGTCCTTTGTCTTGTGATATAAACCTCATCCAATGGAGTACGTTAAAATAGCTTATTACATTCTATAGAACTGAAAGTTGAACAATTTAAAGTACTTATTTGGAGAAACATTAATTGATAAAGAAAACCTCTCAAGACTCTTGGTACGGGTGGTATCATTGGTACTATTTTTTGCCAATGGTTGTCTCAGGACTTCATTTTCTTTTTTACCTATCAATATTTTTCCTCAATCCTGATTGTGATAACAGCTTTTAATTTTTGTCTTGGATAAATCCATTTCCATATTTTTCTAATATGGATTGGTAAAGGAACAAAGGAGAATGGTCAGAGGAAAGATAAATAAAAAAATACGTATGACCTATGACATATGCCTGGAGGGTAGTTACGTCCTAAATAATTTTAAGAATTAATAATTCGTAAAAATAACTGGGCAAATAACTATGATTAGAGGGGTAAATAACCAATTATAAAGATTAGAGGGGTTAATATCCAATAGAGAATATTTGAGGGGTATATGACTGATTTTCCCTTAAAATTATACATACAAGTTAACAAACAGGTAAATTAACTCACCAACAATCCTTCCTTGCTTGCCAGTGTCCTTGCCATTTCCAAAGCTTCAGTTGTGCTTACCTATCCAGAAACATGTTATGAGTAAATTAGTAAACAAACAAAGGAACAAACAACCAATAGGATGCTGCATTAAGCAACAATGGTGGTTGGAGTTATCCTAACCAGATTTATGATTTACTTGACAGCTAAATGGTTTCTTTCAGTACACATAAAAAGGTTACATAGTTATTCATGCTCACCTTCACAACCTCATCCAGCAATTTGACATCCAATATGCTGGGTACATAAGCTGTGCAATACCAAGACAATTATCATAAGTCAGCACCATATATCAACCAGTATAGGGAATGTCTGTTGATTATTTTTCACAATCGAAGGTATAATGGGCAGTAGAATGGCCTTCAGAAACATACAATTAGTTACCTGGATTTGAACCAGATATTGCAGTGGCTTCAGCTGGTTCTACTCCAATAACCTATTAATAAATGAGTGAATTAATAGAACAAAATCTCACCAGTAATTCCCTTAGAAATATTTACATTAGTGACTTGCTATATGTTTTGTTTGCCATAACCATGGACATGACACTTATTGCAGAGGTCCAATTATCATTAACCATGCAAATATCTATATTGGTATTAGTAGTTTAGTACTATATTTTGGTACTACTCAATTTATTACTGTAGTATTCTCAATATCAGCTGTTTGAAATGAAAGCATTTTAGTAAGGAAGGCACTGTGATCTCACAGTGTGTCAAAATATCATGAATTGCCCGAAAAAATGAGAAATAAATTTAAACCCCTGAAAACATGGGAAGTTGGGAACAATCCCCATGTCCCTAACATTTACTTGTTTTCTTTCAAAATAATGAAATATCACTGCATCTAGCCTTTATTGTAGAAAAAAAAAATGCTGACAAAGGAGTGGCCCACTTTCGAATCGTGAATCGTACAATTCCAACTTCTATGGGAGTGGGTATATTTTCAGGCAACTCAGAAAGATTAAATGTACAGGTACATCTTTCTGTCATGTACCATCATGCAAGATATATCTCATTTTGCTTCAGCAACTGCAAGAATTTGAGATTTTTAAGGTGTGTACATGGAATTAACTCTTTAGTTAATTTTCCTGCAATATAAACAAGCAATTAATCAACATTAATCAAAAAGACGAGCAAAAGGTACAAACCCTTATATTATCATTCATGCTCTTCAAATATCCTCCGGTACCAGTTATGGTTCCACCTGTACCAATGCTCGCAACTAACATGTCAACACAGCCCTTTGTATCATCCCATATTTCCGGGCCTGTGGTTTGAAAGTGTATCTGTATATTACCAAAATTGTCGTTTTAATTAACTATTATAAAAGGGAAGGATATATTGACAATTATATTCATTTGACAACCACGACAACCAACGAGAAGGTTATCAAAATTAAAATGGTAAAATTGCATATATGCTCTCTATAATATAGATAGCTTGTGGCCAAAAATAAAAAGGGAAAATTGTTTGGCTGCCAATCAAGTGCCAATAAATCCCTCAATGCACGACCAATTGGTTTTCAAATAGCACCAAAATTAATACAAAACCTATCTTAGCCATCAAGAAGGTATCTGCAATTTTACCTTTTAGTTTTGACAATTGTTTGGTCGGTTGTCAAATAAACTTGTAGTCCATATAATTTATCCCCTTAAAAGAAGACTTCTCTCTCTGAGATACAAATGCCCCTTAAGAACACAACACTCCATGCAATAGCCCCAGAAATTATGATCATAATCCTTAAATGTTTGTGTGCTCAGATATTCACAAGATTAACTGCATGTCGAATTGTCAAGTTAATTTTCTCTTATTTTTCAGCATTGTGAGTCTAGTCTATGTCTAAAACCCAATTCCCAGAACAATTGCAAGCTACAAGAGAAAGAAATAATAATGTAATAAACAAGTTCAACATTAAGTTCATACTGGAAAAAAAAAAAAAATCAGATTTTTTCTTCCTGGCATACCTTTATAATGAAATTCTTTTTTTCTTATGGTAACCTCATTTCTGCATATATGATCTAATCAGCTACACCAGACATTAATTATTGAAATTGCAAGGCTCAACTATCTCAAGGTAATACCTTAGTGTTAGAAGGATTATCAAACTGGTCAAACATGTATGCATTTGGGGTGCGTGTGACAATCTCCCTTGCTTTCTCAACAGCCCCTTGCAAACCCTTTGCCGAATCAGTCAATACTATATCAGCCCCATATGCACGCAAAAGAATACGTCTCTCCACGTCAATACAAGCCGGCATGGTGACTATTAGTTTGTAGCCTCTGGCAGCAGCAACAAAGGCTATGCCCACTCCTGTGTTGCCAGTTGTGGGCTCCACTAGTATTGTCTATATGAAAAGAGATATATTTTACAAGGATAAATGTCATATAAAAGCTACTTCACAATTTTTATATTAGATCATTCAAAGATGAGACCTATCATTTACATCAGGAATGCAATGTTACGTCGACAGGAAATTCACATTTTTCCAAAAGAAATAATAATTTACCTCTTGCTGCATAATAACTCCAATTTTAAAAAAGAGGAACCATTTGAAGAAATTAGAGGACTAGAACAGAGAAGTTACCCAGCTTCCTACACCAGATGCAGATACTTACACAGGCAAACATGAAAATGTTGCTACCTGTTACTATTATTATTTACTAACTTGCTTTGTTCCCCTACACATACATCATGCCTAGTGAAGATGTTAGAATGGGAACAGTACCCAGTATAATATATACATACATATATATATGTTTGCATATACTGGTATTGTTCTTAGTACTATTGGTAATTGTTCAGATACTTGGTCATGGTCCTGGGCACTGTGCAGCTTGACTGTCTTACTGGTATACTTGCAGTTGGCTTTTATTTTATTAGTTTCTCTCATATTTATAAAATTATTATTATTTTTTGTCACTTTTATGGATATCATAATGAGTTAATGACTGATTGACTACTGCCATAGCAATACAATAGTTTATTGTCATTTGTTAAAAAATGAACCAACCTTATTAGGTGAAATAAGGCCTTTTTCTTCAGCATCATTTATCATGCTATATCCAATCCTTCAAAATATGAAATAAACATGGAATCAAAAACGCTAAAATGAGAGAAACTTCAGGAATTTTAACAATTCCAAGGTATACCTATCTTTAACACTACGGCAAGGCTCCATGAACTCGAGTTTGGCTGCGACACTAGCAACGCAACCTTCTACGACTTTGTTGAGATATACCATCGGCGTATTACCAATCAACTGATCCAAAAGTAAATGCATTGTTAGTTCTTTCAGACAAATTCAAATTCCACTCTCTCTAGGGCACAACGCAAATTCTCAAAAACAGAAACAAAATGTGAGGAAACAAAATCAACCTGGGTGACGTCATCAGCTATATTGACCGCCTGAACCTCTTCAATTCCTTCCAAAGAGGCAGCCCTTGCTGCGATGGAGATGCTTCTATTTCGCGAGACGGGATTGTTAGTGGCGACATGCACAAAGGACGGAGCGAGTGAGAGAGGGAAGCGAGTCGGATTCGAGTGGTGAAGGAAGGAGGGAGAGGAAAGAAGAGGAGGCGAGCGAATCGCCATGGCTACAGCCTACAAGGTTTTAGTGTGGGTTTAAGACAAACCAAGCTAAGTGGGAAACTGAGGATAAGAGGGACGTATGGATCGGGTTTGGGTCGGATACAACACCGCCGCGCAGCCAGTCTTTGGGCCCAAATTTCTGGTTATTACCTAAGTTGTAGTTGTAATTTCTTGCTTATTAGTTATTAAAAATAGATAAATAAATAAATAAATGAAAATTAAAAATAAATAAATAATAAAAATAAAATAAATAAGGCTTAGTTGTTGTTGTATTATTAGTTATTACCAATTTACCATGTTGCAACGAGTCTTTAGCGTATCACTGCCTCACTGGAAAAATTTCACCTGGCTTTTGTCCTCGAGGACCCCACTAGTATTTATTTTATTCTTTTTTAAATTCTCAAGTACAAGCTTGTAGTTGTAGGCATGATTTCATTGTTTGTTTAGTCCTTATTCGGTTTATTACGGATTATGGTAACTAACATTTTTTTTGCCAGAAAAAGATGCAATTTCAGTTTTTTTCTTTTATTTAGGTTCGGATAAAAAAGTTAGATACTTCTACATTTTTTATGGATTTATTTATTTTAGGCTTTTCAAAATCAAGTTTTTTTTAAATTCTATTAAATCGGATTGTAGTGAAGTAAACATATAATTTTTAGATCCTCAGATCCTGTGGGGTAGGAAGGAGTGGGAGGTAAACACTGGAAGGCATGGAAGGTACGGTGACGATGAGGAATAGTAAATGGTCCTAAATAATTCCCAATTTAATCGGCCTTCAATAAATATCTACTTTTTATAACGGGTTATACTGGTTCGTTTTATTATTATTATTATTATTATTATTATTATTATTATTTTATTTTATTTTATTTTAATTTGAAATTACTTGAAACTGGTTTGTCCCAAAATTTTAAAAACGAGAAAACTGATATGATCATGTAAATCGTCTCTTTTTCTCACATCTTTTTATTTGGAACAATTTGGATGAATTGAAACTAGTTGATCGGATCTAATTGTTTGGTGAAATAGTTAATGTCCATTTTAGTTCAGCCGCAATAGATATAAAGGATGGAAAATCGGATGACTGTGAAAAACGTGCGACTGTTAAGCGACCAACTTGACGCATGGAATCAACTCTGTCAATTAGTAGAATTAAATTTTGACAATAATACATTAATAGTTTAATACCATTGTACCCAACAACTTATTCGACAGAGCTCGACGAACTATGCATCTGACAAACATATTCATCAAAGAAGAATAAAGTTGCATGATCAATTTTAGATCGAAGATAAGAAAATTTTTTCAAGTATATCAGCCGCTGGGCTCACAATAGTTTTTCTTTCTTTCCCCTTCAATCAAATAACCATTGTTTTCCAATTGCTCAATAATGACTAGAAAAATACTCAAAAAGACATTCTACCAATGCCATCGCAAACAGTATTATGAGTACATAATTTAACCTCAGAATGGTAAAATTAAAACTGGAACTGCATCTCCTTTGTGTAACCAAGGTCGTCTATGTGTGCAGCCATAGCCTTGTTCATTGGTGGAGGTCCACATCTCAAAATCTATCAATTAATGCAAGCAAGAAAATAACTCCATCATGTGAACCAACCTTGAATATAGATTCCAATTTGTATTTTGAACTTCACTTGTTTTCACAAACAAAATTTTACCTGAATGTCTGATGCAGGGGGTGGCAATTGATCCTTGATCATATCCTTGGATACAAACCCCACTCCGCCATTCCAAGACTCAGGAGGCTGGATTAAGATATTAGAATAAACATCACGGAAATATTTCAAAACTAGAAGAAAGGACTTATATTTTAGTTTATAGTAGTGTGGATATTATGATAGCAAGATAAACCAAACATAAAACTACTAAGACAAACTCAACTATTTAGAATCAAATTTTTAAAAATCATTAGGTACCTGATTCAACACGTAGTAAATTTTGAAGCGATCTGGGTAGTTCTGAGCCATTGTGTCGAGCTCATCCTATGTTAAAACTCTCAAAAAATTAGTATTCCACTACAACCAGTGAATTACAACATTTTAGATGAATAAATAAGCAAATGTACCTTAAGAAGAATGTCTTCATAAGTAACATTAGCATAGATCAGATAGACCTTCGTCTTATCCGTTGGATTTTCAAGAATAGCCCTTGCCACCTAAAATAGAATATGGCGCCAATTAATATGAAATAGTTTATGAGAGGAAAATGTGAAACTACTTAGAAATGACTTCAATTGTTAATTCAAAATTGAAATTACTTGAAACATCGGTGTGATTCCTGAACCACCAGCCAACATTCCAAATGCCCTTACTTGTCCTGGCTTGTATGAGAAACGCCCCTAGAAATAGATTGCATTCTTAATTGAGAAGTTTAACATCAATGCAAACATATTTAAATAAAACCATGGCAATAACAATCCAGTAACAGTATCATAATGCATTTTCGCAATAAATTAACGATGGTATCATAGTAGTAAACAACTGGGACAGATGATACGCCATTAAATGAATAAGAATAAAATGATAATAAGAAGCTGGTCCAAAAAATGCAAAAGAAAGTACATTTTTACCTTTGGTCCTTTCACAGACATGTAGTCACCAACCTTCATCTCACGAAAATGATGAGACATTCTTCCTTGCGGATACATCTAATCAGAGAATACACAAGTACTGAGTTATACTAATAAAAAGACGTAACAGTATCATATACATAATATTGAATATTACCTTGATAACCAGTTCAAAGTATCCAATATCAGAATCAAGTGTGGTAGGAGTGTAAGGCTTGATCACTTCATCACCCACGCTGTCTTTTCCTCTATTACGAGAAAGTATCACAAACAAATAAATACATATAACAAAAAAGAAAGGATCAAATTGAGGTATATTCAGGTTTTGGCCCCTAAACTTCACCCTGAAAGGCAAATTGGTACCTGAAGTTCCAGTCCTTGACTATACAGAAAAAGATTAAACTAAATCATTGTTTAAGATCGAACTATCTTTTTATGAACTTTAGGAACCAAAACATAGTTAAAATTTGAAGAGAGATAAAAGTGCGCAAAACCTGCAGCTGATGTGTTGCCCAATTGGAAGACCTAGAACAGAAGTAGGTGTAGGCAATGCAAACTTGAATTTGGCCACATTATGGCTTAGTTGTTTCTTTTGGACAAGCTTGAATTCCTTGAAATTCTCTGGGTCCAAAGAACCTGACAACATAGAAGTATTAATCCTAGTAACATCAGTGATTTATTTGCTCAGTTATATAACAGTAATTACAAAAAGATCGCAACACCAGATAATTATATACTTCTGAAAGGGATATGATTAAAACAAACATGTACATAGAAAAAGAGTATATGACAAAATAATCCTTAATTAGTGCATGCATTTAGGTTACTGACAAAAATAATTCATAATTAGTACACACTACACAGTTTAGTTTACTGACAAAAATAATTGGTATTAGTACGCAGTACAGTTTAGGTTTATGATTAAATCATTGGAGTGCAGTGAAGTAACAATATCAGCATTGGAGCTCTAACCTATTGAAGTCAATTCCAAATGACCTAGTCTAGTCTAGTCTAGTCTCTAAAGATGTCAAGTGTGAATAAGAAGGCAAACCATTCACTATCATATATTCAATTATACAAATTAAGATCCTCGAGCCGTTTCAACCAATCACTATATTTCTCGACACCATACCAAGAGCAAATCAAATAATCAACAAGGTAGAAATTGCATAGAGCATAAGTCGAGTATTTATCAAATAAAATCAAAATCGAGTGAGAAAAACCTTTCTTCTTGTTGCTGGTGTAGAAGTAGATTCCAGCGGCCACACCAACCGCCGCCACAGCAACGGCGATCGAGATAATCTCGATATGGTTATTGCTTTGCGTTAACTCCATCTCTCTCTCAATCTCTGTATACCTCTCTATCTCTATCTCTATCTCTCTCTCTTCGTGAATATCGCTCCAGATATATGGGTTTGGTGAGGAGAGGAGAGGGATTTCTAGATGGGTAGGTGCGCTTAACGGAGTTGAGAAGAGAAGTTGGGGTGGAAGGTAGACTGGACAGACAAGTGGATGGTATTTTCACTGTGAAATTTTACGGAAGTGTACGCCATATGACGTGGATTGTTCTTTGCTGAAAACTTTTGCATTGGATTGGATAGATATTCTTTTCTTTCTCCTTTTATTGGGAAATACATTATACAAACTGCTAATGATGGATACTATTTCTTGTCGGTTATTCTTTTTCTTATGATATTGCATTTAAGACATATTATGAGCTCATAAATCTTTTTCAGGAATTATAACTGTCATCGGTAAGCCATCGTTAAATACAAAATGAACATATACAACAAATAAGGTGAAATATAGACGATCTAAGTGAACACTTACAAACAAATAAGTGTTGTCATCACTTGTTCAGAAGTTTACATGCATATTCAACTTATTTGTCTGTATGTGTTCACTTAGATCATCTATATGTTCACTTTATTTGCTGTATATGTTCGCTTTATATTTAGCGATGGCAGGGCTGGCAAAATTGCAGATGGCAGTAATCAATTTCCAATCTTTTTTATTATATATATTGACTTGTTAGAAATAATTTAATAGAAGACAACGCATTGCATAAGTCTTCACACACAAACCATATGATCCACAATATAATTTCTTAAAAACATTGAGAAATACAAATTCAATAACTACATGCATTATAATTCGTCAAAAAAAAAAAAGCACAATTGTGGATTACATTCTTTTAGCAAAAAAATGTTGCAATACAAATTGATCATACCAGAACTTATGTTGTATGACTACATAACAAATTGATTGATGAGCAGTTATATAAAATTTTTGAACTAGATATACTTGGATTACGTTTTACAACAAGTAGGAAAAATGTTATCCCAATAGTACGTCAACTGATGCTCTTTGTCTAAAAACTAAAAAGATCATAGTATTTTAATGTCAAAGAGGAAAAGTGTGGATCAAGCGTGGACATATAAGTTTCTACGTTAAAAAGAAATCATCTAATTTTTTGATAGAGGTGGAAATGTAGGTCAAACGAAAATAATTTTGTTTACTCGACTAGACGTTCGTTGTAAAATAAAGGTGTCGATCTCATAGAGACAGTGATGAATATATACTAATCCTATTTGTTCGCTAAACTAGACAATAGAAATGCTTCAGAAAAGAATTGTTGTTTCAAACTAAATAATTAAAGTAGATATGCGAAATGCAAATGTGAGTATGAAAATAATGCAAAACAATTGAAATAAATATTTTGGGGATTTTTAAAGGTTTAGAATATGATGAGAAAAGTGCCTTAGGTTCGATTTCGCTTAGGTTTGGTCACAGGGTTGCAGAACTTAGCGCTTTCGCGTTTTTGTTCCACTAATCCGGTCCAGATTCCACTGCGTGAATGCTGTAATTTACTCGATTGCTGATCTATACAAACCAAAGGTCCATCTAGTCATTCCTAAACTCCCTAACCATCTGTTGTCGCCTATTGGGTATGGTATTTGGTATCGAATCTAGTGTTAACCCTCATCGAATGCATTGTACCTCAACTTTCATTTGTTGGTAGACCTATTCGAGTTTACTTGTTGATTTTCTACAAGGTATCTAATCTAAATTGTCGTTTAGTTAGAAGTTTTCACTTTTGGTTAATCGATGGTTGACTTTCGCCTTTTAACCTACCTTGAAATACTTGTGTAAGTTTTGTTTATTAGATCATGTCGAAGTCCGAACCTATGCGGCCGTACATAGGCTAAGCAACACAAATAACAAATAATCCAAAACACAAGCAAACAATGATAAACTCCAACGAGTAAGTAGCTTCATCCATCAACAAAGCGAGTACAAGCAAACCAAATCCTAAGCTACATCTACCCCTAAAGCAACAAAAAATCTAGCCTAACATACTAATAAAATCCATGTAAATAATAGTAGATAAACGAGAACAAATCAAATAAAAGAGAAAGATCATGCGATACAACCAATAACCGAATTCTCCAAGTTGATTACTACTGTTGTCGCGCTAGAAAACACTTTAGAACCTTCGGAACTCGTTGTCACAACAAAAATAGCCTCAAATTTCGTGCTCCCTCCTGCGATAGTCGCCAAAGAGGAGAAAATCACATCTCTGAGCAAAAACCAAATATGGACCTAAGGAAAGAGAAAATTTGGAGAAGAATGAAAGATAGCTCCTTTCCAAAGATGTAGCACGCCTTAATGCCTCCCATCCTGGCTCCTGGATAGCTCTGCAACGTTTCCCCCACCATAAATGCCGAAATCAGAGCCTTTTCATAAAGAAAAACGTCTCCAGATCACAACCACAAAACTTTCCTGTTTAGCAATCCGGACCGGATAGGATGCAATCCGGACCGGATAGGATGCAATCCGGACCGGATTAAGACCACTGGATTGAGGCTGCATAGGAATTTGGACCGGATTGTAGAGGATGGATGTGATAAGGCTATGGATCACGTGGCATCATGCATAGTTGCTACTTCGAGTCGAGTCAGGGCTTAATCTAGGCTAGGAATGAGTCGTCTAGCCATCAAATTTGTAATTTCCTTGTCGTTTTCTAAGAGTTCATGTAAAGATAAAACAAAATACGACGGCAGTACTAAATCTAACAAACAAACAAAAGAACAAGATAAAATCACGATTTTAATCATAATTTTGACATAAAAGTCTAGTCAAAATATAGATATAAATATGAGATATCATTTTTAAATGGTCATGCTGAAGTTTATGCCAAAATTAAGTGTTTTTAACATGACTAAATAGTCACACTTATGTTTTTAACGTGATAGTAAGTGTTTTCAGTATTTTTAGCATAAACTATTATGCACACGAAAAGTGTGATCATATCCAAATTTATTTAACATAGAAAAATGTGGACCAAGTATAATACTTTATATGACTTTTGTTGCGATAGAAATGCGAACTATATACAAAATACATGAAAACTACAGTTGAAATACATATAAATCTAAATTTTCAATAATTTCGGCAGACCGGGCGCATTTTCATTAAAGAGTGCTTGATCTATTTAATCTGAACGCCTCTTATAAAAGAGAAGTTACAGACTCTTTGATATCAATTTGAGAGTAATCTCAAGAGACAGAAAGAGAGTCACGAGAAAGAGGGAGAGTTCCACCATCTTGATTTTGTGCATCTAATACAAAATCAAAGCACTCGAGAGGGATGTTTCGGTCACGATGGTTATCCTCGTGATTGTGCAGCGAGTCTAAGGCATTTGTACTGTGGATACAGAGATAGACTCGTGTTCCACGTGGTCTATTCTCACTGGCGTGTGAAGACGAGGGGCAAGCAGTCCAACACGACGTGAAAGAGGTTACCGTCGACCCAAGACTTCCACATAACGGTATATCTAACTTTGTACTTAGATATATTTCGTGCAAACCCTAACAATAAATATAAACATAAAAAATTAAAATTTTTAACAATAGCTGATTGGAGAATATGAAACTAGTAAAATAAAGAGGTTCGGACTAGAGCTGTCAACGGAATGGAAAAAAACGTTATTTCGTTACGTTAAAGGCTAACGAAACGAATAACAGAACCAAAATTCATTTCGTTAATAAAGCAAAACGGCAAACGAAATAGACCGGTATTTAAGAGACATAAGCGGAACGGTAAATGAAATAGGGTGTACCGTTTTCGTTATTTCATTTTTCCGTGTAATATTGTATAGATTTAGAATTGTTAAAAAACTGAGGAGGGGCGGAGATTACGAAGCATGCCTGGAGTCTTCTCCTCTCTTTTTTTTCTCCTCTTTCTCCCGCATCATTACTGTGCTTTACTCCATGAGAGAAAGAAAAGAAAAAAGCAAAGAAAAAACAAAGAAAAAGAAAATAAAAATCTAGGTCCCTCTACAAATCCCCGACAATGGTAAGCTTCTCTGCGATTCGAGTACTGCCGCCGTGAAAACCCTACCTCCGGCCACTCCTCTACCTAGGTCGCCTCTCCGCTGTGCACTTCCGCCTCCGCCACCATCGACGACGGGGTATGGTTAGAAGAGAGGTTGCCGGACTGAAGGATCAACAAAGGCATAAACTGGAGCGGATATCAGATCGAGGTGTTGCTTTGAAGGTCCATGATCCAGATCCAGTTCCAGCTCCGATTTGAAAAATTACTGAGAGGCGATTTGTAAGGGATTCGACCAGGTGTACTTTTAGTTTGTGACAATTTTCGATCTAAGAATGTATCAATTTTCGATCTATTTTTTTCTTTTTTTTGAGAATTTATTTATGTCTTTTTTTTTTTTTGCTACAAATATCTATTCAAATCTGGGGCAAATATTTAAGAATTTATTTGTCTGTTTGTGCTATAATATCTATTCAAATCTGGGACAAATAGTGGGATTCGAAATTTATATTGCTGTCGGAAGATATACACGTTAAATTGTTTATATCGTTTACTCAAACGAAACGATTAACATAATTAATTTTTGTATCGTTTGATAAACGAATTGATTAACAGTAAATTAATCCGTATCGTTTAATTAAACAAAACGATAACGATTTTGATGATTTCGACAGCCCTAGTTCGGACTACTTGATTCAACAAAACTATTCCACGTCAGCGAGGAATTACATAGTTATGGTAGAAATCGGAACTTGGAATAACATTACAAGGCATATAAGGCAGATCTGCTCCTAGAACTGGTTTATGAGTTATATGGCACTGCATCCGAGAAAGCGGGTTTGGTGCTCTCACTCAGTGGTGGATTAGACGCCCCTTCACTTGGCAATGCAAGCTGGTGATCTGGGTCTATTTGGAAAAACTATCGAATTGACGGAGGAAACAACAATACCTGACAAGACATGGTGCACGAATAAGTCACTCATGTGGGTCCTGTAATCAGATATAGCCAGTAGGAGCGGCGTATATTATGTTTATGATCGATGTCCATATAAACATAGTAGTTGCAATCCGGGAGTAGATATCGTCTGACCTGACCTGACCTACGCCTGTTTTCCTCATGAACTCCTCTCGTGTTGATCCGCCGGTCGCAACGGTCCATTTTGGTTTTTCAGTCCAAGATTGCTCGAACCTGAAAAAGTGAAATCCTCTCATCTTTGACGGCTATTGCGTATTGTTAAAGGGTTGAATTGGACTTTACGATCTTCACTGGACGGCTCAGATCTGTATAGAAATGTCCCTTACAAGTGAGAGTAATGGAGAGGATCTGAACCTAGCGTGGGGCGTGGGTTACGGGGTGGAAATGGAATCTGGTATCTGGAACAGGATGGGAACAGTGGACTGAGAAAGAGTCTGTAGGCAGAAAAGTGGACTTTATTTATTGTTTTTCTTTTACTTGTCAGTCACTTGTCAGACGTGTCATTTAAAATATCGAACTTTTTGGACTGGACCGTAAGATCGATTCCGCATCTCTACAATTTGACGTCATTCACATGGACTTCTTGTGAAATGTGAAGCTCGCCTCGGTATAGAATTTTTTTTTTTTTCGAGTTCGAAGCTCAATATAGTTCGCATAAGCAGCGATATAATATGGACTTGCTAGAAATTATTTTATAAAGCTAAAAGAAAGATTATAAATAAATAGTTGTATTCAACAATTTTTTTTTTTTTGAAGAAAGAGGGAGATCTTTGCCATTCAACTTTTTTTTGAAATTAAAGATGCATGCGGGGCTTGAACCCTTGACTTCATGGAGGCCAACCTAGTACTCTTACCACTGAATTAGTATTCAACAAATTTTAACCACGAATAAACTTTTTTTAAAATGTTCAGACGTGTCCGATTGTAATAAACACGATTAACTATGCGAAATTAATGCAGATGAATCCAAAAGAGATATATACAATATACTTCAAAACTTATATATGACATTATGGATATGCTTTATATCAAATCCGGCTTTATAAGGATCATTCTCGATTTTTATCATTTTTATCATCCTCAAAATGAGTTTTTCATTTTTAGAAAACACGTTTTTCATTTTTAGAAAACGCGTAATTAACTTAATTTCATTTTTGGAAATTAATTAAATCCCGTCATCCTCATCCATCATTCCGTGGAGTCATCCCCTCTCCCTCTTTATTTTGTTAACTTCTCCTCCCTCCCTCTCTGATTCACTACTATCCAGCGCTCATCCATCTCTCTCCTCTGTTTTGATATATATAATAGTTCTAGTTAATATATAATATTATATATATAAGATTCTAACTAATATAGTAAAGTTTTTAGTTAATATATATAAAGTTCCGGTTAATACAATAAAGGTTCTAGTTAATATATATAAACGTTCTACTTATATATATAAAAGTTCTAGTTAATATATATAATAGTTCTGTTTAATTTAGCAACTATTCCAGTTGTATTTAGTATAGCAACAATTACTCATATATTTAACTGTTCAATTTAACAGTTTTAGTTAATAAAAAACAAAGAGAAAGAGGAAGAAAGATGGGACCAGAGATGGCAAGAAATAGCGCTGGATGAGATGGGGATGATGCGGATGATGATAAAGAGGGGATGAGACAATTATTAACACATTTAGACAGCTATTAACTTGTTTTTAAAAATGCTTTATCTATGAGGATGATGGAGATGATACAGAAGAGAGGATGATCTTGAGCAATTCTGATATCCAATATATTTTTTCTTTTTTATACGGTGGATCATTTTTTTAGTCCGATTTGAGTCTTAGTTAGTCATAATCATTTTTATATTATTATAATATTAAATAATTAGTTTTTCTTTTCCAGCCCGTTTTATATGAGTGGGTGGTTGGGTGCACTGCTAACTGTTGAAACATATTAAGAAAACTCAAATTTTTCGTTTATTAATTTTGTTTAGCGTTATTTATTTGGAGGAATTAAATATTTGATTATCATTAAATTCTCTTTGTCCCGTTGCATCAGTCATCAAAATCAACCTATGGCTTTAATGCATTTATCTCCCATTACATATCAGTTTTTTATTTGTCTATTAAACCGATTAAAGAAAATTCATTTGCTCCATGTCTAAGAAAGTGGTCATTAATCCATTAAATCGTATCGATGTTGCTTTAATATAGATTATGCAAAAAGCTATTTGCTATTCTATATAAACAGCTCATTTGGAAAATATCGGATATACAAAAATATACAATTTGATCAAAGAGTAATTGAGACGGAAAAATAAAATTGATCAAATTTTTATTTTCCATATTGATATTCCTTAGTAATTTTTAATTTCAATTTGATTTGAATTTTTTTCTATTGATTTTGTTGGATATTGTGGAGAGCTCTCATCAGTAACTTCTCCGGTCATGTCCTAAGAAGTGACACTTACCCAAATTATATTAGTTGCGATTCTTCTTGCACGTTGAGACGAAATATGCTTAAAGACAACACCCGACGTGATTCAGGTAAAATCATAAAAACAAAGTTCACTCTTTAAAATAGAGTTTATTCTTTTTCCGTGTCCAACAAGAATTTAACTCGTTACCTCTAGAATAACGACATAATTACCTATGTTGGACTCTCACGTTTATTGGATATTATTCTATGGACCTTCCTCGAGCCTGATGCCCTGATCCCAACTAGGCTTTATTTTTTACCGTAACACTCCCTTATTTTGAATATTGAGACTTAATTGTTAGGATCTATATATGGTTTTCATTGATTTGGAGAAAGCATATGACAAAGTGCCAAGGAAAGTTATGTGGTGGGCACTACAAAAAAAGAAAGTCCCCACGAAGTATGTTACTCTCATTCAAGACATATATGATGGTGCCGTTACTTGCATCAGGACATGTGATAGTGTGACTAGTGACTTTCCTATTAAAATAGGACTACACAGGAATCAGCTTTGAGCCCGTATATTTTTGCCTTAGTGATGGATGAGATCACGAAGGATATACAGAGAGAGATTCCTTGGTGTATGCTCTTTGCCGACGATGTGGTATTAGTCGATGAGAGTAGGACGGGGGTCGATAGAAAATTGGAGTTGTGGAGACAAACTCTAGAGTCCAAAGGATTTAGGCTTAGTGATCGGAGGTAAAACCTAGGTCAAATTAAACCTCAATCTAATCTAATGCAATATAGCTTGAGGATCGAATCCACAGGGACGGTTATTCTAAACTTTAGACTTTAAGTAATTTAGTTCAATTGATCTAGGGGTAAACAAGTCAAAAAGTTGGTTAATTAATTAAAACTAATAAATTTAAATTAAAGGAATTAATTCTAAACTCTGATTTATCTCTAAATTACTCTAAGAATTAAGGTAAAGATCTAAACTCGAATTAAGGACTAAAACTAGGGTCAATTGATCGGGTTCCACTTCCAGGCACTATCCTGGCGGGTCGACAGGAGGCAGTTGGGTGGAAATTCTGCTATCTTCTCTCGATTTCTCTCTCTCTGAACTGACTTGTCCTTTCTGGAGCTCTTCCTATGTTTAAATAGCTCTCAAAGGCGGTTTCCATAGGTGGAGATCATGTTTGGCTCGTCCAAGAATAGAGAAAATGCTCTGCCAGAAATATCTCTCCAAATTGGGCAGGTCGGTTTATGTCTGGCGGGGTCGACAGGAATCCTGGCGGGTCGCCTGGAGGCCTGGTGAGTCGTCAGAAATCCTGGCGGGTCGCCAGAACAGGGGACTTGTCTGGTTTGACCCTGTTCCTTTGCTCCAGTCGCTTGGACTCTGATTTGCTCCGCTTGAACACTGCCTTGGGCCCAATTTTGCTCCAAATCATCACTGAACCTGAAATTAGGCAAGGGCAAATAGCAGTACCATATTTCTAACCTAAATTGCATAAAATCTAACTAAAACACAAACATTTAATTGAAATTAAGGTCTAAAAGGGTTGAATATTTCGATGTGAAACTCGCCTATCACTTAGTAGAACTAAGACGGAGTATATGGGGTGTGAGTTTAGTGGGATACGACCAGTGGATGGAGATGTATGTCTAGACAGACAAGTAGTACCTATGAAGGATACCTTTTGATATTTAGGGTCGATGCTGAAGAGCGATGGAGAAATAGATGAAGATGTTAGTCACAGGATAAGAGCGGGGTGGGTGAAATGACGGCAAGCATCGGGCGTCCTATGCGATAAGAACGTCCCGCAGAAGCTAAAAGGCAAGTTTTACATGACAGCGATTAGACCTGCGATATTGTATAGCGTAGAATGTTGGGCTACTAAAAGACGACATGTTCAGAAGATGAGTGTAGCTGAGATGCGTATGTTGCGGTGGATCTGCGGTCACATGAGGAAATATCGGATTAAAAATGATGACATAGGGGATATGGTTGGGGTCGCACCGATAGAGAAGAAGCTGACCCAACATCGTTTGAGATGGTTTGGACATATCCAACGCAGGCCTCTAGAGGCACCGGTACGTAGCGGAATTGTTAATCATTTCGAGAACACACGAAGGGGGAGAGGGAGACCAAGATTGACATGGGATGAAGCGGTGAAAAGAGACCTTAAAGAATGGAACGTCTCTAAGGAGTTGGCGATCGATAGGACCGCTTGGAAGTTAGCAGTTCATGTACCGGAGCCATGACATAGGAACTTAGGGGTAGGAGCGATGCCATAGGTTTGTAGGTCTCTCTATTAGGTCACGGTCGAGGTCTAGGTTTCTACTATTACTATGATTATTATAGGGTGCGTTTGGATAGGTGTGGGAAGAAGGGAAGAAGGGAAGAAGGGAAGAAGTGGGAAGAAGTATTGGGAAGTGTGTAACTTTGTGAAGAGTTTGGATTGTTTATAATTTTTTTTCTTCTTCCTTCTTCTTTTTCTTTCTTCCAACAATCCAAACACACCCATAGGTATTATTATTAGTATGGCTACTCTAATTTTTAGTATCTTTTTTATGTTTTGTTTTTTGTTCTTGGATGTGTTCTCTTATTGAGTTTCTTTCTAGCCTACCCCAACTTGTTTGGGACAAAAAACTTAGTTGTTGTTGTTTGTTGTTGAGGCTTAATTGCTAAGTTATATATAACGTGCCAGTCATTTGTTCGTTTGCCCGTTTAAATAAATCCCAATTTCTAAGGCCACTTTTTTTTTTGAGAGAGAGAATAATTGAATAACTGAATATAAATTATGGATGTGTTTGGATGCACGTTGAATAAAGTTTTTAATAAGAGATTGGAATAAGTACATGATTTTTCTCTCTTCACTCTTATTTATTTTTCTTATTTACTTTTATTCTAATAGAATGGTGATATTAGAATAAGGGATTGAATAAATTCTTATTCGGAATAAGACTTATTCAAAACCCGTTTGGTTTCATCCCGAATAAGTCTTATTCAAAATAAGACTTATTCAACCCCTACTATATAAAAAAAAAACAAAATCAATTGATCAACATGCATAAATCATATCCCTTTTAGATCAATATTCATTTATTTATTCCAACTTGCCTAGCGAAATAGATAGAAAGAGAGTCCTGAACTCCTGATTCCTGAACCGAGGTATTTGTGGGCTTGATGGATAACATAAGCTCCAATGCAGCAATGCTCGATGAAGAACAACGAAGTTGTGAGCTTTCAACAACCTCATGTGCTAGAAGTCTATAACCTATGACTATGATGACGATCAGGTCTGCTTTTTAAATTAAATCTTTATCTTTAAAATTATATTTCGTTAATAGTTCGTTAATTAATTGTATGATTTTACTAAAAAAAAAATAATTGTATGATGATGATAGGATTAGGATGGAATACGACATTAAAACCAACAGCAAGATAATTTCATGCATTTATTTTGAATATGCACGGTGAGGATCTGCATGCTATCCATTTTTATCACCGACATGAACAATCATGAGGTACCAAACCTCACAGCAATTTTATTTTTCCATATTAAAAAATTGTTTTCTAACATTTTAGTGATTTTCAATATTTATTTATTTGTAGACGGAGCAAAATGAAATGAATTAGGGTCCTATGATTGAAAATTTGAAATGAATCCGGGTACTGTTATGTTATGGACCCTGACGCGAATAAGCGAATTCCAAACCAGATTGGTTGGACTTGCAGATCGAAGTATATTTATGAGTGCTTTGGACAATTATTTACTTACATAAATTAAATTTGTGCAGTTTGTAAGTTGTTTTTATGTAACGAGGAGGTTGTAATGCCAATATTTGTGAATGCCATAAAAAAAAATTCATAACTTCATTTTTTTGTTAATTATTCAATAATTAAAATTCAACCGGCGAATCCAATTCATTTTGACAACTAATATGTTTCTATATAAATTTTATAAAATTTGAAATTGATTTGATACTTAATCAATGATCAAACTATAAACGTATTAAAATTAATCTACCATCGTTAAAGCAATTTAATCATTTGTTGACATCTTGATCAATTATCAAATCGATTGAATTTCATAAACATACAAAATTTATATGAAAAATGCATCACTTTTAATTTGAACAAGATAAACAGTTTAGATTTAATGATTGAACTTTAAAATTTTAAAGTATTAATGAAAATAAATTTGTAACATTTTGTGAAATTTTAAAGTATTAATGAAAAATAAATTTGTGATATTTTGTGGCATACAAAAATGGTGACATTAAAAGTCCAACCACTTAAATAAAGTTGTAACATTTTTGTGAAAACGGCTTTGTAGAGAAAACAAAGTCCGTTAAAAGTTATTTTTTTCTTAAAGTTGAACCGTTAATAAGTTATCATCTTATGTAACAGCTTGTAAAAAAAAAAAATAGTGTGCTGTTTTTTTTTTCAATTTATTTAGTAATAACTTCATCCCACTCCCTCTCCGTTGTGAATCGAGCTCGCGTGAAAAACATTTATTTAAATTCAATGCGTCGTTTCAAGTAAATTATATAGCGCTGACCTATGTTGCACGGGTGCGGGTGCGGGTGTCGTATCCGATACGGTGTGGGTGCGGGAATACGTCATTTTTCAAAAAATTAGAATACGGGAGTATATATCAAATAATAATAAAAGTCACATTATATATTAAAATATTCACTTTTTTTTAACATTCAACTACAATGAAAATATATATTAGATTCTTAGAACTAGAATGAAACAATACAATTTGTTTAGTCTTGAATAGTGACAAATCAGATAATAAATATTTCTATTTTTATTTTTGAAGGAATATACATCTCTCTTTTTATCTTTACCAAATCACAATTCTATTTTGACACGTCCAATATTAAAAGATCTCAGCACTTAGACACACACCTAATTTTCTATGAGGCTAACATTATGTAGATAAACATGCACTGCACCAAAAGCATAAGCATCAATTCCTTATGAAAATAGATGAAACAAATGTATCGACATGAATCGGTACACAAAAGTCTTCACACGAAATCCATTTTTAATATTGAAATATCGTTACACGAGGCAGGTGATCTGTAACAACTAAAAAGTCAGTTTTCAAAAAAGTTGAACACAAGCTCTTCAAATTCCACAATTTAAATGCACATGTATCTCGAGGCATCAACTACTTTCATATGGGACCCACCAACAAATTTTCAAAATACCAGACCCAGGCTCAAAAAATTAGTGGTCCCAGATGATGAATCTAGCACATGCAGCTCAACACGTGTCAACTCCTGCACCAAACTGAAGTACTGAACCCTTTCAAATTTCGCTTAATAATCAATCCACGCATTTGTGTCGTATCCCAAACGAATCCACAACGTATCCAAACGAATTTTAAGCGTATCTTGACCGAATCGGTTGGTCAAAAATATTAAAATAATAGGATACGCCACGTGCGTATCGCACACGAATCCACGTCGGATACGTGTCGGATACGGGATACGTGTATTTTTTGGAGTATCCGAGTAACATAGGCGCTGACTATTCCAAAATTAATGACAAAACTGAACTTCAAAGAGGAAAAAGAAATTAAATGACGAAACCAAGGGTGTGATTTAATTGTTTTACACAAGAAAACATTTTATAATGAAAACTTTACAATTGTAACGGATTATGAAACTTTATTGATGTGGATACTTTTTATTATAATATCAAATTAAAATCTCACTTGTTTAGTAGAATGTAGAAAAATGATATCGCAAGTCCAATGATTTATTTTATATTGTTATTCGATTCTTTTATTAGTTTTATTTATTGTTAGTAATTGGTCCCTTCTATAATAGTTATTTACATCCAAATAATAGAACAAGTCAAAAGTTAATTGCTGAAAATCATTAATTTTAACCCCTTTGTTAGAAATCCTAATCTCTATTAAAAAAAAATCCTAATCGTCCTAAGAAAATAATAAACAACTGTTCAACGAACGAACGAAGGGAAATAGAAAATAGAAACAAAGGTACATCTTCTTCTACTCTGTCGCTTTCCTTCTCTTCTTTCTTCCTCAAACAAAAGCGATTACAAAATAAGTGCCCTCAACCGATCAAGTCTAACCTGACGAACTTCTGAAAAATCCAAAGGTAAGATCTTTTCTCTGCCATTTGTGAGACCAATTCATAAGGACCAGGTTGCGGTTTGAACTCTAATTTGACTTGGGGCAATTTAATTTGGGGTTACTTGTACTATTGCCATTTCCGACCTTGTTAACGTTAGAGGTTATCTCTTTGTTCTTCCCCTTTTTCTTCTTTTTTTCGGTAAATATGTGCAATTATTGTAGTTAAATTATTGGGAATTAGTAGCCATGATATACATTTTTCCCTTTTGTTTCCCCCAAAGTTTATAAAATTTCCTTTCAGATCCAAACTTTTACCATCTTGGGTCGATTGCAAATGTATGTATTCCTGTGTTTTTTCTTAAATCTAAATAACTTATGATGTTCCCTTTACAAACAATTTCTTCTGTTTTTCCAAATTCGAGGGTATAACAAATTCTAATCATTCCGTCCTTGTCTATATTTTTGTTGGTAAGAATTTATACCTCAACGTTCAGAGAGAATAATGTCATACCTCAACGTTCAGAGAGAATTTGTTGGTAAGAATTTATATTCTTGTTTTAAGCGGCTTTAGTATTTTGAGGCAAATTTGTTCTTTGAGTTTTGAGCACTTCAAACAGGACTTTTTATATCTTTATCAATTTTTGTATGTCCAATTCATTATTTTATAGGTGTAAAAAAAGATATTTTCTCATGACTTTGCATAAATTTTAATTGCAGATCAATTCAGTAAACTAAAATAAAGAATATCTTTCTACTTTCACGCAAAATATTTCCCATTCAGATTCCTCAAAATGGCTGATTCTGATGCTCAATACTGGTGCTACTCATGTGAACGGATTGTTGACACGATAAGGGATCCTGAAATCAAGTGCACGCTTTGTGACAGCGGCTTTGTGGAGGAAATGAATCCAGGGATAGAAATTGAACCTTCAGTGAACCTAAGATCAGATCGGACCCTATCACTCTGGGCTCCAATTCTTCTTGGCATGACGGGCTCTGCTAATGCTACCCGTACAAACACTGGTACCAGATTTAGGCATTTCACGACTCCTAACAGAGAATTAGAAGAAGGGGACGATGAGTTGGATCGAGAATTTGAAGATTTTATTAGGCGCAGGAGACGCCGGTCTGTTCGACAGCTGCTCCAGGTACTGAGAGAAGAATCTGCAAGACGATCTAGTCAGGAAAATGGAGAGAGAAATCGAGAACTAGAGAGAGAAAGGACCGCATTGTTGGTCAGTGCGTTCAACCAAGCAGTTGCTCTTCAAGGAAGCTCAAGCTCCAATCCTCTTTCCAATTTGAATCTTGCTGCAAGCTCAAATTCACTTGAGGATTATTTTATTGGACCAGGTTTTGATCTCTTGTTGCAACACTTGACTGAGAATGACCCAAACAGGCAGGGCGCGCCACCAGCTAAAAGAGAGGCGGTGGAAGCATTGCCAAGTGTGAAAATCGAGGAGTTTTCATTGACTTGTTCAGTTTGTTTGGATGAGTTTGAAATTGGATCAGAGGCAAAAATGATGCCATGCAAGCATAAGTTTCATGGCAAGTGCATTGTGCAGTGGCTTGAGTTGCACTGCTCCTGTCCTGTTTGTCGGTTTAAGTTGCCAGCCAATGAGACAAAGGACTCAAATGGAGGATCCAGTGGAAGTGGAGCGAGGGAAGAAAGTGGAGACGGTGATGATGACAGTGATGGGGATGAAAGTGGAACTACAGCAAATGGCGGTTCCAATAGCAATGCCGGTAATAATGACGGTAATAATAGGCCATGGGTTCTTACACATTGGCCATTTAATAGTCTTTTCTCTATGTCTGGATCTCATGATGGTAGCCATTCCTCATCTAGGAGTGAAGGTAATGTAAATTCTGATGAGAATTGAGGGGAAGAAAAGGTATTGTGTATAGTTCTTTGTACTTTTGAAAATATTTTCTCTTTCTTTATCTGCATTTGTGTTTTTCTTTTTCCTTTATAATTATTTTGTTGTATCATTGTCAATATCAAATTGCAGACCCCTGTTAGGGCCTTGTTTTTTGTGAATTAAACTAATACACCGTTGTGCATAAGATCTTGTGTTTTGGTAAATTAAATTGGTACCTTCTTCTTTCACTGTGATTATTAATTGATAATTATCTTGTTCACAGTAAAATAACAAACAAATTTATTCGAGAAGATGGAATTCTATTTGTTTGTCTTTGATACTGTAATTGAAATTGTTTTTAGAGAAAAGCTGTAGTGGTAGTATTTACGAAGTAGTAAGAACTTTTTTGTTTTAATTAAGCTTATGGGAATTATTATTTTTTTTAAATTATAATCAAACAATTAAATGAAGATATGAGAGTTTAATCTAAATTTAGGTGCATAAATGCTCTCAACTAACGTGCATCAGTGTCTTTCAAGTTCCAACTTTGAAAGGGAAGGTTTATTAATCATAATATAGAAAACTTAAAGTTGTAATCAAAGATTCAGACAGCTGTCCAGCTATTAATTGATTTCTTAGTATTCTTTACTTGATACAAGATCTCTGCAAATGTTGATCTTACTAGGAGGAAGAGATTTATTTTTTGATATCGCATAGAGAGAAAATATCGGGAAGATGAAAGGTTAAGGCTGGTTTTGGCAGGGGTAATTCTGTCAAAAGATATAAAAATCAGATTTTAATATTTAGAAATTTATTTAAATAACTGACAAGGGTATGTATCCCTATTTATTAAGATTTGAGGGGTATGTGATCAATTTCAAAGATTTGAAGGGTAAATATTCAATTAAGAAAGATTTGAGGGGTACGTGATCAATTTTGCCTATGGTAATATCATTATTGGTCGTGTTTTATGTTAGACATTATTTTCCACATGGAAGAAATTAAGCCATATTACAATTAAATTAAAAAAATATTATTATTATTTTTAAATTTCAGTCTGTAAGTTTATTCTCAGTTTGAACCCAAAAACTGAGAAGATTAAACATAAGCGCAAGAGCGCACGACAAAGTTGGTCTGATAAGAGATGCTGGTATGCTGTTATTTCAATATCATGGGACAGAGCTTGATGCCTAAATTGACATCATACCTTCCCGGCTACTTTTCTAGTAAAGCATACAGTCATATTCAGCTAGGTTTTCATCTATTAATTGTTGGTAACATTGCCAAGGGTCAAAGTCATAACTTACCAAATTAATTGCGTCATTTGTCACAAGTCTTGCTTGTACAGAAATCACCAAATGACTTGATAGGTCATGGCTAGAGATGGTGAGTGGCCCGTTCAGGCTGATTTCATGTTCAGTCGTTAGGATAATATAATGCAGTTTTTTAGGTTGTATTGATCAGGTTTTGTATTATTCAGTTTTTTAGTCGCTTTTCGTTGTGTTAAAACTTAAAATAAAAAGAATGACTTGAAATGAGTTAGTTGCTCCAGGATAGTGAAGAGGGGAAAATAAGTAAGAAAAAGAAAGTGCAATTCCCCAAAAGTTATGTCATTTCCTGAGTTAGTTGCTCCAGGAATCACTAAAAGCTGAATAGTACCAGCAGAAACAACTGTTTTAAGTTCCTATTCCATTGGAATAAAACTTTTCAAAAGCTAGCATTTGAGAGTGAACAGAGAAGAAGTATATTGCCATAAACTAACTTAGACAACCGCACCGAATTAAGATTTCAATTCTGGGTATTAGATCCAAATCAGGAACGGCTTCCTTCAGGTGCTTTCACCATTGGTTGAAACTACATGCCAGGGGATTATTCTCTCTTTTAATTCTTCTAGATGATAATTATCTCTAGTTATAGCATCTCCTTTTAATGCTTCCCCACTAATGAGAAATAGTTGCACAAAAGGCCGTCCTTATAAATTTTTTTATCATCCTGCAGTGACTATCTTCCTAAATTTCTTTATTTAATTGTTTTTGGCTGTTTTAGCAAATTAACAGCCCTGACACCATTTATCTTGCCAACCCAAGAAAAAATATGACCCCTTAGGATTGCCAAAAAATGATTTGGAAACTCTTGAATGGAAAGGGAAGGTCTCCATAAAAAGATATAATGAAAATAAATACCATGCCAATGAGACAAAGGAAGGAAAAAAATGAAAAAGAAAAAGGAACCGGAAGTGCCAATACCCTGTAATGAGAAAAAGAAAGTTTTCACTCCTAAAAAAGGTTAGTTCCTGAGTATTAGAGGCCTAAAAAAGAAGGTAATTTATGTTATGACCTGTTGATGATGTAATATGCTTGATATGTCATAAATGAGGGGGGGTTTTGGAGATGGTGATCATTTTTTTTAAGGCGTTTTAAACAGTAGCTATCACCTATCAAATGATAGTCGCCGCAATAGTGTAGTACGCTTAGAGAATATATTCACTGATAGCCACAGGCTGAGTGGAATTATTCCTCCCCTCAAGCTAGGAATATCTCAAAATAAGTCTAATCAAGAATCAATAAACTCTTACATTGAAAAAATATAATTTTTTAAAGATGCCATGGACACTTCAGGGAGGAATATATGCCTCTGAGAGTTTGAATTGGAGAATATTTGTTTCAAATTAGATGGTGGTTTTACTTTTGGTCAAAGAAACTCTTGGGGTGTTTTTAATTGGTCTATTTTAGTCTTATAAAATGGATTCCATTCTAAGCATAGGACAGATCTAGATGGTTAAAAATGTAGAGGTTGGTTGGCTCAAATGAGTGCCGTTTTTGTGAAGCATGAGAGAATATAGATGAGAAGGCTGTCTTTGAATACAATATATTTTTTTTATAGCTATTGTAAGTATGCAGCTGCTAATTGAGAATCAAGTCTAGCTCACCTGATCAAGCCAATGCATTTCATATCAAAGACGCAGGTTGAAAATCAAATAGTTATTCTGGCCGTGACAAAAGAGGGAAATTTGAATGCTTTTATTTTGATATATTATTGTACATGTATTTAGAGAGAGACATGGTTCGATGTCTTTAATATCAATTTTTTCTTTGACGTGCCATGGGATTTGAATTTGTTCTCCATAGAAAAAACGACAAAGTCATCAGTTTACCTAAACATGTTAACTCCACATTTAACTTGAAGTCTTTTGGTAGCATAAAAAGAGTGAAATTGCGAATTGGAATATTTACAATTACAAGACGCAAGTATTGATACCAAAGACAAAGATTCTGTGAGAAAGATAAGTTCCTAATTCGTGATTAGTTTTAGTTTCTTTTAAGATGGTCAATTGGTCACCAATACCAATATGAGACAAGTTTGGTTTCTAATGAAAAAGAAAGCTCATTAGATAGCTAAACTCATCCATAGGATATATTTTTGCAAATGCAACAAAAAGGAGCATGCAGATATTTCAGCAACTTATGTAAATGAACGCTGTTTTTTTTTTTTCTTTCTTTTTTCTTTCTTTGATCAATGCAGAAGTTTTCACCGTCTTTCTGCCTAGTGTTACTTACAAACTTGTTTCTGGAAATAGTTCACTACTTCACTGCATCAACAGATAAATTCGGTATAATAATATGTGGATATTGAGATATTTAATATATAACATGCAAAGGATATATGCAAGAACTAAACAATTTTCAATGAGATGCGAAGATTAGAGTAAATCTGTGTAACATTAAAAATAAATAAATAAATAAATAAACAAAAACGAAGAGTAGCTTTAGATATGGTACAGGCGATGATCTATCCTTTCAAGTACAGATTCCCTCTCCAGTGGTGCTGCTTTAGATAAGGTGAAGGAATCACCTTTCAAGATGCAATTCCAAGTCTCAAATTGCAAATGAAAGTGACACTCTTAATTTTTTTTAAGAAGAAAAATAATTAGCAACTACAGTGTCAATTTATCTGAAAAACCACACATGAAATCGCATTTAAACATTGCAATGAAAGGTCTTAATCAAGAACAAGGCATGAATGAATGGAAAAAAGTTTTGAGATATATTCCCCGGACTAAACTTTTGATGAAAGGGGGAAAATTCGATCAAGTTGTGACACAATGCAGTTGATTATTCCCTCAAATGGGGCCCGCTAGTGTCGACACTTTGCATACGAGTTAAATTGAACGATTAGATTGAAAGGTAGTTTTTGATTTTGAACTTCCGTAGATTGAACGATTAGAACGTGGAGTTAATTGGAAATTATGACAAGTTCGGAGATTGTTAGACCACGGTTAAACAAAATTATGGAGCTATTTAATACCACATATAATACTCGCACAACTACGAAGATATCTTTATACTAAAAATATATCTCAATTATAGGATATAGCTACGGAGCAAGTAGAATGTCCAACCCACAGAATAACACAAATCAGTAGACTGCCATGGTACTGGATCCAAGAAATATAATACAACAAAATGGGAAAGGAGAGAGAGAGAGAAGGAAACAAAATGAATTTTGGTGGAACTGTTTACCCATGAGAAAAAACTACTCATTTAAAAGGTAGTTTCAATCATAAACCCTTAAAAGGGTGGTCAGAGATTACTGCCCCATGGGTCCCAGTCATTCAAATGGTGAGCCATGAATAAGTACCAATCTTAACAAAGGTGATTAACAGGAATTTATTCTAAACTCCACAAGATTCTGTGCTTTCTGCTTTAAAATGGTACAAAGTTAAGCACGGATTTATTAAAATTGAGTACAGATTATGTTTCCAGTACAAGGATTGTTGCCTCCTGACACAAATGAACTATTTTTTTTTTTGAAAATAAATTGGAGGTCTAAGCCACTCAATTTATTTTTAAATTAAATGTCTATGAAAGACCCCCCCCAGCTGGATTTCGAACATGCGACCTTTCACTTAAGGAATCAAGGTGCATTGCTCTTTGCCACTAGATCAAGAGCTGGTTCTCAAAAATGAACTATTTGTCAACAAAAAAGGGTCACTTCGCATTCTTAAATTTATGCACCAGACACCATGAATTAGTGAATGACACTAACATTTGGGGAGATCTAAAAAATTATTGGGATGAGATCATTATATTTTGCAGCTAACATCCAGAGTTTTAATAATTGAAACATAACAATCATATGATCATCCTTATTTATTTTTGGCAAAAGTAGCATTACACCTTCGCCTTCTCTTCTTTCCTTTTTTTTTTCCCTTCTTTTTTCCTTAACATGAACCATTACTAAAGATATTCTTATATGAACCAATCATTATATCAGGAGTAAAAAAGGTCATATATTATAAATGACAACATCTCAAGCAGATATGGTAAAACTTAAAATTAAATGATTACCAGAAAAATTGAATAAAAATGTGAGAGCTGAAACAAGTTAATGACGTGATAATTTTGGAGTTGATGACAACAAAGTACTGAGGTACCTCAATGTAGTTGAGAAAGCTTAATATCTTCGAACAAGTTGTCATAACGAAGGTTGCATGGATGTTTTGTCCATTGATTCCATATTCCTCTTTCCTCCTCTTTTAAAAAAAGGTTCCATATTCTGTTTTTCCCTATAAGGAGTGCTCATAGAGCACTCTCCTTATCATCAGCACAAGGCGTGTTAAAAGTTTCAGTCTTATAAAGACTTGAACTTCTTCTAAATTCCACAAAAGGCGACAACGCTTCAACAAAAGAGGTGAGTCTAACATAAGTTTTTGCATTTAAAGGTAGCAATTTCAGTAACTGGTACCAACCCAGTGCAGCATCAATCTTTGAGTACAAGAATAGTTTTTGCATTGAGATGCTATTCGGCCGACATGCGTCTCCTCAGGAAAGCCCATTTAACTTACCGGTGTCAAGTCTTTACCCAACCTAAAAGGATGGAAGGAAAAAAATAGAAAAATATTACATAATTCCTGTTACTGACAACTGCTCCCTGATACCAGCCAACCAGCTTCTTATCAAAAGATACGTAGATGAATACCTAAGATAGTTTTTAGTGGCATTTTCCTTTAACCGCTATTCTTTAAGTGTCTCAATTCTCAAACATCTAGTCAGTTGGTATACCACTAATATTGAACAATACAGAGTTAAAGAGGTCATGGTCGCCTATTTTTATTTAAAGGAAATTTACATGTACCTCTATATAAACCAATGATCTATGATACGAAAAAAGTCAGATCAACCGTATAAAACTTGCAAATAACTTTGTTGAATTTACATAATCCTGAAAATGCCCTTTGAGAAAACATGACAATGAGGTGTGGATTGCGATTCTAATGATTTTTAAGGTTTATAAGGCATCTATAATTTTCCAATGTAACATATGATATTTTGTCTCCTTACTAGACCATTAAATAAATCATTTTGACTTTAATACACTACAGTTTATAATTGTTCCTTTAACATAGGTGCAGGAAATGTATCATCAAAGTCATGGAGGTGGTGATATATTCTCACCAAAAGGAGCATTTTCACAAGAGAGGCATCTATTTTTACATGGCAGCAATGTGCATGCTGACTCAGGCCTTGTTCTTTCCACTGATGCCAAACCTAGATTGAAATGGACACCTGAGTTGCACCAGCGGTTTATCGAAGCTGTCAACCAATTGGGTGGAGCTGAAAGTGAGTTCAGATAAATTTTAAAATTTTCTGCCAAATTCTTTATTCCTGGACTCTTTTTTTCATTGGATGAACAATTTACTTTATTTAACACAATAATTCAAAAGAAGGAAAAAAAAATGTCAATAAGAAAAGTATGCAAGGACCACGAGTTTCCATGTGAAATGTTAAAACCCGAAGGTAACATAGGGCTAGTTTAATTTTAGTAATCTGGCTTCAGTGAAATGACCTGACAGCAGATAGTATAGTCGAGACTGAACAAAAAACATTTAGTTTTTATCTCTCTTTTCTTAGTAAGTAAACGTTAAGTGTAGTTGACAACTAAAATTCATCCATCCTTCTGTTACTTATATACTTTCAATTTACAGAAGCTACTCCGAAGACAGTCATGAGGCTCATGGGAATTCCAGGATTGACCCTGTACCATCTAAAAAGCCATCTTCAGGTGCCAATACTGTCAAGTATTAAACAAATATTAAAATCAAGCTATTATTGTATGTTCTCAAGCAACGTACACTAAACCACACTCTTGCTTTGTGGATTCCAGAAATACAGGCTAAGCAAAAACCTCCAAGCTCAAGCAAGTAATGGGGCAACTAAAAGTGGTATATAACATTAATTAAGATATTATAATGTTACATTATTTATACTGTAACTTTGATCATAGTTGGAAATTTTAAAGACTAATTTATGTTAAAATATTGTACAGTTATGCCATGTGTGATACCACCTGATAGAGCACCCCCAATAAGTGCGGCCACCATAAGCAATAGCAATGTGCCACCTCAGCCAGAAAAGTATGTATTTTTAAACTAATTAAAAAGTAGTAGGCATGACATGTAATGTATATGAAATGTAATGTATATGACTTACTGACCTACTGTTTCTTTGCACCTGCAGAACAATACAAATAACTGAAGCTCTTCAAATGCAGATTGAAGTGCAGCGACAGCTCAACGAGCAACTTGAGGTAAACACAATACAGATGTACAAGTACAGTATGATCCTTATTTTAATTTCAATCAAAAGTTTTGGGGCTTGATCCCTTGCTTTCTTCAAAAAAAAAAAGTACAGTATGATCCCTGACCAGCGCCACTATGGTACCACCATACCAGCTTTCCATATTGAAAATATTTTATCTCTTTAGGTGCAGAGACACCTCCAACTCAGAATAGAAGCCCAAGGGAAGTACCTCCAAGCTGTCTTGGAGAAAGCACAAGAGACACTAGGGAAACCAAACCCAAATCCTACATGTCAGGAAGACGTAAACACAAACATCTCCGAGCTGGTGTCCCCAGTCTCAACCGAATGCTTAAACAACAGATTTCAAGATTGTTCCATGGAAAGCAGCCTTACCACATGCGAAGAATTTGGAAAAGTAAATTACAGTTCAAATTTAAAACTCGAGGACACAAGTATAATGCCAGCCTATTTCAATCCTTCAAGAAAGGAAAAGGATAGACACGCGACTAGCAATTTTGATCTTGCAAATATAGGGGTGAAGTTGGATTTGAACTCTCATGAAGAAAATGATAACACTCATTCAAGCTGTCGGCAGTTTGACTTGAATGGTTTGAGTTGGAATTGAAAAATTTGCAATGAGAGGTTTAAGCTTGACTTGAAAAAGATTTGAAAATTTTTCTCCAAGCTTCTATTATACTTATATAGTATGTAAGCTGTGTGCTTATGTGAGGCTCTGATGTACATGAAGAGGAAAAAAATAATAATAAATTATAATTTTCTTGTTAATTTGTATGCAAAACAGTTCCAAATGCCCAAACAAATTTCTTAAGTTACCTATGCTGCCAAAGCAAGGGTTTGCCCAACAGAAAGGAGGTAAGAAGATTAGAAGGGGAAAGAAAATGAATAAGATAAAAGTAACATAATAGAGAGGAAGGAGAAAAACAATACCTAAGAGGAGATGTTGAAAGTACTAAACACTGGCTACTCTTCTAAGGAGATATGGAGTCAAGAAGAAGAGGACAGTTGAGGCATTTCACAAGTCAAATTTGATTATCATCAAATACCAAACATGTTAATGTAATTTCACAAGCACCATGGTTCACTGCCAAATTATGTCAATTGTCAACTCTTTCCTTCGCTCTGTCTCAGCCCTTGAAATCAGCCCAACCGAGAAAATAAATACCATCTCGTGTTTGGGTTTGTTAGACTTTCATCTATCAGAAGCTTATCAGGCTCTTTCTTTCAGCTTTGTGATGTCACATTGTTGCCTCTTGAAACTCCTAACGAATCAGTATGCAAACCGTATCTTCCAGTGCGCCGCATCTTGTTTTACCAATCCAGATGAAAGAATCCTAAGTTTTGGTAACTAAAGTATAGTTAAATCAATCAGTTGATTCTCTGGGATGGAAGCAGTGTACTAATTTCCATGAACCAAATTACACTCAAAGCGATCAAATAAAAGAAAGTTTTACACTAAATATAATAAACAAGAGGTCTTATTGTGTTAATTTATGTCTGATGAGTACAAATATTATTCCATGAAACAAAACATATACCCTCTTATTTAATCACTAAATATAACCTTTAAAAACTATATTATCGGGTATTAATATACCATAAACTTATACCAACAGGCTCTCTCCGTCTACTTTTTAACCCGCCGAACCTTGCGTGGGCCCCACACCTCCATGCGTCCTTTGGGGCACCCACAAGGGGACCTAAAAATCAACACAGTGCGGCCATTCATGGGCGCCATCTTTCTTAGCTCAGTCTCGAGCTCCTTATGATCAGTGCCGAGCTCGACCGTGTGGGCCTCAATCAATTCCTTGGGCAACGGCTTTAAATGCTTCACGCACTCCTCTGTCTCCAGCTGTATGTCAAATTCGACAGCTTTGCGCAATCCTTTGCAATTCGGATTCCCACATTTTCTCACTTGATGAGTAATGAATTCCCACAGCAGAATTGTTAATACAAAAGTCACGGTCAAACCGATCAAGTAGGGTTTCGAGACGAATCTGAGGAAGTAATATGATTTGCTGAGAACAAGGCTTAGGTAAGGAAGAGTCAAGAAGGCCAGGCAAGAGAGAACTAAGAGGAGGAGTAAGGCATCAATCGCAGCGAAAGGAGAGTGATCACAAAAGGGATGCGACAGTGGATTCCAAAAGCTTCTCGAAGAGATCCGGCGCGACCGGGAGGAGGAGGAGCGGTGCTGATCCGGAGATGGGGCGGAGGGTTTCAGGCGATGTTGCTCGAAGGCGCGAAGGAATTCGATCAGACTCCGACAATCAGCCATTGGAGAGGAGAGAAACGAATTCGATCAGACTGAATTGGATTGGAATGGATTCAATTGGCGCGAGTGGTTGATCGTAGATCCGATCGATTTGGGGAATTGTTTGGCGTTTCTCTGGTTGCTTCGAGGAGAAACTGAGAAAGAGAAAGAAAGAAAGAAAGAGAGAAAGAGATGGGGATCACATCCAGTGACGTATGGAGAAGAGAGAGCGGCGAATTACTGGGTTGAGAATTGAGACTTGAGAGGTGGAAATGGAGATAGCAAAGGAAACTTTCGGAAATTGGAAAAGACGAAAGTCAACTCAAGGAAACCGGGAAATTACGAAACATTTACTCGCTGCTTACATTTTTGAGTTTATATATGTGTTGCGGGTCCCTTTTTAGACTTACTAACCCAGTACACGCAACAATCTGAGATGATTGTGCAGGGAAGTTTAGTCAAGTTTGACGCGCTAGTTAAAAGTTTACGATACCACGTGGAGGGATTCTCTGAAGGAGCGTTTTTTGATCGGACGAGCGAAGAGATCTCCACGTGGAAAGAATGTAGAATGTAGTAAATTTTATTATGGGATTTAGTATTAGTTGTGGGGTAAGAAGCAGTCCCTGAATCGGGTTAACACGGGATCTCATTGATTTCATTGATTCGATCAGAAAAGGGCAATGATGGCAAAAACTCTGAAAACAGAAACAATTTAATAAGGGCCAGAGAGAGCAATCTGAAACCAAAAATAATACACGTACCCAATTTTCGCCCCCACTGACTACCTAATGACATCGTACCTAATTTATCTAACATTAGGTCTTTTTTCTTTAAGTTTTCCTTTGAATCAGATACTGTAATTTGAAAAAAATAAAATATAAGGGATTTAATTTAATATAATTCTGAAAAAAATAGTACAAAATCACGTAATTAAATAAATTAGTGCATGCTTATAAGGTGGATCACACTTAGTGATAAAATCGCGTATTAAAGTATTGAATGGCGTATCTGCGTAACGTGATTCGGAGGACTTTATTAAATTTAAATATATTAAATTAATTGGGTGAATCATGTTTGCATAATTTTAAAGCAACACATTTTTTTGTATTTCTCTACATTAAAAACTACATGACGTATTGGTTATTTACAATCATGTACGTTTTTAACATCCCAATATTTATTGGTGTTTAAAATTTGATGAATATATTTTTTATAATTTTAAAAATAAATATTATTTTTCAATAAAATTGAGATGATATATATCTTTAATACACACTGGTTGTATTGGGATGCAGTTGTGATGAGACGCATGGAGGATTTACAAAAGAGTACAAGAGTACCCAAATTCTTCTGTCACGAGAATCAAACAAATACAAAATTATATGAATATTTACATATAATGAGTGGTTGAATTGGCTTGTTTTAATGAGTAAATACAAAGTCAGTCTTTATATACGGTCCGATGGAATTTATAACTTTAAATTCCAATTCAATGAAAATAATTTATCAAAGATTCACAGCGTTCATTTAATTTTGATTTTTCAAAAACATTTTGTAAGTGTTGCACTTTAACTAGTAGGCGCCGGCAAATGTACATTTCTCAGGAGGAAGGTAAACGTGCCTTCAGGATTAAGGTCGGCAGCCAGAATGCAAAAGTAACATTGGATTTGGTAAACACAAAGAAGGCAAAACTTCATTTTACTTGGTCATTTATAGAATAATTCTATTTTACGTTTGTTCTTATCGTTTCATTTTAATTTTCTGGTTCCTTTTACTTTGAAACAAAAGGCAAAAAAAAAAAAAAAAATCTAGTCATGGTTTAAAAAATATAATTGTCTTTGTCAAATGAAACACACACTTTGTCTTTCAAGTATGCATTACTGATGCATATTTAAAAGCAATTGAATCAGAAAAAAAAAAGAAAGGTCATGAGAGATAGACGAAATAATATTAGGTATTGGTTTTATACATTTTAAAAGAACATTGATTAGAATATTAAATATTTCTCTTTTTTAGAAAAGAAAAGAGCATAAATGGAAAACTTTTACTACGTATAATTTTTCAAATATTTTTATTATACATAAATACATAGATCTCTACTTCTTATTAACACACGGATCTAAGAGATGTTACATGCTAGATCTAGCGTGTATCCATCTGTTTATGTCATTCTATCGATTTGGTTTGTGTTTGGATATCAATTGCTATATAAAGTCATAATATGTTATGATTTTTTGTCTAATAAAGAAATAAATTGAGCAACATATTTAATTGTGTTGCTGGTAGATTGAGCAACATATCTTTATTGTCTAACATTCTTTTGTTTCTTTATCTACCCACATATGAGGATATCTTTTACCGATATTTATTAAATTACGCTGTTCATATTGATGTATTGATTTTAATTTTTGTTGAAGCATACATTTTTTTTTTAATTTATATTTGTCCACATTGGATGTGTATCGTTTTCTAGTAATCTGTAATCATGAAAACATCTTGAGGTTAGTCATGGTAAAACTGATGACATTGTTCTGTTAATAGGTTCGTCATAAGGAAATGATAAGTATTCTTTTCAGCTGTAAAAAAATCATAACTTGGTGTCTTCCTGAACATTGATAAAACAAATCAGTTTAAAATTAAGAGCCTTGTTTAATATAAAGGTGCAAAGTAACCATCCAAGGATCCACACCTCCTCGTCGATGCTTCCATCATAGACTTGGACTCTTTTGTCTTTTCTCGTTGGGCATTTTATTCTGTTGTTTTCAACTTGAGAGCAACAGTTTCTGTTTTTAAAGGGGAAAAAAAGAAAAGCAACAATTTCTAGATTCATTGCGGCTAGTAAATCACAACCACGTCGCTTGACAACTAGTATCAAACTCCATAATACATATGTTACATCAGAATTATTCTTCTTTTACACCCACATAATCATAATTTATAAATTGTTTACTTATTTGTAAAAATATTAATATTTGATATATGATTTGCATAATCCGATAAAATATTTTTGAATTATTAAATTAATATTACATTCCAATCACGAATTTTAGATCGTTTCAAATTATTTCTAAATCATTATTTTTTTTATCCTGATGACAAGAAACACAATGATAATTGAAATGGAAAAAAGTAGAAAATCCTATAAAGCTAAAAATCTTACATCTTGATATTTGGCTACTTTTTTTTGAAAATAAGAAGCCCATAGGCATGATATTTGGCTAGTAGCTACATGGTATGGTGATCAACTGATCATATGCTGTAGAAGATCAGAAGTGAAAGCTCCATTTGGGATTTCGATAGCCTCTTACCTTTGCTTTGCCAAAACCACCATCATGACGTTACTTATCAGGAGTCTCTAGTCTTAAAAAGGAGTTTGGTTGTCCTGTGAAATAAATTTGTGTATGTTGTGGTATGCCACTGCAGATAGATAATATAATAATGTTGTATCAGTCAAATAAATCCACTACACTATTGTTGGATTTCATGATGGTAATACAGTAGTTAAGACAGTTGGATTTAGTATATGTAATAACACCCTTTAATTTGACTACAATTAGTTCTTATACTTGTTGAAGTTGTCTCAATAGTACTGCCATGTGCAACCATTAGGTGTATTAGGTGAGTGTATATAGTTGCTAGTCAAGATAAGATGACTATTCAGTATTGACTTAGGAAAAGTAGAGGTAAAAAACACTTGCTATGCGACAAAAAACATGACGAACAAGGATTCTATTGTGGCTTGTTTTTCTTATGTTGAACCAGTCTACAACGTGCATAAAATGTTTTCCTACATTATTAACAGTTAGATTCTTGTGTACAGTCAATTTGTAGCTATAATGAAATAAATCCTTTCAGGCGAAAGTTCTGCTTCATTGGTAGTCTGTTCTTCACAGCTGATTAAAAGCAGTGAAGTATTCTTTCCTCAAAAAATAAAATAAACTAAAATAATAAAAATGTTAATTAATTGGTTTAATTAAAACATAAAATAAATAAAAAGCTGGGAAGTATTTATTTAGGGAAATTACTATGTACCATCTCTCCACGAGTAATTCCGTGCCATCAAGTTTGTATTTGTTCAATTTGTTTATTTATATATTCAATTTGTTTATCTAAGTGTTCACTTTATTCAATTACGAGTTAGATTTTATTTTTTTGTATTGTTATTTAGATTTTTATATGCATATTCAGCTTATTTTATTAAATTTATTTTATTGTATATATTCATTTTGATTTTCTAAATGTTCATTTTGTTCAAGCTATGTCAAACGATTGCAATGCTACATGTTATCATTTCTCTTTCTTTAGGCTAAATTAAATATTCAGCAATTATAAGTGCCATTTCTAATTTTGCCATCCCTACCATCGCTAAATACAAAATGAACACATAAACACAAACAAGATAAATATATAGACTATCAAAGTGAACACTTACAAACAAATAAGTGTTGTAATCTCTTGTTCAGAGTTTTATATACACATTCAATTTATTTTTATTGAACTTATTTGTTTGTATGTGTTCACTTGGATCACTATTTATGTTCACCTTATCTATTTTAAGTGTTCACTTTCTGTTTAGCGAAGGCAGAGATGACAAAATTGCATATGGCGGTAATCAATTTCCTTAAACATTGTTAGAACTTGGAAGTTGTTAAAAGAATGGAACTCAAAGGCAGACCGGAAAGGCCCATAAAAATAGCCCAAAAGGCCCATAAATAGTCCTTACTTAAAATTGCCATAACCCATAGCGTGCAAGTAATCATTCATATCACGTTTGTTTTTAAACAATTCGAGTATTCGACTGTCGTTTCAACATCAGTCCACCAGGGACCTCTCGGTAATAGTACTCCTCACTTTGACTAACCCTAAAAGTTCAAATTGCCAATTGTGCAATTATTGTTGGGCCATTCTGTTTACGGTGAAAGAGATTGGGTGAAAATGAAATTAACAGATGGCCAGGAATTCATGATTATCTGTTATCTTAGTGGCATGCTGGCAGAAGAAAAAAATTAAAGCGGTGAACAAATATTTTCCATTAGCACTTTTATATATTGAGCCACGTTTTTTAACCTTTTGAAGTATAACATCCACTTTTATTTTATTTTTTTTTCCCACATATGACTCCGTTTGGATTGTTTAGGAATAAGAGGAATAATTTATTCTTAGGCGGAAAGTATTGGAAAGTATATAACTTTGTGAAGAGTTTGAATTGTTTATAATAAATTTACGCTTAGAAAGAAATTATTCCTCATATTCCCATACGATCCAAACGGAGCATATGAAAATAACATTCTATTTTTCATTTCCAGTGAGAGTATGTTAGATTGTATAGTGTATACCCCGAAATTATTTTATATAGGAATTCAGACTCAAAAAATTTTAATAGAAAGAATTATTATTATTTTTTTTAATAAGAAGAAAGTTCGAACGCGTTTTATAAAAGCGTACAGTCTCTCTCCTTCCTACGCGTTTATAAAACACGCTCGAAGGCTTCGAACACGTTTTATAAACGGGTAAGAAGGAGAGAGACTGTACCGCTTCAGTTACGCCTCAAAATGTTGGTCACACTTTCGTACCCGTTTATAAAACGCGTTCGGAGCCTTCGAGCGCGTTTTATAAACGGGTAGGAAGGCGTAAATTTTTCGAAATGGAGTTATTACCATTTTTTTTTCAAAATTAAAAGGAAAATTAATGTGAAAATTTAAATTAAATTTATTTTTAAGATTAAATTTATAATTTTTAAAATATCACATTTAATTTCATATTAATTTTATTTAAAAATGACATTAGAATATTAATTTTGACATTAATATCATTTTGTTTCCATCACTATCAAGAAAGTCACTTGATTTACTGCATTTCTCTTTTTAATGATTAATTGATGATTTTAAAAACTTTTTTAGTAGTTTAGAGTGGTTTTTAGGTTTGCAAACTTTCAAAGTGGATTTTGGAGGTCTAGAGAGCGTTTTTTGGCTCCGAAAATGGTTGTTACGGGGTTTCAAGTGAAAAGTGTAGATCTCGTCGCCTGCTTTCCGGATTGTGCTCGATCGCCCCAAACGGACCTTCCTATCAAAAGTTAAGCCTGTTTAAAGTTTTAATGTAAAAAATTTTTAAAAAAATTTATATTTTAATTATTTCCATATTATATATTATTTGATTATATATGTTGGAATTGTGTTCTAAAAGTTATCTTATGGTGATTACTTTTATATGTTATATTTATGAATTGGATGTTATTACATTTTGTTCCATGAGTTTATATTCGTATTTAGAAGTGTTCAAGAAGATGCTCTTGGTCTTGAACCGCAGAACTCTAAATAAAATGAATATATATCTCTAAAATGTTCACAGGTCTTGGATATTAGCAGGAACACTAATATGCCATACAAGACTGTCGTGTTGATTAAAAGTACGTTGTAGTTCTGTAAACGTTGATAAAGGATTATCATTTAATAACACGAGTATATGAAAAGTTTCATATATTGAACATACCTAATTGATAAAAATATTATATGGATTGTGTTTGTGTCATTAATATTTTTATCGTGTCATTAATTCTAAGATTGATATGATATATTTTCACATAAGAAATATGCAACGTGATTATTACTTAAAGCCATTTGAAGCTTGTGGTGATAAAAGTAATAGTTCTTTGTATATAACTTGTGTAGGATGGAAATATATATGTCAATAGCTAATTGCCACTCATGAATTGAGGAATGATATTATAAAGGGCCCCTTGGTAAAGTAAGATTATAAATGGATCCAATATAACTGAAGTGCAGTTATAATTATATAATCATACATATTGGAGATCAAGAAAAGATTATAATACGAAGATGACACAGCCCTACTTTGTATAATAATCATAATATCATATGGCAAGGAATAGACACAAGTAATGTTAATAACATTACTAGAAGGATCGTGTTTCGTAAAAGGATTTGCTAAACATCTATATTATTTGGGTAGCTGTAATGTATGCTAGAGTACCGCTTACAGTTTATGGAATAAAATGTTTTATTCCATTGCCAACATAATATGGATCCTCAATATAGGTCACACCAACTGAATGGGAAACAAGAAATATATTTTCTATATACAAGGTTTCATGTTGTATGAAACAAAGTGTACAAATAGAAAATTATATCACATGACGTGATTAACTAGGAAGGAATAAATTTATTGATATGTGAATATTATGAGTATAATATGTGTTTTACATAATATAATAATATACGAATATTATTATAGAGTGCATAAATTTATTTAAAGCCCAAGCCCAATTATTTTAACAAATGAAGAGAGAAAGAAGGCTTTAAATTCGGGTCAGAATTTGAGCCAACTTTAAACTGACAATTAGTATAGCAAATGATAACCAAATTGGACAAATGATATATTAAAATTGTAGCCCTGGAAGTGTAGAATCCAATGGTTCAAGCTTCATGTCGTTTGGAGTTTCCTACAGAGAGTTATCATTGTTTTAGTGCTGAAACGTCAGAAATTAAAGTGCTGTTTTAATTTCTGATTAGTGGCTTTAATTGCTATACGAATTTGAAAGGTTTATTCTGATGTTTTAAAGGTAAAAACAGATCAGAAATTGTGAACACAAATAAGTCTTCATGTGTTGAAGCTTTGGCTTTCTCATCCTCAAAATATTTGTTAAAATATTCTATCGATTAAGCAATCGATCAAGACACGGGTGGTGGAGCTAGGTGTTGACGGGGAGTTCGCTAGCACGGATTCAACTGTCATTCTTGTTTCGGATTCAAGGTGAACCGAAGAGGAATAAAGCTTCGTTAGAGACCATAGGTATGGCTCAACAATCCTTATTATAGGAACAGATATGATTGTGATGCAAATATAATATAGGAAAGTTAGCGATAATAAGAACGATCTTAGATGTTATCGATTAATAAAATTTTTAAAATTACCCGATTCGCATCATGAAATCCTTCAATATATGGCTAACATAAAATAAAAAAAGGAGAGACTATAATGCAAAAGATAAGTTTGTAAAATTAAATAGTAAAAATACAGGGTCGTCGGCGAATAATTATTCAAACAAAATGATATTATACACATGTTCAAACAAAAAATATGTGCAATTAAATGCATATAAAATATGTGTGATATATTTGTTATATCTATTTAATACATCTTTAATTGGAAATAAAATTTTGAGAATTTTGTAAATATGAAACATGCAGGGACCTTGTTGCAAAATATTATTTTTGATAAGTTAAATGTTGCGGCTTGAATGAAAAATATGAAAAACTAATAATACGTTTATAAAACGCGCTCGAAGGCTCCGAACGCGTTTTATAAACGGGTACGAAAGTCTGACCAGCCTTTTGAGGCGTAACTGAAGCGGTACAGTCTCTCTCCTTCTTACCCGTTTATAAAACGCGTTCGAAGCCTTCGAGCGCGTTTTATAAACGCGTAGGAAGGAAAAGGACTGTAGGCTTTTATAAAACGCGTTCGAACTTTCTTCTTATTAAAAAAAATAATAATAATTCTTTCTATTAAAATTTTTTGAGTCTGAATTCCTATATAAAATAATTTCGGGTGTATACCTAACAACGTAAATGTAAAGTGTTACTAGTTGACTATATTTTATTTTGTATTTCGTGCATTTTTGTCCAAATTAATTTTTAATTATATTTCAAACATAATATTTAAGGCAAATTCTGGTGCGGACATAATTTTGTAAGTAGTTTTTTTTTTTAAATTCAGATTATTCATTTTAAATTATAAACAGAGATAAATAATGTGGATTCAAACCAGATTTAAAATTTCCATCCACCATAGATCTACCCAAAATTTAAATGTCCTAACCTGTTGGTTTTCTTTATTTTACGACAGAGAGTGAGATACATCCACAAATTTGGTGGATTTTGGAATTCGCTTTATATTGAATCAAGATGTCATAAAATAGATGTGTAATTTAAAATTAATCTCTAATGAACAATGTCAATTGTTTTAATTTGGTATTAAAATTTAAATAATAAATAAAAAATAAATTTGTTGTATTTGTATCGAAAAGATATAGCATAAATTGAAACTCTCTACTACTACATTAGCAAGTTGTGTCTGGAGAACAATATAAAAAGAGACTTTGTTTATTATTACTTTATTAGCGTCTCCAATTGAAATGTTAGTGCACATATAACAGGAATTGTGTCAAAAAAGATTAGATTCTCTTCCACCGATCGTGTCAGTTGTGTGCCTCCCCAAATCTTCTTTTCATATCCTTGGTAGACATTAGCACTAATTATTATTATTTAAAAAAATTTCTTTCCACAAACAGAGAAGAGCTGACTCATCAATAAAATTTCACATGGTTGGGCAGATAATAAAAATTGAGAAAAAAATTAACAAGTGACGACAACAGTACTCTGCCTAATATCGGTGGGTTCTTAGTTCTTATCCGCTGCAGACTGCCACAGATGCAGTGCCAAATTGAGGCCATACGGATCCAATTAACACCATACGGATCATCCAACAGCTGGCGCTTCTTCAGTAGAAAAATGATAAATGGATTAGTATGGAATGAAATTATAAACCAGGGGCCTAGTCGGCTGGTCCCAGGTAATAAAGTTAAGAAAGCGCTGTTCTTGGAAGGTTATATATAATACTATATATTGGTTTGGTCAATTATCATTCTTTCTTTATTTTATGATAAGAGGTCATAGTACGGAGTTTACTTGTGACCTGTGTCTAGGGCTTAGGCCTGTTTAACGTTTATACAAGAAATGGAACATTTTGTTTGCCGTTCTGTTCCATCAATGATATAGTCAATCTATTCCGTTTACAGGAGTATTTGTCAAAACGGAAGCGAACTGACTCATTCAGTTAACCATTCTGTTTCAGTAACGGCATGTCCTTTCATTTCGTTTACCGTTCCGTTTCGTTATATATGATGCTGAAAGCAAGCAAGACGTAGAATAGCTAAGGCTAAGGTACCTCTCTCGTATCTCAGCCGTCCATTTATTTTCTCAGCTGGATTGAGGCGCAGTGGGCTGTGGTCGAGTCAGGTCCAAATCTAAGCACATTCTTCCCTATCCAGTTTATCCCAAGTTTCTACCAGTGGTGTTCTGCTTTGAGATTCGTGCAAGCTGATGGAAAGAATTCAAACTCGTAATTTTGCTACAACATGGGGTCTTCGCTTCTGATTATTCACACAATCCGATCATCAAATCTAAAATAAACGAATGGGATTGAATAGAGTGACGATTTTCGAGGACCACCTCTTAGTCTTGTGGCAAAAAGCAATGCATTTTTAATGAAAGGTCACATGTTCGAAATTTGATTTTCTTTATGGATATTTAATTTAAAAATAAGTTGATATGTTTGATCCCAATTTATCTTTTAAAAAAAAGTGACGATTTCCTTGGGAGTTTTTCAAATGATCAAAGCCATTAGTTTTGTAAATATGGAACAAGTAGCTCCTTGCCGTGTCATGATTAATAAATTGGAAATGCTTGAGCAGTTGGTTATTTTTTCATTTTGTCAATTCGTTATATTAGTTTATAACTTTATATTATGCAAATATCATATTGTAGAATGATTGAATCAATTATTGTATGTAATGGTCAACTTAAGTATGATTACTAAAGTTTATCTAAGATCTCATAATCTATTGTCCTGTTGATAAGGACTGAAGCCAAATAGCCAATAATATTCTCAGGCGTCAATTTAGAGAAAGCCTAACTATTTAGGAGGCGTATGATACGGCTTAAATATATTAAGCTATCAAATATGAGGGATTAAATATACGGGCTGATAAGAATTATTTCTAAGATTCATCATCTCATCATCCCTCACTAGTTAGTTTAATTATATTTCACAAAAAGAAAGAGGAGGTGAGAATGGGAGGATGATTTCCCTGACAGTTATTAACGCGTTTTTCATTTTTAGATGAGGGGATGACGAAAGGAGGGATGAGGAGATGACGAAAGGAGAGGGAGCGGAGCGAGGGATAAGCAACACAGAAGGGAAGGAGGGAGCAACATAGAGGGGAGCGACACATAGGAGATGAGCGACATATAACTACTCTATTTAATATAATAACTATTTTATTTGATGTACTAAATGTTCTATTTAATATACTAACTGTTCTAGTTAATACATATAATTGTTCTATTTAATATACTAACTGTTCTAGTTAATACATATAAATGTTCTATTTAAATATATAACTGTTCTAATTAAATATATAACTGTTCTATTTAAATATTTAACCGTTATAATTAAATGTATAGCTGTTCTATTTAGTAACATTAACTAAAACAGTTAGCTTTTTTTTCGAGAATAGTTAGTTTATATGTTAGTTAATAATATTCCTCTCTTTCCTCTTTCCCCTCTCCCAATTCTCCATTGGTAGCAACACCAGGGAGATTTCCGCTCCTCTGTCCCCTCTCCCCTCACTCCTCAACCAATTGGAGCCGCCTGGGACCCCCTCCACACCCTCTGGTTTTACTCTCACCACTCGACTCTGATTCGCTCCTCATCTTTTGGCGCTCATCCTCCTCTCATCCCGCTAGGAAGGATGACATCAGTGACATTTATTAACGCGTTCTCATGGAGATGACGGGAATGATAGAATCTAAAATATCTCTAATTTTATCATTTATCTTTTTATTATTATTATTTTGTTTTGCCAATTGTATGAGGACCATTTGCATCCGTTTGTTCTCAATTTCCTGAGGATATATAACGAGAATACCAGAGAAAAGGAAGTGGGGCTATTATTGTCATCTTTGCAAAGTAGTAAACAAGCAATGAGAACTAGTGGGGATTTGTTAGGATTCGAACTTTTCTATGAGCAGCAACACAGTCAAAATAATCAAGCAGAAAATTAATAAAAAATCACTCATTACTATAGTAAAACTTATATAAATTGAGTTTATTGCCATCTTATTTTGCATTATTACAGTTTAATTATGTTATCCTGTGATGTAACTGAATATTTATTTATATTTTTAAAATATATATTTAGATGTACGTAGAACTATGTTTTTGCGCATTGCATTTCCTTAAGTACTCAATGGGCAATTAAGTCAACAAATTTTTTGTTTAATACTTCTAAACTTTTTTTATATTAGTCAACAATTTCGTATTTTTAACTTTTTATTCATGACATTTTAGTTTTTAATACACTGTTGAACTTATTATTCGAATATAATCTCGTCTCATTATTATTATCTTATACCAACAATTCGGACGGGGTTTCATTTATATTTTGTTTAGTCCCGCTATTAATTTACAGTATTTTGTTTAAACTCAACGACCCAATTAGCAAGTTCTAATTGCAAAAATCTTGCTATAAACATGGTGCACATCCCAGAAAATATGTTTTGAACTATTACAACCTCATCTGCTTAGCACCTCTGATATATATATATCTAAGTTATACACTTATAACTGCTAATTAATTAAGAGATGTATACATCACAAAATTTGATGAATACAGCTCATGCTACATCACATAAATAAAATTTGAAGCTCATAAATCTATGGCTATACCCATCAAATATGCTATAATTATACAACCTAAAATAGAATATTCTAAGCTCTCCCTGGGCTTCTAGGATCATGCCGAGGGTTTGCGCCAGAACCTGGGTAGTCGTTTACCTCAATATCCATTCTTGCCATTTCTTCTCCAAGATTTCGCCCTTTCTTTATAGTTATAACCTGTAATTAGCACATCAACACTTATCAGTTAATTTTACTATTATCATTCATATTTGGCTGCTTAGATCTGGTACCAGATTTTTTTTGCATAATAACACTCATGCAAACTCACTATCTTTTTGTTTGTTCCTTTTCCTTTTTCTTTTTTTTTTATCTTCAAGGATGAAAATAATGAAATAAATTAAAGAAAGTTCAAAGAATCAAAGCACTGCTTAGTTACAGAGTACTGATCCAAATGGTGAGTGCATATTGTCTGAAATTATTAGTCTTGCTTGAATTGTTCCAAATGCAGAATGAAACAATGTGAGTATATATTGTCTAAAATATCATGCCATGCTGGTAGTGTTTGGTACCAGTGCTGTGCTGGAGCAATAATGCACAACCACAGCATATGGCTGGAATGATGATAAGGCTAGATGACTTATAAGCCATTAGCTACAAAAATGGTAGTGGCCAATCTCAATTGTTGCTATCCAAGGAGATATCACTTAGATATTAAAGATTGCAATCCTTGTACTTTGCGTAGAAAAAGAAAACTAATTGTACATTATTGGAGCACATTCCTTGAGATTAGAAGGTAAGATATGTACAAGGTATCTTTCATTATTCTGTCTTTCCAGTCAACTATTGTGCGTTTGTACTGTTCACACTTATAGCTTCTCGGAGCATATGAAGACAATAACTCGTGACTTAGGATACTATATCAAATTGCATTTATTCCTAATTAATTATATTTTATGCAGTGAAGCATGCCCATAAACCGCTAATTGAGGGACTGGATCCGAACACAGGAAATTGTTTGGCGAAGGTTAACAATTTAATTTTAGAAGAAGTTCTTGATCAAGTGAGAAATAAATTAATTAAAGCCGAAAGTAGAAAATAACAATAATTGAGGAAAAACTTGGTTTCTCTGATTACAAAAATGAATAAATAACATAAAAATAAGCCTGTGTAGAGTGGCCAATGTTTTTTTAAAACAATTAATATGCTGGGTCAGGTTGCCTCCGAGCTCAACACGTGGATCTACCTCATAAGGATTTCATTAGCTAAAGTAAACATATATTATAGCTTTGCTGGTGAAAGGCAACTAAGATGCGAGAAATTTTTTATTTTTATTTTTAATTAAGAACCAAGGAGATCTTTCTAGTGTATATTTAAAGAGCACTGAAGAGGGGCAAACAAAAGCTTGGAGCTTTGAAGTGAATTGTACATTAAGTCATTAACTATTGAGAGATATACCTGATTTTTAATCTCAGCAGCTGGTAAATTTTGATTCTTCAATGCAAGGTTTCCTACAATGTACGTGCTTAAATGTTAAAATTTAGCAATCAAAGAACCAAAAGAGGCATGTTCATGCAAGTCCTAATGGTTCTCTAACAAAGAAGATAAAAATTGGGGGGAAAAAAACGAGAGAAAAGTTCAAGAGAAAGAGAAACAATCTTAGATTCTAGGCATTACTCGATAGTGGCACAGCTGATGAGAGAGGTAGAAGGTATGACAGTATGAGAAACAGTGCGAAGAGCTTGAGCAGATAGCTCCTTTTCTCCATTTCTTCTCTATCTGGAACTAGATATAAAATAAAACTAGGCCTTATTTATAGTAATGGAGCTAATAGCAGTCTAGGAGGCAAAGGATGCGCAAACCAACATTTATACATATACCCAAAGGGAAAAAGTCCCACTAAGTCTCTCTCTTTCTCTCTCTAACTTTACTTCCTCTCCTTTCACATTAACAAAGTCAACTTTGTCACTTAATTTTATTTGTTGGTTACGTCTGTTCTCCTATGATGGCACAATGTGACCAAACATAAATCATAACATATATGTATCTATCCTTGAGCGCTTTTCTCCCTTTCAGTCTTCTCTGTGTATTGTTGGAGGTATGTATGATGGGCCACATTGACTGAGGCTAAAAGTATGGATTAATTAATCCACACAAGCACACATGCATTGTGTGGTGTTAGACCTAACTTATATGGGGATGCTTTTTGCCAACAGTCAATGCCTCTCATGTGCAGCCCTCTAGCATGATGTAGAGAACATCTGCCACTGTAAGCTTGACAAATGACAATTGATATACAAAAAAAAATTAACAATTGATTTCATGATTTAACTTTATTAGGAAAAAATGAAAAATATCTAGGGACTATTATTCTCCTTTTTATGCGGCCATCAAAATACAAAAATAAGGGGGCAGTGGGTAGTTGAGATCTTATTTGGGGTTTCAAATGTTGTTCAGAGATCCTTGACCAAAAATTCAGGAGAAACATTACAGACAGGCACTTGTATTTCAGATAAAGCCAATTAGCCAACAGGTGTTGCTTTGAAAATTGAAAAGTTCGTTTTTCAGTTTGATTTTTGTGAGCGATTCTTTTGTACTCTATCAAGTATTCTCAAGATTCCTCAATTTCAGTACCTTTTTTTCAGACGAATTCCAGTGTCTGATTGCTGATTTCAAACTCAAGAAGTCCCTATGTTGTGACAAATTCATATTTTATAAATTGAAGTTGACAAAAGACTGGAAGTATGATGAGAGAAAAAAAAAAGAAAGAAAGAAAGCTAGAACTGATATAAAGTTTGTGCATTCATATATTTTTATAAATAGAAGCTGCAAAATGTAAGATAATGCCAACCCCCTCCCACACTCCCTAGATAAAGGAAATGATACGGGCATACGGCCACTGAAATTCTGGTACTGTCTTGAATATGTTTACTGGTACAGCACTTGATTTGCTATGTATTCATAGAAAAAGTTTAACAAGGACCCAGCAAATTAGATTAGTTAGACAAATCTCTTTAAAAATACCTAAAAAACCATGTTGTAATCAGTTGATGTCAAACAACAGCAAAAACAAGTATTTCCAAATCTTGTCCTTTTAAATTCTTCATAAATGCAGAAAAGAAAAATACAAGATGCTGAGCAATTGGCGCTACAGTTTATATGACTATAATAATGGATGACTGTGTACCAAAAACCATCTATGATACATTCATGTAAAATTCATATTCCTGGGGCTTTCTGACAAGTGCCCGCAGAAATTCACACACATTCTATAGGTCCCAGTAAGCTACAAGTCGGCTGATTGGGATAGGGGAGTACTCAGCCACAGAAAATTAGACTAGAATTTGAAGAATTTGTGGGCCCAACAAGAGGAAAGTGGGAGGTCACGTTTCAAACGACAGAAGCAAAGGGTAAGAAAGTCTTCACTAAAAAGCAAATTTTGATGGCTACCCTCCAAAAAGGCCGGTTTCTCCAAAAAGAAAAACTGTTAAAAAATTAGAAAAAAGAGAGGGCTGAATTTAGAGAATCAAATTGGATCTAATCAAACTTTTTTATAGCCGGTGCAACATGGGTCACATCTAGTTGACTACTTTGGCTCTTCATTAACACTTGATTTAGTTTTCAGATTGATTTTCGCTGTTTGCTTCAGGACAATAATACAATAAATAGAACTTATGAGTTATGATGAATGGATGGATGGATGTACCCGCCAATATTAATTAATCTGATTGGTATAACATGACATTTGCCACATAATATAGCCTTCTTCACAAAATATAGTAGGATATTACATTTGTAATCTGTCAGATTTATTCTGATCATCTTTAGAATTTGACAATTTGTAGGATTTATTTCTGATTTCAGTTTCCATAATCATCTGTATTATATAGGTGTGTGCCTTTCATGGTTCCAACTAATTCAATATAGCAAATACAGTATAGCGAATCATCTTTTCTATTCTTTTTCAACATTAGCCATCTTGTTTGTAATTGGTACAGTAGAACTTTTTTCTTGATGTATATAAAGAATAGATAGCTACATGTGCTATACTGCAATTGAACATTCATAATGCTGACGCACAGCTGTATAGCAATACTGGTACGGGTAAACAGGGCGACTTTATGTTCTCTTTTCTCTTTTTAACTAGTTGCTTTTCATTTAGATAAAATGCGTTTGGTAGGTACGGTTCTGATACCAGCATCTTCTTACCAGCAAAAAAAAAAAAATGATACCTTTTTCTTTTAACATATGCTATCAATAGGACATTCAACCGTTTAATCGTTATGCCGTCACGTTACCGGTAAGTGAAACGGTTGACGGTATTGAAATCTACTTCGTTTTCTTAATGGAACAGCAAGTGACAGCGAAATTTGTTCCGTTAACATATTTTTGTACATGTCGTTTAGCGAAATCGTTTCGTTAACGAAGTGGCACAGTTAACGACACTGAAATGGATTTCGTTTTTCTTATCGGCATTACAAACGGAACAGGGTGTTCCGTTGCCACTTACCACGTCTGACACCCCTAGCTATCAACGTTGAGAGAGTCGTACAATTGTCTTACAAGATAAAGTCTGCCAGTGCTATCTTAGCTTATCTGAACAAAAAGGCACTCAAATTTTCCAAAAGGCACCGAAGCAGTATTTCTTAAAACACTTATCATATTTTTCATTGACTTCTAAATTTGACATTGCCACTAATCATATTTTTTATTTTGTATTCCTTGGGTGGAGTGTGACCATGAATTCAAAAGACATGCACATGCACCACTATCAGATGGATGCTTAGTCACTACCAAAACCTTCATGCAATTCTTCTTTGTCCTTGTTCAAAAGTTCTCTCAATTGAACCTTCATATATCTCTCTCCTTTTTTTTTATGTAAAGTTGTTGCTATATATGTGTACTAGTTATCTTTTGAAAATCAACCAATTTGCATGGTCCATTGATTATTTTGCTCAGCCACTTTTTACCATTAAAAGTGGCAGTGTGTGAGTGACGTTTTTAACACGCACGCACTAGTGCCTACATCCCACAAAAGAAAGTGCCTTCTAGCTAGAACCAATTACTGCCTAGATATTTATGCAGCCTTCTTCAATTGCAACATCATTTTAAATTCAATGGTCCAGAATGCAGTTCATAATAACTAACATGTACAAGAACAATCTAGACAATTGACTTGTTTATAAACATAAACATTAAAAAAATGCATCTTAATTATTGGTCCTATTTCACATACATGGATAAACAGCATGCTCTTATCCAATCACAGTGGTCGGCTGGTCGCCGAAAAACAAGTATGACCCCGGCCCAATATCACAGCCCATATAAAGTAAAATATAACCCGTATAAATGGCATCTACCGAAATTTTGTAAAATAATATTAAAATAATATAATCCAATAAAATTAATATCAATTTAATCAGTTTAATATAAATAGTATCGTAAGATCGGAATCCTGGATTCCGAACGTTAGATCGGATTCTCGGATTCTGATCTAACGTTAGATCGGATTCTGGGATTCCGATCTAACGTTAGATCGGAATCCAGGATTCCGAACAGTGCAGTAACAGGAAATTTTGTCGTTTTTCATGGTTTTATTGTACTTCTATTATAAACATTAATTAAATATATGAAATTTTAATATTAAATTAATATATTATGAAATTTTAGTAATATATTTTGAAGATAAAATATTAAATTAATATATTTTATTTTACTTCTATTTATAAGCATTAATTAAATATATAAAATATAATTATTAATTTATTTTATTTTACTTTACTTCTATTTACAAAATAATATAAATTATTAATTTAATTTTACAATTTTAATTAAAATATAATTATTAATTTACTTAAATTGTAAACAGTAAAAAGAAAAAGAAAAAGTATTGATTTGATTTTGCGTGGATTCCTCTGACAAATGCTAAGATCGGAATTCTAGATTCCGATCTAATTTATTTTAATTTAATTTAATTTAAATATGTAGCTATTAAATTTAATTTAACTAATTTAATTTAACTAATTAAATTTAATTTCATTTAACTAATTTAATTTAAGTAATTATATTTGAAAAGGATGGAATAATTTAATTTAATTTAATTTCATTTAACTAATTTAATGTAAGTAATTATATTTGAAAAAAATGATTTATTTTAGGTAATGAATTATTTTAATTAATGAATATGATAAAATTAAAATCAATTTTAATTACAAAAAATATAATATATATATTTAAATTTTAATTTATTAATTAATATAATTAAAATATTTATAATAAATATTATTAATTTAATAAAATAAATAACAGTAAAAGGGATTTTGACACTGGTGGGCACAAACTTTTGACACTGGTGCACGTTGGGGTCTTATGACTAGTAACGGATCTGAAAGTCTAAATAGCCGGTACAAGGTTGAGAGAAGACTCCCAGTTGTTGGACTCGTAGAAGGCACTTGGTACAAGACTGTGCAGTGGTTTAATGAAAGGAAGCAAATAGCATTGGGAAGACAGGCAGATGGAGAACGGTGGCCAAAAGAGGTGCAATTAAAAGTCATGAAGCATACTCTTAAAGCGGGTAAGGATTACCGTTGTATACTTTACCTAAAATTAACCTTCATTTATATTTACATGTTTTTTTATATATTTTAATATTTACAGCGCTGATGACTGTGGTAACCATTGATGTTGAACGTGGAGAGTTCGAAGTACAGGTGCCCAACGAGAAAGATTTCCCTGGAAGAACGTGGAAGTACAAAGTTCTCATCAACCGAAATTATCAACCGGAAGATCCTCAACTACCGACTAGGCGTGTGACGTGCAAATGTCAAAAACCTTAACTGACCGGAATACCATGTGCTCATGTTGTTGCCATATGCGGTACATATAGATGGGAAGTAGATGAATTTATAGACCCACTATATAGTACAGAGAACATGGTTAAAATATGGTCATCAAGTGACTTCCACTGCTATGAAGATGAAGAGAACTGGCCTCGCTACGATGGACCTGTGGTGTTCCCTGATAAGAATATGATTAATCGGGGGCGGCGAAAGAAGGACCGTGATTGGATGTGGATGGATGCAATGCGAAATAATAAAAATAAAAAAAGAAGAACCACAGAGGACAACAACCCACAACCACCTATCTCTTTGGAGGAACTTCAATCTGGTAGGCGTGCCAACACGCATAGACGAACAAGTACAAGGAATAGAGCTTCGCCTTCAACAGGTAACCGAGGTGAAAGTTCTTTTTCCAGGGAGCCAGTTCAACCTGGCCGAAGTTCTGTTAGCGTAGATCCACGAACTCAAAGTCGTATTAGTCTTGGTATAGGAGGAAATGAACCACGCCGAAATTCCATTAGCGTGGATCCACGCTCAAGTTCTGCTAGGTATGTCACAAGTCAGGGGACATCAATTACAAGGGACAGTCAAGGAGCATCGAGTAGCAGAGCACAAACCGGAATACGTGGTGGAATTTTACGTCTTGGCGCAAGAATAACTAATTTTGCAAGAGGAGGAAGAAAATAATTGTAATTTTTGTGGTGATAATGTAATATTTAGTTGAATTGTACTTTTATGTGATGCGAAAAATAATTGTAATATTCGTAATACTAAGTTGAATCGAGAGCTGTTTTTTCAGTTGAAAGTGTGACTATCTTGGTCCTTTGTTATTTTTGTTTTGAACAAATGGTACTCCTAAAAATTTTGAAATTTAAGTTTAGGAAAATAGGTCCGCCAATTAACATCTCAGTATTTTTGATAAAATTTTTCAGAGCGTATTTCATAATTTTCTAGCGCCAAACTTTTCGAATTCAGAGCTGTTTTTTCAGTTGAAAGTGTGACTATCTTGGTCCTTTGTCATTTTTGTTTTCAACAAATGGTACGCCTAAAAATTTTGAAATTTAAGTTTAGGAAAATTGGTCCGCCAATTAACAGCTTAGTATTTTTGTTAGAATTTTTCAGAGCGTATTTCCTATTTTTCTAGCGCCAAACTTTTCGAATCCGGAGCTGTTTTTTCAGTTCTAATTTTTCTCATATTTAATTATCAAAATCTTAATTATTAAAAGCAAAAAAAATAAATTAATTAATTACACATAAATTTTCATATGAATTTTTCTTATGTTTCCGTATTTTTAAAATAATTTTACAATTTATTATCTATTTTTCTAATTAATTAAGTAGTGAATAAACAAATAAAAAGACAAAAAAAATCTAATATAATTAATAAATTACATATATATTTAAATTTTATTTTTCTTCATTTTTTCCGATTTTTTAAATATTTTTTCAATATTTTCTCTATTTTTTTATTTAATTAACTAAATTAAAAACTAATAAACTAAATAAATAAATAATAAAAAAAAAATTAAACTTACTGTGCTCGCGCGCGGAAAGGAGGTCCGGAGCAGAGTTAGATCGTAAACGTTAGATCGGAATCCCAGAATCCGATCTAATGTTCGGAATCCCGGATTCCGATCTTGCGATACTACTTATATTAAACTGATTAAATTGATATTAATTTTAATGGATTATATTATTTTAATATTATTTTACAAAAATTCGGTGGCATCTATTATATTAATGGGCCTATTCATAGCCCATTAATATTTCAGATAATATTTCTGCTTCTGTAATGTTGAGTGTTGACTGTTGTGGTGTGGAAACATTGCAGTGGCAAAGCATCTCTCTCATGGGAGGCGCGGTCAAGGTATTATCACTCCTCTCTACTCCATTATCTCTTCTCTACCCGCGCCGTGTCTCCTCCTTCCTCCGACTCTCCACCTCTGCCTTCTCCTCCTACCACCGTGTCCGTGTCCGCCTCCTCTTCGACACCCCTCGACGCGCTAGCTCCACCTTCCGCTCCTCGCGCCAGATACGAACTCAGTGTCTCTCCAATGAAACAGCTTTCAATGAGTCGATACAATTCAAGCCTGAAGAAGCTGTAGGTCCTGCGTGGCTTGAGTGGGCCCGGCTTGTTCAGTGGCTCGCTGACGAAGGTTACGTGGATCGAGCACGCGCCACGTTTGATGGGTCGTGCCAAGATGATGATTTTGTTGAACGAAGGGATTTGCCAGAGGAGTTTGTCATAGCTGGAGAGGCATTGATTTTGTTTGCTAGAGAAAATCCTGACCTGCTGAGGTGAGTTTTGGAGAGTAGATGATGCATACTGTTATTAAACATTATCGTTCCATTTTGTATAATTGGTTGTTCTTAATTTTCCATTACTTAATTAGATCCCTTTCGAAGAAGGAAATCGAGGTTGTTGTGGATAGTGGGTCTCCTTTTTTGTTCAAAGGTGGAGAAAGTTCATCTAGACAGTTGAGAAGCTTCTTAAATAGCGACAAAAATGATGTTAGTATCTGGAATTCTCACTGATTTCTTATGGAAACAATGATTTTTTTTTTTCTGTAAGCAATAAAATATTAAATTTGTAAATATTTTTCAACTAACAACTATTCAATATTAACTATGTTGGAAAACATCAATGCCAGGTGTTCCAAACAGAAAAGGCAGAGACGGTCGACCTTGTTCGTTTCTTACTGAGCTATGCATATAATGCCAGAAAAAATAATAGCACTAATGTAGTAAGTGATGCATCTGTAAAGTATCTGCTTGTTGAGTTGGCCACTCTGAGAGGCACCACTCATGTACCCAATTCTGTAGAGCCAAATCAAAGGCAACCTTTTTTGCAACAACAGGACCAGTTATCTAGGCCTCCTGGTCAAATTATTTCCAGGAAAGCTGGTGACTGGGTTTGTTCAAAGTAAGTTTGTTGTTTTCTTTTCCTTAATCTGTTTCTATATTATTCTTCAAATCACATTTGAATATATCTAATTTCATTCTTTACACGAGCAGATGTAATTTCATGAACTTTGCAAAAAATCCTAAGTGCCTTGAATGTAGCGAGCCAAAGCCAAAGAGTATATTGACTGGAGCGGAGTGGGAATGCCCCCAGTAAGCAACTTTTTGTATTTATGGATTTTTTGTTTGTTTGTTTGTTCATTTATTACAACTAGCAAAAGATGCCCTCAATAGGTGGGCACAGTGGCGAGGCCAGTAAGTGGCAAGTGCCCAGGCCCACATATAGGTATTTCAATAGATGCCTAGCCTTGATATTTGACCGTGCCTAGGCTTAAACTTTGAAACTAGGTTTTTAGCAATCCAATCTGTTTTTTTTTTTCTTGACATTTGGTTGATCGGATCAATGAAGACACGAGAAAAGATAAAAGAAAATGTGAATAGCAGAAATAGGTGATTTATGGGCCCGCAAAATATTTTTTTCCCATAATTTCCTTAATATAACAAAAGATTAATGCAAAAACAATATAGATATAGTTAGTGTAGGAAAAATTGAATATAACCCTCCAATCAAATAGTTAATTTGATGACTATAAAATTATTTGTTATAAAAACAATATAAATTATTTGAAAATTAGATTTAAAAATTAATATTTTATTACATATTATTTTTAATTTTATATGAAATTTAATAATATTTTTTGTGCCCGTGCTTAAAAAAAGTCTGGACTCGCCACTGGGTGGGCAAATAAAAAAAATAAAATGTTACATGTTAGGCAATAAAGATACGGTAAAATCAATAATTTAGTCTTTCCTTTTAAATAAATAGCTAATTTGGTAGTAACTTAATTTTTTTTAAGAAAAGTCTAACTTATTTGATATAAGAATTGTTTATACCCATTTATCTGACAAGTTTACTCATTTTATATGGGTGCTTTATAAATAGTATAGATTATCAAGCTATTAGGTTCAGATTGGTACATGGGGGTCTGCTGTTTTTTACTTGTTCCAAGTCAGACAACTTCGGAAGAACTGACCCTCCGGATGGTTTAGGCTATTTGTACACCAGACATTAATACCAATTAGTAGAATGTTGACAAACGTAGTATTAACAAGAACCAGCTATTGGTCTAGTGGCAAAGAGCAATGCACTTTGAGTGAAAGGTCGCAGGTTCGAAACCCGGCTGGGGAGGTCTTTCATAGACATTTAATTTAAAAATAAGTTGGGTTGCTTAGGCCCCCAAGTTATCTTCAAAAAGACAAACTTAGTATTAACACTTACTGGTTTACTGATGAAATTTTACTTTCTTTTTCTTATTAATGATCTATCACCTTCATTTCTCTATGAGGAATGATTTAGCATCCACCAGGACATCCTCTGTTGAAGCTATAGTAATTTTCCCACCAAAAAAAAAAGGGTTCAAGCAAATGACAAAAATTTTCCAAATTGGCTAAGACTAGAGTCAGCAAAAGAATATTGAGCATGCAATATGGAAAGTTCAAATTCTCACCAGTTTTACATTACAGGTGTGATTTCTTCAACTATGGAAAGAACATGTCTTGCCTAAGGTGTGACTGTGAAAGGCCGGGACAGATTCCTCTAACTTCTACTAGTCCCACCAAAACCTCAACTCTTGAAGACATACTAAACAAAAGCACAATTGAAGTTTCATCAAATGTAGCGCATAAAATTAGGACCTCAAGCAATAGGTATGTGCCCATCAAGGATCCTAGTGTGAACGACACGGTAGAGAGAATACTCAGGCGTGAACCAAGCAAGGCTTCTTGGGAGAGCTTGGCAAACCAAAGACAAGAGCCTGGTCATGTTCCATTTAATCCACTGCCTGCTGATATGTTCTCGAAATCCAAGGCAACAGATATTGAAGACAAGTCCATTCCTTCAGATCAGGAATTTCCTGACATGATGCCAGTGCGGAAAGGCGAAAGTCGATTTATTGTGAGTAAAAAGAAAGATCGGTCGCTTACCTCACCACAGTACAAGAGAAGCATTGCGATGGAACAAGCAAATAATAGCAATTCGGATTTTGTACCTTTTGTGCCATTCCCTCCAGACTATTTTGCGAAGAAGAGAGCAAATAAACTATCAGAAATGGGACAGGTGAGTGAGAGGACAGAAGAGACCAGTACTAGGGAAATTGAAATAAGTTCCTGCCATGAAGCCAGTCACTCTGTACAACAGAGTAACAAGTCAGAGTATAGCAATGACCAAGCAACTAATAGCAATTCCAATTTTGTGCCGCTCCCTCTAGACAATTTTGAGAAGAAAGAGAATAAACTATCAGAAACGCAACACGTGAATAAAAATGCAGAAGAGAATAATACTATGGACATTAGCATAAATTCCTCCAGTGAGGCCAGGCACTCAGCACAACGGAGAAATAATTCAGAATATAGCAATAGGGGCCTTACTAATTTGTATTCTGATTCGCAGGAGAATTCAAATAGCCAGTCAGGCAGTGGTGATAGGATTGGCACTTACTCGGCTCGACTGAGCAGCTTTTCTGGGTATAACGATAATGAGCATCCTTATTCCAAAACTAGCTATTCCAATTCAGAGGATCGTTGGAATAAAAGCCTTGAAGGTTCAGCTGTTAAGGAACCCAACCCGCTTGACATGTCTGAGGAGGCAAAGGCCGAGAGGTGGTTCAAGCGTGCGGCTCAGATAAAGGATATATCTGAACTGGAGAACATACCTGATGAGGATTTTCCCGAAATAATGCCAATGAGGAAAGGGGTCAATAGGTTTGTAGTTAGTAAGAGAAAAACTCCTTTGGAGAGACGGTTGACCTTGTCTCAGTACAGAAGAAATCTACCTACTATAAAACCAGATCAAGGGAAGGATAAAGATTTAAATTGGGATAAATCTTAATCCTTTTATTTTCTTAAACATTGATCTGAATGAGCTGGTAACTTGTTCATATTAACCATTATTTCTAAATTGTTCGGGAGGAAACTTGGTTTTATAAAGTGTAATTTGGGTACTGGTGTATTACAGTTTTCTATCAAATTTTGTGCTCCCACTGTAATATCTAATAACAAAATTAATGCACGCTAATAATTGCCAACCATTTTGAGGATGCTTTGTTTGCAACTTTGTATCACGATTTGCCCAATGAGTACATTTTTGGGTTGAGACTCGGAAAAATAGAATGTATTATATTGTTATATTGTTGAATTAAAAAACTAAAAAGGAAAATATTGAATAACATAGCAAATATACTATAATGATAGTTGAATTTGAAAAAAAAATCAAATATTTTGATATAAAATGTGATTTTTTTTCTTTTAAATATACTTATGTATCCTAGTTTTTTTTTGAAAAAATAGCGTATCTGTAAAGCGGCAATTCCTAATTTAGTAATTTTGGATATAAAGATCAATCAAAATAATGAAGCTAATAAAGGAATCTAAAACTTGGTCTTTGACTAAGTATTTCGGAAAAGTAAAGAAAAAATCTAAAGCTTGGGAAGGAATTTGGTAAAGCTAGTAAGAATCAAAAGCTTGGACAGGACTATCGCAAAATTAATATCAACAAATTTTCGATATTCATATTTTACGAGCCAATATTTATTTTCAATATTTATTTTTAAAATTCATTCTGTAAAAGAGAAGAAGATTAAAAATAATGATTTGACATATCTCAATTGATGAATTTACCAGCCTCTTCTAACTAAGTTGACAGTTGTAATTTGTATACACTATACACCAAAAACAGTACAATTTAGTTTTTTACACATCGAACACGAACAGTTAAAACTTAAACGTAAATAGTTTTTTCATTTATAAATAAAATAGGATCAACGTATTCAAAATTTCAAATTTGACGTGTAGACTTAAAATTCCTGATCATTTTTAGGCCAAATTTATACACCCAGGTGTTTGTGAGCTTAACTCAGACTAAGATTACTGTTACGCTGTACTGCTGTACAACATTTCGAGAAGATACATTTTTTAGTACTAAAAATTATCTTTGAACATTTGTTAATTTGTAAAAAGAAGAAAAAACTCGTACCCTCGCCCAGGTGGCAGGGAGAGCGAAAAAAGAGAGGTAATGGAAAATGTTGCTACGACATATTTTACGACTTATCTACTATACTATAGCCTATAGGTCCCCTCGACTATTCTACATTCTACAATTTCTACTCTACACTAACAAAAAAGCCATAAATGTAGTTCAGTACAATAGTCGTAAAAATCGAGCCCATAAATTAGTGACTCCAATTTTGCTCTAAGAGCTATTCGAACTGAAGAAGCTCTGCTCGAAAGTCGAGACGAGAGAGAGAGAGAGGCACTGAGCGAGCGGCTGCCAAGATTAAGGAAAAAAAAAAACAGAAACAAAGAGGAGAGGAAGAGAGATGGAAGGGGCTGGGAAAGGGATGAACCCTAACGGGTCACTGCGTTCAATCCTCTCCGCTCTGAGAGCCATGGAGGAGAACCTTAAGTGCTTGATTTGGTAAGAATCTTCTTCTCGACTCGTTGAGTTTGCATTTTTTTTTATCCCTAATAAATTGCTTCCTTTTTGTGCGACTTTTCGAATTTTCGTCTAAATGGTAGGGGTTTCTTCATTTCTTGCATTTTTGATGGAGATTGAGTAATTTATGTGGGTGACGATGGACTGAGGTTCGGCTCTTTCGTTGAAAATGGGGTTCAAAATTCAAATTTTTTTAAAAAAATGCTATTTTTAGTGGGTTGATAGATTCTTTCGCTTTGGTCAAGAAATTGATCGAAGTGAAAAAAGTGACTCCAACTAGAATAAAATTTTATTTTCAACACATAAGCAAATGCTGTCGTCTTGAGAAGAGAGCAAAACAAGTAAATGCAAATGGCGTCAGCTGAAATACATTATTTTTAATAGTGTAAGAACTTCAGGTAAGTGCAAAGAATGAAAAAGAAATTGCAATTTTTTTTCTTTTGGTCAAGGTTACATTAATATGCCGCTCTTGTAGTTTTCAGTTGCAACTTATTTATCTTGCTTCTATACTCACATGCTTATGTTCTCTATGTTAATATATACAAAGTTCTCTCAAATTTTATCATAACAATTTTATTTGTACGGGCCACTTCTTAATAGTTTCAAAAACCATTTTTGGGGGAATCTCACATTCTCACTATCTCTGTTGTGCTTTGTCCTGCTCCCACATTTATCAGTGTCATAGTGTGACAGGAGATACAGGAATAGACTAACAATTTTTTTTCGTTTGCAGCAAAAAGTTGCTTCAAGAACCAACTTTGATGACTTGTGACCACATTTTCTGCAGGTATGATGCATTAATAAACTAACATTTGCTTAGTTTCTTTTTTTTCCCTGAAATGGTAAACCTAAAAATTTGTAATTTGCAGGGAGTGTATACCTAAATACATGGTCAGCCTTTGCCCTATATGTAAAGCAAGATTTCTCTCAAAGAGTATGCATCTTTAACTAGAAGTACTTGATCAATTACTGTGGTCCTTGTTTGATACTGCTAATATGAACATTGTCAATTCAACTTAAAGTGTTTCTCATCTTTTTAATCGACTTGTTGTCCAGATCTTAGACCCGCACCATATATTGAGGACATGCTGAAGAGATATCGAGAAATAGAGGCTTCAATAAAAAATGCAAACAGCAACAGTGTCTCTCCAGTGCTGAGCAGCGAGGTACTTGAATTGTTTTAGAATCAGTAAAGAGTGATGTATATGTAGAGACTCAAGTTATGTTGTTGAAAACTACTTTTTCCATGGTTGGTGCAGAGTATCAGTGCGTCACAGATTAATAATTCTTGTCAGCAAGACTCTACTGAAAGTAGTGAAGCCATTGCACATCCTGGATGCAGGGAGTTCACACCAGTGCCTCCAGGCTTGAATAAGGTACTTTTCTTTCAATCAGATATGCCATTGTTAACTATTGCATGATCACAGGTATGCAGAACCCAATGGAGATTAATTGACAAAAGATTTGTCAACATTCTAAATGAACTCATTTAGTAGGTTGTTAATGGATGTGCATACACATTTATACAAATTAATTGTATTTGTCTATCAAACATTTTATATTGTTGTCCCCATAGGGTCCATGTTTTGGCTATCAATAGCTGTTTGGATTTTAGCAAAATTGACAAGGTTCTTCTGCAATGGTTACATCCCTACTAAAGCCTCAATTGCAACTGGGGCATCTCAATTCCAGGCACTAGCAGTAGAAAACAAGTTTTTCCATTCTCCTGGCTTCAAATTGGTTATACTTAATCTTTTCCTGTCATTACGATTTTTGAAGTCTCGATTCATGAGTACATTCAGCAGATTTTAATTCGGTGTGTGAATATCGAGGACATAATATTTTTGGAAAATTGTGAACATTACAGATTTAGTAGTTCAATAGATAATAATTGCTTCTACATATCTTAAATTATATATATGATTGTGATTTTTAAATATATAATATGTGTGACAACAGAAAGAGAAACCCAATGCATCAGTCGTGAAAGATTCATGCTCAGTATCCTGCATGAATCCTAGTAGTAATACAAGGAACAAGAGAACAGAGAGGAAAGAATTGGCTGGATCCTCTGTGAAGAGGAAGAAGTTAACATCGTCCAGGGTGCCACATGGCTTATATGAAGATAAATGCATTTTTTGCCATTCTTCTAGGCAGAACATTGAGGTAACTTTACTACCTCTTTTGTGTGGGTGTGTGCCATGCATGTGTGTGTGTGTGTGTGTGTGTGTGTGTATCTCTGTGCCTTTGTGCACGCTGGAGTGCATGCACAGGCTTGTGCATTGTTGTATTAGGATCATAGATAGCCTAGCGTTAGCATTTTAACCAATTGGACAACTTAATGTTAGTGTATTGAATTAAATTAACCCGTGATGTTTCAACAAAACGAACTTGTTGTCACAGGATTGTGCATTGTTGTATTATTAGGATCATAGATAGCCTAGCGTTAGCATTTTAACCAATTGGACAACTTAATGTTAGTGTATTGAATTAAATTAACCTGTGATGTTTCAACAAAATGAACTTGTTGTCATAGCCATCTGAAGGGTCCACAATTAATACAATGTCTTCAGTGCACTTTTCCGCATAATTCAAAATTATGAGGATGACATGAATGTTAACTTATATTGGGAAAGGTTTCAAATTACTGTCACAAACTAAACGGTGTTATGCTTTTTAATGTGGTGATTTTCAGGGTTTTGGTGAACTCCTCTGCATCCAGGATGGAAAGTTTGTGGTGGAACCTGACAAATCCAGCAAAGCCAGAGTTTTCCAAGCTCATGAATTTTGCCTCCATTGGTACCTACAATTTTCTTCCGTAGTACTAGTACTTGTTCAAATGGGCGTAACTTACCCAACATGTATATATAACCAAGGAAGTACGTGTTCAGTGTCTTGTTGACGAATTTTCTTATTCAGGCTCTCTCAGTATAAATCTCACAATATACCCCAACATAAGATTCCTTCTCAAAATGCCAAACAACCATTTCTTTATTAAAGTATCTCTTTATATGAGTGAAGGATTGTGGTGTCAGTTTAAGATTTTATTTTTTATTTATTTTATTTTTTTTACAACTAATAGTAGGTTGTAAAATGCTTCATTTGCAGGGCTCCTTGGATATACTACCAAGGTGACCAGATCATGAACTTGGAGAGTGAAATTCGGCGCACTTCCAAGCTCACATGTGCCAAATGCAACCTTAAGGGGGCTGCTCTTGGTTGTTTCTACGAGCCTTGCCCCAAGAGCTATCATCCATCCTGTGCATACCAAGTTCTTGGTTGCCGCTGGGATACAGTATGTGCTACTATCCTGATCTCAGATGGTATTTGGGAACAATTGGGTTGCCTGATATTAGTACTTGGGAAAAAATATATTAATCCCTAATCTTACACAAACTAAAAAAAAAAATGTAGTTGGTGTTCTGTAAACCAGACTATTACCCCTCTAAAAACATGGGACTCCAGGAACAGCTGATCAGTGACTCTGCCCTTTACCTAAAGGTAACGGGTTCAATTCCAGCTAGACATAGAAGAGGGATAAAGTTAAATTATTGACTCCACTCTTTAAATAAACGCCTTAATTAAAAAAAAATAGATCGTGAGTTTGTACTTATATTGTGTTAATATTTATGTTGACATTTAAATTTCAATGAAATAGGAAAACTACAACATGTTATGCCCAGAACATGTTTCTAAGAAATTGCCGTGCGATAGTGGTTCCTGCCACTCTGACAGAGCAGCTACTGCGGATGTTTGCAGGCCAGCTTTGAGGTAATAGTTTATTTTAATTCATTAATTTCAAAATTTAATGTGTTGTCATGTTATACTCTGTTCTTTTTCTTTAATTTTATTTCAATTTATATAGGGAACAGCCAAATCAGCGAGGAAAAATTGTGCAGCGTCAGCAAAGTAAAGGATATTCTTTGACCAAAACAGAAGCACGTAAACTGAGTACACCAAAAATGGTGCTTCTTGGTCTTCATCTAAGCTTACCTGAGAAGGTAATTGAGGTTTTGGTTTGACATTGATGTTGAGCTTTTAATTAAACAAATTTCATCAATAACACATGTTTCTTTACTGATGTTATTTGTGATTTACAAGCATCTCAGATTTAAGGTTTTTGAGGATTTTTTTTTTCATTGAGCTTAATTTTAGTATTTTCGGTTCAGGAAATGTTGGCACGATTTTCAGATAAGTTTGGTGCAATTTTAAGTACAGAGTGGAGTAATGATGTGACACATGTTGTCACCTCTTCTTGCATCCAGCTGAGCCATGCTTATGAGGTTATGATGGCTATCTTGCATGGCACCTGGATAATTACAATTGAATGTGAGTATTAGAGAATGTATTTTTTTTTTTTTTGTTTTCTGTGTCCATTAGGTTTAATTTAGTGATTCTTATTTTGTCTGCCTTTTTCAGGGATCAAAGAATCGTTGGAGGAAGGTGGTATGCCTGAAGAAGAAAGTTATGAGGTGAAGGAAGATTTCAACGGTCCCATTGAAGGGCCAAGGAAAGGAAGACTGAGAGCAGCTGGCAAGGTCCTCTCTCTCTCTCTCTCTCTCTCTCTGGAATGAATGGAAACTTCATTCATGGCCTTAATTGGACATCGTATCAATCAGCTTTAGTATGAGTGCTGTCCCCCCCGCAACTGTGATCTATTGTGCATATGATGAGATAATGTTCCCTAGAAATGTACATGACAGTGTTGCTTGCTTCCTTTTTTTACACAATCGCTTTGGTAAATAATTTTTCTTAATAATCTTTGGAGAGTTAAAAAGGAAACTTTAAGTTTCTTTAAAATTTTTCCTATTGCAGGCTCCAAATCTCTTTGCAAGAATTGGCTTCTCACTAAGTAAGGACTTCCCTAGGAGCACCGAATGCCGCCTCAAAAAACTTCTGGTTGCTGGTGGTGGAAAAGTCTTGGAAGAAGGGTCTACGATGGACTCTGCTTCAAACAGGCGCCTGCTAACAACATATCTGGTTTACAATGGGGAATTGCTGCAAGAGTCGGGGTCAAGTAGGATGGATCAACTGCTGGATTTGGCTAATCGCATACGCTGTGCTCAGATTGTCAGCCATAAGAGGGTGGAGGAAGCAATAGTGAATTTTGATACTGATGTTTTCAACAAGGAATGGTTCGACTAGATTTTCTCGCTTTATGTGCTTGTTTGTGTGCTGGCTAGTGGGTTGATGACTTGATGTGTTATTTAAAATAATCAGGCTTTGTGGCTAACTTATATTTAGATGTGTTTTTGCCCATATTACAGCAGGAGGGAGGTAGCCTTATAGGAACAGTTTGTAAATAGAGAGTTAGTTAATGTTAACAGCACTAATCTAAAGAAAATTAGCTCTTTGCATCTAGTGGACTAATTTATCCTGTAACTGGACTGGAAATGAAAAAAATTGTATGCTTGGCTAAGCTGTTGAAAGGTTTTGTAGAGACTTTTCTTTATATATTGATGAATCTATTTTGAAGTTTGGTTAATATTCCTATTATCTAACTGTCGAATTTTCTTGGATGATTGGGTTTTTATGTTGACATGATGTAGCTTTAATTGGTGCTGTTGATTTCTTTTCTTTCCGATCCAGTTGTTTGGTTCTTTCTCGATTGGGCAGCCTAAAATAGGTTTTTTTTTTTTGAAATGTTGACAGCGACTGTCACATTAATAAATTTAATCGGCTTTAATTTTTCTTGAGACATCACTGATCACAGTATCGCACGCATGCGAAGGCGGGAATTGAGTTGACGTTACTACGTTAGGATTGTACGCGGGCTTAATTATGGGCCTGGCACAATGGGCTGGATACTAATAGTGCAAATTAAGAACTTCGAATAGGGCTTATATAGGGGTGCATAACGTGGAAAACGACCACGAAAGTGGTCATTTTCGTTAACCGTTGCATTGATGCACGAAAATTTTATACTTATTGTGTTGATTGTTGCATCCGTTTAACACATGTTGCGTTGATCGTTTAGTTGATGGGAACGATCAAAACGGTTATAAACGTCTTTGACTACCTAACTGTTTTGCATTTTTATTAAGATGCAAGAAAATAAACTATTCTGCATTTTTTATGAAACAGAGATAGAGAAATGACAGGTTGGGTCACGCAGGAAAGGGGGGAGGAGGCACCATCATCACCTCTCGCTCTTGACGGCAATTGTACTGGGTGGTGCAGAGGCAAGAGAGATAGATGTGACTGTGTTCGGCAGGGAAATGACGGAGTGACGCTACAGAAATCTAATTTTACTCGTTTATCCCTCGATCTCTCCGCTGAGGTCCTCTGCAATCTAATAATAAAACCATGAAAAAAATTTTAGACGAAATGCGCGAAATAAACGACCACGAAACGTACCAGTTTCACTAATCGTTCTGTTCTGAGACGAAACAATATTTCTATTTGCGTTAGTTGTTTCGTTCCTTAAACGAAACTAAAATCCTTATCCATTACCATTCCGTTCCGGACGAAACGAAACGAAAGAACGGTTGAAACGACTATCGTTTTCAGCCCTAGGTTTATAACAAGTTAACAACCGACAGAAAGCAACTATGACCTATGGGGAATTGGGGATCTATATAAGGTTGTTCTGTATGCTACGGAAGTGTGATCAAATAGTTCATGTGATCATGTCATCAAATTATGAGGGCAATAATTTAGGTCCCCATAGTTCTTTTCTTTTTCTTTTTTTTTTTTTTTGAAAAAAGGCCATTGGGCCCGTTTCTATTGCATAGTAACAAGTTTAAATATACCAACCAACAAACAACCCATAGTTCATTTTTGGAACGATGAACAGAGTTGGGTGTTGCAAATTGACGGTGTTGACAAAATTGGTGGTTGGAATGCAGCTGTGCTGAACTTTAAACTTCAAGTGAAGGAACCAGGGACTTGTGAAGAGACGTACCAAAATTGTTGGGTGAAATGAAATTGTGGTTTAGCACTTTGATAGAGGGAGACGTAGTTGAACTCTATTAAGAAAAAAAAAATGACAAAAGTACTTAATAAACCGTTTCATTTTTTTGTTACCATGCATGAATACTTGAAAATCTGAATAAAAAGTTCTTCTTGATTGAAAAAATAAATTCTAGGTATGGCATTGAAAACTAAACTAAACAGACGGTATTTTTCTCACTAAAATCTATCTTGTCAGTGGACCAAAAAGACAATCAGTCCTATTCTATGAGATTGATTTTGAAAGTCCAGTCATGGGTCTCAAAGTCTAATCAATTTGTCTATAAATGCACAATTGACAACAAAAATATATATATGAGCTAGTATATTTACGATTGTTTGAATCTTTGGAGTATAGAACTCGAATTAGTTATTGAAAATTAAAAATATTATTATTTAATGGTTAAGGATTAATTTGTTTGGATTAAGTGTGCTATTTCCAAATAGTTTCAGATTCAAAATAATTTTTAATAGAAACTTAAGATTAATTTTTTAATGTAAATTAAGAGTTAATGCGAAATAACATCTTATCCATGTTCATACAAACATACCGTAAAAGTATTGTTAAAAGGAAGCCAAACTTTTAATGATTGATATTTTCTTATGAGTATTTCCAAATTTCACCTCACAATTAATAATTGTGATTTCGTCTTTGTTCAGATTAAAAAAAAAATTCCGAGGAATGCTTGTTGGAAAAAAAAATAATAAATAAATCAGTGAATGCGTGACAAAAGTACATGAGAATTTGTGTAACTACCTTGTTTTAGTACATTGAAATTTAGAAATAAAACAATAATTGACATACTTGTTTTTCTTTAATTATGAAGCGGGACCATGGAAGGCGACGTGCTTGGAGTTTCTCGAATTTTATCCCTTGCGGTATCACAAATTCACAATCTACCTACATATTTCCAATTTCCTAGGCACTCATTTGCTCTGAAAGGTAAATATCTTTTGTTCTTTTCCTGAAAAATTTTTGCCCAACATTTGGTCTTTTTCTGAATATCCTAACATTAGGTGGCATTGCGTTTTCAAAGAACTTCGAAGCAAAGAATACCTAGCGTGCATATTTTTTGGAAATGCCTGACTTGGGGAATAATAATAAATATTAAATGAGAGTATGATAATTAATCAGAGCAGCCAGTTAGGTGACCAAGTGTGACTACAATAATGCATATAATAAGAGTTGGAAGTACCTAATGGAGATGCAAATGATTGGAAAACCAGGTTGTTTTATCATGCTTGTATGTGTTAAAAAAAAAAAAAAGGAAGATAGGCGAAACAGACTCAAGCTCTACATATAAAAAAGCTCACATGCATCGAAGCGATTATTATATATTGCATCATTTTCAGTTGTACCTGGAGCGATTTTTTTTTTGTGAATAATTATGCTCCACATTTTCATGTTTTGAGCAAACAGGCTCTTTTATTGGTTTTTCATTTTTTAGGCGTATGAAAAGTAAAATTAGTATGTCGAAATTCAAGTCGTTTTTCCTTCCTTTTCTTTTCGTGTTTATTTATTCTTGGTGAACTATAAAAGATTCAAATATTATTTATACATTGAAAATATAGTATATGCTATTATATATTTCATGAACATAAATGACGATAAAATTATGTTATATTTTATGAGATAAGAAAAGAATATATTTTTTTTTGTGGAAGCTTGGTCATCCACCACATTATATAGTGTTTTATTTGTATTTCCCTTATATCTATTAAATTTTCAAATATATAAGGGAGAGTTGTAAAATGTACATTTATTTTCACATCTCCAAATCATATACCCCACATTGAGTTTATACGCTATTGTTTAAAATTTAAGAGTGCCTTCTATCATAATTAATTTTGTAGGAGTTTGATGATGTTTAATTATTAAGGTAAAAAAAAAAATAGCATCGGAACAAATTCCATCCTATTTATTTTTCTTTGACACCAACAGGAAAGAAAAATGACTTGACTGGACTTTAAATTAGTTCCCTTGTCCCTATTCAGGAACATAAAAAATAATCATCCAGAATTTAGAATACACAAGTGACAATTTCTGAATACAAGCTGATAACGTAGAATTTGTTCCCGAATTAAAGCTAAGAACATTTTGTTTTATCCCTTTTTTCTGTTTCCAGCTGATCACTAGCTAGTCTTATTTTTCTTCCCTCCATGCTGGTGTCAGAGAAAAATAAATAGGAAAACAAATTGCTTCATTCTATCTTTTTTTTTTCTCAGAATATCCTTTTTTTTTTTTTAGGTAGAGTGGCGATATATAGCCACAACTACAAATTTTTTTAATACAAAGAAAACAGTGTAAATTTTTTTTTTCAAAGAATTTAACTATTTAAAGTTTTGAAAATGATTATATATAACACTAAAATTACGTATGGTAACGCAGTCAATGTTCTTAGGGTGCGTTTGGATCGTTAGAAGAAAGAAGAAGAAAAAAGAAGAATAAGAAAAAAAATTATAAACAATCCAAACTCTTAACAAAGTTACACACTTTCCAATACTTCTTCCCACTCCTTCCCTTCTTCTCTTCTTCCCACACCTATCCAAACGCATTTAGAGAATCTGAAGAAATGTCTTCTAAATGCTAAGGTTTCCAAGGCAGCCAAACGTAGAGAGATCAGTACTTAGAGATTGAAGGAGATGCATTAACCATAAATTTTGTTTTCTTGTATTTGAAATTAAAAAAATATTGTTCGCGCTCCGTGCTTGACATATGAACTAATTTTTTGCAAAATTCTTAATGCAAACTGTATGGTGGCTTCTTAAGTAGCTTCGAAGACCAGAAACCCGAATTTCTTTTTCATTTTGTCTTTTTTGCTTTTGTACTTTACGAGGGGATGTAATTTAAAGCTGGGAACGGAGAAATATATGAATTTTGTATCAATGGAAAATAGATTATTATTATTAGTGAGTTTTGGCGTTAGTAAACATAAATAGTTCAAAACAGATATTTATTACTTCTTGGTTTCGTTACAAGAAACATACTCAAAGTCCTCCAAAAACACGGAGAATTTAGCAACAAAAAACATTAGGACACGCCTCTCTAAGGGTGCGTTTGGATAGGTGTGGGAAGAAGGGAAGAAGTGGGAAGAAGTATTAGAAAGTGTGTAACTTTGTGAAGAGTTTGGATTGTTTATAATTTTTTTTCTTCTTCTTCCTTCTTCTTCTTCTTTCTTCCAACGATCCAAACGCACCCTAAAGTAAATAATTCCTACTTTTAAGAAAACATTTAAAAAATCAAAATACTATGAAAATTTTATTATATAGAAATAATGTGATGGTCTTAATAATTATTCTCCAATAACCTTAAACTACTTCTAAAATAAGAAAATATATGCTACGAAATTTCATCAGACAATACACAATAGACATAAATATGAACTAATAGATTTTATTAATGATGGTTATCATGGGTCATTAAAACTCTTAAATAAATTTATATCTTTGATAATATAAAATTATTCAAGGAACAGCAATTATTATATTTTAAAACATATATAATATATATTTTATATCAAATTTGATCATTATATATATATAATGAGTAAATCTATTGTGAACCATGATGCATAGAGGCCTCCGTGCACCATGACCATTTGATCGGTAGTTTTGTAAATTGACAAATCTAAATTAACCAATCTAATCTATATATTGAAATCTCATATAAAACATAATTTTTTTAATTTTTTTTAAATTTTTTATTATTTTTTCGATTTTTTTAAAAATTTGTCATTTTTGGCTTACAAATTAGTATATTTATAGCAAAAAATGACAAGTTCTAAAAATTTTAAAAAAGATAGTAAAAATATTTCAAAAATTGTAAAATTTTGTTTGCTATGAGATTTCAATATATAGATTGGATTGGTTAAATTAGATTTGACAATTTGTGAAACTACCGATAAAAATAGTCATGGTGCACGAAAGCTTATATGAACCATGGTTCACAATATATTTAATCTTAATATGAAAATATGCAAATGTGCTAGTAGTTCTAAAGAAACTATTGTAGTAGCCTTTAAGAAATTATATGTTTAATCTTTAATTTCCAAATACAAATGTGAGTACGAGACTTGCGTACTCATTTTATTTAATTTATTGAAAAAATTAAATATACATATATAAATTTGAACTTTATATATTGAAAAATGAATTGATTGTGACACAAAACAGGAATTGACAAATTTAATTGAATTCCATTGGTAATGACGACGAAGATGTCGAATCCGTTACCAATGAGTCATTTCCTAAATCCAATAATTACTAATTAAGAACAAATTAAATAATGGTGGATCCTAAAAACAATTAATATAGCATTTTCCTTAGAGGAACTCTCTCCTCTATCTAACCACCGGATTGGTAATCAATGAATATCCATTGCGTAAATCAAGGTTAATAAAATATCAATTAAATAGTTTAAGTTTCATGTTGTTACAACTTCCAGTAACAATAGATTTATTTATTGTTTACTAATTTCTTTTGCTCGTACACTTCGACGATGATATTTATTTTTTCCCATTCCTTGTCCAAAAACTATGCAGCTTTTGAGATCTGGATTCCCTGACTTAGCACAGAGACAACGCACCGCATGGCATATAATCAGTACACCCAATCAAATTATAACGGATATTCCTTCCTCAGTGAATGCATATGGGACCCAGATAGCAGTGCCTTGGCACACTGCCTATAAGTTATAGCAGTATAGTCCTATAGCAAAGAAAACCCGACCCAATAGCATTATGGTTGATTATTCAACCCTTTTGCCTTTTAGCGTGTCCAAGGAAACCAAAGCCTTATTATATTTATTTATATTTATATTTATATATTCAAATTTGTAGTCAGTTTGACAAAGAAGCTGGAAATTAGGAAATTATATCCATCTCTTTCAACGCCTCCGAAGGAGAATTCTTCAAACATGGACAGTTAGCCTCCCTACATAACATATTAACATATGAGAACTCTTCATCTCCCCATCAATCCCTAGTTTCCTCTCTCCAAATTCTCAAATACTCCATCAAACTATACCCCCACAGCACCACACACACACACACAGAGTTTTCTCCTTCCCCTTTCCCTCTCTCTGTGTCATACCGGAGCAGATATAAAATGCATATACCCCGTCGAAAATCGCCACTAGGACCTGGCAATCAATTGTCTGTAAAAAATGCTATCTCATACATTGAAAAGGGCGGTCGGCTTCCGGTCTTTATCACGGCAGTGTTTTGTGTTATTTGTGTCATGACCATGTACAGTGAGGACATCAAGGCTCTCACTAGCAGCTCGACGATTGAGAATTCGAAATCCACCGATAATTCTTTTCCTTTGCAAGACATCAGCACCACCAATTTGGGCACCACTGCCAAAACCGAATTACAAACTTCAGTAGATACTAGCAAAAAAAGGCCAGTTTTGGAGAGACCGAAAAAGAACAAGACAGCTAAGAAGAAACCGGTACTGAATGATACGGTTAAGAACAATCCGTTGACTATGCCGGTTTTGAATATACCGGAGACATGTGATCTTTCTAAAGGGGAATGGGTGCTTGACAATACGAGCTATCCGATATATAAGGAGAAGCAATGCGAGTTCCTTACCGAACAAGTCACGTGCATGCGCAACGGCCGGCAGGATGATATGTATCAGAAATGGAGATGGCAACCAAAGGATTGTTCTCTTCCCAGGTAGGCAGGATTGTGCATATGCATGTGTAGAAAGTAGTAATTATAACTTTCCATATATCAATTTTGACTGAATTTTCAAATTCTGAATTTTGGGAGGCTATCATTGAAAAGAATTATCTAATTAAGAAGCTGGTGGCCCTTATCTTTGTTTTTATATTCTTTTTAGAAAGTCTCACTTCGCAATTCAGACTGTTGTTTCCTCCTCCCAGTGAGAAAATCAGTACATGGGAAGGAAAAGGTTTTTTGTTTTCTCTACAAATTTTTATTTCTATGCACTAATTCAACTAGAAAAAATAAAGTTCTATATATATGCACTAGGCCACTAGATAGTAATTAGAAAATTTCCGTAGGATACAATGATCATAAGTTTCTAAGCATTAAAACAAAAACAAGTTGAGATTGTTTTTCTACATGGGCGCCCTTTAAAAAACTTGGACAATTTTCTTTATTTTCTGAATTACTTGTTTGTTTGACTGGGAAGAAGCATTCTCCGTTTCGATAAAGTCAAACCTGGCCTCTTATCATCCTTCAAAAACAAGAGGCCGCCAATTTTCACCTACATATGATCGATGGTTCAGATGTGATCTTAGAATAATATTATTGTATTGTAGTTTCGATGTATGGCCAATTCAGCTTCATTAATTCACCTTATAATTGTACTCTAGTTGCATGTTAAATTATGACGCCTTAAATAATGCGATGTTATATTATATGAGGCTTGATATTATTGATTATTAATCTAGGTTCAATGCCAAGTTGTTCCTGGAGAGGCTGCGAGGGAAGCGGTTGATGTTTGTTGGGGACTCTCTGAACCGAAACCAGTGGGAGTCTATGGTGTGTCTGGTGCAAATGGCACTTAGCCCTGGCAAGAAGCATTGGCCCCACTGGGAAGGATACCGTCAGGTCTTCAATGCAGAGGTGCCCACAATTCTCATCATCTCAATTATCAAATTTATTTACTACTTTTAACCATGATATAATAATTGATTGTTTAAGAAAATTTACTAACTTTCACTATTAAATTTTTATTTAATTAGCACAAGTTATATATACATGCAGTAAGGTCATAATTCGGACATAATAATTATTGTGGACTAATTAATAATATTTCTCTTGACAAATATTAATAATTAACTATAGTCATGTAATTTATAGGTTCTTTAATAATAACTTCTAGTTGTTTTGTTTACTCAGTTCGATCATGATGTAATATATGTCATGCAAAAAGCTAAAATGACTAGAGTACAAAATTGAAAGCTATGTTGTTCTTTGTCGTTGGTCATTTAAATAGCTATCTTTTGTTTTAAAGGAACCGATTGAGTATTAGCTCAGGCAGGAAGAGAATTCAAAAGAGTGAAACTAAAGTTCTTTTTTTCCTTTTTTAATGATGTGAGGTACTGAGGTTAAATGTAACCAGGCTGTGTACTTTTTGCATCTTTCCTTAGAGTGCGTTTGGATCGTTGGAAGAAAGAAGAAGAAGAAGGAAGAAGAAGAAAAAAAATTATAAATAATTCAAACTCTTCACAAAATTACACACTTCCCAATATTTTTTCCCACTTCTTTCCTTCTTCTCTTCTTCCCACACCTATCCAAACGCACCCTTTATATAAAAGTGACTCGGAATTAGAGTCATGCTTTAATGACACTTCTAATCACTGTTTAATTTATCTTTTTTTTTTTACACTTTAATTTATCTGAATTGCAGGAGTATAATGCAACAATTGAGTTTTACTGGGCACCTTTTCTTGTAGAGTCAAACTCAGACAATCCAAGAATACACAGCATACAAACTAGGATTATAAAGGCTGAATCCATCATGGGTCATGCAGTTCATTGGAAGGATGTAGATTATCTCATCTTCAACTCCTATATTTGGTGGATGAACACAAGGAACATGAAAGTCATGTAAATACCCTAAACTATAAAACTCTATTTAATTATTGATGAGAGTTTCAAAAACAAGGGTGTATAATGTTGCTAACATTTTATATAGTACACATTATGATTTACCCTTAGATTTACAATTAGAGTAGAGACATGTCGGACCCAAATAATAGTTAATTAATTAGAGTGTTTCTAGGTTTTTTTTTTCTATCATAGAAACATATTTCAGTTTGGTCATGATGGGATATATTTGTTTTCTCTCTTTCAATATTATTTAGGAGACCAAAGGGAAAAGATTGGGAAGAACATGACGAGGTGGAGAGAAGAGTGGCGTATGGAAAAGTCTTACAAACGTGGGCTGATTGGGTGAACAACAATGTAAACCCAAAACGTACCCAAGTCTTCTTTATGAGCATGTCTCCTCTCCATATCAGGTATTTTCCCCTCTTATTTTCTTAAATTATATGGTTCTTAAAATATATATTAGAGATAGAATTTCGTTTCGTTTTGGTTTTTATAATTAAATATTTGTCAAAAAAAATTAGAAGCGAAAAAACAAACGCACGTTTTGCAAGTAGGAAGGTATATCTCTGTTTCACAAATGATCTTGCTAATTGTTAGCAAACTTATGTCACATCTAAGTCATTAAAGTTTTATTGTGTACTTCCTAGACTAAAAATGACAAGGGGGCCACATGAACAAATTATATTTAAAGTTTAGTCCATTAGGCATATGGAAACTTGATTATAATAATAAAGTACAACCTAAATTATAAGCTTCAGGAGCTCCGGAGTTCATTTTATTTATTTATTTTTATTTTCTAAGCTCCCTTCCAATTACATATAGGCTATGTTTGGATTGGAGTGGGAAGAAGAGAATAAGATAAGAAGAGAAAAAATTTATTATTAAACAATCTAAACTCTTTACAAAGTTACACACTTCTCAATACTTTTTCCCACACCTATCTAAACGGAGCCATAAAGAGTAATAAGAACATAGGGGGCGTTTGTTTGTGTAGTAAAGAGTTGCATAACTTAAGGATGCCTAAGTGTTTATGTAGTGTTATGTAATAGATGTTTGGTTGTGTAGTAAGGATGACTAACTTAATGCATGCATATATTCATGTCAAAAGACTAAAATGCCCTTAAATTTTAATTAGTATTATGTATTATATGTTGTGACCTAATTATTGTTAATTATTAATTATTATAAAAATTAATTATTAATGATGATAATAAATAATTTTTACTATTATGAAATATTAATAATTACTTTTAATTAAATATTATAAATATTATTATTTATTTTATAATAAAAATTATTATTGATTAATTATCTTCAATTAATTATTATTCTTAAATCATTATTATTAATTAATATTACTTGTTAAATATTATTAATTATAATAATTAATCTTTGTTATTAATTAATGATTTTTTAATAATTATTGTTACTTATTAAGTATTATTATTTATTAATTAATTTTTAATTTTTAATTATTATAAAAATTAATTATTAATGATAATAAGAAATCATTTTATTATTATGAAATATTATTAATTATTTTTAATTAAATAATATAAATATTATTAATTATTTAATAATAAATCAATATTGTTTATTAGTTATTATTATTACTTGTTATATATTATTATTTATTATTAATTATAATAATTAATATTTATTACTAATTATGATTTTTTAATAGTTATTGTTACTTATTAAATATTATTAATTATTATTAATTATTATAGATCATTAAATATTATTATTAATTATTTCTAAAGGGTATTGTTGGAAAAAAAAATTAAAGGGGACCGGTGCATAACTTATGCAACCTATTTAGGTTGCATAACTTATGTACCCTTAAGGCATCTCATGTAAGAGGTGTTTGGTGACTTAAGGATACATAACTTAAGTTATGCACCCTTTAAGTCACAAACAAACGCCCCCATAGAATAGAAAACCAGGCCAGTGACTAAAAAGGTATACTCATCTAAGTAGCTTATAAGTGTCAATAAAATCATTTATTTATGATGAGTAATTTGTACACGAATCTTTTAAAGTATAATATCTTTTAAGAATAAGGGAGAGGTTAATTTTATATTTCTTTCCGTATTAAAAAGGCACAAGTAACTTCGAATTTTGACTTCAACAACCATGATTCAGAACACATTTTCAATGATTAGTATTTCTACATCGTTAAAATATCAAAATCACCTCGTTGTGGGGTTCTTAAAAACTACAATTATAATTCATAAGAAAATATATACTAAATAGTGTGACTGAAAAGTAAGGAAATACATACCAACCATAATGAATGTTCTAAAAGCAGGGCATCTCCCATTGTACTTCTCTAATAGATCCTTAATTGCCCTTGTTTGTAAATGGAGTGAACACTAGAAAGAAGCAATAATGTCGGATAGCTAGTTGTTTGTCAATATATCAATATTTTAATAGAAATAAGTTAAGCGTTCTTATTTTAAAAAATTAAAAAAAATTTTAGTAGAGGTATTGAATCTGCAATCTACACTCATTCAACATTCTTCTTAGCTACTACATCAAAATTTAACCCCTCCGGTATTATGCAAATATTAAAGTAGGTTTTCCATCATATTGAATCTCCTTTAATACAAATAAAAATTTAAAATTCACAAAGAAATTTTGCATAATTATACACAATTTCTCTAACAGCCTTGAGCTACAACTCAATTTATTATATGCAAGTCTCAATAAAAAGAGCATTAAAAAAAAAGTAAAGAAGAGGAACTAAATGTCATTTTGAAATACTATTTTATTCAGAATACATCACTCCTTTTGCAATTTCCATTCATTTTTTCAAAATTAAACTTATGTATTATTAAATCCAGATAAAATAAATATATTCATAATCGCACTTAAATTTGTACACATGTGATAGTACAAAAATCATTCTTTAAAAAAATAATATAAAGTCGCGTTCTTAGATCAACCCGATCGTTACGTATTTTAATGGGATTGCTGCCTTGTGCCCTTGTACAGCTGTGGCCCCTGGGGCCTTGGTACCTTGCGTCTAGAACTTCTTTAGAAATTTCAAAGTCACATGGGTGTCACAAATCACAATTACTCGAACTATTTGCGCCACTTATCCTTCTTTCTTGTTTGATTCGTGTTTCTGACTTGCAGTCACTTCTGTGATAATGAAAGTTTTGCCTCAGGGCTTTCGATACCAAAAAATAAAAAAAATCTATTTGTTAATAGCTGAATAGCTCAAACCCTGTGAGGCTGTGACCCTGCTAGTATATGCTTCATAAAACATCCAATAATAAACTTCTTTTTACCACAAACCAGCTTCCATGTGGGTAGAAAACTAGAAATGCTTATTCGTCTTGCGAGTCTATATGACAGATTCAAAAGAGAAGATATATAAAGTTCTGTCTTCTTTCTTTTTTTTAAAAAAAAAAAAAAAACTATCTAGCTTTTCTTCCTTTTTCTCAATTTTTACTCACTGGCAGGCGCCGAATTTGATATTTCATTTCCAAAGGGCTACTTGTACATTGTCATAGTCAACATATTTGATATTTCATTATTTATTATTAATAATCATCTATTGTAGAAAGCAAAGTTTAATAACATGTGCCATTATGTTCAATTGTACCACAAGTGGAAGTGGCAAGTACATGATATTTTTTTTGTAACAATTAAATTTCATTGTCAGTAGCCATGTGAAAAATTTTAGGCTCGGTTTGGATGGGTGCAAGAATAAAGGTGTGTTTGGATGACTAAGGAATAGGATATAAGAATAAGAATTTTCGGTTTGCGTGCTTATTCTTATTCTTGTGCAATCCAAACAATATAAGAATAAGGAATAAGGGTCCTTATTCTTATACTAACAAAACCATAGTATAAGAATAAAAAATTTGAATAAGCACGTAAACCGAAAATCATTATTCTTATACCCTATTCCTTAGTCATCCAAACATACCCTAAAGATAATAGCTTTTTCCTACTCCTAAATTTATTATAAACAATTCAAATTCTTCACAAAGTTACACGCTTCTCAATACTTCTTTCCTTATTTCTTTTATTCCCACACCATACAAACGGAGCCTAAATCTTCTTTATCACTCACGAACGAACATGAGCTATTGAACATTTGATGGTCCACAGCGTTTTGCTATTTTAGCATCTCGACAAATCATTTTGGGGGTGAAAAAGACAATAATGTAATCATCGTCCTAATAATTGATATTTAATACCCTTGTATTTATACTCTTTATTAAAACCATTATTTTTTACTTTTTATTTCATTGCATTATTGAAATGATTTAGGTGGTCCATAGGAATTTGGGGAGGAGATGAGATCCGTAAGCAGCGGCAGCCCCATCTCTTTATTGAGCACGTATTTGATATTTCACAATTTCTTCTAAACTTTGTTTTTTTGTGGTAGTTTTGTGCTGCCACACGCTTGACGGGTCGTTGAGATTCGGAACAGCCATACTACTAATTTTTAATGGGTTTTCAGTACAAATATTCGGATCGATTTGTGTTACTTCCCCAAACAGTGAACCACCACATGGTTTAATATTTTTCCTCGGTCATAGAAAATCGATACTTCTGCACTAAAGACACACAGAAAGCATTCGTAGCTAGGCCTGTTTAACGTCCATAACAGTCACGGAAATACACTCTTACATTATTCGTTACGTTTGATCAACGGTTCTAATTTTTTTTCCGTTGAACGTTGCATTTGATGAACGGTGTGATTTTTGTTATTCGTTGATGTTCCGTTTTTTGAACGTTAATAACGTTAAAAAACGTTGATTGTGGTACTGATTATTTGTATACATCAAAACAAATATCAAACTGTTGCAGACATCAAAACTTAACAAATAAATCAGAACACATTATAATTTTTAAAAGTATTGCATAAATCATAAACTTGCCTTCTTGCTAGCAGCTAACAAATATGAAACTGTTGCATACATCCAAACCAAACTTAACAAATAAATCATAACACATCATAACTCTTACAAATGTTGCATACATCAAAATATTGCATAAATCATAACTTGCCTTGAGTCAGAAACCCCAAATACCAGTTACACACATAGACACCCAATCACTCAACTCAGATCCCAAACTAATCTCTCAGATTTCCTTTCTCGGCCATTGAGGCATGCAAAATAACTTAAACACAAGTATCATCACAGAGACTCAATATTTGGGATCCAAGGAGCCAATGAGGTGATTGGTGTAACCAATACTCCAGGCTTCTCACTTGAAAACAACAAAGACAATCCGTCAGTCTCTAACATAAAAGAAGGCAACACTTGGTTGAAGCAAAAGAAACATACTAAAGAAGCATGCAAATACAACCTACTAAATTATGAAAAGCAACCAGCAACTAGCAAGGCAACAAAATAATGCTCACAACGCAAGGTCACACAACTTCATGTTTGATTGCCAACACTACCACAAACACTGTCATCAGTAGGCAAACTTTCATCCCTTGACCACATAACATCTCCAAACACTCCACCAGATTCTGCAGTTATAACAAAATATAAAATATAATTATTGCACATATAACCTTCATCCCTTGACTATATAACTAAATACTTGGTAAAATAATAAATTTTAAAAGAGTACTAGCAGTATACCTGTAACTGAAGCTCTCAACCAATCCTGTGCACATATCAAAGCTTCTAGACTTTCATCATTTAGAGAGCTTCTAATTGGACTCAAAGTTCTACCAGCTGTACTAAATGTAGATTCTGAGGCCACTGTTGAAATTGGGACAGCCAAGATGTCCCTTGTTAATTTAGCCAGAATAGGATACTTTGGGCTCTTCAGTTTCCACCATGCTAGGATATCAAACTCTGCATCCAAACTTGTTCCATCTAGTGCATCAGATAGATACTCCTCCAATTCTGATTTTGTTGGGTCAGTTGTCCTCTTATCACTTAAGAAGTTTTGCAATCCAGCTCTTGTATCACTAATGACACTTGATGAACTGGAGATATTTGACCTATCCAAACAACTTCACAATTTATTAGAAGCAAAAGCAAGCATAAACAAATTAAATGTTGGTATCTTGAAGTGATTACCTCATTTCTGTACTTGAGTTGGTTGCTTGGTTCTGATTGCCTTTAAAATGTGCATCTGAGTACTCTTTGAACAATTGATGTAAGCATGCTTTGAGGTTTTCCATGAATCTATTGCACTCCTCTGGAAGCATCATTTTAAAGTAGTATTCTACCACAGCCAATTTGCACCTAGGGTCCAAAACACAAGCAACTGCCAACAAAACATTTCCTATCTTCCAATACTTATCCCATTTCTTGTACATTTCTTTACTCATGTTAACAACAAAAGGATAATCACTCTTTGACATTTTGATGAGAGTAAGGTACACCTCACAATATTCAGGAAAGAATATATTCAGTGTGGGATACTTGGTGCCACTTAATTTGTTGGTGACATCATAGAATACCTTCAAATGACAAGCTACTGCCTCCACATGCTCCCAGTCAACATCATTTGGACAAGAACCAAAGTTGTTGTCATACAAGGCGTACCGATTAATAGCCTCCTTCAATTGCAAAGCAAGTTCAAGCATCAAGTATGTCGAATTCCATCTTGTTTCCACATCCCAGGCTGGTTTCTTGTTTGGGGCATTGACCTGCAAAATGTAGAATACAAATGGTTACTAAGCATACATTCAGTTGCACTAATAATTAAATTAAAAGATTTTTATGTTGATATATGCATGACCTGAGATGCTGCCAATTTAAATTTCTCCATCCTTTGTTGTGAATGTCTGAGGTATTTCATTGTTTCCCTTATCTTTGTTATCTCATCAGACAAAACACTCAACCCTTCTTGCACAATGAGATTTAGTATATGGCATCCACACCTCAGATGAAAAAGGGCACCATTTGCTGGAAGCACACTCTTAATTGGGGTGCTCAATAGTTCTCTTACACAAACATCATTGGCTGATGAATTATCCAATACAAGAGAGAATATCCTCTTATCCAAGTTCCAATCAACCAATTTTGTATAAATTGCATGACAAATATGCTTGCCACTATGTGGGGTTGGCAAAGCTGTGAAGCTTAAAATTCTCTTTCTTAGAACCCAATTATCATCTATAAAATGACAAGTGAGGGCCATAAAACCCCTATCTCTGCCCTTGCTACTCCACAGATCACTAGTTAAGCTGAACTTACAATCAAGCTTACCTAATAATTCATACAATTCAACTCTTTCCTCTTCATAAATTTGCAAACAATCAAATCTAATTGTACTTCTTGATGGTAATTTGAAACTAGGGCATAAATCACTTAAGAATACCTTTAAGAAGTAGTGATTTGCACAATTGAAAGGGTAATCATGTGCAATAACACACTTAGCAAAACTTTTCCTACACTTTTTTTGATCAAACACCCAAGAAGCAACAGTTGGCTGACCAGCTGATAATTAAAAAATATACTTGTTAGAATACGTAATCGAGGTCTTAGAAAAAATAAATTTTAATTTAAAAATAATATGAATACCTGCATCTTTTCCAGCCTGTAGCAATTTCTGCAAGGCATCTGGCTTCTGCCTTTTTGATGCAGGCACTTTCTTGCATCCTCTTTTAATATGGTGTTTCATGTTGCCAGTACCCCTTTGGTTACCCATAGGGTATATATGGCCGCAATATAAACAAGTTGCAGTATAACTACCATCCTCTTGTGTTTCGCCCCTTTTGAAATGAGCCCACACAGCAGCTTTAAGGTTCTCTTTTACTTTTTTCCTCTTAGTGGTTCTGGTTTGTTCAACATTCTGAGGTTGTGGTTCTGCTGCTGCAGCATCAATTTCTATTCTTTGTATCTCTTCAGGGGTTTCAAAGTTCAATCCAGGTCCCATGCTAACAATTGCATTTTAAAAACAATTTCAGATATCAACCAATTCAGATAGGAAATATTTTAACATAGCAACCAATACAAATACCAAATATTCATATAGCAATCAATCATTCAGATAGCAATCAATTCAAATAACAATCAATTCATATACCAATTTCGATAGTAAATATTTTAACATAGCAACCAATACAAATACCAAATATTCATATAGCAATCAATTCAAATAGCAACCAATTCATATGCCTTAGACCTTAGTTCAATCAATAATTTCACATGCATTTCAATTTCACACAACAACATAAATAATTAAAGGACAAAGTTTATAGTTCATACTCATCACTGGAAAGGTCAGGCTCAGAAACTTCTGGTTCAGCCATGCTTCCAAAACAAAGCCTCCACAAGACCAGTAATTCAAGAAGTCAAATAACAACCTCCAGCCCTTGTACAACTTCAAAATCACAAAATAGGAAAAATTTTGAGACAAATATATTCTAAAAAAAAAATTCATTGAAGAAAAAAAAAATAAATAAACAACAAAAAAAAATTACGAACCTTTATAGCGTTTCTCTTGCTTTTGTTCTTCCTCTCAGCCTCTCTCTTTTTTCTTCCTTCAAACAACCAATATATAACCAAAGGCCTCGTGATTTCTCTTTTCAAAACCCTACGTGTTGGCAATGATGCCTTGGCCATCTAATCTGTCACCGTCTCACAACCAATAGGTAACTAGGCAGCAATAATCTCTGAGGCGTGATAGAGATTTTATTTGTACTATTTTGGTGGAAACAGGAGACAAATCGACAACCAAAAGGCTTAATAGCAACAAAAAGGGATTAAGGCTTAAGAGAAATTCAACGAAAAAATGATTTGGTTCAGATGGAAGGAGACAACAGATGACAAATTTTGACAAACGCCGTTGCCTCGAACAGAGAGGTAAAGGGGTTGACATGTCACACGTGAGCAAGGATGAGACAGTAAGAGTCTGAGAGAGGCGAGGGAGAAGATAATAGCGGCAGACAAACGAGCGACAGTAACTGCGATTGATTGAAAAGATAAGAGAGCAAATCGCCGTAAGGATGAAAGAAAGAGGAAGGGAGGCGGAAAACCCTAGGGGCAGGGTGTGGTCTGGAGGTTGGAGCCGTCTGGGACCTCTGGGTTTTACTTTTGATTTGTCTCCCCCTTCCTAATTAATCTCTACTATCATAAGTATTTCATATCCATAGAATTTAAAACGGAACGAATTGAAACGGAAACGAAATAATCTATTTCGCTTAACGTTCCGTAGATGAAAACGTTACCACTCTTGATTCCGCTATCTGTTCCGTTATTTGAACGAAATCAATTTCCATACCGTTGCATGTTCCGTCCGCACGGAACGGCACGGAAAACGTACAACGGTACTTCCGTCGACAGGCCTATTCGTAGCACAGTTTAGTAGTTACGGATTTGTGAACCTAATAGCTAAAAAGGTATGTGAGTTGGGGACCTAATAATAATAGTTGGGTCATGGTGTATTGGTTCATAGGTTGCTTAACGCTTGCTTCCATTTTTGTTTTATTTTACAAATTATCTATTAGGGTATTCTAAACGATTGATTTGTTCTAATGATTTTCTAATTGATCTATCTTTCATACAAGGATTTCTAGCAGTTTATTTTATGATGATATCATCATAAGTTTAGGATTGTATGTGAATTATCTAATAATAGTTTTTTTTTAGCTACTATGGAGCTAATATCTTTAGGATAGAGATTCCTCATTAGAATCTTTTAGAATTGATGTACCGAAGCAACATAACAAAAAGTTTCAAACAAAACAACAAATCTTTTTGGTGAAACAGCAAACCCAAGAAAGTTCCTACAATTTTATACAGAATATATTTTGGGGGCATTACGGTAGGTTGCAGCGGTTGAGCCAAGCCACTAGTTTGCATGACCTTGCTTTCTTGCATACGCAACTTAAAATATATAATAAATCAAATACTTAATTTCAGTGATGAGCAAATAAAAAATAAAGAGCGATTAATAGATGCTCTGATTAATAATACCGAAGCATTGACTTTTGACTTTTTAGGTTCTCTTGATCTCTTCGCAGATGTGCTCCTCTATATTATAAAACCGTACATCTGCGCATTTTTTTTTCAAGTTTTAATAAATGATATCTCAATCAATGGGAAGAAAAGAAAAGTGAAATTTTTGCCTGGACAAGTTTTGTCCAATGAACTTTTGGCCTCTTTCCGAAACTTTCTTTCTTATTCACAAGTAATCTTATTTATCAGAATTAATAAATAATCCTTGATAGGTGCATTGTTTTCAATTCTGACAACTACCGTCAAATCAAGATGATGAGTAATGAAAGAGAAACTTGTACTTTTATTACTTATGTAACTTTAGCCAGGAAATTTGTATGCCGATTTCCAAATCATGAACATGACACGCAATTAATGTCTTGCTCGAGCCTAATCATATTGACGGTCACGGATATATAGTTTTAAGTTTGTTGATTAGTGTAATAATACTAGTTTGATCCTAACTGCTACAACTATATATCGGGGCTTACTCTAGAAGGCCAAAATAGCACGTTCATTTCATTCAATTAAATTCCTCTGTACATATTGATCCCACAAGTCTTTAATAGGGTGTGTTTGGATCTTTAATATATAGTGTGTTTGGATCTTTAATATGGTGTGTTTGGATATATGATTGAATAAGAAATAAGAATAAGTAATCTCGGAATGTGTGTGTGTCCAAATTCCTTATTTTTATATCATAATTTTGTTAATATAAGAATAATGATCCAAATTATTTATTTTTGTGTTGTTTGAGTTACATAAAAATAAATAATTTGATAATTATTCTTATCTAAATTTTATTCTCCTCCGTCCAAACACCCACTGATGCATCAACTAACATCACACTTGTATTAAAGCAACAAAAGTTGCATTCGTTTGAAGTTTCTCAAACTTGAGAAATCTTTCCAAGTTCATTAATTTCTCATCTTGCTCCTTTTTAACAAAACAGCCCTCAAGTTTGGGGAAATCCAGATGGCATCCGTTGTGCGAAGGAGACAACTCCTGTAACGAATTTCGCCGCGCCGCTTTACCTCGGAACCGACTGGGAAATGTTTGATTTGGCAGCCAATACTTCACGATCAATTCACCGAGTGCCGGTCACATTTGTTGATGTAACCACAATGTCAGAATATCGTAAAGACGGGCACACTTCGGTGTACACCATCAGACAAGGCAAATTGTTGACCCCCGAACAAAAAGCCGATCCTCTCAATTATGCCGATTGCATCCATTGGTGCTTGCCTGGTGTGCCTGATATTTGGAACCTCCTCCTATATGCAAGAATCATGTCAAGACCAGCAATACAGTGACACATTTTTTTTTTTTCATTTTATTGGCTATTGCATTATTATTTTATTTTTTGTTTTTCCAATGTCTTGATGTAAGGTTATAGAGGGAGAAGATAGTTGCTATACTACATGCTATAACAAGCCTCAGTGAATTGTATATCAGTGTTTTTGGGGCAGTTGTCTCCGTTATTCACAAGTAAGAATTGACACAACATCAGAAAGCAATTTACCAGTTTATGCATTTCGGTCCTGACATACCACAACCATTTATGCTTTATTGGTGCCGAAAACTGACAGCTTGAGCGATAGTTGAGTCTTTTGGTACGTCGCTTTCTTTGTTTTTGACCTCAAAACTGTTTTCAGTTTTTCGCAAAGAACAAACCATGGAATCCAAAAGAAGACTTTGCCTTTACCATACTTTTTTACGCTTAATAATTTCAAACTTCAAAGAGAAATATACAGCAAACATGCCCAATTAACAAAACAGAATTTCATAAAATTGGAAAGCCAGGGCCCCAGAAGGAAGTTGCTAATCTGGATTCAGATTTCTATTGTGGGAAGTATTTTATTAATCATAGAATTCTTGACTAGTAGTAGGTCATTCCAGGCACTTTTGGACTTAGGAGGCCTACACATTCAAATGTATGAATCAGTGCTCTCCTTCCCATTATGGGCCATCATACTATGTAGCTAGCCCATGGACCATGATTGCTCATTTGTTTGCGTCCTCTGACCTGCCATGGCCCATGTCACGTCTCGGTCTTTTTATCAAGTGATCTTTTAAATAGTCAAATAGACAGTGCAAATTGCTTATCAGTATTTTTCTTTATTTGTTTTATCAAGTGATCTTTTAAATAAACTATTGTCGATCTTGCGAACAGATACTTCAATTTCACAGTGTGTACTTGGCTATGGAAAGTCTAGATTTCAAAATTCTAAGGGGCCGTTTGGATCGCTTAAGAATGACACCGACCGTTTGGATGCGTTGAAAAGAAGGTAGAAAGAAGGAAGAATGGAAAAAATAAATTATAAATAATCCAAACTCTTCACAAAGTTACACACTTCCCAATATTTCTTCTCACTTCTTCCTTTCTTCCCACACCTATCCAAACGGAGCCAATAGAAAGAATTTCCTATTCCTATTCATAAAGCATTGGAAAGTGTGTAATTTTGTAAAGAGTTTGGATTGTTTATAATAAATTTATACTTAGGTATAGAAAATTTCATCTATTTCCATATGATCCAAACAGCCCTAAATGTGGTTTCAACTAAACCCTCAAGGGCCACAACATTGCAAAATTTTGATGTTTAACTTCTGATCTGCTTTAAGTTCACAGAGTTTTACTTGGTTACAACGAGTTTGACCGCTCACCGTAGTTGTCCAAGGCAAATATAATAACTAATTACATAGTTTGAAATTTACAACCTAGCAATCCTCCTTATCTTGTATATGTGTAATCAAATTAAAAATTATTTTAAGGATACCCTTCTTGGGTATCTGTTCATCAAAAAAAAAAAAAAAATCCTCCTTATCTTGTGTTAATTAACACATATACAATGATATTCAAACAGAGATCAAAGACTTGATTACGGGTAATAAAAAATTTTAAACAGAGATCAAAGACTAATTGCCACTTCTTTTAAGAAAAAAAGACAAACCAAATTCCATCTTAATTGGCCACCATTTTAGACAAAAAAAAGGGTTTCTTCTCTGCCCATGCATATGCATGTTTTCAGATTCTGATTAGAAAAATGTTCCAAGAGCATAAACCAACCGTCTTTAAAAATTGGTAATATGCTACTAACTTATTTCCACTGATTTTCAGGACAGATCGGACCTTAAGACCTGTAATGGTATTACTACTTTTGTTTGCATATTGCACATCAATTGGATCAGAAACTTGCCCGTAGACCAGGACTTCAGTAGCAAAATTACATCATGGACAGTTCTCCAAAAAAAAATATAAATCACGTATACTTTTACCAGATAAAATAAATCGATGATGATACATTCTGCGCATAATAAATCCCAAAATTCCTGATGAAGATCTAAAATAACATACATAATAGTTCGCAACTGACTGTATACTTGCCTAATTATGCGCCAACTGTAAATTTCAGGGACTTCACTAATTTCATTGTCAACTATTTTTTTGAAGGTTAATTCTATGGTTAACTATCTTCATCGAAACAAAATCCGCTCGAGGCATGCAGAGAACATATATAAAAGTCAAAAGACAAACTAATGAGCAAACAGTATATAAAACCCAGCAAATTCACAAAACAAACACAACTACAACTACAACAGAGAAACAAAACAGAGCTCAAAGCAAAGGCGCACTATATATACAACAACTAACTGACTCAGACATGCGCTGAAGAAACAAAGACTACATTTAACTAGTTACTACTTTTATTCCGTAGCACTAAACCTAACAACAGAGCAACACTTGATCTGGAACTGCACACTCTTTCACTGGGTCTCATCTACATCGATCCTTTCCTGGCCGGCATCATCACCTCCGGACCCAGTGGCGCGCCCGCCTTTGCGACCCATCTCCTGGTACCCTTCTGTCCCCAGCTGCTCCTTCCTTGTCTGGCCTCCACGGCTCCTTCCTGCACATTACATTTATTGAACCAAAATCATCTCTTAGTTAACTGTCTGATCTAATCAATCGCATACATTATATGTATAAGTGCTTATCTTGAATTTTAGTGTAATTTGTATGTTTTTCCCAATACCTTCAGCAAGGTGCTCTTGGGCCTCGAGGCTTTTTCCTCCGGTACCACCCGGTACGACGGTCTCTCCCTGTTTAGCTCGGGCATCAAGTTCCTTCCTTTCTTGCTTCTGAGATGCCATTTTGTTCTCTTTGATACTTACAACTGTTACTTCTTTCAACTTTCAAGTATATATGTGTTTCTTCCTTGCAATGCATCGAGTCAATCCACACGAGTGAGCTATTTATGGAGAGAGAACTGGGGAGATGAGGACGGAGATGGCGACACGTTTGGGGCGTTGAGGTGCAAACACGTGTCATTGTCATGTTTCACTTGGGGTAAGAGAGTGACACGAGTTCATGCATGCCAGAGCAAGGTCGGCTATATAAGGGTAAATTTACCTTTTTCTTGTTTGCTTCAATTTATTAATTTCTAGCATTTTCTGTTTTCCGCTTGCACATTATTTGGAGATTACGAACCGCTTGTAAAACTAAAAATTTGTGGCCTCTCTGATGAAAATTTTTTGGTCAAACAAAACTCATTAATTTTTCCCCCGAAGAAAAAAATTAAATAATTCGTACCTATTCCAGTTCCATTTTTCTTCAGACTTCAGGGAAACTGGGAAAGAGAGTTCTTCCAAATTTGAATAATACATACAAATTAACACGCTTTGGTCAGAAAAGCCCAATCACTAGTCTCAAAAGAGAAAAAAACCCAAAGAAAGTGAAGAAATCTAACAGGCCCACGGCCCAGTTCACGGACACAAATTTCTGTTTCAAATAAATCAAATACAGGAATTATAAGTGTCATCGACAAATATATCATCCTAGTCATTGCTAAATACAAAGTGAATATACAGCAAATAAGATGAACATATAGACGATCTAAGTGAACACTTACAAACAAATAAGTGTTGTCATCACTTGTTCAGAAGTTTACATACATATTCAATTTATTTTCATTGAACTTATTTGTTTGTATGTGTTCACTTAGATCGTCTATATGTTCACTTTGTTTGATGTATATGTTCACTTACTATTTAGCGATAGCAGGGATGGTAAAATTGCAGATGGCAGTAATCAATTTTCAATAAAATAGAATGTGATTTTGTTTGTGGTTGTTCTAATGCAAGTGAAGAAATCTAACCTCCTATCTAATTTGCAACATATTGGGACGCAATTTGGTTGATATATGACTAAATTAAAAATTTGGTAATTTCAATCCAAAAAATAAAATAAAAATAAAATTGTATGGTAGTTACTTTTCCTATTTTTCACGAATATTCTGTATTATTATGTATTTAGGGTAGTTGCCGTTTTCAAATTAGATAATGTTCGTTGAAACCTCAAAGTATTCTTTTTATTACAACCCTTTTAAAAATAAGAAATGTTCTAGTGCTAATGCCTAATATAGCAAATACCGCCATTACAATCAATTTTTTTTATTCCACACAACTTCCGATAGATGTCCGAAGAAATACTGGTGTCCCGACAATCTTCCGGCTTTGGGCGATCATCCAGCAAAGTCGTCGGATCATGCCAGAGTTCGGCTTATACATTGTGTTTCAATAATAAATGATTCAATGATTCAGTTTAAATACTTTTGGATTCAATTTAAATGTTATGATTTGCTTTAAATGTCCTATGATTAACTATGGAACATTAGGCTTTCCAGTTTAAATGTTTTTGGGTTCAGCTTAAATATATTATGATACACTTTGTATGTTGTGGTTCATTTTTTAATGATTTTAAAATTTAGTGTTTTAAATGCTTTATGGTTTAGTTCAAATGCTTAGAGTTTAGTTTATATAATTTATAATTCATTTTTAATACTTTTGTCCAATTTCTCATTGGAAATTTACTAAATAATCGTCCAAGTTCGGTCTAAAATAAGGCTTTATTTATTTAGACATCGTTTGTGCGTTTTACCTTTCAGTGTTTCAGTTAAGTTTTCTTAACGGAGGTTCGCCGTGCAATATGGCACTGTCGTAGATTCGGAGGTTTACAAGAGTCAAGAGCAGTGGTAGGTTAGAAAAGTTACAGTTGGTTAACATATTAACGACTCAAATAATTGACCGGTAAACTATAACAGGTAAACTGGTTAGATAAAGTTTTGGTAGCTATAATTATTATTTTAACGAGTTATTGTAGCTATAATTATATATATTTTTTGTTATTAATATGTACTAACCTATAAAAATTTCACCTGAAACATCTGCGAACTGACATTTGCACTGACTTCGGGTGCGTTTGGATCGTTGGAAGAAAGAAGAAGAAGAAGGAAGAAAAAGAAAAAAAATTATAAACAATCCAAATTCTTTACAAAGTTACACACTTCTCAATACTTCTTCCCACTTCTTCCCTTCTTTCTACACCTATCCAAACGAAACCTTCAATCAGAAAAGTCCGTCTCCATTTACAAGGCCTGGTCATACTTGTTCTTTGTTTGGGAAAAAAAACAATCAGCAAAAGAAAAACACAAAAGAATGATAGTTGCTTAAAAGCTGGCGTACTGATCTTTCTTTTTGACACAAGTACGAAAGAAATTTAGAAAAGTACATAGTTCGGTGCCAAAAAAATCACAACTTAATTTTCTTATTTAAAATTTTAAAATTCAAATATCAAAATTTAAACTATTGATCTTATTAACTTAGTTTTATTATCATAAAATTTTATCACCTTAGGAGTTCACTAGATACTTATTAAGAAATAAAAATTTAATGAATCTAATTAACTATGATATACTAATTATATTATTATCATTTTTTTACATCTTTCATCAAGTATCATATGAACTCTACAAATTTTACAACTTTATGACAATGCATCCCTCGTGAAATTGAACATGATCAACTGTTTACGTTTGACATTTAATTCTAAAATTTGAAATATATATTAAAAAAGTCATGGGATTTGAAGCATCTCAAATATGAAGCAGAAGAAGTGAAGAACGATATACGTCTATTTCAAAACTTCATTCCTTTTTATATATTTTGCAAATAATAAAAAAAGGTACTATTAGAGTGCATAAAATGGTAAATTTATGGATATTATAAGTTCAGTTTTATATATTTTGCAGATAAGAAATATGAAGTACTATAACATAACAATGAATTTAAAATTTGGAATTTAGGTTCAGACTCAGACGTGCTGGTTGGGGGAACTTAAACGATTAAATTTACTCGGCGAATGATTTAATTTGGAACTTTGAATAGAAGCGACATCCCAGTTTATTGAAACCTAAATTCCAATTAAAAATAGAAAATAAAAAAGAATAACCACCAGTAACTACAAAAAGCTTCTCCAATTTTCAATCCTCCATGGACGTGCTTTGCACCATTCAAGCGAGCAATAATCACAAAAACAAAAATAATATAATAATATTAGCAACGAACTAACGGAGTCTGGATGTCATAACACAGTACAGACTATGTTGTCGCATTGCGTGTCACTGATACGTGGGCCCCAAACCTTTATTTGTGCTAGAGCCTAGAGCCTAGAGCCTAGAGGCTAAGAGGCATCTTATTCAAGCGGGTTATAATTCTACTGATCGGTTATGGTACCCGTGACCCGTCGGTTAGACTTAGACCTCACCCGTTACGACGTAACTTCGGTCTGAAGGTCTGATCCTTCTCGGCGAATAAATACCTTAATAATAGCTTATTATTATTATTAACCAGGACCAATCGGACAGTTATCATCAGGCGGAAAGTTCTGTTAGACAGATCCAACGGCAGAGATCGACCCATCGCCAAATCCAGCTCACTTAATCTTGTCCGCTTCCACCATATTATAATTTATAATATAATATAAACTACATTTCCTTTCTCCTTCTGTCTTTCAGATCCGGTTCGCGTTTCTCTCCTTCTCTCTTTTTCTTCTCTTCTCTCTTTCTCTCTCTCTAACCATAAAACCTAGGCTCCGGATCTGAAGGGAGAGATCGCAGATCTCGCACTGGGAGTACAAATTTTAGCCTTGGAGGCCATTAGAAAGCTTCTACTCGGTCGAGATGGCGGCCGCCAACGCTCCGATCGCCATGAGAGAGGCTCTCACGGTTAGTCTTTGTGCATCAGATCATGCTTTCTTTCTTTGATTCGAGTTCATGTTGATCTATTATCCGATACGAAGATCGTTTTAAGGAGAGATCTCCGTATTTGATCAGTTTTCCTTGAATTCTCTCTGTATAATGTTCGTCCAACTCGTTTTAAGCACGCTTTAAATTTTTTAATGGCTGTGACATTAGATTTGATTGAAATTAAGTTGAACTTATTTGTGTGCAGTGATCTTCAATCTAATTATGATCCATTGTCTACTAGTTTAGATGCATCTGTGACTCTTTGCTTATCAACTTACTTGTGGAAGATAAATAATTCTCTTGTAGAAATGAACTTATTATATAGTTTCTTCTTTTTACAGCTGACGAGTCTCGGAATAAACCAGCAGTTTATCACCTTTACGCATGTAACAATGGAATCTGATAAGTATATCTGCGTTAGAGAGACCTCACCTCAGAACAGCGTGGTTATAATTGATATGAGCATGCCAAATCAGCCATTACGAAGGCCTATCACAGCTGATTCTGCTCTGATGAATCCTAACACCAGGATTCTTGCCCTCAAAGGTTATACCTTGATCCCATCATTATTTTCATTTCCTGAATCTGAAGTATTTTGTGAAGACCAAAAATTAATGATTTGAATTACAAAATTTCCTATTCAAATTTAACTTGACTGAGTTAGATTATGAATGTTAAGGTTAGGCATCGTAAATTTGATCAAAATCACAAGATCTCCTTGTTCAAATTCAACTGGACTGAGTTAAATTCTGGATATTATTGTTTGCTTTTATAAATTTAGCAATCTTAAGCATTACCCCTTTGATTTTTGAGTCAATAGTATTTGATCATTAAATTGAATAACTAGAACTATTAAGTAAGCTCAATAAATAGACCAGAGACCCAAGTTGCGATTAAGATCTTCTGTAATCTCTATGAATTGTCATGCTTCTGCACTTGATCTACATCCCATATCTTGTGATTTAAGTAGGATCCCACATAACATGATTGTGGTTTACTGTAACATCAAAGGCTTACATTGTGCTCATACACAATTTTTACAATGTCCCTCACATACCTTGTTTTACCAGAAAGTTAGCAGGTTTTCAACTACTGACGTGGCAAATTGGGAACTGACTGTATTTTTAATTTGTGGAATATGCAGCTCAAATACCAGGAAGCACACAAGACCATCTTCAGATTTTTAACATTGAGGCCAAAACTAAGATTAAATCCCACCAGATGCCTGAGCAGGTAGTGTTTTGGAAATGGATAACACCCAAGATGCTAGGGCTGGTTACTCAAACCTCCGTTTATCACTGGTCTATTGAAGGCAAGTCATGGTTCATCATAACATGCATGCGTTGTTTAGGACTTTAGATGATATGTTTTGTGTATTGGTGTCCATATTAATAGCCAGTTTTGTTCTTTTCATATCTCAGGCACGTCGGAACCAGTTAAGATGTTTGATCGGACAGCTAATCTGGCAAACAACCAGATTATAAACTACAGATGTGACCCATCAGAGAAATGGCTGGTCCTCATTGGAATTGCTCCAGGCGCTGCTGAGGTATGAAATGTCAATTCTGTTTTTTTCTCCCTTGATATTTGAGTCAAGTATAACTGTACAAGCATAACAGTGTTTTGTGCAACCCGTATATTGGAATTCATAATACCTAGTGATGTCTAAAAGTATGGTCATGACATGTTACAGAGGCCACAACTTGTGAAAGGAAATATGCAACTATTTTCAGTGGAGCAACAACGTAGCCAGGCTCTCGAAGCACATGCTGCATCTTTTGCCTCATTTAAGGTGAGCAAATCTTGTTTTAGTTAGTCATTCTCCATTTGTTTTGTATTTTGTATTTATAGTTTCATGTATTGATTTTTGTCCTTTTTTAGGTTCCTGGCAATGAGAACCCATCAACTCTTATTTGTTTTGCGTCAAAGACCTTTAATGCTGGGCAAGTAACTTCAAAGATGCACGTAATTGAACTCGGTGCTCAGCCAGGTATGGCTTACCATCAATTTAGCGTGCGCTTCTGTCAATATCTGTGTTTCTCACTCCAGATTATTTGCTTAAGGCCTTAAGTCATTATATATATTTTCCTCATGAAGTTAGTTCTTTAACAGGTAAACCTGGATTCTCAAAGAAACAAGCTGACCTGTTCTTTCCACCTGATTTTGCGGATGACTTTCCAGTTGCAATGCAAGTAAGCATCAAGATGTTTTTATGTTAAAATTAACAACTTGGTTTTTGATTGATGCTACTTGGTATAAGTCTACTTAATTTTTCAAAATACTGGTACCTGTACCATAGGTTTGATTTCACAGTAAGAGTAATATATAAGTTTTTAAATATAATGGATTCAGAGATGTATCCTAATTTAAATGGTACAAATCTAATCATGTTGCATCATATCTTAATTTTGCAGATTTCTCAGAAGTATGGCTTGATATACGTCATCACAAAGCTGGGCTTGTTATTTGTGTATGATTTGGAAACAGCAACTGCTGTCTACAGAAACCGTATTAGTCCTGACCCAATATTCCTGACAGCTGAAGCATCTACTATTGGTGGATTTTATGCTGTTAACAGGCGAGGTCAAGTATTACTTGCCACTGTCAATGAAGCCACTATTATTCCCTTTGTTAGTGGCCAGGTGTGTTTGCTCGGTCCTCTCTCTCATTCTCTCTCCCCACATTAATTCTATCATCAAAAGTTACATTTTGTGGAGCAATTATTCTAGAATTAATGGAGTTGTCACATTTTCCAGCTGAACAATCTAGAATTAGCTGTGAATCTTGCAAAGCGAGGAAATCTCCCTGGAGCAGAGAACCTGGTGAGCTAAAGTTGAAACTTTTTGATGCTTTTTATCATATATAATGGATTGTTTGTCACTCATGTTGTATTGTCAGTTTTTTCCCCTCTGTATAAGACTCTAATGGCTTGAATACATTTACAATTTTTCCAAACCTTTGTAATGAGTAACCACTTACCATATTATGTATTTATGGAAAAACATCTAGCTTGTTGATGGAAACGACAGATAGTTATGCAACTTCAATATTTTTCCTCTTCAGTTTACTTTTGGCAAGCTCACACCTTTGCCTACTTTAATGACCCTGTGTATTTTTGTGAGCAGGTTGTTCAAAGATTTCAGGAACTGTTTGCACAGACAAAGTATAAGGAAGCTGCTGAACTTGCAGCTGAATCTCCTCAAGGAATTCTTAGAACTCCGGATACTGTGGCAAAATTTCAGGTACATCTTGGTTGCTTCAGTTTTTGTCTTCGAAAGATACACGGAACTTTATTTTGTGTTAATGTAATGTTGATTGTAATATCATATGCAAGGTTTTAAAATGCGATTTGTGCCGTTTAGTGGTTGGGTGGTGATTTAGCGCTTATCGGTGATAAAATGGTGATATAACGGTTGTGCGGCGTGAACAAAAATCTTGATAAAACAGCGATAAAAAAACGGAGTTTTTTAAAAGCTTGATCATATGCATGGGACTTACCAGGATTGCTATATGTTTATCTTTTGTCGCCAATTTTTTTCATTGTAGAGTGTGCCTGTGCAAGCTGGACAGACACCACCTCTGTTGCAATACTTCGGCACACTTCTAACAAAAGGGAAGCTTAATGCCTTTGAGTCTTTAGAATTATCCCGTCTCGTTGTCAATCAAAACAAGAAAAACCTTTTGGAGAACTGGTTGGCTGAGGACAAGCTCGAGTGCAGTGAGGAACTTGGAGACCTCGTCAAGGTATTGACTGTATTTATGATTTTTCTGGTCTTGTTTATTTTTTACTTTTCTGTCCTTTAAGCAATAAGGTTCATAATGAAGTTATTATTAAAAACTCTTTTTTGTGTGTGTAGACTGTGGACAATGATATGGCTCTAAAGATATACATAAAAGCGAGGGCTACTCCAAAAGTGGTTGCTGCTTTTGCAGAGAGGAGAGAGTTTGACAAAATTCTCATTTATTCCAAGCAGGTATTTGCCTGGTACCCTGGAGGATACAAATTCATTGGGGGAGAAAGGGAAAAAAAAAGTTTGTCGAGTCTCACAATATGTTTTGATTTACTAATTGCAGGTGGGGTACACCCCAGATTACTTGTTCCTCTTGCAGACAATTCTAAGAGCCGATCCTCAGGTACTAATTATTTTATTATATAAGCATCTTAAATTAATTTCCTTGATGCCTTCTTTTTTGTCAAATTCTTGCATTTGTTAATACCTCCCAAGTCCCAAGTAACAACCTATATGTTAGAAATCCGAGGTAGTAACTTTTTATTAGTAAAGTAAAAGATTGATTGATTTGATTCACTATCATGTCTAGTTAGTATAATAACGTTGTTTATTTGTGTCCAACTTCCATGCTTTCGGGGCTATCTACTGTTGATATCTATGACTGACATAAGTTTTTTTTGCAGGGAGCGGTCAATTTTGCCCTCATGATGTCACAAATGGAGGGTGGCTGTCCAGTAGATTACAATACAATAACTGATCTTTTCCTCCAGGTTCATCTGCTGCACTTTTTATATTTTCTTTCATTATACATATCCATCTGTTAGTACATGGCACTGACTATTCACTTCTGTTGTGTTAATAATTATAGAGGAACATGATCCGAGAAGCAACGGCTTTCTTGTTGGATGTTTTGAAGCCAAATTTACCGGAGCATGCTTTCCTTCAGACCAAGGTTTTGTTTTTTCCTCTTTGTGGTTTTAGGATAACTTCTGTTCTGAGAGGCGCCAAATTAGTTCATTGGCAACTTACTCTTTCTCATTGTTAGGTTTTGGAGATCAATCTGGTTACTTATCCTAATGTCGCTGATGCTATTTTGGCCAATGGAATGTTTAGTCACTATGATCGCCCTAGGATAGCTCAGCTATGCGAAAAGGCTGGATTATTTTTGCGGGCTCTTCAGGTCCCTTCTGTTTTTCTGTACTTATTTACTTCTAGATTTAAAAAAAAAATAAAATGAAATCAGCTTAACAATCTCTTTTTCGTTGGCCTTGCAGCATTATTCAGAGTTGCCTGATCTAAAGCGTGTTATTGTTAATACTCATGCCATTGAGCCTCAGGTTTGCTTTGTTTACTCTTTTTACTGAAATATTAGTTGCAAAAATATCAAAATTCATACTTGTGTGCTGATATAACCAGGCTTTGGTTGAGTTCTTTGGGACACTTTCAAAGGAGTGGGCACTGGACTGTATGAAGGACCTTTTGCTTGTCAACCCCAGAGGCAACCTTCAAATTGTTGTTCAGGTAACCTATGCACTTAAATTATGCTGTAGTGATTCTATGCTGAATTTTAGTGGCTTGACATTCTTTGTATTTTCATTTTTTCCAGACAGCTAAAGAATATGCTGAACAACTTGGTGTGGATTCCTGTATCAAGCTGTTTGAGCAGTTCAAGACTTTTGAGGGTCTGTACTTTTTCTTGGGCTCGTACTTGAGTTCAAGGTAATTTGTCTGTTGCAGGAGAACTGTTTCCTTTGCAGTGGAGTTTCTTTATTTAGCTTCTTATATTTTTGTTTATCCAATGCAGTGAGGATCCTGAAATACACTTTAAGTACATTGAAGCTGCAGCCAAAACTGGACAGATCAAAGAAGTGGAACGCGTAACAAGGGAATCAAATTTCTATGACCCTGAGAAAACTAAGAACTTCTTGATGGAAGCTAAACTGCCTGATGCACGCCCGCTTATCAATGTTTGTGATCGTTTTGGCTTCGTCCCAGATTTGACCCACTATCTGTATACCAGTAACATGCTTCGTTATATCGAAGGATATGTCCAGAAGGTAAGTTGTGTTCTTTTATGAGTCAAATCTGGTATAGTTTATTTTCTTTTCCATTTAAGAAGTTCCTGAGTTCCAACTTCCTTTAATAGGTGAACCCAGCTAATACACCTATGGTGGTTGGCCAACTTCTGGATGATGAGTGCCCTGAAGATTTTATCAAAGGCCTCATCCTTTCTGTACGGTCTCTTCTCCCAGTTGAGCCACTTGTGGAGGAATGTGAGAAAAGGAATCGGTTGAGGCTACTTACTCAATTCCTTGAACACCTTGTTAGTGAAGGTAGTCAAGATGTGCATGTGCACAATGCTTTGGGAAAGATCATCATAGAGAGCAACAACAACCCGGAACACTTCCTTACCACAAATCCCTATTATGATTCACGTGTTGTGGGCAAATACTGTGAGAAGCGTGATCCTACATTGGCTGTCATTGCCTATAGGCGTGGGCAATGTGATGATGAGCTCATCAATGTCACAAATAAAAACTCGTTGTTTAAGTTGCAAGCTAGGTATGTATGATGTTTATTTTTTTTTATCCCATTTTTGCATTACCTACACGATAAGAAGTTGAGATGATTCTATTTTTATTTTTTACCTTTAATTATTTTGTTACAGGTATGTTGTTGAGAGGATGGATTCTGATCTTTGGGACAAGGTTCTTCAACCTGAAAATGAATACAGGAGGCAACTTATAGATCAAGTTGTTTCCACTGCTCTACCAGAGAGCAAGAGCCCTGAGCAAGTCTCAGCAGCTGTCAAGGCCTTCATGACAGCTGATCTGCCCCATGAACTTATTGAACTACTTGAAAAGATTGTGCTACAGAACTCTGCATTTAGTGGGAACTTCAACTTACAAAACCTTCTTATTCTCACTGCCATCAAGGCAGATCCATCTAGGGTGATGGACTATATCAATAGGCTTGACAATTTTGATGGACCTGCTGTTGGTGAGGTTGCAGTTGAAGCACAGCTGTATGAGGAGGCCTTTGCCATATTCAAGAAGTTCAACCTAAACGTACAGGCAGTTAATGTATTGTTGGATAATATTAGGAGCATAGAGAGGGCTGTTGAGTTTGCCTTCCGTGTAGAAGAGGAGGCTGTCTGGAGCCAGGTTGCAAAGGCTCAGCTGCGGGAAGGTTTGGTTAGTGATGCCATTGAGTCATTCATTCGTGCAGATGATGCAACTGAGTTCCTGGCTGTGATAAAGGCTGCCGAGGATGCAGATGTTTACCATGACTTGGTTAAATATTTGCTCATGGTTAGACAAAAGACCAAGGAGCCCAAGGTTGATAGTGAGCTTATTTATGCATATGCTAAGATTGACCGTCTGGGCGAGATCGAGGAATTCATCCTCATGCCTAATGTTGCCAATCTCCAAATGGTGGGTGACCGGTTGTTCGATGATGAACTCTATGAAGCTGCTAAGATAATTTTCCAGTTCATTTCCAACTGGGCCAAGCTCGCTGTCACTTTAGTTAGGTTGAAGCAATTCCAAGGTGCTGTGGATGCAGCTCGCAAGGCCAACAGCGCAAAGACATGGAAGGAGGTCTGCTTTGCTTGTGTCGATGCTGAGGAGTTCCGCCTGGCACAAATATGTGGTCTTAATGTTATCATTCAGGTATAGACAGTATTTTTGTAATGTTTTATCCAAGGTTATTGTTTAACTAAGAAATAGAGGAAAAATCTTGACCAAAAGAATTCCTTTTCCTTGGTTAACAAGTCTTATCCTGCACCACTGTGCCTTTCTGGATTTAGCTGTATGACCTGAATTTTTTAAGGACGACTTGTGAATTGAGTGGCCTTGCTTAAAACATTGTGTAATTGGTTCCAGCACAAGCAAGTGTTCAAAACCTTTTCTAATTTTAGGGCTGGCTAATTTGGAAGCTGTTTCAAATTATTATTTGTATTTGGCCCTAATCAAGCAATTTACAAGTTGCTTGAAATTATGTACCCTATATTTGTAAATGATACCGAGGAACACCAAGAACAACTTACTCTCAAAGAAAGCACCCATATCAGAAACTGTACTTTGAAACATCTGGTCATTCTTTGAAGAGACTGATGACCTCCCTTCAAGAATAAAAAATAGTTTCCTTTTGCCATTCTATCTTCTGAAAAACATAATAATAATTGCACTTTCATGATTACAATGTCATTCTATCTTCTGAAAAACATAATAATAATTGCACTTTCATGATTACAATGTCATCTTGATGCAAGAATACTTTTATTTTGTAAGTTTCTACCTTTTTCAATGCTTACTCTGATGTACTTGTTGCATATGCCAGGTTGATGATCTTGAAGAGGTGAGCACCTACTACCAGAACAGAGGATGCTTCAATGAGTTAATCTCTTTGATGGAAAGTGGCCTCGGTCTGGAGAGGGCTCACATGGGAATCTTTACCGAACTTGGTGTCTTGTATGCTAAGTACCGCACTGAGAAGCTCATGGAGCACATCAAGCTCTTTGCAACCCGTCTCAATATCCCCAAGCTTATCCGTGTTTGTAACGAACAACAGCACTGGAAGGAGCTCACATATCTCTACATTCAGTATGATGAGTTTGACAATGCAGCCAGTACCATCATGAACCACTCACCTGATGCATGGGACCACATGCAGTTCAAGGATGTTGCTGTCAAGGTTGCGAATGTGGAACTGTACTATAAAGCAGTGCATTTCTACCTCCAGGAGCACCCTGACCTCATCAATGACATGCTTAATGTGCTTGCACTTCGTCTGGATCATACCCGTGTTGTTGATATCGTCCGTAAGGTTTGTGTACTCTCTTTTCCTGCTTTTGTAAACAGAAGGAACTAATTTTGTTGGTTGTAGTCATCGTGCTAACGCATCCCCATTTATTAGGCTGGCTACTTGCATCTGATTAAGCCCTACATGGTTGCTGTTCAAAGTAACAATGTATCTGCTGTTAACGAAGCATTGAATGAAATTTATGTGGAAGAAGAGGACTATGATAGACTACGCGAATCAGTTGATATGCATGATAACTTCGATCAGATTGGTCTTGCGCAGAAGGTATTTAGCTTTCTTGTGATAACTTCTTTTTATTCTGGGAAGAGTTTTCATCTAATTAGTGTAATGACTCTTGGCAGCTTGAGAAACATGAGCTTCTAGAAATGAGGAGAATTGCTGCATACATATACAAAAAAGCTGGGAGATGGAAGCAATCCATTGCTCTATCAAAGAAAGACAATATGTACAAGGATTGCATGGAAACTTGCTCACAATCTGGTGAGCGGGATCTATGTGAGGACCTCCTTGTCTATTTTATTGAACAGGTATATTTGTTAGCTACATTTCTTATCAATTAATTAATAATATCCAATCTCAGAATTCCATGGATTGTTCATTTGAGAATTTTGATGTTTTGCAGGGCAAGAAAGAATGCTTTGCTTCTTGTCTCTTCATTTGTTATGACCTCATCCGGCCAGATGTTGCTCTTGAGCTTGCTTGGTTTAATGGAATGATCGACTTTGCTTTCCCATACCTATTACAGGTACAAGTTACTTTTCTATGTTTTAATGACTAGTTTTATATGTCTGATTTTATAACAAGATAATGAATTTCGAAATGGATAAACATATGGATAAACGGTCTTTCTGATGTACTTATAGTTCATTCGCGAGTACACTGGCAAGGTGGATGACCTCATAAAGGATAAGATTGAGGCACAAAATGAGGTGAAAGCCAAGGAGCAAGAAGAGAAAGAGATGGTCGCACAGCAGGTTGGATTTCTTTACTTATATTTCTGCAGTTTGTAGCCACATGCTATTATAGGTGTAGTCTGCTCTGCTGTGAACAGTTGGACCAAGCCTGCCTTGGAGCTGTTGCTCTTAGTGCCTGGTAGCTCCTGGAACAACTGACACTGCAGCCTACTTCTTAGTATGGAACCAATAAAAAGAGATGACTATTTATTTTGCTTTTTAACTGTACTTCTGGTGGAAACTTGCCCTCCTTGAAATAAATCATAATCCTAAATTCCTAATTTTCCTGAAACTGTGCAGTCAGATAAGTTCATTTGAATTATTTTTTTTTTTTTTTGCAGAATATGTATGCACAATTGCTGCCTCTGGCTTTACCAGCCCCACCTGGCATGGGGGGCCCAGCTGGCATGGGACCACCACCTCCCATGGCTGGAATGGGAATGCCACCAATGCCACCCATGGGAGGTATGGGAATGGGAATGCCACCAATGCCTCCATTTGGGATGCCTCCAATGTGAAACTACTGAGACTGTTTTGAGTCATCCTTCTGCAAGGTCTCGGTAGCGTAGACATCTCTTCTAGAATATTCTTAGATATAGCCTTGTGTGTTTCTCTTTTCATATATTCTTTTCAGTAGCGGGCCAATTTTCAGGTCTCTTTTGTGGAGGATTTCTGCATTTTGACATATATGTCGACAGAGCATTGTGTGATTAGATTTGATTTGTGGATTCACTCTAGACATTCTGGCCCGGTACTGCTTGTAACTTTTTGTATAGGGGTACTCTTTTGGTGGTTGATAGACCTTGAGTAGCCAGTATTCCTTTGCTTTTTCTAAGTCAGATAGCTTTTTCAGTTGTATAATTTGACAACATTCAACTTATTTTGGTGCATGAGGATACTGCTGGTTTTTCTTTGTTTATGGACGATACCTGTTTGCAATATGCAATTGTTTGTTTTAGAAATTTTGCTTGTTTTGCCGAGGTCATGGTCTTGTTCTTTTAAATCGTGGTTTTAGTTTTGGGGGCAGATGATAGTATCCTCCGCTTCTAACACCCAGGGTGTCATATATATATAATATACGTATTATCAAATAGTACCAAGAAAGTGGCGTGCAAAAGAAATAAAAGTCGTGCAATATGAGACAGGGACTATAAAAATAATTAAAGGTTTCTTCTAAATAATGGGTGGGGGTATTTATGATGACTATTGCTGGTGTATATGGTCCTGCAATGTAACTCTCCATGTCTGATCGAAATTATTTAAATTGTAGCTCACTATTTTCACACAAAGTCAAGAACCGTCTTAATCGGATTTACAGGTAAGAAATTAGAGTAATTGGGAGCTGCGAGAGAGAATGATAAGTTTAATTTTATTCAAATGATTTATGGATGTTGCTCGATTACATGTTTGTTCTATATATAAACAGCTTAGATACATTCTAGTTATAAAAAAATGTCTAAATACATGGGTTAAGAATTCCAGTGAAGAGGGAATGCTGAGACATCGCTACTGCTTTTAGAATGGACAGTTCCGTAGTTAATCCTTGTTGATTTAACTGTCTTGTCCAGTTCCGCTTTTATCTTCCTTAACACCCCCCAAGCCAATTGATATGCCGCATTGAGCTTGTCTCTTAGGTGAATCTTGGGGTGCGTTTGGATATAGGAAGAAGGAAGAAGAAGGAAGAAAAAAAAATTATAAATAATTCAAACTCTTCACAAAGTTACACACTTCCCAATATTTCTTCCCACTTCTGCCCTTCGTCATTATATCAGCTAACTGGTCTTTAGAACATATAGGTCTTGATCAAAATGAAGTTTACGTGGATTTCATTTCATTCTATTTCAATTGAATTGATTTCATAGGATTTCGTTGGATCTAATTACATAAGAATTCCAATCAAATGACACCAAATGCCTTTATTTTGATCAAGAATTGTCCAACGAAATGAAATGAAATGAAATTCCACGTTAAAAAAATAGGATTTTGATAAGGGCCATAATCGAATCAATAGCTGGTTTGAAGCAACCCTTTCTCGTGCAAAATGAAAATTCCATTCCACATGTTTCGTACAATACATTCTAGTTATCTAGAAATGTCTAAATACATGGATTAAGAATTCCACTGAAGAGGGATGGTTGAGAAATGGCTACTGATAATTAGAATGAACAGTTCTAGTAGTTGATCTTTGTTGATTTAACTGATCTTGTCCACTTCCTTTGTATCTTCCTTAAGGTTTTGCTCGAGAATTTGAAATAAAAGAAAAAACAAACAAGGTCAAATTTTGAGTTCAACCAACTTTTCATTTTTATTTTCATTCTTTTGTATAGAGTTTCTCTAAATTCTCCCTAATTTATTTCCATTTTTCTTGACAATTTTTTATTTTGGAGCATGTTAACACCATTCACGGGCGGAGCCAAGGCAGGGGCTCAGTGGGCTTGGCCTCCCAAATATGTAGAATGACCTCTTCAAAAAATAAAATTTATAGATTAGCCCACTCATATTATTTTTCTGGCTTCGCCACAGATAAGAATCGGTCAGTTAACCTTCTTCTCAGTTAACTCGATGTCTCTCTTGATCCTAACCGTCTGATCGATCCAAAAGGTCAATGAAATCCTATGATTGGAGAAGCCCAATTCGGCCCCACAATTGATTATATAAACGAATTTAACGGAGCGTGCTTGCCCTAGGTTTCTTTTGTTCTGTTCTGTGTGCGGCGCCTTGGCCATCTTCCTTCATACACTGTCTTTCGAAGTCTCAATAAAATTTCACCTCGCCTTATGATTTTTTTTTCTTTTTGGTTTTCTTTATGATCGCCTTCATAGTCGGAGTATAAGAGAAGTTTTGTTGTTGCAATTGGTGAGAAAAGCGATGGCAACTTTATCAAGAAGGCTATTTGAAAATGTGGCCTTTCTTTTCGCGGTTGCCTATATTGCCATGGCTAGAACTCCAGCTGGAATGGATATTTGCAATTCCATTCCGGTCTACATCTTTTTCGGCCAAAATTTTCAGAAAATTAATACTACCTCCTTTCTCTTGACATCCTGTATCTTTCTGTACTCGTCTTTTTTATAATTTGTTTGCTTTAGGAGTTAATCAAACCAAAAGGAAATTTAGTCATAAGGACCCTTAAAAATTGATGAATATATGTAGATTTCTTTTATGTCTGCATAGTTATTTCCTACGCTGTTGCTTGCCGTGATGCTTAATTTCCAACAGGAATATATTCTAGGATTTGATGATCAAAATAATATACAGATGGGATTTTATTTGATTAGAATTGATTTCTTAGGATTTTATTGCGTCTAATAGTAATATAGTATGGGCATTCTGATCAAATGAAATCAAAATTATTTATTTTGATAAAAAAAAATTCAATTAACATGGAAAATTTATAGAATCCCCTAGGAAAAACATTCATTTTAATCAGAACCTTACTAAAATCTTTTTTGAATTAATTTAATATATCTGTCAAACTCAGAATCTGGAAGAACTATAATTGAAGACCACTTTATTCAAATACTTAGCAACTACATCACTGGGTTACAACTTACAACAAAAAGAATACTGTCATAAAATTCAGAAACTTAATAATGATATATAAACATTCAACGACTCTTGTGCTTTATGATAACAAGTACTCTCATAGAACAAGTTTATTGAGGATTTGGAGGCCTGCTATTAGCGGCAGAAACCCTTGAGCCCCACTCGAGTAGTTCTTTGCTTGTGTCATCTTTGTGAAGAATAACTTCTATAAAGCACAGGCAGTCTTTCTTCACATTTATTGCCTTGTCTAATGCACTTTTGAGGTCCTCCTCAGTTTTAACCTATTGACATGGAAATGGTAAGATTAAAAATCATAGCAAGGACTGTGGCTCTAATTATTGTGATCTCAGTTGTTGTCAGTGAACTTCGAAAATATGGTCTCTTTTAGGATTATTTTCCTTAAATGCTTTTCTATAATGAGACTTTAATTTATTCTCATAGAAATATATTGTTGATTCTGTTAAGAAGAGAAATAATTGAAATGCAATGTTGATTCTGTAACAGAACCTAGAAAATTTTGGTTCCTTTAGGACTGCTAATTTTGGGTTTATTCTGATGGATGCATGCAGTTTGCCTCATGGAGTTGAATTATAAGAAATTGAAATTTCATGAAAGAACTCAGTTGTGGTCTGTATACTGGCTTTTAGAACAATAATTTCCTTTTAAAAGAATTGGAAGGAAGAGATAATCATTATTTTGATTAAGTATCAAATGTATGGGACTATTTGCAAACTGTGAGTATGAGTATAGTATATAACTGATAATGAGCTTGGATATTAAATTCCCAAATCTTAGGTCACAGTATTTTGCAAGCTTTTGCCATTCTGCGAGAAAATAAGTTATCTATTTACAATCGTTAACGGTAATATTGTACTGATGAGGAGAGCTGATACCCTCACTACAAAAAAAAAAAAAGAACAAATTAAGACAAAAAGCATGGGATGAAGGAACAATTTCAGGAAAGTGCGATTGACCGTATTTACCTTTGCAGTCCAGCATTTCCCTTGACCATTGTGTATGGCCTCAACTAAGCCGGTGTAGTTCCAGTTTTTTATTACATTGTAGGGGCCATCATGAATTTCTACTTCAATTGTGTACCCACCATTGTTAATCAGAAAAATTATACTGTTCTGAGCACATCGTAGCATGGTTGAAACATCTTGGGCTGTCACCTGGAAGCTTCCATCTCCGATGCATGCTATGATGCGTTTATCCTTGGCTGCCTGAGTGTACCCTAATGTCGCACCGACTGACCACCCAATGGATCCGTATTGCATTTGGAATTCATAACTGATTTGAAATAAAACTTATAATCATAACTATCAAAACTTTCAAAGCCAAATATCTACCAAAACTACTTGACAAAAAGGCACAATAACTTGCTGAAAGATACATATATAGAAAACTCACCCACAACCCTCAGGCAGTCTCAGTTTCTGGCAATTGAACCAAGAATCGCCTGTCTCTGCAATAACAGCAGTCTTATCTGACAACAGCCCTTGAATATGTTTAAAGAGCACGTTCACTCTTAATGGTTCTCCAGGTTCACAGCCTCGTGGTTCCCCACTCGGCACATAAATTCTCTTGTAGTTATCAAATGCCGTTGTGTTACACTTAACTCGTTTTGCAAATGCTTCCAGGAAGTCCTTCATTGATACGCATCCAAAAGCTGGTCCATTGGCAACAATCACTCGGTCAGGTTGTACGATCACAGCTTTCTCCTTCTTGAGTAGAAGTGAGTATCCAACTGAGCTGTAGTCGTTGAAAATTGGGCCGGCAAAAAGGTAGGCATCAGCAGACTCCACAATTTCTGCACAAAAGGATGTGCTGACAGCTCCCCAGTAGGTACCAAGAAAGCGTGGGTGGTTCTCTGGTACTAGACCCTTGGCTGAGGGCATCACAGCGATTGGATAGCCTGATGCATCAGCGAGTTCTACAAATGCAGCTTTCGACTTAGTTGAACGAAGATTAGGACCTCCCACCATTACAGGCTTAACAGCATTGTTTAGGAATCTGGTACAGGCCTCAACTGCTGCCTCAAGATTCATCTTGTTGCTAACTCTGTTTATCATTAAAAATATGAATTCTAGAAATGAAGAATGGAATGATATTAAAAGAAATATAATTAAAGGCAGTCAACAAATGGAATGATATTTGATAAGGCTTACATTTCATTAATTAATTAATTACCTTGGTGAGATGAAGAATGGAATCGGGTCATGGCTAAATGTGGGATGAGGAAGGCCAGCAAGATTACAACTAATACTTATGTACACTGGCTTGCTCTCCTTCAATGCAGTTGAAATTGCCATATCAATTTGCTCTTGTGCATTTTCCAAATTGTTCACCACAGCCTAACAAAAGCAATTAAGGGCACTATTATTATGAGCTTGTCAAAGAAACACTAGCATCACAGAAACTTAGTTATTGAAATTATGTTAACCGTGTTACTGTGAGTCTGTGACCAGCCATCCAAAATTGGGGCATGGTTTTGTACCTGATGACATGTGACAGTCTGGAAGCAGCGAAGCTCCTGGGAAAAATCAGGGAGCCCGATGGTGTGGTGAAGAATACGGTTCATGCCAAAGTCATTCGAGTTGGGCCCACCTACTATACAAATGACAGGAAGGTTTTCACTGTAAGCACCGGCAATAGCATTGATGATGCTGAGGCCTCCAACAGTAAAAGTGGCAACGCAAGCACCGACACCACGGGCCCGAGCATAGCCATCAGCAGCATACCCTGCATTGAGCTCGTTGCAGCAGCCAATCAGGTTAAGACTAGGTTCAGCAATAAGGTAGTCCAGGAGCGTAAGGTTAAAGTCTCCAGGGACGGAGAAAACATCGGTGGCACCAATCTGTCATAAAAAGAACTCTTGTCAGGCCTAATATTAGCTCTTCTATATATTTTGGACTATGAAATTTATGCAAACTACAGTTTTGTGCTGACAGCCTTTTACTCATAGATCTCTAATGGATTTAGCAACACAAAATTGTTTGTATATACTGGATATATATTTGATTGGACGGGTACAAAAATCCTCACTCATGATTATTTTTTTTGTTCTTCATAAGTTCATGCTCGTTATGTTTCAATGGTGTCTTTTTGCTTAGAGCATATGTCGATAAGACTACATTGATTCTTTAATTAGTTCCTTTCTGAAGGAAGTCGTGATCAACCAATCATATATTGAGGCTATAAATAACACCTACAACACTTGTCAGGCAACACTATCCCTTGAAACACATAATAATCAGCTGTTGATATGCTTAAATTTCAAACTAAATTAGGTAATCGTTAGTTATTTACCTCAACAAGCCGGCGTGCAAGGTGGCAGCCGAGGGTGGCCTGAGGAGGAACTGGATGCTGCAGTGCTGGTGGCTCAGCTGTGAGGCTGCTTGGGACCGGGACAACATCAACATTGTTTATAACATGATCAGAATCTTTAGTTTCCATTGTTCTAGTTGAAAAGAGAGTGGAAGAAACTTATTTTTGAGAGAGGAGAAAATGATGTTTGACCCTTGCTTTGAATTTGCATAGGAAAAGAGGGCCTATTTATAGTACGGTTTTGTGTGGCCTGATTTGTGAGATTTGTTATTAGTTTGCTCATTAGTAGTAGGTTCAACAAGGAAAGAAAAACCAGGGGCAGCTGGCGTAAGGAGGTAAATATTTCTTGTGGAGAAATTCATAACGTTAATGCATTTAATTGTCCCGTGGAAACAGCTGTAAAGCTTCTCACATTAGTTGGGATTAAGTCTTTTTTTTATGAACGATTAAGTCCTAACATATATTGCACCTGGAACTAGAAGTCCACATATATTAATCATTGATTTTATTTTTTAATTATCTATATCAATTTAGTTTCGTAAAAAATGCGGTTGTTCTATTCAAATTAGAATTTAGCTCGGATTATATAAATGTTTGCCTAATGATATGTTGGTAGACGCGCGTTAGGAACTATATATATTCTAACTACATATTCATAACCAAACCAATATATATATTATAGTGGCTCGTGAGTCGTGAAATTTTTTTTGCATTGTGTGTCGCTCGTGACGTATAAAATTTCTCTTCGAATAAATTTCACATATAATACATAGGTTGTTTTATTTTGCTTTATACTTGAGGCATATATATAATATTTAAGTAGCATAAGGTAACCTATAAGTTTTAACAAACAAAACAATTCATATTTTCTGTGCGATGTGAATTTGAGAAGATCTAAATCATCTATTTGACATAAATTAAGTTTAATATTCAAATTTGGAGAAAAATTCATAGTCAAGGAAATGATAAGCCGTAAGCCTGGCAATTGCTTTTTACACGGCCTCAAATAGCAATACACGCCAATTTCTTTAATTTGACCGAAATATCCTCACCAACTGAGGATACATTGATACAATCTCCGTACATGTACAATTTCTTTTGTTTTGTTTCTTCCGTGCCTCGCTGGTCATACAATTGGAAATGGATAATTGGAAATGGATATACAGAGTGTTGTAAGTTGTAACTAAAGCTATCAAATGTGATAAGTGACACCGGAACATGCCGTTTTGTTTGCCGTTTCATTAAGGAACACGATATAAAATTTCATTTCATTAACTGTTGCATTTTCGAAACAGCACAAAATTCTGTTTCATTATTCATTCCACTACAAAATTACACATAAAACGGTTTGAAAAGAGACGAAACGGTTTGAAATAACACTATTTTTTGTTCGTTTACCGTTTCGGTATTGAAATGAAATGAAAATCGGTGTCATTATTCATTTCGTTTCGGTTATGCGTAACGTCAAAACGTGATAAATGGTAAGATTGACAGCCCTAGTTGTAACAAGTGAGAGGATTAGTATAATGGAATATACAGTCTTGTAACAAGTGGGAGGGTTAGAGTAATGGATAGAGATATTTTAGTCAAATTAAGAGAATTATCGTGTATCAACATATTTTAGTCAACTATTTTTCTTTGGTGACTTTTTTTTTTGGGTGATTTAGATTTATGCCACTGTAAATATTTGAAATTAGAGATATGCCATCACTAAACGACAAATTATTTTTTTGCCACTAAAAAATTAAAAAAATTAGTTTTTTTGCCATCAGACAATTATTTGACAACTTTACCCTTTTAAATATGCCATTATAAAAATAAAAAATTAGTAATATACCATCACAAAAGATATAATTGGTTTTATACCATTATAAATCATTAACAATTAGTTTTATCAACTTTATACAAATTATTACAAATTCTAATTACTAATATATTATTAGCTTTTATGTGAAAGAAACAAATAACCATTATTATAGTGATGTTTTTTTAGAAGTAAAGTAACACTCTATCAAGTCAAGTATATGCGTACAAATATAAGAATTAAAGTAACACTCTCTGTCCAATATAATAATTCATTAAAATTCGTATAAATTTGAAAGGAGCAAGGAAACTTATTTTCAAATTAAATATGGCAAATATGAACGCCTTTGTTTTTTTTTGTTTGTTTTTAATAAGGGGTAATTTGGTTATTGAAAAAAACTAATGACAAATTTAGTAATGGCATTTTTAGAATTTAGCATGTTTTTTGAGAAATAGTGGCATAAAACTAATTTTAGCAATTCTATAATGGCATAAATTTAATTAGCAATTTAAGAATGACATTTCCCTAATTAACAAAAATCACAGTGACATAAAACTAATTATCTCTTTTTTGTTATTGCTCGTCTGTCAGCCAATATTTTAAATAGTGTTTTTCTGTGTTCAGTGGTTAGCAGTGATAAAATGTTTCAGCTGCGATAATCGCAACACCAAGATATTTCTATAAGCTCAATTCCATACTATGTTGTATGGGTATGGGTACGAGTATTGTACCCGGTACGATTCGGGTTCGGCGATACGAAATTTTAAAAAAATCTCCGATATAGGTACGACGATATATATATTATATTATAAAATATAATATAATGTGTATAATAAAATTTTGTTTAGTTAAGACTTGGATTTACATAAATAAATGACATAAACTTAAAATTTACACAAATAAATGACATAAACTTTGACCATTGACCATTGACTATATCGATACTAACTGGGTACGATACCCGGTTCGTACCCGGTACGGATACAACTGATGTTCTAAAGTACCGGGGTAACCTAGATTCCATATGTATCTAAACACAATATACACAATATGTAGTATCATATCAATTTCAAATAAACTGGTAAACAAAATATCCATTCCAAACATAATAAATGTTTATTGTGCTGATTAAAATAAAGAAATTGATTAAAATAAAATAAACAAAATATCCATACTTATAGTCTTATATCTATCAAGAAGTGCATTGCTTGAATTTGTAAAGTGAAGTCACAAAGCCACAAAATCAGTACAATATACACTAACATATTGAAAAGTATAGAAACAGTAATTTTTATATAGATAATAAAAAATTGAGAAGGATGCTAATGTTACAAGTATGTAGTGTCACAAATTCCCACAAATTTATTTATTTTATTTATATTTCGTATTTTAAAATTCATATATCGTATCTTAATCATTGTCATTTTTATGAGAAATGTATTCTTATAAGTTTTTTTTTTTAAATTCATCTGATAGTTGATCAAGAGGTAAAAAAATTGATAAATCTAGTTAACTATGATAGTTCAATTATAATTTTTTTAACCTTTTATCTAGTATTAAATGAGTTCTAAAAATTATAAAATCTTATTAAAGTACATCTCTCATATAATCAGACAAGATCAATAATTCGATCTGACATTTAAATTTTAAATGTTTTTAATAGCAAAAAAGATGCAAGATAACAAGCGTGACACTAAATACTGTTAATTGAAATGTTCCTCTTCAAAATTACTTAATGAGAGTTTTTTTTTATCTTTAAGAGTTGTGGTGACTGGTGAGGATAGAGAAGAGCAGAGAGACTAGAAAAGTTCATCAGCGGCGATCAGCAAAGAAAAAATTGGTGAATGGTTTCTAGCTCGTACGTAGGTTTCGATGTTGTGTGTATTTTCTTTCAACAGTAGTGTCAGCTTGGCGTATTTTATTGCATTATCATTGCTTAATATCTAATATTTTATCGCCATCTGGTAAACGGTAATATTATGCTGCGAGAGCAAAAAATTCGTTAAATGCATTTATTATCATTTTATTACCGCTATTCGGAGCCTTTAGTTTCAACTTTTTTCAAAAAGAAAACACCAGGCCGGATCGATTCATCTAAATTTTGTTAAATGAAAAAAAAAAAGATGATGCATGAGGATTGAAAAAGAGTTACAAGAAAGAAGTACCCAAAAAAAAGGTGATGCATGAAAATTAAAACTGAAGAGAGTTACAACTTATAACAAAAAAAAAACACCCAAAAAAGACGATAAAGTATGTTAACCTAAGAGTGTTGTATTGAACTTCTGTTTCTATAGGAATCGTTTGGATGGTATGAGAATTAATAAAGAAGAAATAAGGATGTTAGGGAAAAAAAATATTGGGAAGTATGTAATTTTGAAAAGAGTGGGAAGATGTTAATAAGAAATGTTGTTTAGATAGTGAGTTAGGAATAAGCAAATTGATATTAATTTAAATAAATTATTAAAAAATTATTATTTTAATATTAAATAAAGTACTAATTAAAGAGCACATAAAATTTTATTTGGTTATTAGTATTTAGCTAATTTTGTTGAAATTATGTATATATAATTATTGGAAGATGTTATTCTTAAAAAAAGCTATTCCTAGGAAGAAATTATTTCTTCTTTTTATTCCTAACTTGTTTGGATGTCTAAGAAGAAAATATTCTTGAAAGAAGCTATTCTTCCTATTCTTTTGCAATCCAAATAACCCATAATGAAACCGGTAATTAACCCAATAGTTACTTTTCTAAAAAAAAAAAAAAACTAAAGTGAGATCCCCATTGACGAGGGATGACGACTTGAAGTTGACGAGGTGCATAAGATTTGGATTCTCCTAAATAATTTATTGCAAGATTCTCTCTCTAAACAAAACAGGATATACTTTGAATATTACTCTTCCATACCTTCGTTTTCGAATTCAAGCCGAAAAAGTGTGAATTATTTATTAATTTATCATATGTAAAAGACTTTTTAGTTTTAGGTCTTGTGTTAAGACTTAATTTATTCGTAAAATATCTGACGACTCTTTCAATGAAGCACATAAAATATGAGTAATTATTTTTAAAATGTCAAGTCAAGTAAAAAATAAATAAACTTTTTTCACTTATAGAAATTAAGAAGATATATTTGAACGTCGAAGTCGGTATAATAGAATATATTTTCACATTTTGTCGTTTTGTGAGGAAGGTACATCTTCCTCACGCACCAGGGATTTAATTTGGCCATCGGCTGTTTAATTGATCTATTCATGAAATTACTAATTGCACGCACAATAAAATATATATACCTAAATATTTGCAATATTTATAATTTTTTTTTGTTTTTAAAAAAATATTAATATTTTTAATAGAGAAGTGTTCCGCTGCTACCCATTTTTATTGCCATAAGTTGTCACAACTTCATATTTTATTAATATTTGAAATTTTTAAAATTGAAACGTTGAATTCTATTCGTTGATCTTGTTCAATTTAACGAACGATGCGTTTTTATATAAGTTTTATAAAATTTAAAGTCGGTTTGATAATCGATCAAGTGACCAAATGATGAGCGTATTAGAATCAAACTGTCATAATTAACTAGATTCGTTCATTTGTTGACCACTTGATCGAGCATCAAATTGACTTCAAATTATATAAAACTTATATAGAAATGCATTACTTGTTAAATTTAACAAGATCCACAGTTTGGATTCAGCATTTGAATTTAAAAAATTTCAAATACTGATAAAATATAAAATTGTGGCAACCTGTGGCACCGAAAAATGGTTCCGCTGCTCTTATTAATATATATTTTACATTACAAAAAATGAATTACGTTTTTAGTATATAAGGCTAGACTTGCATAATTACTCTCTCATTCTGAAATTTATTAGAATGCTCTCCAACTATAAAGATTTATTGGATTCTGGAGAGATTTCTTCCATCTATATGGAATTCATACTTTTTTCCAATCAAATATATTTTTATATATTTCATAGTAGTACAGACAATTTTTTTTAAGAAATTTACATTTCATCCCTATGATGACAATTCCGTTTGTTCACCCTCATAATGTTTCTTGATGTAATAATTGTATTGAGAGGATTGCTAAAATGCTATGCGCAGCACGAATAACCTTCATACTACGGATTTGTTATTGAATTTCATGCTTCAAACAACCGATCCAAACATCTTCTTCAAATTGAAATCTCATTAGAAATCAAATTTTATATTTTTAAAATATTTTTTACTATTTTCTCAGATTTTTGAAAATCACTGTTATTGAAGGTCCAGAATTTATTAGATTAAGTAATTTAAAAAATATGAGAAAAATAGTAAAAAAATATATAAAATTTAGTTTCTAATGAGATTTCAATATGAAGAAGATAATGAATGGTTTGGATCGGTTGTTTGAAGCATAAAATTCAATAACGAATCCGTAGCACGAAGATCATCCGTGCTATGCATAGCATTTTAGCAATCCTCATTATATTGATATTGATATAAAAGTCATTTGGTTAATTTTCATTTATTTTAGTGACTCTATTGGAACATCTTCTAACTCCGCCATAATTTCACGTAATGGTATCGATAACTTCCATTAGTACGTCCCTTTTTGCCTATTTGATTGTTAAATTCCAGTATAAACCATCTAATTTATAATGGACAATTCTGATTTTTTTTAAATATTTTAAAGAATGCCCTATAACTTTTTTACTTTTTAAGCAAAAGAAAAACAATCGTTTTAATATTTTGGGAAAATACAATAGTCCCGAAACACTGCTAGTCTGTCGAATAATATATATGGTGGGTGCCGTGCGGGTTGCCAATCTAAATTTAGCACACCGTTCGATTTATATTTAGCTGAAGACTGGTACAAGGAAATTCATTTATTAAAGGTAGGTACGCGTGGATCGCTGTATCCGGGCTTTTTTTTTTTTTTTTTCGTTCCTTCTCTCTTCTATTAAAAATAAAATCCGCAACGCCCTTTGGAACGCCTTTACCAGTTTTACGAGTCTGAAATCGTAAATACTTTGGCTAAATTTTGATCGGTTTAGAACTAATTAGATTAACGTTTTTCTTAAATTTTTAAAAAATACTTAAAAATTTTGAAAATTTGTAAAATTTGGTCCGCATGGAAGATTTCAATGAGATCATATTGGAAGGTTTCATTTTAAACTAAATTTAGATGTATTGATCGTAACTTATCATAGCAAAACTCTCTCTGTATATATATAAAATTCTAGTTCTTCTAACAATGTTTGCTGACGAAAAAATGTGCATATTCATTGCAGATGAAACAGCTCTTTGTTTCCTTGTGCCGTAACTGAATTGCTAGCTTTGTAAAGAATGCATGGGCATGAACTTCTAGAATACCAAATAATTATGAAAAATAATAATATTAATTAAATGAAAGATGATTTATTTTAGGCGGAGTTTTGTTAGTTCTCGAAAATCCAACAGATTTCAAGTATTTTCCAAATCTTCCTAAGTTACCTAAGTATGGGACGCCAGTATAAATTAGCAATTAATATTATATCAGTAACCCACTAGCTTTGGTACAAAAATCAGGTGTACCGTGTACTGAGACAAACAAGAGACATTTGGGCTATCACTTTTTTCATCGTGTGGAGAGAGAGATGTACGCGTATGTTCTCTGAAAAATCAAAACAACCTACTGCCTCGATACAAGAAATACTTTCAGATTGCTCTACCTCATATTTAGGGCTCAAAATGAGACGGTTATTGTTCATCCGGCCGTATAATGTCTGGATAAAAATGCTACCTCTTTTTTTGTGTTCTACTAAAATCTTGTACCACTAATCATTATTAGCAAGTCATTATAAAAATTTTAGTGTTAAACTTTATATCCAAATTTGCAAAATACAAAATTTCTAATAAAAATTATACACCCGGCTATAATTTTACTATGCAGATGACCATACCATTAAGCTTTGTTTGTTAATTTGTAATCAAGCTTTTATGGAGCGCATTAATATTGCGGCGAATAAGTATATCACATTTAGAAATCCTGCCGCTAAAATGAAACAAGATTTAATGCCGAAATTGTAAGATCACTCCGTTAAAATATTTGTGTATTTCTTGCTTTACTTTTGTAATTTTCTATATTTCTTGTTTTATGCTTGATTATAATTGTCATTTTTTTCCTACTTGACTTGGATAATTGATTATTGATTGAAACTAATTTTGAGCTTTGGAGGTTTAATTTAAGTCAACAATCGGTTACAACTAGTATTCTTTTTGTTTTATGCTTCATTCTTTTTGTTCACCTTTTTCCTTTCGAGTAATATAAGGATTTAGTAATTCGTTGGATACTAAAAGAACAAAAAAAAATCAACTAGTATTCTTTTGTCTATGCAAATTGCAACTCCGTTAGCTGGTTTGGTTTTTGATCTGTAGGTACTCGGGTGCAAGAGGCCAAATGGCACCATATAATATCAACAAATTTTTTTATGCATTTTACATATCCCTACGACCCTACCCATTTGCTTGAGTGATTACATAACAACATTGCTGTCTTGAAACTTGAAAGCAACTCTTAATTTTTTTAATTCCTAATTATCTGATTATTTTTTCGGAATATTATTTACCTTGAAAATGCTTGTATTTGTTGCAAGAAATACTTTGCTTAATTTCTAGCAATCAACTTATTATTAGGGACAAAAAAAGAAAGCACATTAAGCCTTAATTAATGTGAATGGAATAATAGGCACACAATATTTTTTTTAAAAAAAAAACTAAACTAGGGGATCAAGGTTTTCCCTGCAGACCGGCCGTGCATGCTCACTGCTCACCACGGTTCGAAAATAAATTTTATATTATTTTCATTAGAAAATGGTATAAAAGTCTAAGAAATAAGAAACATATTGTGAAAATATTCCAACATTTTTTGGCGGGAACTGAGGGTAATATGGCATGACATGAAAAATGAGGAATATTCGTTTTACATTTCAAATTCGGCTGGAAACAAAAAACTAAAAATAGATTTGACAGCCATTATTATTATTTAAAAATCGATTATACTGAATTTTGATTGTTTATCTATTTCTTGATTTATGTGAAGTAAAATAAATATAAATTTATACATAAATATTCTGTTGTGAAATACTCATTCATCATTTGAAATAAATTTGGTAATTTTGATATTAAACTTGTAAATCTTCTTGGTAGTTTAATTCTGTTCTCTTTATTAAGCAGCACATAAATGTTTTTTTTTTTTTTGTGAAGATAAGCAGCACATAAATGTTGACTTTACTCTTAATACATTCTTTAATATATTGACATAAATACAAAGTAATAGTGGGTTAGCTTTGCCACTAATCCACCTGATGTCTTTTAAGAATGGTTACGACTTACGATTTGTATGTTTCTCGGAGAACATGGGAAGAATTGTATATAAGCCAGGTATAAAGACACCCCCTGTAGTTTATTTCCTCTGTTCTGTTTTTGTTCCAGACCCTTTGCCACTAATCCACCTGATGGGTGATGGATTTTAAGAATGGTAACGATATGTATGTTTCTCAATCGCGACTGTGGGCTGGTTCTAGGGCTTAAGATCTACAAATGCATTCTATTGCAATAAAAATAAAGTGTCTATGGGTTTTTATTAAAGAACCAATGGATCCCAAAAGTAATCAAGGTACAAGATCTCTAAAATTGGAATTATTAATTATTGGGATTCTGGGAACCATGCTGTAGTCTTTAGAGCAGTTGATGGTGGCTTTTATAACTTATAAAGCTGCGTACTGTAGTCTAGATAGTCACTATTTAATTTTATCTAAAAAAATAATAATAAAAAAGGGTTAATTAGATTTATGCCACCGTGAAAATTTGAAATTAGTAAAATGCCATCACTAAATGACAAATTAGTTTTATGTCATTGTGAAAAAGTACAAATTAGTTTTTTGCCACCGGAGCCAATTTTACCCTTTTAAATATACCACTACAAACATTTGAAATTAGAAAAATATCATCACTAAATGATAAATTAGTTTTATATCACTAAAAAATTTTGAAATTAGAAAAATACCATTATTAAATGACAAATTAATTTTATACCACTAAAAAACTTTGAAATAAGAAAAATGCATGTTTTAATTCCTTTATAGTTGTTCTACTTATGATTTAGTTACTTGCAGAAAAAAAAATCTTAAGAAAAAGAAGTTCAATATGAGAAACATCATGGAAGCACAATAGAAGAATTAAAAATTAAACCAAACATATGATATGAGAAAACGTTAACAATTAAGGGTTCATTAAGAGGCTCGATGCTTATATGTAAATTCGCATTTAAGTCCTTCCCCACTTCTTCAACCACCAAGTATCCAATAAGTAACCCATCACACGAAGAAATAGAATGTCATTGGGGCCGTTTGGATCGCTTAGGATTAGGAGGAATTTTCTATTCCTAAGCATAAAATATTGGAAAGTGTGTAATTTTGTGAAGAATTTAGATTGTTTATAATAAATTTATGTCTAGGAATAGAAAATTTTTCAAATTCTCACTTAATCCAAACGGCCCCATTGTTTTTCTCCAACAAGACAGATCCATTCTCAAAAATCACCAAAATTACGCGAACAACATACAGGTCTTGAACTCCAATTTCTTACTGCACGAGCTATAATTTGCCAAATCCAAAAATTTATGAATAAAGAAGTACCCAACAATGGAGCCATATGCACGAAAAGAGAATACACAAGATAAAATTCTGCTAATTAATTTCCATTATCGCATAGGGATGAGTATCGGAAGAAGACGGACAATATGGTCCATAGCCCATAGGTTTATTAATTTCCGTTCAGACCTTAGGTTTATTAAATAGGCAATTTAGGATTTTTGAAAAATATTGAGAGAAATCACAATGATATTTTTGGAATTGAATCTTTTTTGGAATGAGATAATGACACATTTCTAATTTACATAATTTGATGATGACATAATTCTAATTTACAATATAACAATGACATATTCCTAATTAGCTAAATTTCACATTGGCATAAATCTAATTATTCCTAAAAAAAAATCTAACGCTGCGCTTCAGAAGTAAGGGTATGAGTTCAGCATCCGTGAGTGCTAACGGACTTCGATTTTAAAAATTAAATTGATAAAGATTATAACATCCACTGGTAAAAATGAAACAAAAATGATATACAATTATAGGAGTCTTTACCCAATTGATAGCGGAGGATTATTTAAGTGATGTTTGGGGAAAAAAAAATCATATAATCTATTTCAGACTACAAAAGATTAGAAATGACAACACAATTTTCTCTTATTTAAGGGATGTGAAGCAGTTTGGATTTTGATTTGAGGACGAAACTGAAAAGCATAGGTACTATACATACACAAAATAAAAATGACATTATGCCATGAAAATTATGAAAAAAATTATAGTCTTAGTTAATCAAAATGTGGATGTAATTGTTTCATTAATTTTGAAAAATATATTGTTCGTTATAATTTTAACTCATGCACATACACATAGAATAACAAGTTCTTTACAATCATACTTCAACACTAGAATTGCATGAAAAGTAACAATCGCTTAATCCCAAGAACACAATAGCACAAAACATATGTTGGCATTCAAACTGACAGATACTTCAATACTGGGGCGGAGGCGGGATTTGGAGATTTGGGGGGGGGGGGGGGGGGGGGGGGGCGGTGGTGATAGCATAGGTGCTAACTCCAAACCTAAAAAAGACAATGCCTAAATATATTTTTAATCTTCAATGCACACACCTAAATTCTTTTTTGTAAGATAAAGGGTGCGTTAGGATAGGTGTGGGAAGAAGGGAAGAAGGGAAAAAGTGGGAAGAAGTATTGGAAAGTGTGTAACTTTGTGAAGAGTTTGGATTATTTATAATTTTTTTTCTTCTTCTTCATTTCTTCCTTCCAATACTTCAACACTAGAATTGCATGAAAAGTAACAATCGCTTAATCCCAAGAACACAATAGCACAAAACATATGTTGGCATTCAAACTGACAGATACTTCAATACTGGGGCGGAGGCGGGATTTGGAGATTTGGGGGGGGGGGGGGGGGGGGGGGGGCGGTGGTGATAGCATAGGTGCTAACTCCAAACCTAAAAAGACAATGCTAAATATATTTTAATCTTCAATGCACACACCTAAATTCTTTTTTGTAAGATAAAGGGTGCGTTAGGATAGGTGTGGGAAGAAGGGAAGAAGGGAAAAAGTGGGAAGAAGTATTGGAAAGTGTGTAACTTTGTGAAGAGTTTGGATTATTTATAATTTTTTTTCTTCTTCTTCTTTCTTCCAATAATCCAAACGCACCCAAAGACGAGAGAGAAAGAGAGATTATAATTTATAAGGCTTTCATTAATTTATAAAGGCTTCTGTGATGGACTAATGGGCTTGGGGTCAAGGTCTGCTTTGACGGGGTGCTTAAGTCTTCTAATGATGGAATCAAGTATAAATTTCAATATACTATAATCACATAAATTTAACAGGGAGGGGGACAATGCCCATTACTGGCACCCCCTGTCCCTCTGCCCCTGCTCTTAAAAATAGAAATTAACAGTACGGTCAAGCAATTATTGACAACTCAAATAAAGCAATTAAATCATAACACTACAAGATCAAATAAAAATTTAAAACTGAAGCACCTAATTATGATGTCTTAATCTTCTTGTGCACCATCTGTGTCCTCTTCTTCTTGTGCAAGACAAATGTTTAAAGTTTTTAGTATAACAATCATCAGTCATCACTGATATTTAGTGCTACAATTGTATAATTTCTCGAATTTCTGTCCAGAACGTTTAATTTACAACCAGCCACCAAATCTTATCTCTTTAAAACTACAATTATTGTTAGTAATTATGATCAACCAATTGGAGTAATTAGGTTGTCGCCTCCCCTTCCAAGACGGATCGACTTCACCTCCTGTTGCGCTAGCGCATCTCTCTCGACAGCTCAGCGTGCCAAATAGGTTATACTCAGTTCGTGACTTCGTGTCATGTGGTGAAGCTTGTTATGCAATAGGCTGCGAAGATGAATTTGGGAATATATCATCATATGGTAATGGTACATCCTCACTGAACAAAATATCAAATTCGGATGGACCGAAATTGGTCCTCTACACATTAGCGAGATTCCCTTCGAGGGGTGGCTGGGCTTCTTATTGGGTATTTATAACAGTTGGTCCATATATTCCACTTTGGGCTGAACTTATGGAAGGTGTCAGTTTGTGTCTACGTGTGTGTGTGTGTGTTTTTTTTTTGAAATTTTTATTTGGACGCTCTGTATATAACAGGGATTTCATGATTTCAGTGCCGCTGAGAAAATTATCACCAATCAAACTTTAATAAACCAGAAAGTAACTGTAAGACAAAATAATTCAATTAGTTCTACATAATTCTCCAGCTATCAGAAGCTATAATTGTATTTCAAAATTTTAGTTAATAGTGCATATTCAGCAAAATTTACAGCAGATTACTACTCTAACTAAACACAAAAAGCAATAATATAAAAAAAAATCGCCACCTAAAATCTGTACAAGAAATGGAAAGAACTAAAGACAGCATTAGCTATCTGAAGGGTACCTCAGACCAACCCACCATCCATCGATCTCAGAAAATTATTTGGTATCTGGTACCGAAGATTTTTACTTACAAGTTACCAAAATTTTTTTTTGAACTGCTTTTGATTTTTTAAGCATCATCCTGAAATAAAAAAAAATTCTATACCATATCCTTCACATCAGCAACTGTTTTCTTGGCAACAAGAGCACGGCAAAGAGGACAACTCGGCTGAGTCCGAAGCCATGCCTCGATACACTCGGGATGGAATCCATGACTACAACTCGGTATAACCTTCAGCTTCTCTCCTACAGTAAACATGCCTAGACATATGACGCACTCTCCATTCTCTCCTTCCTTATACAATTCCACTGGCATACTAGTAATGGTTCCTACATCAAGGCCAGATGATGCATGGTCAACTCCCTCTTCTGTGCTAGCAACAGTAGTCGCCGTGGCAGCAGCAGTTGTCGTGAGACGGTAATTGTAACACGTCCAGCGAAGATAGAGATACAGAAGACTGATTAGGAGAAGGATGAATAGGATTGCTAATAGAAGGACAATGCTATGCCCATGCAATGCAAAATCTTTTTCATCTAACGAACCGTCGTTGTGCCAGTGAAACGGCTGTGCCGCCGGTGGTGATGCCATTTTAAAAGAATTTACCAATTTTGGTAGCTAGCCTTCTTTGGTTTGGAGAGGGAAGGAAAAAAAGGAGTGTTACGACTTTTGTGAGAAATAGTGGATGAGGATGTCTTTCATCTGAATCATCTCTCTTTCTGACTCTTTTGGTGTTAGCGGAGGTACTTTTTAAAAAAGGAGTAACGGCAAGTGACAGGCCCAATAAAGAAAGGCGTTGGTTACTGAGGGAAAGGGTGGCCCTTTTTGGACGCTCCCGAAAATTCTAGAATAACCTGAGATTTGAGCAAGCATCATATTTCCTAATTTGCAAACTGGGATTTCAGATGACCAATTTAATTGGGTAAGCTTAATTAAGATTTCTTTTGGACTCGTAGATCGATGGACAGAGACGCAATCATTGCTTTAGCCGGAGTTAAATGAAAGAAATAATCAAGGCCCTGATCAAAATCTCATGATTTTAACATGGGATTTCATTTCATTTCATTTCGTTGGAAAATTCTTGATCAAAATGAACGGATTTGGTGTCATTTGGTTAGAATTCCTATGTAATTAGATCCAACAAAATCCTACGAAATCATATGAAATCAATTGAATTGAATTGAATTGAATTGAAATCCCATGAAAAAACCATTTTGATCAGGGCCTAAGTGTCATGTTCTTATTTGTTTGCAGATTTTATATAGTTATTTGAGAATAAATAATTAGCACACACAATTTTTCTATGTATTTATATTTATTATCGATGAACAAACATCTATTGTAAGTTTTAACATATTAATTAACAACAAGCGCAAAAATAAATAAATAAATAAATGTGTGAAGGCTAGTAATTATTAATGAATTCTTAAAAGATGATATTTTCTTTTACCAACCTTCAAAATCTTGGATAAAAAATAATAATTGAGGCGTCAGAATTTTCTGAAATAATATTAGAACAACAATACCATTATAAAAAAAACAAGGATAATTCTATGGTGGACAGAAATCTAAAATTGGGCTTGAATCCTGATCTATGTTCATAATTTTATTTGAACTATCTGGATTTAATACCTTTGGGGCCGTTTGGATCGCTTAGGAATTTAGGGAATTTGAGAAATTTCCAATTCCTAGGCATAAATTTATTGGAAAGTGTGTAACTTTGTGAAGAATTTGGATTGTTTATAATAAATTTATGCCTAGGAATTGAAAATTCTCCAAATTCCCATACCATCCAAACAAGCCCTTTATAAAATTTAGTCCACAGTTTAATTTGCCAAAAAATAATAATATAATTTTAAAATTAGCATTCTTCCATATTATTGAGTAACAATTTTATCATCGTGTTCTTGCAAACCAACTCAAATTACACTTTTTTATATACGTCCTAACGAACCATTATATAACATTATACCTATCTTCTAGTCCAAAATTACTTAGTAAAATCACTGTCTAATAATAATATATATAGACAAGTATGTGCATTGGATAATAATAATATATATAGACAAGTATGCATAATTAGATAAGCGAGTGCGAATAAATAATAGCTAAGTATAAATTCTACTTTCTGTAGATCATAATATTGAAAATTTTTTGAACGGTGAACTGATAAGGGTAATAATCCGGTTTGATCTTTTATATCCACATTAACAATTGACGTTGACCACAATTAAGAATTTTCTTTATTTTTGAAGTTTCATCAAAGTATATATGACGAAAGAAAAATAAAAAGATATTTCTCCGTGCCGTCCGTGACGAAGATATATCTATAAGTGATTTTCATGAGGTTGCATGGTTTGTCTTTTATGATCTGCACAGATTCGTATATTAGATGCCTACCCGAGTAACTCCTTAATGACGACAGTTAATTGCCTGAAATGGTTAAACCAATGTTGATTTGGTTAGGTATTAAAGTTATAATTGTTAAATGAACCGGTAGGTGCACTTGCTAGCTAGGGGGCCCAACTAAATTAAGTACCAACAAAATAATGTCATTTATTTGCCTAAAGAGACAGCCTGCCTAATTTAATAAGACGGACGTATCCTACTCATTGCCTATTTGCCTTTTGGTGATTAGAATGACACAGATCAAGGTGGTATCGAAGACCTTCAAAAAGATAAAAGAAAAAGAAGTCATCCCCCAAAAGCCCAAACGAGAGAAACAAACAAAAAGCAGCACAAGAAGCAGAATTGACTAAAGAGATATACGCACTCTGATAATGAACGAATGCATTATCTTTGCTTTCTTTATATTTGAAATCTTCTTATATCAGGATGATTTCTTTTCTCCCAAGCCTAACTCGTTTTATTAATTTCCATTATTGATCTTATCCAATGTGACACTCTTTATAGTGGAGCCGAATAAAATAGTCGAAAGTGTTTAATTTATTGGGCCTTATCTAATTAAAGAGAGGTCTAAAGTTGGAACGATACAACAGCTTGGGCCATTGCGTTATCGTTTTGTTTATTTTAGGACGGGTCCCGGACTACCGGTCGAATTAGTCAGATTTTATTGACATATATATTCAATGCAGTTACAAAATTATAATCGTCAAATTATAATATTTTGTAATGAACAATTTATTCAAGCCATACGGTCGGACGAATTGCGGATTCCATTATTTCAAAAGATATAAATGTTAGCAATTATTATGAACAATTTTTTGAGGGTGTAAATCAAATATAACCCAATATACAATTACAAGAAAGAAGTTTTCAAAAAGAATTTATGAAATAATATTATACACAAAAATTTAACCCAACGTATTCTAATTAACTTGCTAGTGCTAACAATATCATTTACTTGACAACATTATTAATATAATTATAAACAAGCAGTTTATTCTGATAAAATAAAAGATAAAAAAATTAGAGGATTCCTAAAGAGCTTTCATCTTGAAAATAATATTAATTCAACGATAAATTAAAGGCTTTTAAAATGTATGGAATGTTTAATTTAAATTACACGTTGGGTCCAGTCTAATTTTAGCAAGTATATATGGCTTTAAAAAGTATTACCCATATCTTTGGCTGGTTAAAGAAAATTCACTCCGTTGCATAATTATTTAAAATTAAAATTGGCTATTGAATTAGGTTGCTAGGCGAGTTAGATCATAGATGGTTGCTTATATACTCTTAGCTGTCGTCATATTCTTTATGTTATTATTATTATTATTTTGGTTTGTTTATCTCCTCTCTTTCTTCTAGTTTGGTTTGACTGATAGAAAAATAGAGAAACTGATTTTTTTTTTAAAAAAAAGAATCCTTCAGAAAAAAAAGAAGTCTGTACTCAGTTGGTCTTTGTACTTGATTTCAAAGCCAACGCTCTGATGTATTGTTGGTTCAATAATGAAGCAGATATTATTTCTTGTCGATGTTGAGAGATATATGTATCAAAATTCTAACTCCAGCCTTGTATACTAATGACGGAACCATATTAATTAAGTTTTGGGGTGGCACTTCATCGGAAAAAGAGAAATCGTTTATCATGATTTTCTAGAAAAAAGGACACCAGAAAATAGGTACTTATATACGGTTCAAAATAATTATAAAATTATGTCCTATTGTAAATTTTAATTCCACCATGGGATACTTTTGACTCTGATATCTCTTATTTATATATACATTTTGACCATACTTAGCACCAAAATACTATCCAAATCAATGATATTCAATGTGCTTTTATGCTTTATTTTGCAAGATTGGATACTGCCATAGCAATTTGATTTGTTTTGTAGGAACTTAGTAGATTGGGCATAATTATCACATAAAAAGGTGGATTTATAAGAAGAAAATGACTAAATGGAACTCATAGCACTGTAGAACTCATCCTAAGCTTTCCAACGATCTTTGAATCACCTCAATCGGAGTCCGGATGAAGAAATTATGGTCAAAATACTATCGGTGCGCAGTGCTGGAAAATAATTTCGGTCTGAAATTATTTATTTCGGTCCGAAATTACGTGAAAAAGTCAGTTTTGGCAAGTTTTGAAGATGGAAACTTTATTTTATGGTATGATCTCGTGAACCCTTGCCCTAACCTGCCTGGCTGCCTCCCAAGCCTCCTTCCTAGTCATATATGCACGAAATTACAGAGATGAAAGAATGCCACCTTCCATACTATAATTTCCACCACCGTTCTCACGCCGAAAGGCGTGGGATTCCACCTCTCGCAGCGGAGCACGTCCATGGCAGCAACTTTGGAGCGATTCTGGACGCGACAGCGGTAGAACCGATCCAACCACGACTTTGGACGATCGATATCTTGAGTTAAAAGCGATATTTGGTTTATTCGTTCCTTTTCTCTTGATATTTTGATTTGATGGAGTTTGTATCTTATTTTTCTTGCATGTTAGGATAATTAATGATGTCTTAGTAGTAGTTAGTAGATTAGTTTAGTATTTTGTGATGACTTGATTGCTTTATATTATGATATGTGATATGTTTTGTTGAGAATTATATCTTGCTTGGTTAATTTAATTATTTGATTGACTATTTACCTATTGATGAACTGCAGCACCATTAGGACATTAAACTAGAACAAATAATTAGTTATTTAAGCACTTGAGGTAAGCAAATCGCTCGAAAGAGGAGGTTAGTTTGTGACCGAAAGGTGTAACTTTTACTGAAATATGCCTATGTCCCGGTGAAAATTGTAGGCAAAGGTGCTTTGGAGCTAAACTAATTGAACACAAATTCTTAGGACATTATTTGCATTTATTTAGAGTCTAGAAAATACCAAAAATAATTTATTTAATTGCACTTTAGATAATTGTCTTTTTAAATCATAAAACTCCAAAAATTAATTGTCTAGCTTTCGTGAGGAAGTAAAGTCTAGTAATCAGTTGTACTGTTCCTTGGGTTCGACCCTAAAGCTTAACTAAAACGACTAGTGAGGTTAGCTCTAGATTATAAATTTATTTGATGATCTAGATTTCAAATACCTTCATCAGACTCCTTCTCTACCTTGAAACCTTTTTCCAATTTGTAAATATAATGATTAAAATAAGATCATGACGACAAACTTAAAAATTTAAATAAGCTTATGCGCGCGCGCGCAGAAGACAAAAACGTAAGTAACTAATAAGATAAGTAACAAACTTCAATATCTCATATGTCGACATCTAAACAATAGATAACTACAGTATAAAAACTTGTGAAATATTTGAAAAATAAATATTACAGTGTTGGAAAATTGATCAAATTTCAGTATAACAACTTGATCAAATTTTAGCTGCAGCTCATTATTATCCGGCCGGCAGCCTTTCAGAACTTTCTATGTTGGAAAATTGAACTCAAATTGAAAACGTAACCTTTTTCTCAAACTGGCATACCAAGGTCAGATAGTGGTCTTGAAGTTGAAATCAGGGAAGCTCTGCACATCGGACAGCTTGAATGTGAGCTCAGCCACATATCGATGCACTCTGGATGAAACATATGGTTGCATAGGGGCAGCACTTTAACCTTGTCACCATCAGCCAGATCACCTAAACAAATCGAACACTGAGTATCCGACCCAGTCTCTCCCTCGAACAATTCTATGGAAATACTGTGGACTTCCTTGGCATCAATGCCATCATGTTGATTCTTTTGCATTGTAGTGTTGCTGGAGTAATTGCTCATCTCGTATCGCTGTACCATTATATGACTGCGGCAAAGCAACTTGAAGAAGAGGAAGATAAACAAAACAGCAAGAAGGGGACATACAATAGTCAATGAAAGAGCGAGGATTCCGCTATGGCCATGAACATGAATCAGTGCAGATTGTGAGTCTTGAGAGTAGTTTGAATTTTCCATTATCTTTTAGCTCTACCAAGCTCTAGTTTCAGATTATTTTATGTTTGTGTTTCCCAATATTTCCATCGCTCGCCTCTGTCTCTCTTAAATAGGCTTGACATCAATCATACGCTTTGTCTAATTGAAGCCCCACGTATTCAATTCGACATGTTAGTACAAAAATTAATTTCAGTTTAAATTAATTGGAGTTTCACTCAGCAAATTCTTTTGTGTTGTTTTATTCTTATTCTATTTTTAAAACAAGCTACGAACGGGACAGATATAAAATATGAGACAGGCGAAAGAGTAAACTAATATGCATCATTGCACTAACTTTGGACATTTGCAAGGAAAATTGCACAACACAATATTTTGTTCCACGGGTAATGAAACAAAAATGTATCTCAAATTAATTTCTGCAGAAATGTCCAATTCCTGTTATACGCTTGGCTGATCATGATAGTTCTAAAATAAATATGGAAGGTAGGGAATGCATATTAAAATACCACTATTATTTTGTGGCGATAGTTTAATAGACATTTTGCTTTTTATGGACTTGTGGAGTGACACGTAGTTCTCGGAAGGCTTCATATACACTTAATCCTGGGCCTGGGCTGGCCCAGGCCCCAACTCATTGATTCAGACTTTGCTCGGAATGAAAATAAAGGGTGGATATTGAAAGAACTAAATAAAATATAATACAGAAACTATCAAGTTGGCGAAAAAATTAATTGGTTAGAGGTTGAAGCAGTACTTCTAAGGAAAGTTGGCCACTTGGCCTCGCACGTGTTATATTTTCTTCATTGGCAACATAATTAAAATAAAGAATTAGGTGAGTGTGTTTCGAGTCTGAGAATAAAAACATACATTCGACATTTCTCTAAATTAATAAAATCTAAACAAAACTACGGAAAACAATTTTAATAACCACATTTTGATGTTCCATATAACGCCCATATTTATTTGTAGTTAGTTACTCAACTAAAAATTTCGGACGTGAAATATTGGGTCGTTTCCGTTAATTAATATTTTGCTTAATTTATATCATATGTAACTTTTAAATTATAAAAGGAATTTACTGGACATTCGCACAGATAAGACTTAATTAGGAAGTTAGTTCTTAACATACACACTCACTACTTCAGAATTGGTGCTGCAATCTAGCTTGATCGAGATTGGCGTAACTCATATTTCTGAATTGGGTGTAATAGGGGTTGTTGGTTGAGGTGGTTGTCCTCCAGGAATATGAGTTGGGTCATTTGGGTTTATTGAGCAATTACAAGTTATGCTAGCTTTTCAATGATGGTTTTGCTCTCGGTGTCAGTATTTATGGTCTCCCATGGTTGAAATTTTTCGATTTTTTTTTGTTTGCTCGACTAGGCAATCGGTCTAGAAATAGGCCAAATAGAATGGTTTCGACTTTAGTTTAGGGTCCCGGAGCGAACCACGCTCCTGTGTAATAATTTGATTCTATAAAGTAAATGAAAATAAGATTTAACGATGTTCAACATCAATTTGGTGCTTACGTCCTCACACATGCACACACGTCTCTATTTTTTTATTGATTTTATGTTATACTGCTACAAGGTAGAAGAAAAATATTAATAGAAAACATACGAGAGAGATACACATATGCTCATTAATTATCCTTAATTTTTCCCTCTTTTTTCTCACATTTAGATATCCCACACAAGAAAACCTAATATTTCATAATTAATTATTTTGTGGATGTGCCAACCATTTCTTCTAATTTACATGTTAGTGTCGTCTAAAAATTATTTTGTCGCCAAAGTCATCTCATTCGAGTAGCTACTCGATCGACCGACTGACCACTTGGGAATCCATGTGGTAAAAAACACAACCGAACACCTATTCTAAAAAGGAAATTAACGCATAACTATATATCACCACATCATGTTTGGTTGTGGTATATAAGGTTATGTAAGCATAACTCTTTCTATATATGCAAAGTTGTAAATGCAGGATAAGAATATAATAGCACTTAGTTGTTTATTGCTTTAGAAACATATAACAATTAACAAGAATATTGAGAAAAGTGATAGTTGTTACAACAACAATAATAACAATAATCTTTATGTTTCAAAATTTTACTTGGAGAGTGGTATATATATATGTAATTAAATGTCATCATTAAATTTGTAATTGAGTGATGGGAAAAATATATGATGCTCTAACCGTGAATTACTTTTTCACTGTTTATGGACCTCGCCCTTAAATTTAATCCATTCATGCTCTCTACAATCTAGACGTCAAATTTTATAAGACACATATATTCAATTAAATGTCTCTGGTATAAATTTGGCCGTACTGTAACTTCAATCAAACTGTGACCGGACTGTCCGTAACACATCTAAACCGAAAATAACATCGATCATGATCTAATATATGCGTGCCTACTCCTAGATAAAACTTAACAAATCCATTAACTGTGATATTTAATATAGCCCAAAAAATTCGCAATTCATACAGGTGTGTTTGGATGAGCCGGGAATAGGGAATAGGAATAAGAAATTTCGGTTTGCGTGCTTATTCTTATTCTTGTGCAATCCAAACAACACAAGAATAAAGAATTTGGGTTCTTCTTCCTATACTAACAAAACCATGGTATAAGAATAAGGAATTAGGATAAGGACGGAAACCGAAATTTCTTATTCCTATTCCGTATTTTCGGCTCATCCAAACACACCAGTAACATTGAAAAACTCATAATTTTAAAGGGTAGACATTGTTTAGCGAAAACTGAAGTATTTACCTTCACTGGTTTTTCTTAGACTTGTGTTTGGTTGGAGTGGGAATAGGGAATAGGAATAGAGAAAAGCTTATTCCTTATTCAAATTCCTTGGTTTTGTTAGAATATGGATAAGGGTCAGAATAAGTCCAAATTCCATATTCCTTAGTTGTTTGATTTTCACCGGAATAAGGAATAAGGAGCTTATTCTTTATTCTCACTCCAACCAAACACACCAATAATGATGATCTCATTTAGACAATTTTTTTTCAACTTAATTATGCTTTCTTTAGTGAGTTAAGTGTAAATTTGAAGTAATAACTTTGCAGAATAAGAAATATCTCTGTTTGGATCGGATGAGAATAAGAGTAGGATTAGTTATTCAGGATTAAAATTGTTAGTCTCAAATTCTTAAGAATAAGCTTTAATCTCAGAATAAAGATTTTTGTTTGGATGATGTAGGAATAACAGCCCAATTTTATTTGGATGATCGTTAACAAACCAAAATTTTAATCTCACTTCTTATTCTAACATCTAGTCAGATTAACTAATCTTACTTTAATTCGGAATAAGCCCTTAATCCTAGACTGTTTGAATCTCTTAATCCAGATTAGCTATTTAGTTCAGAATAGCTCTTATTCATGACTATCCAAACAGAGCCTATATCTCTAAGACAATTCTTGAGATCAATAAGTTTACATAGATCAACATAATTTATCATCAAAATTCTATAGCATATTTTCATTAAATTCGTATTAATTAAACTTAATTATCATAAAATCGAAACATATACCACATACATTTGATTTGTAATGAATGACAACAAGCCAAATACACAATAATATATATATATATATATATATATATATATATGAGAAAGCCTTCAATCAAAGCGCTTTGACCGGAGTCTCAGTTAAACCCCGTCAGATCTCAATTTTGAAAGTTCAAACGACCGATCCGAACCGTCAAATATGATCTCCATATTGAAATCTCCTTGCTGACCAAAAGTTTCATTTTTTTTTAATTTGTTAAGTATTTTTTTCGGATTTTCAAAAACATCAATTTTTGTAGGGTTCATAACAAATTAAATTAACGATTTTTAAAAATCCGAAAAAAATACTTAAAAAATTCAAAAAAATGAAAATTTTGGTCGGCAAGGAGATTTCAATATGGAGATCATATTTGACGGTTCGGATCGGTCGTTTGAACTTTCAAAATTGAGAACCGACGGGGTTTAACTGAGACTCCGGTCAAAGCGCTTTGATTGAATCCATTCTCTCTCTCTCTCTCTATATATATATATATCTAATGAATCTTGATGTATCAGTGCTCCAACGTTATCTTTCTTTATTCATTACAATAATAAACTAGTTCAGATATTATTACCGTATTTATCATTCGGAAAATTTCAGCGAAATAATCGCCATCAACCATCACAACAAATTTAAAATAAGTATCAAATCCAGGTTTAACTCTCCACAACTGAACTTTGTTTTGCTCCAGTCCTGGTCTTTTGGCATTATCATATCTGAATTACTTGATTCGAGAAGTAAAAACGAGGTTTGTGCTAAAAAAAAATCGAAGATATATCGTTTATCCATAGATACTAAACATATGCATTCAAAATTTCAAATGAATCGGCCAACTGACAATTAATCTGTAAACAATCTTAGCAAAACTGATATGTCCCATGCATCCCAAAATTAGACCTTTGGCGTTCTTCCGATATTTATAATTCAATTAATTAAACATTAGCAAGTCACCCTAAAAAAAAAACATTTGAAAGTCAGAACAAATGGATCATATTATATCCACGTTGTCAACTAATTAAAGTTCATTTGTAATTAGTCCTCAAATATCAAATATATATAACGCAAATAACAAATAATAACCTTGAATGTGTGCAACATATGAAGAATGCACGAGATGACAAAAGCAATGAGCCAGGAAGTTACATTCAGATATAATACGAAATATTAGTTAGCACTTAGCACTCGTGAAACCAACAGGTAAAACCTAGCTAGCTGCAAAAGTAAAATTTCACATAACTGCATTTCTCGATAAGTTTGGCCAGGGTACTCTCAGTTACAGACTTACAGCTCTTCACACAACCAAACACAGACGTTTCTAGAAATATATTTAGATAAGAGGTCGATATAATCTACCCAAATTAATAACCTTACTATGTTAGATAGGTGCCATATATGTCAGGCATTTCTTTTAGGCACTGAGCATCTCTTCTTCATCATCTTCTAATTCTTCTTGGATGAAGCATGTCAAAGGAGGAAGAGAGTGCTCTGGTTGTCCTATTGAGTAGTTCACCAGATCTGAACTAGGGTTTATAATGTCCTGACTATAACCAAACCCAGTGATGTTACGATTAAGATCTGTACCAGTACACAGATCAACAGTACCAGAAGCACATTGGCTACTGTTTCCAGTACCAGAGCCATTACACATCGTCAGCAAGGTCTGATGAAGCATAATCTGAGTCTTGAGAAACTTCACATAGTTTATTGCCTCTTCAAGCATTGAGACGGTATCCATCTTGTTACCTCCTGGTACAAGGCTTTTAAGGATCCTAAACCGATCACTAATCCGGTGCCGTCTCTCACGGGCTGCAACACTTTGTGGGTCCGTTGACAACCCACCTCGTGGTCCTCTTCTCCCTCCCCTTCTTCGCTCCCTTAGTTGGTTCAAATAAGCATTGTGCGCTTGCTCGTATTGATTGTACTGATTGGTATCCATGTTAGAAGGGAATTGTAGTTTCTGAACTATATGTTGAGAACTTAACTAAAACTGAGACGTATAAGTATATAAATGAAGAGATGAGAAGTAAAGCTTTAGGGTTTTGGTGAGAAGGAAAAACGAAAGGGCCCGGATTAGGGTTTAGAGGAGGGCGGAAGGGAGGTACGACCAGACTGTCAGAAACTTCTTTTGAAGAAGGAAAGAGAGAAGTAAAGAATAAAGAGAGAGAGAAAGAAATAGTCTATCTGACAGGTCTGAAAATTTAAGCGGGTCTTGGGTTTTCATTCAATACTTGTTTGTACTTTTGACCACAGGCCTGGAGATGAAGGCTATATGTGTAGGCATTGGTTCTGTTGCTTTTGCTTTGCACAAAAACACCAGTAGTTATTAGTTTATTACCACATGAAACTTACAAAATTCTCTCTACGACTAAAATTCTCTTATAAAGATACATAAAAGGCTTTTGTAAGTATTATTTATAATCATGGCGAGAAAGACTTTTAGACTCGACCAAACTAATATATACAAATTATGTTATTTACGTTTTTTTTCCCCTTTGTATTGGATGGAAATTGCTTAAGACATCTTCTAGATTCCATCATCCCCAGTATGAATCCACGTTTTTGGTCACCACTATTTTAGTAAATTTATTCGGAATTGCTCTCCCTCTCATACTTTCTATTTTTGGTGCATACTGTTTCTCTTCTTCTCATCATTTTCTATTTTGATCCCCACTATTTATCTCTCTCCCATTTTTTCTATTTTTGGTCACCACTGTTTTTCTTAATATATCATTTTTGTTTCTGTACGGATGAAAATGTTTGAAACTGAGAGCTTTCTATTCCGTTCTCTGATATTTCATCATTTCTCTGCCTCCTTTCTTCAAATTCTTCACATTCATTGTCATTTTCTCACGAAATTCAATCAATATATGTATTTAAAGGAAGCTTTGTAACTCTGGCAAATTCATCTACACCTTCGTTCATTTGAGCTTGTGTAACATTGGTTCATTTATATATATATATATATATATATATATATATATATATAATTGTTGAAGTTATATATGTAACTGTTGAAGTTAATATATATAACTGTTGAAGTTATATATGTACTGTTGAAATTATATATGTACTGTTGAAGTTATATATGTAACTGTTGAAGTTAATATATATAACTGTTGAAGTTATATATGTAGTTGTTGAAGTTATATATGCAACTGCATGTTGTATTATGAGAAGTACTTTGTCTCTCTTTTATTTATTTATTAATTTATTTTGAGGAATCATCATCTAATTATAATTATATAATTATATAACTATATAAAGATCGGCCAGCGTGCGCTGTGCATGGGCACTGTGGTTAATAAGTACTATATATATATAATAGATCTTCTGCGATAATTTCGTGTAACATTGGTCTATGCGACTATGCTACCGTTCAATTTCCGTAGCAGATCAGATAGCTAAAAAAGCCAAGCACATGTTTCGTGGCCAATGCACTTAGCGGTGTCAAACGTCCGAAATGTAAGCAGAACTGGTATATTTTGTTTTCGTTCCATTTCAGTTAACGAAACAGAAATTTGTTTTGTTTTGTTCCATTTTATTTACTGTTTTGTTCTTTTTTCATTGATTTCAGCCCATTTTTCATTGATTTCAGTCTAATTTTCGATAAACGGAACACTAACGTTTACCAGTACCCATTTCGTTTCAGTTCTGTTTTCAGAAACGAAACCTATTTTCCTTCTGTTTCCGTTCCATGAATGAAAACGTGCGAAACGACACGATATTGATAGCCCTATATGTACTTAACTGTAGGGATGAAAATGGATCGAATACGGTTCGAATAGTGGTCATACCATATTTGTATTCATATCTATTTTTCGGATATGGATACGAATATGGATATGTTCGAATACGGATACAGGTCGGATGTTAAAAGGATACGAATACGAATCAGATATTACGGAATACGGATATATTTCAGATATTAAAACAAATATATATAAATTAAGAAAAAATAAATAACTAATTCTATATTTTCATGATATTATGTTATTATTAGCCAATATATCTAACTAGTAAAAAAATTTAGTTTATTAAATTAAAAGTCTTTTTCTATAGCACTAGAAGAGTAATTAGATTAATTATCTTCTGTCATTGATTTAATTAAGGATGAAAACGGTTCAGATAACGAACTTTTTTGCCGGATACGAATACAGATCGGATAGTAATCAAATCATATCCGCATCCATATTTTTTTTGTCGGATACGAATATAAATACGGATATATTTGGATTCAGATAAGGTTCAAATATCAAGTATATTTTTCGGATTCGAATGTGGTGTGCTAAAGAATTTATCTGCACCGTTTTCATCCCTGCTTGACTGGTGGAATTGCAAATACCAGTATTTTTTATTTTTTCTCTTGGTAGTAAGGTGGGTTGAGCCATTGAACACAAAGGCTCGAAGGAAATAAATGAGCCCATCCTATGTCCTCTTTTATATTCACAGGCTTGAAAATAGCTTAGGTTCCCATCGTGGACTAGGCAAAATGCGGACCAGACTTCATCCCTGTTGTTTCTTCCCTCCAGTGATTAAATAGCGGCCATAGCGGCTGTTATAGCGGTGCTATATGATAGACCGCTACGCTGTTAAATAAAATATGTATATTTAGCGTTTTATTGATAGCGGTCAGAATAGCGGTCATAACAGCATTTAGCGGGTTCTTTAGCGGACAATAGCAGTTATTTAGCGGAAATAACAATCAGTATTAGTATTTTAGACATATCTTTTTCATACGAACTCCGATTGACCCGATTTAAAGTTCTGTAGAAATCTTAAAAAATAAACTACAACTTTCATATTTTGAGTTTCATCAAATTATAAATATTTTATTGTCAAACAAACATGTAAAGAGTGGTTCATCTATCATTTATTAGAACTGTTAGATCATAATTTTTTTATTATTTTGGACTGAACCTACTCTTTAAAAAAAAGTAATATATCTTTCAAAGAGCTAGGTATAAACAAATTAGTAAACTAGATTTTTTCCATCTTAATTTTATATTTTAATATTCTTTAATTGAATGTATGTCCTTAACATAAAAATATAAGGTGGGAGGAAAATTATATTGCTTGTTGATAATATTTTATATTGTGATCTGATAGCGCCCGCTAAATATCTGCTATCAGCTATGGCGGAAGCATGTCCGCTATGAATCCATTATCCGCTATTTAAACCTTTGCTTCCCTCCATTCCTATGACAACGGACATCCATTTACTCTACTTAATAAAAAGAATATATATTTCCTTTTTAATTAAGTGGAAATCTTTTAAAATACATTTCACCATAAAAATTTTATGTATGCTCATAAAAAAATAAAGAATCAAGTGATAAACAATTTCAATAGACCTATAAAAGATTTCAAATAGTTTTTCAAACCACATGGCATTTTATTTATGCAATTTCTAAAGTGTATTAAATTTTTATTGTTTCAGGGTCTTCGCAAATTTATTTCTATATGAAATTCTATGTAAATACTCACAAAATTACAAGAAATTCAGATATCAATTTTTTATACTTTGGACTTTTAAAAAAGAAAAATCTTACATCAACTACGATCGATATATATAAATAAGATGAGATCGCGCATCGCGCAGATGATTGCACTAGTATTTAATTCATCGGAGTAATATGTAGTAAAATAGGAAAAAATTTGAATTATTTCTGTACAGTGTATGAGATATACATTTGCCTATATATAGAAGACATATAAATGCATGCACCATCAATTTATACCACATTCATACTGTAACATTGTTTATTCCTTGTTCCATGTTTTACCTTGATACCTTCCATATCTACTCTCATCTATTTTAAATCGGAGCTTATTATCATATATGAAGATCCATAGCGCATAATGATAGATAAAATAGATAGGAGGCAAAACATGATTTCCTACATAATGTCAGAATATATATATTTTCGGTGCACCAATATATACTGATCTCTCAGCCAAAAAAACAACCCGGATTTTAAAGTTCAGAAACTAGTCTACCATTTTTTATGAAGATAATTAATACAGAAAAGAGGTTCTTCTAGAGCATTTTTGTAATATTTTGAATGAAGGAATTTCATAGAACAATAATGTACCAGGTACTAAATACCGAGCATGTACGGAAGTAACTATCCCGAGGAATATATTTCTCAATACAGTCATCTCCTTGTCATCATCTCTCAAATCAGTCAAAGCTAGTAAAATAAAAGTTCCTCAAATCAGTCAAATGTGATAACTGGATTATGTTGTCTCTCCTTGGAAGTCAGAAACCAGAGCATTATGTCATACTTTTGTCCTTGTGATCAACAAAAGAATGTTACAAATTAATACACATTATTTCTTTGGCACACATGTGAGCCTACCAGTTTAGGTCTTTTCCGACGTGGCACTCGTTTATAGGTTTGACTAGTTCCAAAGGTTGGATTTTGTCATTTTTTGGCGCTTCTGTTGGTGTTTATTGCTTTGAAGACCCTGCAGAGAGACTGTTGACTTTTGTAAAAGGTCCTTTTTAGGGAACAGACCTCAGGTTTAGCATACAGAGAACGCCAGGCCTCCTATGAAAGAAATGTCAAAATAGAATAAATAAATAAATAAAGGCCAGGTATTTTTATTGGATTCCATATGGAGCTCGCTTTCGGAGATCAATTTATTACTCAACGACTTAAATTTGATAATTCCAAAAATCCTAAAAAAAAGTTTTAATAAAAATTTGCTGCATGTATCATCCATTAAGTGATTTGAATTTTTGAACATGCTTAAACAACTAGTATTGTATCACCATACAGTATCCACTTCTATAAGTTGTCATTATTACACTACTATACTTAAAAAAACAAGCCTATAAATCGTTTCTTTCTTATTATCAACCTCATTTGGATTGAATGATAAAACATTGCCAATATTAATAAATCATTGTGAATAGTTCTCTCTCACTTGTCATAGTTTCAAGAGTAATTTGTAATTTTCAATACTATCTATAGGTAAATTTACGGCTACATATATTTAATTTAATTATATACCATTGTGGACCGTAATAATTAATTAAGTCGATGAAATCATATAGAAATAAATTAATGCATTAACTAATCCCAAATAATTATTAAATAGTTAATAATTAATTTTGGTTCAACACAATTTAATATAAAATGTTATATTAATTAATTGGGTCATCAATTAATAATAAATGGATAATCCAATTAAAAAGCAAATAAAGGGGCTTTAATTAATATGAATTAGATATCCAAACTAGAGAGTTAAGAGGCCCATAAAGGCCCTAATAGAGGCCGGACTTGGTAGGTGGTAGATGGATGACATGAGGTATAGTTTTGGGAAACTTATCCCTATAATTTGAGATCTATTTAAGGACCCTCTTGGTGGCTCCTTGAGCTAGCTCTTTCTCCTTCCTCTCTTGCCTCCCTCTTAGGCCGCCACCTTCCTCCTCTCTTCCTCTCATGCTCATGTGTTGAGCCTTCCCTCTTCTCCATTAATACAAATTATTGATTAGTAGAAGAAGAGAAAACCATAATGATTAGTTTCCCCTCTCTTCCTTGCTAGCGTAAGTTGAAGAGAAGGTGATTAATCTCTTTGGTGGACTCGAGGCGGCCACCGACAGATTCGTGGTGGAGACGAGCACGCCACCGACTCCAAAACAAAGAAATCGGGCCTTCTAGTTACTATACGAGAAGTGGTAAAGAACCTCCTACCATTCTTCTTGTGTAAATTGATGTGTTGATGACTTTCAAGCAAGATACTTGTGTTGCTTAATGTTAATACAAGAAAAATTGAAAATTTAAGCACTTATTAACACACTTAAATTGCTTTCTTAATCAGATTTCAACTCTCCTTTGCTCTACTCCGTTTGGATTCAATCTAGTCCGCCTGGTGCTGTATAATCTCCACCACCAAATCGCTGATGAACCTGCAAAATGAAAAAAGACAATAGCAGTACTTTGTTTTTAAACTAAAAACGCAATAAAATCTAACTTAAAGAACATACATTTGATTGAAATTAGGGTTAAAAAAATTGAAATTTCATCATGAAACCCGCCACGGATATATTGAAGGCTTCTCCGAATAATGGAAAAACCTTCTGTACCATGTTTCCCAATGTATTTACTGAAAATTAAGTCTTTCAATTTCTAACTTCTCAAGACTCCATTGGGTTCTTTAAACATATAATTTCAAATCCATTTATCTCAATTATGCAACGTTAATGTGATATAAATTTAGAATGCCCCAACTCCCAAATTCTATTTTTTTTTTCCTACAGATGTGATATAGATTTTTTCCCCTTTTTTTGCGTACGTGCATTAAAATAAAAAGTTGATAACATCTCATTAATGATTTTATTTTAATATTTGAGTTTTATATTACAACTATTAAACATATATAAAAAAAGAGAGACAATTGAGCTATTTAAATTCTCCTCGAAATTTTTTATTAATTGTAGTTGTAATCTCTTTTTGTTTATTTATTTTTTAACAAGATTGGTTGGTTAGCACTCGCCAAGGAATCTGAAAAAAAAAACAATTGAAACGAGTTTGCAACCATTGATAAAAGAGTTAAGCAAACTTTAATCAAGACATTACCCAGAAAATACAGTCAAGCTTTTATTTGGAATGATCAATGAAAAATATATAACATGATAATTGACGAGTAACTCTTACTAATGCTTTTTTTTTTTTTTAGAAAACTAACTCTTACTAAAGCTTGACAAGCAGTTTTTTTTTTCACTAAAGCAACGACTATGATTCTGTTATTGTAAAAAATGAAGAAACCTCTAATTTCACATACCTCACATAATTGTTATTTACTTCTATACCCATTTATAGGACGTGTCTTGCTAAAGACCATGCATGTTGTTGTGAAATTTATTAAAAACAATGTGTATTCTATATTTTGTATTATTAAACAGTACAATATATATTTTATTGGGATCAAGTCGATTGCGTCATCACATTCAATTGGAGCATTGGATTGATTACGACTATTGAATGCATCGCATTCTGCAAGGTGATAGAAGATCGATCGACTGGTACGTAGGAATATTAGTTAGGTTTCGAGGACAGAAAAAAGCAAGATATGCGGGCCGGATGCACTGTTCACACGGTCAGACGCACGTGCATTAGCTCAGTCCTGATAATTTTATTGCAAGGCTTCTATGTCTCACTATGTGGTCAGTTGTGGTTGAGTTCCTTCACATCCAGCAAAAGCAAAGGAAACCAATTTCCAGTGTAACGAAAACATGCCGTGCCATGTTAAGCACATTATGTTTGATTCGTGCCTCGTGTTGTATCATATTTTTTTAAAAAAAAGTTATTTTGTATCTTGTTATGTTATAGTTAAATTATGTCCAAAGCATCACGAGCAAACTCTTTTATCATATCCAATTACACATTTATGCTTTAAAGTTTTCTAAAAATTCTCTTAATTTATTTCATTGGATATCAATATATATTTGACATTTCTATGATGTAATAAAACTCATTTTTGAAACTTCTTTGTTATATATTATATTAATTATATAGATTGTTAGTGTGTTAAATAAATATTTATTTCTATAAAAATTTATTAAGTATAATTTCTTTATAAAACTTTAATTTTTACAATTATAATTTTTTATCTTTTGGAACGAAATTAATTTGGGAATCTAGTATGAGTAAATTATAGTGAGTAGGGGTCATTTCAACATTATATAATCGTTATTTCGGACATGTAGATCAGAACCTAAACATCATATATATAGGTCGGCATGTCACAGTCCATATCCGTTCTTGATTGATCGCAGACAATCCAACCCCAAATTAATGTATATGTTTATGAAGCAGTTGAAAATATTTTAATTGTAATAGGGATGAAAAGGAGAGGTTGATCATTTGGATCACTGTGTGCCATGGCTATCAGAACTCCTAAGGCTCTATCTTTAGCTGTAGAGGATTAATTTTATCTGTTCTCTTCTTTTATAACCCAGTCACAAAACTTAATCCATATTCGATTTGAATACTTGTTCACAAATTAGTCTTAAACGCATTGAGTCCAGGTTAGACTTTAATTTTTGTATAAGATCACGAATTCACGATTGACACTCCAATGGGGAGTATCACATTATTTAGAAGACCTATTAATTGCAACAATATCTTAATTTTTATGTTTGGATTGCTGGGATATACATTATTTAAATTTCATATGACTCTGGTGTTGATTGTTGTAGTTTGTAAATCGATACTAGGATGCTGAGGGGTTTTGTCAATTAACCACAGTCCAGTTTCAGGAGAAGATGAACATATCTCTGAGGTGATGAAGATTAGATGGATTAGAGAATTGGTTGATGCTGTTGTGTTATTTGTTTATAGTTTTTGTGTTTGTAATATGACCAGACTAGTTTCTGTTGCTTTGCTGTTGTTTCTTTTGTTTTGCTATGGTTTGTACCTCTGAGTGTCTAATAGTGACTCTAAGCCTCTTTTTATTTTGTTTAATGATATTGCGTCCCAGATTGGGACATTTTTTTTTAAGGAAAAAGTTTATAATAGATACTTGAACGCCAAAAATAATGTTAGGCCTTAGATTATAGAAAGAGTAGCAAAATCCTCCTAGTCGAATAGCAAATTCTTAAAAATATAGACTTGATTTATAAACGTGGGCTTTAAGTTAACCCTTCTTTGCTATTTGTTATACGACCACTACCAAAAAATTCCTCCTTAGGATCTTTTATTCCAATTTAAATTGTTGCTGCTCATAAAAATTTACATGAAGCAAATACATTACCGGCCCAATTTTGACAAGCTTATCGGTCCGGGCCGGTCGGCCTTTTACTTTTTGGAAACTTCTACACTACTTTTCTGAATAACATGTGGCCCAATATCAAAGCCGGAATAAAGACGCAAGCTCAACATTAATTTTTGTTCTTATCCACAGCAGATATCTCCTTTTTTTTTTTCGGAGCTGATATACAGAATTCAAGACAAAAATATCCAAGCATCTAAATGCATCTAAATGGATAGGTTTAGTTTTTCGCTTGATGACGTCAACAATCTGCTGTTGACGTCATCAAAAAAAATTTCGGAAAAAAAATTTCATTTTTTTTTCGCGCTGACGTCATCAAATGAACGGAATTTTTTGTTCAGTTAGATGAGTCAAGGAATAGGTTAATTTTCGTTAAGTGTTCAGTTTGATGTAATCGTAATATGAAGTTTTAAGTTTTTTGTGTTTAGTTAAACTCGATAAGGAATGAATTTAAAATTTTTACGTGTTCAGTTAGCTACAGCAGAAATTTGATTTCATAATACGACAATTTACTTCTAATATGACATAAATATGAATATTTAAAACAACAAAACAAACACTTACAACAACAAAATGAATAAATATAAATATTAATTTAATAAATAAACAACATAAACAAATTGAACAAACAAACTAATCATTTACAACAACAAATAGAACATTAACAACAATGAACTGAACACATAACTTTCATTAATAATAAAATAAATCTAACACAGTTTTAACCACTACAAGCTAACACAATTCATCAACTCCTCGATTGATTTCTTCTGCACAACTATTTTTGTCTTAACTAGATAGTCGTTGTCTAGTATGTCTAAAAAACTATTCTTGTCTTGTCATGTATCCTATACAAAACAAAACAAAATACAATTGAGACCAATTATTAATTAAATGCTCTAATAATATTTAATCCTTTCAAGTCATGTGAAGTTTTTAAAAAATACATAATGAAACAAGATGATCCATTAAAAATACTAACTTAACACATATCATGACTAACTAATTCATTAGGAAAACATAATAATTAATTAGTATATCTGAACACTTAATGATAAATAACTAATTCGTAATTACAATTAACTGAACACTAATAACAACAAAATGATCCCTTAGTAATACTAATTTAACACTTAATGAAACAAGATGATCTCTTTGAGAACTGAACAATAGAATATAACAAGATGATCCCTTAGAAATACTAACATAACTTATAAATAAACGAGATGCTCCTTAAAAAATTGGAATTGTGATATATAATTGTCAAACCTGAGAATTCTCTGCCTTATTAAGAAAACAAATCTGATTACTGTCGTTTTCCATACATCAAATACATTACAACACATTAACACAAGAAAGTTAAAATAAATCTCGTTTAAATTTCGAATTGATCACAAGGGAAGACACTAAATCAGAGAAACGATATCCTCTTTCAATTACGATTCAGATTTTACCGAGAGAAACAAGTTGAAATCTAATAAAGAGAAAAATCGAATCAATCAAGCGTGAGAACAGAAAACTTATAGAATTGGAGTCTTGGATTGAGGGAAGGAGAGTGAATTGGGCCACCACCTTCCATCGCCATTAAGGGCTTCTCGTCTACCAACGGCTTGAACCACCAAGGTCTGACTTGTGCAGAAACTAGCGATACGCTACGCGAGAGGAGAGGCGGAAAGACGCGATGCTACGCGAGAGGAGAGATGGAGAGACGCGACGCTACGCGAGCGGAGAGGCGGAGCGATGGAGAAAGGAGATGCGGAGCGAAGCGATGGAGAGAGGAGACGCGACGCTACGCACGAGATCAGATCTGAAGGGGCTAGCTAGGATTTCAAGAGAGAGAGTTTCAGTATTTATTTAGATGCGATTTTTTAAATTACTAAATTGTCTCTAATTTCACTGAGATTCTATGGATACTAGTAATTTGAACGGTAGAGATCAATTTTTTATTTATTTTTTTTGTTCTTTAATCTTTCCCTCTCTGAATTCTTCTGTTCTCCACCCTGGCCGACTTTAACTATTGCTCCCTTTAGCTCTTCTAAACAGCCCTAGAACATGCTACGTGACTACGTGTACATGACCTTACACGTGCACCCTCGAACCTTCTCATATTCTCCCACGTGTCCCATCATTTTCTCTTTAAAATCACCCCTGAAAACACACTCCCTCGCATAGTTTCTCATCTCTGGTAAACCAGTTCTATGAAACCGCAGTTGATTCCTTGGCAAGAACTAATGGCTGGCGATCAAGACCAGACCTTCAAACTTGTTTCTCCCACCTTCGACCATGGAGGCAAGTTCCCACGTCAGTACACCAACGGTGGTCAAGGTGCGCGCAAGGACTTGTCGCCGCCTCTAGAGTGGTACAACGTACCAAAAGGCACCAAGTCGTTGGCCCTTGTCGTTGAAGATGCCGATGCAACCTCTGAACCAGATGGACCGGCTGTGCCGTGGACACACTGGGTGTTGGTTAACATTCTGCCGTCGATTAAACGCCTACCTGAGGGGTTATCTCATAAAGAAGAATCCCTTGGACATGAGTACGAGCAGATTAAAGAAGGGCATAATGATTGGAAAGTGCCTGGCTGGTGTAGTGGTGTGGCCCTGTGCACCAGACGGGCAATCACCGGATCGTTTTCAAGCTTTACGCACTTGATGATGAGATGCATCTAGGAAACAAGGTATCATTATAGAAGATTTTTGTCAAAAAAAATTTAACTTTGAAAATTACATTCGATTATTTGGTCAGTGTACATAGTACGTAATTGCTTTTTGATACTGATACAGGTGACCAAGGAGAAGCTTCTGGACGCAATCGAAGGGCATGTCCTTGGCGAAGCGGAACTGATGGCTGTTTTCTAAAGAATCGACGATGATCAACTTGAAAGTTTTATCATTAATTCATCATTTCTAGTTTGTGCCACTTTAGTTTTTGTTTGTGTCACTTCTTTGTTGTAAATTTGTAAGCTGATGATCACTGACAATGGAATAAAGAGGATTATGTGATCTCCTAGTTTGTTATAATTTATAAATGATAATATTTCAGCCCCTTAGAATTATATCTTTTTATCAAATTTCAAGGTGTGTCATGTCAATCCTTCAGTTCCAAAAAGGGTGAAAGAATTCATTACGAATCCTCAAAAGCCCATTTGATTGGGCTGTTAGCTCAGTAACATGGGTTTAGTTTAGTAGAATCTCATGTAGTCTTGTTCCCTGAAAAAATTTAAAACACAATATTAAAATATTATTTTCAAAATATGAATAAAATAATTTAAATTTTAATAATAGGTTTGTAATATCGATACTCATTGAAACAACGATATTAGCTTAGTCATATTCCGTCATCATTTGTATATTAAATTTTTTTAATTTCCGTATTTTTATATAATTAAATTTTAAAGATTGAAAAAAAATTAAGGTTTTAATTTTTATATTAAATTTTAATGGGCCTTTTCGGCTTCTCAACCTTTTCTAAAACCCTAAACCCTAAACTCTTTCGGGCCTCTCCACCTTTTCTATTTTGTCTCTAATTCGTTTAATTAGAGTCTCCTTAATTTGTTTTATGTTTGGATTATAAATTTACTAATTAAATTAATGTCCAAATAGATAATATAACTATTTATATTAAATTGTGCTAAACTAAAATAATTATTAATCAATTAATAATTATTTAAGAATTAGCTAGTTCATTAATATATGATCCGTTTGACTTAATTAATTATCACGGTCGATAATAGTATATAATTAATTAATTAACATATTATATTTTTGCAATATATACCAACTGTTGCAAATAAATAAACAATGCGCTGTCTTAGTCAAAACTCTATTTGTGCGACTTTTTGAGTATTTATGCTATGTTGAACATAAAATTAAATCGTTATTTAATTTTAATAATCATAAGCGGTATCTAGCAACACGTTATGATTTTCAATTCACATAAATATTGTATTGTTACCGTATTTCAATCATGTATAAGAGAATAAAAATATTTTCCTATTTTGATTCTTATGTCACACAATATCATCGTATAATCCAAAATACAAATGTGTCATTTTTGCAGATTATATGTTTCTTGATCTAGAGATAATTGTATCAAGTTGCTAGCAAACAATCTATCTCTATAAAGAGGTCCAAACATATATCGTCACTCACTAAGTTAATTAATGAGGGACGTACGATTTTTTTGATGATTAACTTTTCTTCGCACAATTCAAGAGAACATAAATAAAGTCCGTATAGCAGCTTTTATCGAGAATCAGCATTGGAAGATATTTATAGAACATATCCTCATGTGGAAATGGTAAACATCTCAAACTTAGAACCAAAATCATAACAAAATAAATAATGACACATAACACAATTCATATATTTATTTTTGATGGATCAAGTCTTGTACTATATTCTATAACATACACATATGCAATTAAGTTGGTAACTCTTTATCTATGATTTGTAGAACTTAATCATCACTTAACTTGCATATTAATCTTATTGATAATTAATATTCCTTGTTAATTATCAAGATTATGGACTTTTTAGATTTATTATTGTCATTTAATTATAAATGAACTACAAAGGTCTACAATTCAGATCCTCAACCTAAATGATTTGTCAATAAATAAATCAAGAAACAAATAATCAAATATCTTCAATAACATAAACCATAAATTAGCCAAATATGATCGACTTCTAGGACATATTTCTAACAATATAGTTCTAAGTCAATCATCTTCTCAAAATTTCCTTACAATTATATAAATTAAAAGATTACATGCGAGAGAGTTACTCTGTATAATGTTCTGTCTGTGTGAAACAACTTAAAATATTTTTTTTTTACTTCTTATGAAATTTATGAAAAAAACATTTAAGTATTGATTTCCCAAATTAATAATTAAGCATACTGATAAAGATAAAGTATTAATTTCCAAATTTTTGTATTACTGATAAAGATAAAGTTTTCAGTTTCCGAACATTAAGCATCTAAGTAAGAATGAGGACTTCGTGGAAATAACAAGGCGTTAGTAAGCTTGGGTCCGACTTGAGCGTAGAAACAGATTTTAGAAACAACTATTTTGTCAATCCAATAGCATGATTCAGTTAGTTAACAAATAAAAACTGACACGGATATCCAAATTGCACTCGATGTCAAATTTGGATTTTTATTGCATTTAATTGGAGAGATAAAATAATTGACTCTCTATCCGACTGTAGGGAATAGTATCACTAATTATTAAAATCTGTTTTGTCATAAATAAATATTATGACAATTCCAGAGTCGTCACCATCCATAAGTAAAATCTGAGAAGTACGTACCTGTTCTGTAGCCTTTTGGGGCAATTTATGAGTCCACATCTCCTATAATTGACGGCTTAATTTGGGGCATTTGGTTTGATACCTAAAAGCTAATTAATAACACCGACCCTTAATAAATAGTAAAGACTTATGAAGTTGTCTTCAACCCATTTTAATACTTTTTCTTAAATTCATTTAAACAGGAAACACTTTCGAAACCTAACTTGAAACGTACAGTGTTAGTTGGGTCTAATACTTCCGACATCCCCACCTGACCCGTTCTTTGTTATTCGGTTTTTGTTTGCATTAGTAGGATTATCAAATTTCCTAAATTCTTCTGTGGCGAAGGAGTTGGCCACATGTATGTTGTACTTCAGCTTTGTTTGGAATTTTTAAACATACACTACCTTAATTTATAACGACTTTCTTAAAATTCTGTAAAACGTTGGCACAACACTTTAGCTTCAACAATGTTTAGTCATTTTCCCTCCACTTATTTTGTATCCGAAATTCCAAATTGGTGTACATACAATTGTATATATTGGCATTATGGAAGGCACGCAACCTATTTTATTACACCGACCTCCCGAATGGTCTCCATGACTGTATGATTATAAATCATGTGATGTCCCTTAATTGTATTTTAATTTACACGAGGCAACCGTACCCCTACCTCACCTAATTGTTTTGGGATTTCACACACACGGACATAATTATATAAATAGATAATAGCTTACCCTCAAATACAATAGTTTTTTAATTGATGCCTTATATGTTATGTAATTCTGCGACTTGGAAACAAATTTATAAAACATGATATCGGTTTTTTGTCTGGAATATATGTTTCATCTATTTTAGTGCACTGGTACTATAATTTGTCCACGTGTCGTGTGCTTAGTGCCACGAAAGATCAGACAAACCGACCAATTATGCGATGCATTAATGGTTTGGCTGATGGTTACTCAAGATTAAGATTCTTTGGGTATAGTTTATGCTGAAAACATTACAAAAAACAAACAAAAACTGTTCCACTCTCGTATAGTTATTTGTATTTTTGTTGGTTGAGTAAAAAAATGCTTTCATATATCATATATCAGAAAATTTTTATCAAAGACAAAAATACCATAATAATTTTAAAAAAGACAAAACACTCTCTAAAATTTTAAAAAAAGCACAACTATAGCGGTAATGACAGTACCGCTATAGTCCAGTCTTATAGCGGTAGTCCAATTGCCGCTATAGTGCCCCATAGCGACATTACAATTACCGCTATAGACTACACTGCGTTTAAATTGAATAGAGTTCAACAAGCTTTATTCGCACTGATTTTTTGGGAATTCCAGGGTTGCTTTTTTTGATCTTCTATGACTATTTGGTGTTCTTTCTTTTATACAGTATTAGTTGCATAAAAAATATACAGTATTAGTTGCATAAAAAATAATGAGGACGAAACCAACCCATGGCATAAAATGTGATTGGTTTTCAGATCTTATGTGGCATTATTTGTATATTCTCTTATATGGTCAACTCTAGTAAACTAATTTTTTAACATGCAACACGAAAATGCAGCTTGGTTTTTATAAAAAAAAAATCAATGAAAAATAAAAAAGGCAATGTATGGCAGCATATTATTGCTTTTTTTATGACTAGACTCTTCATATGTAAAGAATGATCGAGTCAGCGTGTCCTTTTCATATTTTATTTATATTTATCTCAAGAAATATTATCTTTGATTATATTTTGTTCTCCATAAAAATTAAAGAATCGTTTAATATCTGACTCCCATAGTTGCAATGTATATTATAGACACGATTCGTCATTCGCACACCAAACAGTCACAGAAGATAAAAAAAAAAAAGCAACCTTGGAATTTTCCCAGAAAAAAATGCGGTGCACATACAAGAAAGTAGAATAAATCTTGTTGACCTCTATTCAATTTAAATACAGTATAGTCTGTAGCGGTAATTGTAATGCAGCTATGAGGCACTAATAGTGGTAATGGAACTATTGCTATAAGATTAGACTATAGCAGTACTGCTATTGCCGTTATAACTGTGCTTTTTTAAAAATTTTAGAAAATATTTTGTCTTTTTTTTAAATTATTAAGAGTATTTTTGTCTTTGATAAAAAATTTCAGAAAATTATCAAACCAAACTACAAGTCATACAAATTAAGAGTTTTCGAAATAACGAGCAGAAAGACTACGATAATAATAAATTGGATGGTTGAGTTTCTAAAAAATATAAATTAACGAATTTTGAAGTTTTTGGGTCCCGTTTGGATGGGTCAGAATTTGTAATTCCGGACATTTTATATACCAAATTTATTATAAACAATCCAAACTCTTCACAAAGTTACACACTCCCAATAAATTTATTTTTAAAAATTACAAATTCTCCAAATTTTCCAAATTCCTACACCATCCAAACGCACCCTTGAATAAGTTCCCGATTGGCCTAATTTCTTCATGACTTTTTCATTTTCTTTTCAATTTATTTCTAGCGGATCGCTCGCTTGAGAGTTGAGACAACAACACCATCCACTCGACAAAGGTAGACGGACTTGGTACAAATTTTAGAGCACTTGAGACATTTGAGCTTTATTCGAAGAAGGCAATTTTCATAGCTATATGATCGAAAATGCTTGCTCTAGCAAGTATTGTATACACAAGGATTTTAAATAATATTAATATTATTTGAATTTCTCACAACTTCCTAAACAGATGATTATGTCAAAAGGCATATTGTTCACACCAAAATTTGTTCCTTTAATTTGATTTACAGATAAAATTTGCAAGCATAAAAGATGTAAAAAGATATGCTTTATGGAGAAAAACATTGAGCTAAGATCGACTTCAATGTACCCTTTTAATAACATTTATTTGTTTTTACAATCTTAAAATGTACTATCCGAAAATTTGTTGGGTCTAACCTGTACTTGTCATAAATATCGAAAAAAACATAAAATATATTTACAGTAAAATATTTTAACAAAATTGTTAATTCTACAGAAATACAACAATATGTAAATTGTACAAGTGATAGCTTTTTCATAACTCGAAGAGTTATAATCATATATATATATATATATATATATATATATATATATATATATAGATTGGGTCGTTTCTCAAAATCTAAAATTCAAATAGTTGATCCAAACCATTCAAGTTGTTCTCCATATAAAAATATCTTTCAAGACCAAATTTTAGATTTTTTCGAATTTTTTTGCTATATATTATGCTATTTTAAAATTGAATGGTCAGAAATACTCCTTTACAACTCCTTTACAATGTTGTTTTAAAATAGCATAATATATAGTAAAAAAATTCGAAAAAATATAAATTTTAGTTTCCTAGAAGATTTCAATATGGAGAACAATTTGAAAGCTTCGGATCGACTATATGCATTTTAGATTGTGAGAAACGACTCCAGCATACGGGCTATCTGTATGCTGGAGTATACTTTAGCCAATCTCTCTCTCTCTCTATATATATATAGAGATAATTAGTTTTATGCCATCGTGATTTTTGTTAATTAGGAAAATGCCATTCTTAAATTACTAATTAAATTTATGCCATTATAAATTTGTTAAAATTACTTTTATACCACTATTTCTTCAAAAACATACTAAATTATAAAAATGTCATTACCAAATTTGTCATTAATTTTTTTAAATGACCAAATAACCCTCCTTAAAAACAAAACCTAAAAAAATAAAATAAAACTAACGGTGCTCTGGGGAAAAAAATAACGCACGAAATTAACACTACATCTTTTTTACGTGTATATTTCTTAAAATGAACTTCTCATTAAATAATTTCTATTGCTATAGGAGAACTCCTAAATCCTAATACATCAAGACCTTCAAGATAGAAGGGACGCAACATTTCACATAGGAGGGCAGAGTATGAAGCATGATGGCTTACATGAATGATTTTATGAGCTTTGCAAAATTAATATTTAAATTGTTTGAAAAAAAAGACTTAGGACTTAATAATCCATAATTACTTACATAAAAAAAATCGGTAAAATTAATTTTGTTATTTTGCAGTGGCGTAAAACTAATTGTTAATGATTAATAATGACATAAAATCAATTATATCTTTTTGTGATGGCATATTACTTAATTTTTAAGTTTTATAGTGGCATATTTAAAAGGGTAAAATCGTCATATGATTGTCCGATGGCAAAAAACTAATTTCTATTAATTTATAATGACAAAAAAATAATTTTTTGTTTAGTGATGGCATATCTCTAATTTCAAACATTTGCAATGCCATAAATCTAAATCACCCATATATATATATATATATATATAATTGCTAAAATACTATGCATAGCACGGATGATCTTCGTGTTACGGATTCGTTCTTGCATTTCATACTTCAAACAACCGATCCAAACCGTTCATTATCTTCTTTGTTGTCCCTAAGGGGGGGGGCTTAATCAAGGTTTAGCGGAAGCGATTGAGGTTTTGGACCGGTTTGGTATGAACTATCCTAACACAATTCAATTGGTACCCAATACAAGCAAGCACACAAGCAATTCACAATGCAAGATAATAAAGAGAGAAAGAGAGAGAGAAATTGAACACGCGATGTGATTACGGAGTTCCGACCCGCTAGAAGAAGCTAGCCTTAGTCGTACGTCTCCGGGAGTTCCGCTACCACGAAAGGGCACGCTCCGTTCAATTCCAAAAAGAACGGGACTACAACTTCGAACCGAATCACCTCGTCACAAGGACACTCGAGGCGGATCGGCCTAACTCAAATGGCACAACGGCCTCAAAGGAGAAAAGCTCTCAACCTATTCCAACCTACACCTAGCGACAATGTCGGGGCGGTGGTGTTTGAGGCTACTAAATCTCTCAAGATGGTCTAGCTATGAAAATCTCAAGTGGGAGAGTATCCCTATGCTCAAAGGCTCAATTCTGGTCTAATTTTGCAAGACAAAGCTCTCTAACTCGTTTTGACTCCTCTGTTGGAGAGAGAACAAGGGGTGGATATATATAGGGCTCGAAATGAGCAGTTCCCCAGCAAAAACAGGCCACAACGTTGTACAATGCTGAATAGCGTTATACAACGCTGGAATATGACCGTTGTAAATTCTAACGGCTCTTTAATATGGCCGTTGGTCTGTCAGAGCGTTGTGCAACGCTATCTGCCGTCGCACAACGAAGGAGTGTATAACCAAAGGAAAGCTCCGACAATTCCGTTGGAAATTGTCAGAGCGTTGCTTGCACTGAATGGCGTTACACAACGTTAAAGGGAGACAAAAGGAACAACTCTGACAGATTCAACAGAGCGTTGTACAACTCTATATACCGTCACACAACGCTAACGTTACCCAACGCTGAAAGACGTTGGCTAACGTCTCCAGAAACTTTGCATGTAAAAACGACTGTTTACATGGGACAGCTAACTTGGGATTTTTGTGGCGTTGTGCAACGCTATATGGCGTTGCACGATGGTACTCAGGAAATTTTCCAAGTTTTTAACTGCAGCGTTGTATAACACTACTGAGCGTTGTACAACGTTGTGAATCAGCGTTGCCTAACTCTATATAGCGTTGTGCAACGTTGATTCACAAAAGTATGAATTTAGCTGTTCTAGCGTTGTGTGCCACTATCTAGCGTTGTACGACGCTAGGTCACAGAAAACAGGATTTTGCTGGTTTATTGAGCTTTTCGCTATCTAGACCATTTCAAGGATAAACAAGGACTAAAATATACCTTCTATCCTAGTCTAAACTAGCCTACAAGCTCTCTAAAGACTTGATCTTGATCTTTCTTAAAGCTTTTATCCAAGTCCTCATAAATTGTATCTTCTTTCTATAAAACTCAAAGAAGATTGTTAAATGCCAAATGATATTGTTTTGCAATCGACAAACCTAGAGATATTTAGTACAACATTCTTCATATTGAAATCTCATTAGAAACCAAAATTTATATTTTTTTAAAATATTTTTATATTTTTCTCAGATTTTTGAAAAATACTTAATCAAATAAATTCTGGACCTTTCAATAACAGTGATTTTCAAAAATCTGATAAAAATAGTAAAAGAATTTTAAAAAAAATGTAAAATTTGGTTTCTAATGAGATTTCAATATGTAGAAGATAATGAACGGTTTGGATCGGTTGTTTGAAGCATGAAATGCAAAAACGAATCTGTAACACGAAGGTCATCCGTGCTATGCATAGCATTTTAGCAATCCCCTCTATATATATGATATATATATATATATAATTTTTCTATAGTGAGTTGCAACTCACCAAAATTCGAAAGGCTACAGAACAAATTTGGATTTTTAGAAATAGCAATTTTTGTAGGGTTAGAATAAATTAGATTAACGATTTTCTAAAATTCGAAAAAAATACTTAAAAATTTCAAAAAAATGAAAAAATTAGTTGGCAAGGAAATTTCAATATGGAGATCATATTTGACAGTTTGGATCGGTCATTTGAACTTTCAATATTGAGATCTGATGGAGTTTAACCGGGACTCCGGTCAAAACGCTTTGATTGAATCCTTCCTCTCTCTCTCTCTCTCCCTCTCTCTCTCTATATATATATAAATTATAATCGTACGTACGTATATAGACCGAGTCCACGTATGTAACTACTCTCTAAATAAAATTCAAACTAAATAAACAAATGTGTACTTGATCCTGAACACGAGTTCAAATCATTTTTTCTGTTTTTCACTTTTTCTGTTTTTCTTCTCTATTCACTTTTTCTGTTTTTCAAGAAGCTCCTTTTGGCCTTTTCCATCTCTCTTTAGCTAGCCCTAGCCTCTACCCTTGCTTCTATTGCGAGGAAGGAAGCCTTTCAACTTCAACCGATCCTACCAGACGCCAAATTAAACCCCATCGCTTTCCCATTACTCTTCTCCTCTTTTTCGCCACGTTTTCCTTCCTTTCCATTTTAGCCAATAAAAGATGAGGCGATCATACTCCAAGCCATCACCTTTGGAGAAAGCAAACAAAAAAGGGTTCGATTGGGAGCTCCGACCTGGAGGAATGCTGGTGCAAAAGAGGTCCGGTCACTGTGGGGTGCAAAATATTGCTCAGACCATGAAGGTTGCGGTCTCTTTCGGTTCGTACCTGCACGAGGTCACCGTACCAGCCCAAGCTACATTTGGTAATCATTTGTTCTTTTCCATTTCCTTCTTACGTTCTCCATTAGAAAATAAAAATATACAGTTTCCTATTGTTGGTTGTTTGTTTCATTTTTGTCAATTTCTCTGGTGAAGGTGAGTTGAAGAGGATTCTCGCTAAACTCTCCGGGTTGGAACCGTGTGAACAGAGGGTTCTGTTCAAAGGGAAGGAGAGGGAAAACAATGAATTTTTGTATATTGTGGGGGTGAAGGATGCATCAAAGTTGGTTCTGGTAGAGGACCCAGCGAGCAGAGAAAGAAAGATGGAAAAAATTAGACGAGACGGCATGACAAAGGCATGTGACGCTGTTGCGCAGGTCCGTGCTGAGGTGGACAAGCTTGCCGAGAAGGTAATTAATAAGGCGATTAATATTATTATTATTATTGATCAATCATTTTATTCCGTGTACTTAGGCTGATGCAGATGTGGTCTAACTCTTTGTTTAGTCAGATGATATTTTCTTTTGTTTCTTAGTTGATGTTAGCATTGACCAAAATCATGACTAAAATAAGTACAGGGAACTAAATAATGAACTTTTGTCCTGTTGGATTAGAGATCAGGAACTATTACAACTACCCTGTTTAATTAACAGAACACGCTTGCCTTTTCTCTATTTTTTATTATTATTAATTAATAAAATTGTTTGTTGGTAATCACCAGCTGATCCTGTTACTATATAAGATAAAACGTGCTCAAGAGTATGATTTCATGATTGTAAATAAACTTATAGCAATAAATGTACACACTGTACAAAATATTTTGCTGCAGAACAAAATATTTGCACACTTGAACCAAAAAAGAAGTTAAAAAAAAAAGATAGACGGACATACATATGTGTGTCCATAATTGAGACTTGATATTTCACACAACCATCTATTTGACTATTTCGTCAAAAAAATTTGATTTTTGACTTTTTGAGGCATGATATTATACTGTAGGTTTTGATTTTGGAATCCAGCATGCGTGGCGACAGAAGAACTCCTGAGAAGGAAATTACAGTTCTTACAGAGTTGCTGATGGTGCAGTTACTGAAACTGGATAGTATTGAGGCTGATGGTGAGGCGAAAGCGCAGAGGAGGATCGAGGTACATTAATTTCAAGTTTTCAACAACATTTCCTATCCATGTCGCATGTATTTCCTGCTATTGTCGTTTAAGACCTCAATTTTATGTTCCTCTAGAGAAGGATTTTCATAAATTTGGTGGAATTAATTAATCTCATATGCTTTCACTAAACTCCCAAAAATAACAAATTCATGGTACTTACCATAAAAAAAAAACAAATTCATGGTACTTAAAAGGGGCTAGACCCTTATTTTTATTTCAAAAAAAAAAAAAATCATGGTACCAGTCTGTACCTAACTACCTATTGGTGTAAGAACGAGATTCTCCGGAGAAAAGTGGACTTCCTCGCATCTAAGTCGTCTGATTTAATCTTAATAAAGATGAGTGCTCCGTAAATAGAATCAAATTGATATGTCTGAAAATTTTTTAACCATTAAGATTAAATCGGACAGCTCAGATATGAGGAAGTCCACTGGATTTCTCCAAGAGAAATCCAGAGGATCTCGTTCCTATTGGTGCGTACCAAAAGATTTCCAAAACAGAAGACCAATTAAGAAAAAGATCTCTATCATTATTATTTGTTAATTAATGCTCATTTCAAGTCTCCATCATTTCTGACAAAAGCTCTAAAATCATAAACTGTCTCACAATTTTTATTAGGTGAGGCGGGTACAGAGTCATGTGGAGAGGCTAGACATGTTGAAGGCAATAAATGCAAGCCCTTTTAACAAAAGCGACAGGTGCATGGCGTCCGCATCCTCAGCAGTCAAAAAAAGGACTGCTCCAAGCAGTCCTTTTCATTTTTCTTAATTTTTTTAAATTTTAAAATTCAAATGGAGAATCCAAACCGTTGATCTTGTTAAGTTTTATCGGCGATGTATTTTCATATAAGTTTTATAAAATTTGAAGTTGATTTGATACTTGATTAAGTGGTCAACAAATGAACGAACCTGGTTTGATTAATTCTAATACGTTCATAATTTGGTCACTTAATCAAGTATCAAATCAACTTCAAATTTTATAAAACTTATATGAAAATGCATCGCCGATATAACTTAACAAGATCAACGGTTTGGATTCTCCATTTGAATTTTAAAATTTAAAAAAATTTAAAAAAATAAAAAGGACTGCTTGGAGCAGTCCTTTTTTTGACTGCTGAGGATGCTGGTGCCAGGTGCATGTATCGGTTTGATATGGTAACCAAATGGGAGGGATTTGGGTCTGGACTGGGCAGTCGAAATACATCCCGTCCAAGAACACCTTGAACCGACGCAAGCAACAGATTGAATCTCTATGAGTAGAATGACCTATACGGCTATACCAAATTATTATAACTCTCCTGTCTTTTCTTTTTTATTTTAATTTATTATTATTTTTTTGTCTTTGTGGGTTACATATGCGGCTTTTAGTATTGAATCTCTCTCCAACTTCATGATTTTACTGTGTTTTATAGAATTATAGTGTATATAAACCAAATTAATATATGCTCGAGACTGAATGACAGGTTCAGCTGATGATTAGGTTTTAGACAGTCTGTAGGAGTTCCATTTCTCTCCTTAAAGATATATTTATCATATTTGATTTTCAAAATAAGTGCATAAGCATCTACATAATTACAGGAAATGGAAATATATTTATGTTTCCAAATTTGATCTACTAATGAATTTGAGCTCATAGGAAACAACAAAGTAATGATCGGCTTATTCAATGGATTCGGTCGCCAACTTATAAGTTATAATTTGATGGTACGTATCAAATTTAATTAATTGAAAGCTGCAGTCACAAGAGTACCTTTTTTGTCTTTTTGCAACATGGTTTTTAAGTTTCCCATAATTTATAAATCAATGTGGGTGGGGCTGTCTAACGTTTTAAATGACACGGAATTATTCTCTACCGTTACCGTACCATTTATAAACGATATGAAATCGATTATCATTTACAGTTCCATTTATAAAACGAAACGAATTTTTCTGCCATCAACCGTTCCACTTCACAAATTACACATTAAACGGTTTGAAATGAGATTGAAACAGTCGAAACGATATAACTAGCTGTGCCACTTACCGTTCCATTTAGAAAACGGTATATATTTCTATGTCACAAACCGTTCCGTTTAAGCTGAAACGTGGTGGCGAAACGGCAAACGCATGGCGTTGACAGGTCTAAATGTGGGCATATGACATAACTAGAACTAGTTGGATACTTTGTAGTTAGCTTTTTTTTAATCATTGATGAACAGAATGCATGCTTGCAACTGGCAAGAGAAGATGTATCAGCTCGTGAATTAATTGTTGGTTGCCATCATCTGTACATTCTCCCATCACAGGTCTAATTAAGTTGAAGATCCTCACGATATTTCTAGGAGTGGGGCTGCACTAGGTTTGGTTCTTGTATTAGTTTGTTCCATACTGAACCGAAACTAGCTTATCCTAATCTACTTAAGAAATACAAACAAACTGAACTTTGATTCGCTTTGCCATTCTTGTATGATATGCTAAAACGAAGCCCAAAAAGCGCAAAAGTAACATATTTATCGAATCTAATACAAACATGCATAAAAACGGAATTGTTTGAACTAAAACATATTGGTTTGGTTAAATGTGAAGTCATTAATTGTTTACTCAAATTCAATAAAGAGAAAGGAAAATTAAATTAAGCAGCATATTATAGAACCACATGAGACGATCCAAGCTGTAATATAAAAACATTTTTTTTTGTTTTGGGTCGCAAATCAGTCTGTTGTTGTATCGTTGTATGCATGAAAATGTAATGGCGTTTTGAAAGACAAACGAGAAATCGAAACAACTAGGCCTATTAGCTCAGTTGGTTAGAGCGTCGTGCTAATAACGCGAAGGTCACAGGTTCGAGACCTGTATGGGCCACTTCATATGCATTTTTTTTTTTGCTGAAGTTCGGAACAATAATTACCACCTGTGTGGGCCGAGTTCGAGACCTGTATGGGCCACTTTATATTCATTCTTTTTTGTTTTTTTTGCTGAACTTCGGAACAATAATTACCGGGAATTACTTAGAGTAATCAACATCTTCTGCAATCACGCAATCAGAACGCTATCTCTCTCATCTTTACTCTCACCTTCACCCTCATCTTCATCTTGCGAATCAAACCCACACCACCTCAGATCCACTTCCGAATCAAATCTCCACCACCTCCTTCGCTCCCCTCTCCTCACTTCGATCTCGCCTCCGTCTCACCTCCGCCTCTCCTCCGCCTCCGTCTCACCTCCGCCTCTCCTTTCCTCCGCCTCGCATCCGTCTCTCCTCCGTCTCCGTCTCACCTCCGCCTCTCCTCCGCCTCCGCCTCGCATCCGCTTCTCCTCTCCTCCGCCTCTCGTCTCCTCCGCCTCGCATCCGCCTCTCCTCTCCTCCGCCTCTCGTCTCCTCCGTCTCACCTCCACCTCCACCTTCCCTCACTGCTCCCTCTCATATACCGATCAGATCTGATTGAGAAAGAAAGAAGGATAAGAAGAATAAAGAGGTTTAGATCTAGTTCTGTTACAATTCGAGAGTAACTAAATTACTATAAGGGATGATATTAATCTGTATAAGGGAGTATCTAATATATATAAGAGAGTAAATACATTCATATCTGATTCTGCTGTTTTTTTAGAGTAACTAAATTACTGTAAGGGAGGAAATTGATCAGTATAAGAGAGTAACTAATATATATACAATAGAGTAAATAATATACATATCTGATTCTACTGTTGTTTGGGAGTAACTAAATAGCTATAAGGGAGTAAATAACTAATATACAAGGAGTATCTAATATGTATGAGAGAGTAAATAATATTACTGATTCTACTGTAGTTTGGGATAGTATTAATTTATTTTTTTTATTAATTAAAATTCGTGGGTGTCGCAGTCCGTTTTTTTTGTTTTGACTAGCGACACGGCGTCTATTCGTTTACGCTAAGGTATGATATCATATTTTTCCCTCCGCCATCGCCCCTCTCTCAGCCCCATCTCTAAATAAGAAATTTCCTTCCTTCTCCGATTTTCTTTCGCTTTCCCCAAACAGGCTGTCACCTGCAACCCCTCTCTTCCTACCTCCTCTGCTCATCTCCTCCTCAACTCCTCAATTCCTCCCTCCTGCCGTTCGTGCCCAAGTTCCTTCTCTCCTCTGACTGGCCGCGCCTCGCTCCGGTGATTCAACATGTCTCCTTGCATAGTCGCCGAACATCGAACCATGCCTCACCTCACACATTTCCGCACCATAAACTGCTACCTACGCTCCTCCTCTGGCTTCAACCGAAGGTATGTGTCTTTTGTGTAACAAAGGCCGATTTTTATCGTCTATTGTTTGCACAATTGACGATTGAAGTAATTTGTACATCTAATATTCTTTTTCCTTTCCTAATTTCGTTTTTTTTGTTTAATTTCATCCTTAATTCAGCTAAAGAAAATATGCACAAACACAACCAAAACTTTTGAAGAATGGTCACCCGGTTACAGCTTGGATTTCGGTATAAATTGTATTCTAACAATTAAAGGGTATATGATTGCAAAAATCTGTACATGTATGATTTAGATAAAGGTTGTGTTCTAGCAATTAATGACGTATTATTTCTCAAAAAAAAAAAGTAATAGATAGTTTTTATTTACTCATGTAAGCTACTTCCTCCTCTAACAAGTGCTTATAAAAGTTAAATTGTCTCAGCTTTCATTTATGTTCAGTTCTGTTATTAAACTTCTATTTTATTCTTAACGTTTCATTGTCGAGATTAAAAAAATAAGTTACAAGTTCAGTAATATATCATGGAGGATCTGCTCATGTAGTATTTAAATTTTGTTCCTGGTGTTAAGCATTTTCTTTATTACAAATGATGAAATGATTCAAAACATGGAGCAAACAAACTTTTTGTTTATTTTATTGTTTTTTAAAACAAGTAATAATTACTAATATGTAATTATAGACACACATTATTTAACTCTGTTGTAAGTTCGTTTTCTAATTTGTGATTCTATGTGTTTGGGGACATACTGTTGGTCTTTTTGCTACTGTTGTGGTTGATTTCAGTTATTGACATGGTGAGTCATTATTTTCACATTTCGCTTGTCTTATTTTGCTTTTCTTAAATTCAAAATTTAGTTAAAGGTAATTAACCTTTTGTCTCTTCATGCCATAAACTTCAGTCCACTCGATTAATATAGGAAAAATTATGTATTAGGAGATAATAGTAGCATTAATTGATATATATCAACTATTATTCAACTCATCTCCTTATTTATAAATGATACCGACAGATTGTAATTATTTTCAACTTAACTGATAAGTTCCTATGTTTTTTCATAGTTCGCCAATTTCAAACTATCATAATAATTGTATGGTTTCCCTACTCACAAGTAGTTTGTGATGTTTTCATGTACAATAAATAAGGAGATGGTCTGAGGCATTCTTACAAGCAGTTAGAGCAAAGGAAGGCCTCAAAACCCATATATTTGTTCCACCCTTTTTATGTTTACTTAATTTTATTTACAACTTTAAATTAGTTTGTTATTGGAAATTTGGAATCATACACTGATCTTGCTTTGATGAGAGGGATTGTTTTAGGTGATAGTTGGATTTAAAACTTGATATGATATTGTGGCGTCTCATTTTGATTCTGACAAGAGGGACAAAATTGAAATTTTCAAAACAAAATGCTTACAATTTCTTTCTTTTTGAGAAATCATCCCTTTCATACTAAGGATGTGTTCATTAGGAGGAAGTGGCAAGGTGACCCTGAGTGTTGTCTGTGTAATCTTAAAATACCACACAAGATTTAAAGTGTTTATTTGTTAATTAGTAACACATAAATCATAACTAAGGATGTGTTCATTAGGAGGAAGTGGCAAGGTGACCCTGAGTGTTGTCTGTGTAACTTGCCTGAGAACTCATCTCATCTTTTTTTTACTTGCCAATACACACAGAAAATTTGGTTTTGATTAGGTGAATGCCGAGATTCTTTCTCCCGGTGGCATTCTTTGCTTGATATTGTTTAGTTGCAGATACTCTAGGATCCTCTAATAGATCAACTTTTCTGTCTATTTACTGATCTCTTTGTTGGTCTATTAAGAGAATGAGGAATGATTGTATTTTTAATAATGCACCTGTTAAAACTATGAAAAACATGCTGAAATTATTTTATCATGATGTGAATTTTAGGGCAGGTTATTGGAAACCAGCTCTAACAATGGTTACCTTCTGACAGGAACTTAATACCTCTCCAAGTTCAACTTAATACCTTCTGAAGGTAAAGGCAGAGATGTAGATACCAGAAATGGCAATAGTTGGGGAAGTTGGATGTGCTATCATGGAGGCTAGCCAGTGTACCAATGACATTCGTTAAATATTGGCATGTTGGAAGATTTAGGAATATATAAATTTAGCTATAAAGAGAATTTTTTTTTTGCATATATGTGCAGATCGTGGTGCTGGTGATAGTTTAGAAGTTATGTTTTATATCTGTTTTTGTCAGGATATAATTGTGTTAGATATACTTAGCTTCGTTATTAGTAGTGTACAGTTATTTTCTGCTTGAATATTAAGCTTAGGACGCCAGAGTTGTAGTCTGAACGTATTGTTCTTTTTGTAAACTTTATGTTTCAATACAATGAAGGCCTCTTTTCAATTTGTATTAATAGCCAATTGGGTGTGCTTTTTTTTTTTCTTCTATTGCGCTAGCTACATTGAAAGTGAAAATGAAGTAAAAATTAACTATGCAATTGTTGGTTTCATCTATTGATTCTTCATTATGAATACATTATCCTATCGTGCCGGTAATTGTTTGAGTTTATTAAAAAGATGATTTTAAGTTCGTTTGATAATTTTGTTAAAAAGATGCTTTGTGCAAACTTTAAAGTATATATGCCTTCGTTTAGATTGACGTCCTTTCTTCAAAAATTGTATATGTCATTGCCTATTTCTTTAAATTCAATAGTCGATTATTTATTATGGTTAAAAATTCTATGCTTACTAACTTTCAATATCAGTTCCTGGAGTCATCAAAGTAGCAATAGCCTGAATTATTGTTTCTATGACTTTTCTCCATATTTGTCATCTTATTTGGAACATAACTAAACTATGCCTTTAAAAGTGAACATAGCTGAACTATATATCTAAAGATGAACATAACTAAATTATAATAACATAATAAAGATGAACTATACATCAATTTGGTACCGATGCTAATGTAAAGACAATGAAATCTGAAAATTTAATCATTTCCAAAAAAAATTATTTTACTTTAATAGAGTAAGAAATTTGAAAGAAAAAATTTAGATAATTCTCAATATAAAAAAAATAAATTTGAAGACATCATTAAAAATAAATTTAGATAATTCAGACATAAGATCACATTTGTTAATTATCAAAATTCTGCTAAGGTGCGGCGAAGCCGCGCTTCCCACCTAGTAACTATAAGGGAGTAAATAATTAGTATTAAGGGAGTATTTAATACAAGTAAGGGAGTAAATAATATTCATATATGATTCTATTGTTGTTTAGGAGTAACTAAATAGCTATAAGAGAGTAAATAACAAGTATAAAAGGAGTATCTAATATCTATAAGGGAGTAAATAATATTCAGAACTGATTCTACTGTTGTTTGGGAGTAACTAAAAACTATAAGGGAGTAAATAATTAGTAGTAAGGAAGTATTTAATATAAGTGAGAGAGTAAATAATATTTAATTTCTGATTCTGATAACGGCAGGGCTGGTTGACGGCGACGGGAGGGTTGCGCGATCGCGACAGGAGGGCTGGGCGACGACGACGGCAGGGTTGGGCTCCGGCGACGAGAAGGCGCGACGGTGACGGGATGGCGCGATGGCTGAGGGCGACGGCGAGGGGGTGAGACAGGGTGAGAGTGACGCGAGGTGAGAGTGAAGTCGCGTAAGGGGGCGCGCGGTTAGAGAGGAACGCATTTTCCTTTTCTGATCAGCGATTTTTTTCCGTTTTTAGTATATGATTGCGTGACTGATTGATTGTACTTATCAGCCCCGATAATTACCACCTGAGTGGGCCGAGTTCCTTGTTAAAATCTCCAACTTAGAATATATTAATTTTAAATAGTAACTACATAATAAAAGATCTATTTTAGTGATATAATTACCACCTGTATGGGCCTATTACCGTCATTTCACAAACGTTAATGCAATTCATTCATGTATTTGATAAATATCGTATATTTCTTTCTACGACAAACACCTTGCTAATTAGTACATAACCATAAGTTTTCAATGGGAGAAATTTACAGAGTTCAAACTCTTTATTCAACCCATAGGGGGGATAAACGATTGTCACCGTAACTGGCCTGAGCACCACGGTTTGCGGCTTTGCTGCTTGGTCAGGATTAATCACCAAATCAAATTACATGTACATGTATTGGAAAAATAAATAAATAAATAAATAAGATGAGCATTTGGATCGTGTAAGAATAAAAATAGAATTAGATATTCAGAGTAAAAAAATATTAATCTTAAACAATCAAGAAGGTTTTTGGATCTAGAGAGTTATTTTTAAATGGTCCAAACTATAGAATAAATTTTTATTCCTAATATGTTTGGATCATCTTCTTAATGGGGATTAAAATATGATCCCAACAACTTCTGAATCCGGGGTGCGTTTGGATAGGTGTGGGAAGAAGAGAAGAAGGGAAGAAGTGGGAAGAAGTATTGGGAAGTGTGTAATTTTGTGAAGAGTTTGAATTGTTTATAATTTTTTTTCTTCCCATCTTCCTTCTTCCTCTTCTTCTTCTCTCATCCAAACACACCCCGAATTAAGAAAATGATCCAATCGCATTAGAAATTTAAAATATTATTTTTAAGTTTGGACCACTTAATAACTCTCTAGATCCAAAATCTTATTCTTGATTGTTTAAGATTAATATTTTTTTACTGTGAAAAACTAATCTTATTTTTATTCTTACACGATCCGACGCTCTTAAATTTTTACAGACCTACAAATCAAGACTAGGATGCATGTTGAATTGAAGTCAAATCGCTTTTAAAAAAAAGTTTCAGCAGAATCAATTCATAGAAAACAAAAGTATACCTTGATAAATCCGGATAAACAATTTAGATCTAATTTAGAAAACAGGAAATGAAAAAAAAAAAAGATCCTATCTGTTACGCACAGAGGTGAAGAGTCACGTCAGACCGGTCTTTGTCATTGAATTAAACATGATATGAGATCAGACTTTTAACAACTCTTCTTTGCAAATTAAATGAATCGGTCTGTAATACATGATCACATATCCACATGACCTTTGTCGTTAAAGTTTATGTTATTTACTCTTGGCCTCCTAGTATCAAGAGGAAGTTTCAGAGGAATTTAATTTCAAGGCCACAACTTTTGACATCAAATCTGAAATTCTATAAAAGCATTTTCCAAAAAAAAATAAAAAAATCTATTATATGATGCAGTTCATTTCAACTTCCATCTTTGGGGAGCTAAGATAACCCAAATGAAAAGTTTTTGAAAATCAGGTACCAAAATCAAAACCATTTTAAACGGTCATCAGTGATGCAAATGCAATTGTCCAGAAACTCGCACAACCTTTTTATAGGCAGATGTCTAGAATCTAATATTCTCTAATTTCATCATTTTTTTTTACAAAATTTAATTTACAAAGTTCTGATTGAGAGCAAAACATCATGAGATCTGTATAATTGACAGAGTGTCACAAAGGGTCATCAGTGATACAATCTCCAATTTGGGAATTGTTACTGCTATCGTGCCATCTGTATAATTGACAGAGTTTCCCAAAGGGCATAATTCTGATTAAGATCAAAACATTACTGGTATTGTACCTTCCTTTACTTCAATCGAATAGAAACTATCTTGGGATTTGCAGAAATGCTGACTGTTCTATATATCGATGTGCAAGTCTGGCAGCATGAGACTTTTCCATTTTAGATGTTTTAGACTTTTCTAGAGTTTACGTCAGCTGGTATACATACAAAAAGATTACTGTCAAGTAGTGGAAATAGTATAAAATAATGTATTGAAAAATAACAATCTGAATTATCATTATCCAAACTATAACAAAAAAAATCAAATGTTCTAGACGCACAAGTGCTGGTATAAGTCCCAACATATATCACGAATTCTACCAACCAAAACTTAAAATCACTTACAAGGAAGAATACTAAATGGAAAAGTACAAGTTTCACAACGCTATAAACAATATTGATAGACTTAGATAAAACTTTACCCAAAATAAATATCGTAGGCTATGTACGCAACCATACAATTAGAACTGAGGCAAAATGAAATAACGAAACTGAAGGTTCAAAGTACTGAATATATTACAATTAGAGCAACTCCAAGTCAAAAACAGAGCGATTTTTCTGTAGTGCAGGGGAGGGAGGAAGTGGGGATTGCGGTTTAATTACTTTGTGTAAGGGGTAGATGTGTTCATCTCTGGAGGCTCTAGCTAGTGCTTTTTCCAACCAGTAGAACGAAAACGAGTGTATCAACTTCAAAGTTTAGCCTGGGTTAAAAGGCTGTGCAGGAATGTGTTTGGGTTCGACTCCAGTTCGTGTTTAGCTACTGGGCTTGGATTGGGTCTTTGAAGCACCTCCAAAACCCATTTGTTAACCCTAGGTTTGTTTGGTTTTCATTTTTTTTTCGTCAGATCATGTTATCCTTAATTACAACCTACCTGTCTGTGTCTGTAGTAGAAACAAACATATTAACGTTATAAGTCTTGAGATTATGGAGGAGAGGAAGTGTTGGTACCGATTGGTACAGAGAGAGATCAAGAGAGAGAATAGTGGATGGTTGTTTTGGGTTTCTGTTTTCGCACAGAAGGTGCGCTACGCACGAGAGCCATAGAGAAAAACAAAGAGACTAAAGTTTTGTCAGGAAATCAATTATCCCAATTTTCATTTTCTCCAACTTATTAGTCTTTTACAAAGTTACAAATAAGACCCTACAAATGTTACATATTACAAATATTATAAGAAAATGAAAACTACAATACAAGAGGAATGAGTAAGGAACCCAACAAACTCCTCCTTCCGACTCATGGAGCGTGTCTACCCAATAAACTCGCCTTCTCACAACAAGCTTCAAGCTTCAATGGCGGTATCGACTTGGTCAACATATCTGATCCATTATCACTCGTGTGGACTTTCTCCAACACCAATTCTTTCCTCTCAAGCACATCACGAATCCAATGATATCTCAAATCAATGTGCTTGGACCTAGAGTGAAACATCGGATTTTTACTCAAATGAATTGCACTTTGACTATCACATAACAAAGTATACCTCTTTTGCCGAATACCCAACTCATGCAAGAACTTCTTCATCCAAATTAGCTCCTTGCATGCCTCCGTAATGGCTATGTACTCGGCTTCGGTAGTTGAAAGTGCAACACATTTTTGTAGCTTGGATTGCCATGACACGGCCCCGTTTCCAAAACAAACCAAATAACCGGATGTAGACTTTCTAGAGTCTATGTCACCGGCCCAATCGGCATCCGTATATGCCTCCAACACCGGATTTCTTGTGCCACCAAAACAAATGCAATGAGTGGATGTACCCCTCAAATATCTAAGTATCCACTTAACGGCATTCCAATGCACTTTACCCGGATTAGAAAGAAAACGACTCACTACACCAACGGTATGAGCAATGTCCGGTCTAGTGCATACCATTGCATACATCAAAGAGCCTACAACCGAGGCATATGGCACCTTTCTCATCTCATCCTTTTCTTTGTCATTCTTAGGACAACCATCCAAAGATAATTTAAAATGACTAGCAAGAGGAGATGTTACCGGTTTGCAATTTTTCATGTTGAACCTTTGAAGTACCTTCTCAATGTACTTCTCTTGTGACAACCAAAGTTTCCGATTCTTCCGGTCTCTAGTGATACTCATACCAAGAATTTGCTTGGCTGCCCCTAAATCTTTCATAGCAAATTCGCTTGCAAGTCTCTCCTTTAATGCTTTGATTTTTCTCAAATCACTTCCAATAACCAACATATCATCAACATAAAGCAAGAGAATGAGAAAATCACCACTAGAATACCTCTTAACAAAGACACAATTATCGGAAATGGTTTTAGTAAATTTATTGTCACACATGAAAGATTCAAACCTTTTGTACCAATTTCGTGGTGCTTGCTTCAAGCCATAGAGGCTCCTCCTCAACTTGCACACCATGTGCTCTTGTCCTTGCACCACAAAGCCTTCGGGTTGCTCCATATAGAGCTCCTCCTCCAAATCACCATGGAGGAATGCGGTCTTGACATCTAGTTGCTCAATCTCCAAATCCAAACTAGCGGCCAAGCCAAGCACAACCCGAATTGATGACATCTTCACAACGGGTGAGAAAATTTCTTCAAAATCAACACCCTTCTTTTGACCAAATCCCTTCACTACCAACCGAGCTTTGTATCTCGGTTTTGCTTCTTGACCCTCCAATTTGACACGGTAAACCCACTTGTTCTTGAGCACATTTTTGCCTTTTGGCAAATTCACCAACTCAAAAGTGTTGTTCTCATGCAAGGATTTTATCTCATCTTGTATGGCATCCAACCACTTATTCTTGTGCTCCGACTCAATAGCCTTCATAAAGCATTCGGGCTCACCACTATCACCAAGCAAAGCAAATTCATTTGTGGGATACCTTGTGCTAACTCGCCTTTCACGAGTCGACCTCCTCAATTCTTGCACTTGTGAGCTATCACTTGAAGAGGTTTCGGATTGAGGATCGCTCTCTTGAATTTGTGGGACACTAGTTTCGGTTGTATGGCTAGGGTTTTCATCATTTATTTCGGTTCTTGGGTTGTTGGAAGAGAGAGGAGTTAGGTCAACATAGCTACTTGTAGAGGTTTTCGCCTTGTCGAGGTTGCCAACATTTTCAATGGTTTCTTTCTCAAAGAACACCACATCTCGACTTCTCACCAACTTCTTCTCAATTGGATCCCACAACCTATAACCGAATTCACCATTTCCATACCCCAAGAAAACACACTCTTTAGTCTTGCTATCAAGCTTTGACATTTCATCCTTGGGTATGTGCACAAATGCCCTACAACCAAACACTCTTAGATGGTCATAAGAGACATCTTTTCCTTTCCAAATCCTTTCCGGTATATCACCATCCAACGCATGAGAAGGAGAACGATTGATCAAGTGAACCACCGTGTTCAATGCTTCTCCCCAAAATCTCTTTGAGAGCTTAGAATGAGAGAGCAAGCACCGAACTCTTTCACATATGGTGCGGTTCATGCGCTCGGCCACACCATTTTGTTGTGGAGTCTTGGGTACGGTCTTTTCTAATTTAATACCATTGGCCTTGCAATATTCCTCAAAAGGACCACGGTATTCACCACCATTATCGGACCGGACACACTTGAGTTTCTTGCCGGTCTCTCTTTCAACCTCCATAACCCAAGACTTAAACACATTCAACACTTGATTTTTTGTTTTCAAAGAGTATGCCCACAATTTCCTTGTATGGTCATCTACAAAGGTCACAAAATAAAGAGCACCACTAATACTCCTATCACCCATAGAACAAAGGCCGGTATGTACCAAATCCAAAGCACCCGATTTCTTGGTAGTGGGATTTCTTTTAAAGGCTACACGGTGTTGTTTTCCGGCCAAACAATGTGTACAAGAGGAGAGAGATGCACCTTCACAAGAGACATATTTCTTCTTGGAGAGAATTTCTATGCCCTTCTCACTCATATGACCCAACCGCAAATGCCACAAATCGGTTGAGTTGTCTTCCGATACATTCACCTCTCCGCACATCTTCACTTGAGTCACATAGAGTGACCCGGATTTATACCCACGAGCAACAACCAAATGCCCTTTCACTAACTTCCATCTACCACCAATAAAGTCACTATGGTACCCGTCATCATCAAGGGCACCAACCGAGATGAGATGATGTCTCATATCCGGCACATGCCGCACATTCTTAATGATGAGTTTGCATCCTAAGCTTGTCACAACTTCTATGTCACCAATTCCAACAATTTTACATACTCCATTATTGCCCATTCTCACAACACCACGATCACTCTCTTTGTAGGAAGTGAACAAGTCACGTCTAGGCGCGACATGGAATGAGGCCCCGGAGTCTACAACCCATGAGGAATCATGACAAGTAAGGTTTACAAAACCTTCATCACAAGCAATGAACACTTCGCCATCGGAAGCAATAGCGGCGGTACTTTCATTCCCACCATCATCATTCTTACCCTTAGACTTATCTCTCTTGAGCTCATCATTCTTTGCCTTTAACTTCCGGCACTCATTTTTCATATGACCGGGCTTCTTGCAATAATGACAAATGATTCACTTTCTAGATTTAGACCTTCCCTTTGACTTGCCACGCTTGTCATCATTATGGGAGTTTCTTTGAGTGCTTCTACCACGATTTTCGGTGACAAGGGCCGAGGACTCACTAGTGATCCCCGACTCCTTACGCCTTAACTCTTCATTGAGCATACTATCCTTCACCATGGCTAAGGTCACAACACCGTTAGGTGCCGAGTTGCTCAAAGTCACCACCAAAGTTTCCCAACTATTGGGTAAAGAACTCAACAAAATTAGGGCTTGCAACTCCTCATTCAATACCATTTTCATAGTTGACAAGCGGTTTATGCAATCTTGAAATTGACTCAAATGATCCGAAACGGATGTTCCCTCTTGATATTTCATATTCACCAATTTTCTAATAAGGAATGCCTTGTTTTGAGCGGTCTTGCGCTCATACAAACTCTCAAGCTTTTCCCACAACACCTTGGCATCGGTTTCCGATGATATATGGTGATAGACGGAATCATCAACCCATTGTCTAATTAACGCTATTGTCTTTCTATTAGACACTTTCCAAACATCATCGGTGGTGGTAGCAGGTTTGGTACCCGAGAGGGGTTCATATGCATCCTTACAATACAACAAGTCTTCCATACGAGACTTTCAAATGGAGTAATTAGAAGATGTAAGCTTAACCATGGTACCACTATTACCCTCTTTCATTTTTAAACACAAACCCTAGGTCCCAAATGTAATGCACCGGTCAAGAGAACCTCACCTCAATATGGCGGAGCAACGGCCACTCGCGACTCGACGACAACAACCCGATCGAGGTCGGAAACGGAGGTGATCAACGGCTGCGGCTCGGCAGCGGTGACTTGACGGCTAGGGTTTCCGCAACAGCGACTTAGCGGCGACGAACCTCGCTCTCTGATACCAGTTCTTGAGATTATGGAGGAGAGGAAGTGTTGGTACCGATCGGTACAGAGAGAGATCAAGAGAGAGAATAGTGGATGGTTGTTTTGGGTTTCTGTTTTCGCACAGAAGGTGCGCTACGCACGAGAGCTAGAGAGAAAAACAAAGAGACTAAAGTTTTGTCGGGAAATCAATTATCCCAATTTTCATTTTCTCCAACTTATTAGTCTTTTACAAAGTTACAAATAAGACCCTATAAATGTTACATATTACAAATACTATAAGAAAATGAAAACTACAATACAAGAGGAATGAGTAAGGAACCCAACAATAAGAGGGTAAGAAATTTGGTCAATAATTACTGGAACCTTTTTTTTTAAATAATTGAAGATGTTACTAGCCTCCCAACTTGCAATTACTAAGAGCCCCGTTCATAATTTACTAAGAGCTTCAGTTGGGATTGGAAAACTTTACGCTACTGATTTCCTGTAATTCTGTTGTTACCTGTGAAACAGCCTTATAACTGAATACATCATACGCACAAACGTAGAATGACACAAGAAAAAAATAATATATCAAAAAGGGGAAAAAAAAACTATCAATAAGATCAATGTTATAATCTCACTCTTTACAACACTTCCGAATCTACAACTGAATTGTGACTCCCCGGGCACCCATGACATTGAGTTGCCGCTGCATGTTATCCTCGTCTCCACCTGTGTTAGTGACAATCGTCTCGTGCCTGGTTGCATCAAACTTATCTCCATCCCCCCACAGCGCATAGGCCTCCTCTCCATGCGCCGCATCATCACCAATCATTAGCTGCTCGTCAGGCATCCTAAGGGGAATAAACAATGCAATTACCCACAATATGGCAGTCGTGGAAAAGATGTTCCACCCGATGACGAACAAAGCACCAACAATCTGTTTGAATAGTTGGGAGATGCCACCACCATAGAACGTGCCTTTCTCACCCGGCACGGGGAGATCAAAGCTGGAGAGCTGAGGAACAGCCAGGAGGCCAGTGAGGACACCCCCAAGTAGGCCAGCGACTGCATGAGTGTGGAAAACTGCGAGTGTGTCATCGACCTTTTGTAGCAATGCTGATTTCTTGTGGAGGACCATCATGGTGAACCACGGTATGCAGCCGGCAAATATACCCATGACAATTGCTGCCCATGTATGCACAAGCCCTGTAATATGAAGTCATAATTAATCTTAACAAATGCATGGTAATTATTATGCTTTTTTTTTCTTTGTTTACTCTTTTCGGTGGAAAGAGGAATGCTCTTATATTGGGATGTTTATGATTAATTGTGAACATGATCTTAATCGTTATCTGTATAATTATTATCTTACAAGCTGCAAAGTTTCGATGATATAACTTAGCAGTAGTAAAGAGTTTTTCATCTAATAACTGTCAAACCTTTTTATGCTATGATACAAAAACAGAGCACTAGGTAATTTTACAACACAATGTATTTCCGCACAAATAAAAATGATCAAAATCCTGTTGTTCTTTTTTTTTCTCTCCATAATACAACGAACTATCCAAGGCAATCAATGCATTTTCCATATTAAAATCCTTTGTGCCATACAAAATTTTACTTATTTAGAATTTTTCTTTTGCTTTATTTTGCAAGATAGCTTTATAATAAAATAAAAGTTATAAATGTTTGTATCTCAAATGTTATTTTCTTCAAAATTCTAAAAACTAGTTAAAAATTAATAATGTATAATTTAGTGTCTTGTACATTTTAAAATTGGAAAAAAAACACTTAAGTATATTGAATCGGCCGTTCTATGATAAAAATATATACATTATCATTTATGTGAAATACAAATACTTGTATAATATCTTTAGCTCAACAAAGAACACTATTTTTGACCCAAAACAGAGCACACCATTTTTGACTGACAGCTTGAGCAGATTATACCATTTTTGAGGTCAATGACTAGTTGGAAACGTGCGCCACCATAATAATCCTATTTACCTAATAAAACACCAATTCCTATGTTTTTCAACAGCTAATAGCTCGATTTCTTTTTGGCGTCCACTAACAAATTACTATTATTTTGTAATAAGGGACAAGTTTATTTTTACAGCTGAGCGGTACAGTTAAACAAAACAAGGTTTAACTTAAGCTACACTGGGACAATGTCATGCTTTGTAGGCTGATATTCAACTATAGAATTAAATTGCTCTGCTAGATACAAAGTATATCCTTTCTAGATTCTCAATTAACTCATACAAATTATGAGTTAACGGAATTGACTTCAATTTTGTCTTTTGTGAAATAGAAAACAATGGAATCCTTTTCAATTAACTGTCTCCATGTTTTTTCTAGCTTATTGTTAGCTCTCTGGTGGAATACAATTTATTTTGAGCACAAGGAGATTTCATACCTGCTCCAGGAGTGATGCAAACAAGGCCAGTCATCATGCCCTGGACGGCACCGATGACAGACGGCTTGCTGAAGAAAATTACATCGAGAAGTGTCCACACAAGGAGGCTTGTAGCAGCGCATACATGCGTATTCAAAACAGCTACTGCCGCAGTGATATTAGCTGCATAAGGCGCACCTCCGTTGAACCCTGACCAGCCCAACCAAAGCATACCAGCACCAGTAAGCATGAGCAGGATGTTGTTTGGTGAAAATCTCTCTCTGTCACTCTTTAGCCTTGGACCCACCTAAGAATGCCATTGAGAAAAATCGTGAAAGATACATCATTAGACTGGAGAATAATTTGTTTAAATTACAGAGGCCAAAAATAACATCTTTGGTGTCAGCACAGTAACGGGTTTGTATTGTAACGGTCAAATTTTATATAGGTAGCAGGATCTAGCCAATTAGGATTAAAAAAAGTGAGCTTGATGTAACAAAACGGAAAATTTACATCAATCAACTTTAAATAAAAGCATGTTATCTTAATTTTATCAAATGGATCTTTTCAAAAACGAGAAAAAAGATTCACCAACCAAATTATTGTGGTGGGACCTTGTTTTTGACAATTTAATCTTTGCAATAGAATTGAGTCGGTCAATATTTTCGCATTTACCTACATGTACGGAAGTTTGGCCTAGCCGCCCAAAATCAAATGTGAACTCTTTACCAAGAAATTAGCAAGTCAAACAAAAGAAGAACGAAAAAGAAGCTAACAGAGAAAGAAACAATAAATTGAAAAAAAAAATAATAATAATTGTACCCAATATGCAGCGGTGAATCCAGAAACACCGGAGGCGAGATGGATGACGTAACCGCCGGAGTAATCAATAACACCCCAGTGGTACAGAAACCCTCCACCCCAGAGACTGAAAGCTCCAATTGTGTATGAAAACAGAAGCCACAGCGGTGCGAAAATCATCCATGCCTTGATGTTCATTCTCCCAAGGACTGACCCTGCAAGCAATATTATAGTAATCGCTGCGAACACGAATTCAAAGAATACGAGTGTTGCCTGAGGGTAGAACGGCTCAGTCATGGGCGTCTCTATGGTGCCATTGTGGTAGTGGTGCTCGGTGGCAGGGAGGGATGCCCGATGTATAAGATACTTTTGAGAGAGTGCGGCTCCGGCCTTGCCCCAGAAAGGAAGGAGACGGTCACCGAAAGCCATTTTGTAACCGACAAGGACCCATACGATGAGGGTGGAGGCAAAAGCATATAGCGCCATAAAAGCCGAATTAACGGCCCATTTCTTCTTTACTATGCTGCCGTATAGAACTACGAGACCGGGCATCGACTGACACCCGACCAAAGTGGCCGCAACCAACTGCCATGCATTATCTCCCTTGTTCAACCAGTCTGGCACTGACGGCGGATTTGACTGGTAGGCAATTCCAATTGTTGAATTATCCATTGTTAGGAGGGATCAACTTTTGTGGGAATGATTAGAGAAACTGTGTATTAGTCTTTTTACAATAATGAGAAGCGGCGGATTGATAATGGTAAAAGGAGAGAAACTAAACTGAAATTGGGATGAAATTGGTGGGTTTGTGTAAGGGATTTAACATAGGCTTTGTCCAATGAGGTTGAAAGAGAAGGGAAGGGATGAATGAAACTATGAAAGTGATAGGTAGTCTTCTCTCCAAACCCAACAAAATTGAGAGCCCAGTACTAAGTAAAATATAACCAAGTATCTCCTCGGTATCCAATTGAATCTCAGATATGCGAATCTTGGTTGGCAGTGTGATGAATCTGTGTGTGGGAAAATCACCTGGGAGTAGTGAAACGAGATCTCCAATTGTTGTGTTAATGGAGAATTGTTGAGTATAGGGGGAGCCGAAGGAGGCTTGAAGAGTTGAAGTCAACTTGTTTTTTTCTTAGAAAAAGAGATTTATAAAATATAAAAAGCAGATTATGAATATGAATATGAATAGCAGCCCACAGGGTCTTGATTAGGGGGCCCCAGAATCAGTCAATTCAACAAATTAAATTGAATCAGGCTTCTAGATCCAAAAGAATAAAAATGAGATTAAATAGGTGGAAACAGAAAGTATCAAATATTGATCAAGATCCATGATTATTTTCATATTACTGTACTGACATAACCTTGATAGTTAATACTTTTATACCACTGCTTCAACTACCATAGGGTGCGTTTGGATATAGGAAGAAAGAAGAAGAAGAAAGAAGAATGAAGAAAAAAAATTATAAATAATCTAAACTCTTCACAAAGTTACACACTTCCAATACTTATTCTCACTTCTTCCCTTCTTCCCTTCTTCCCACACCTATCCAAACGGAGCCGTAGGGTGGAACAATAATTTTATAATTATTTTCATCTGTACAATTGTGTTTGTATTTTTACAAAACATAATTAACCAAATATTTTTTGAAAATTTTTTTATCAGAAGTGACAAGTGTCTCCATCTCCCTCCACTGGAGCTCCCAACTGCATATGACAGCATATATCATGTATTGGCGTACTATTTACCACTTAGGGATTCAATAATGAAAAGCATTAAAAGATAATAACACTATCAGTTAGTAGTTAGTGCTAATATTAATCAAGTACAGAGTACCAAAATATCATTCTGTAAGAAACAGACCTTGCGTTTTCACTTCAACTTTATATTTTTGCTTTCATCCATTTATTGCGCTTGTTAAAAAGATAAGACAAAGACGTTTGCCGCATTTCGCAGTTATAGAGACAGCAATTCAGCAAATGTGAAACCTCAAAGAAATTAATATTTGCGGGGGCCCGTGTGATGTAATTTTCTAATATCTTGTAGATTAGTTGGAGATTCCATATTTCCATGACCCAATGTAGACGTTGAAGGTCATTATAGATCAAACGACCTTTTATAGTCAACAAAATAAAAAATATATACCCTACTGCCTTTTATTACCACAAAAAAAATTATAATAAAAATCATAAAAAGAAATTGTGACACATTGGATTGTGTCGCGTCCTCTTACGCGGATACCCGCTCGGTTTGGGTTGAACCTTGATTTTCTGTGCTTGTCTTTATATCATGTGTATGACAATATGACATACGAAATACTTCGCTTTTTTTTTTTTTTTTTTGTTGATCTGATATTCTCACGGCGCCACAATCACAGGGAGAATAGGGAGGGCTTGTCTCTTTCATTTTGAGTTGTGTTGTACTAAACTTATGTAAAACACTATTATCAACTTAATGCAAGCCTACGGGTTTAGTTTCAAAAAAAAAAAAAGGGAGGGCTTGTCCTCTCTATGCACAAGAAATGGACAATTACATATTAATTCTTTAATATTTTGAAAATTTTAATGATTTATTCTCCCAACTAAATGTGAATAACTAATTTAGATAAGAAATTATCATTCAATAAATAAGTTTTCATTTTTTAAAAATTTCTTAAAAAATTTATTTTCTCTATTGCATAGTCTGCTCCGCCCCTGTTCTCATCCATAACTTGTGTTGGGAAAGTAATTGAATGCCCCCCCCCCCTCTCATATTTTTGCGATATCCCAAATTCATTTTTGTTTTATCGTTGTTATAACATAATTAGGTTAAATAATCATACTAAGAGAACTATAATGAACAAATTTGATTTTTAAATAAAGAAAGTATATCACTTTAAATCCCAAAACATAATAATTTTTCTATAGTTGCAACCATTCAAATTGGCAATCCAATTTGTAATTTGTGAACATGTATTACTCGATTGTATGATTTTTAACTATAAAAATAACTAGGTACATTATTATTTAGATCAAATGAGTACATTTCGAACAAAAATCAAACTGATCTCAAAATGAGTCACGAGCCATGAGCTTTTCTTTTTCTTTTTTTTTTTTCGGGAGCCACAGTTTATACTAACAAAGTTGCAGATGTAGCGGCCGTCCTTACTCCTTATGCACTTATTGATTTTTACTTAGCACATATAAGCATATAATACATTGGCCATAAACAATCCCAACATCTATCTTGGAGAAACATCCGATGCTAACAAACAGGGAAATTAAGGATTTTGACATCATCGTTGTTAATTAGATCACGGAGCCCTCGAAGTCAAAGAGGACTAGACTTATTTTAAATGGGAATTGGAATTTGGAAGGGTAGTCGCCATATATTTATCTAGCATTCAAGATCAACCTGGAGCAGCTCTTATTCGAAGTACATGCTACTTTGCATTTCCAATTATTTCATTAATTTCTCTCTCCATTATTTTTCTCTATTTCTCGCGGTTAGGGTCGCCGCATCATTAAAGTGATATATTAGTGTGGATCTTTCTGGCGTCTGGCCTGTGTGAAATAACTGGTGCTGAGGCACCTCTTTGTGTTTGGAGGATTGACTTTCATCGACTCGACACACGTTGCGATGCAGAACTGCACACTCCAAAAATCTGAATTACTAAGAGAAATATTGATTTTTAACATCTTTCTTCAGCAATTTATGAGGTCTCTTTGAGGAGGTAGATGATCTGCTGCTTCCTTTTTATTATCATGAAACTATATCTTAGTGGAGATCATTGGAAGTTAGCGGTTGAATTAATTAGGTTTTAGTTGCCTTTAATTAATGATAGAATCCTGCTGCAATTAATGCCTTTAATTAATGCTTATCCATCAAATAATACTTGTACAAAAGTTATTATGGCCTATAGCCCTAAACGGCTATACTAGGCCAGCCATGCATAGATTTTGAGTTATAAACTGCGCGTTTTAAGGAATACGCCATTGTTAATACACATTGATTGCAGTTGTGCTTTTGTTATTCACACTTGCATAATTTTAATCTTCCAATCTAAAATGAGGGAACGCATGCATCATTCTACTCATGCATCTTTATTTCAAATATAATTTAATCCGGATATGGATAGATTTATTAGGTACCAAGAAATCAAACTGGGGGGGGGGGGGGGGGAGGATTACTTTTGACAACCACATACATTTTTTTTTCAAATGACTGAACTGCCCTTGTATTCTTAAATTTATGTTTCAGTCATTATGTTGCGAGCAGCAAAAACTCGGTTGTCGAAAGCAATTAGAGGGGGGGGGGGAGGAGGGGACTAAAACTTCCATTCTGCGTGCTAAAGTTTGAAGGTTTATCTTACCTCAAATATAAAATCGAACATGGTTTTAAATTACAAGACAGCACTTTCCTTCATATAATATATAACATAAAGATATGTTACAGATATAGTATCCACGACGTACAAAGCGATATGGATATTCCTTGTTCCAATTAATAAAATTAAAAAGAGATATATGCTAATCAAGGGAACCTCTACGTGACAACATGTAATTAGTTGGAATCTCAATTTAATACATGATTATGGAAGACTTGAAACTGGCTATTTTTATAAAACTTGCAATGCTCGACTAGTTCTGCTTTTAGCTCAAATCTATTCACAAGACGACAATTGCCTACTTTACATAATCTTCGTATCCAAGTTGTCTTCGTCTTTTAGCACATCATATGCCAGTTCTTTGTCTTTTAGCCTACGGGCATTTATATTTTCAAATATATATATATATATATATATATATATATATATATATATATATATATTTGCCTTTTCTTCATCTTGATGACTTCTTTAAGCAGAATGTGTGGTTTGATCTAACAAATGGGCCAGAATACTGGGCTCAATTGACAAACTGGTAATCAGCCTATCCAGCTAAAAACTGGCCCATAGACCTTTCAGCAGTAAATTCATAATTTTTTTTTCCGATACTTTGTAGATATTAACTTCCATTCCACCTCTCTTCTTCTTATGCAGTTTTATCTATTTATATTAATAATCATGTCAATTCTTTTTATTCTAATTATTATAGCATTATTAAATAAAGACTCCAATTGATTAAACCTCAAACCATCAGTCTCATAATCTGACGACCACCACCTAGTCACTGGCTATAAGAATTCCAGTACAAAAGAAAACTATTTATTTTTCCCTACAAATAACGCATTAAGGATAGAAATTAGAGCTGAATGGTGACCCCACGAGCTCCAAGGTTACTCAGTTGCTGTTGCACTGTGTTATCACCTGCGGCGCCATTGTGTACTATGGTCTCGTGCCTGGTCGCATCAAATTTCTCACCGTCACCCCACAATGCATAAGCTTCCTCTCCGTGTGCTGCATCATCGCCAATCATAAGCTCATTGTCCGGCATTCTCAAGGGAATAAACCAACCAATCGAAAGAAGGATTGTCGTGGTGGCCATTATATTCCATAGGATGATAAAGAGAGCTCCCATAAGTTGTTTGAAGATTTGTAATAAGCCACCGCCGTAAAAGACTCCCTTCTCACCAGAAATTGGAAGGTCAAAGCTCGAGAGCTCTGGGAGAGCCAGGAAACCGGTCAAGACTCCACCGAGCAATCCTGCAACTGCGTGTGTGTGAAAAACGGCAAGTGTGTCGTCTACTTTCTGAAGAAGCGACCATTTCTTGTGAAGGATCATCATGGTGAACCATGGCACACTTCCTGAGAAAAGACCCATGAGTATTGCCGCCCACGTATGGACCAGACCTGTCAGAGGAGCAGCTATGCATTAAAGTTTTTTTTTTTATGGCTTAAGAATTAACATTTTCATCAATAATTAATGCTTCATTAACTATGAAGTATGACTGTATGAGAGTTAATTTCATGAAATCTTATCAACCTGCTCCTGGTGTAATGCAAACGAGGCCAGTCATCATGCCCTGGACGGCCCCGATGACTGATGGCTTTCCAAAGAAAATGACATCCAGACAAGTCCATGTGAGGAGACTAGTTGCAGCACAGACATGTGTGTTAAGGATGGCAACTGAAGCAGTTAAGTTGGCTGCATAAGGTGCACCTCCATTGAATCCAGACCAACCTAACCAAAGAAGCCCCGCACCGGCAATCATGAGTAATATGTTGTTTGGCGAGAACCGCTCCCTGTCACATTTCAGCCTTGGACCAACCTAATTAATTACAATGCCAAAAGAAAGTTGTTAATAACTTAGTATATATTTTTCAGATTTGTCTCTGCTGCAGAAGACAACTAAAATTAATATAGTTGGAAGTCGCAATTAATATGGTAGAATCTCTATTGACAAGATGTTTCAAGGATAGTACATACAAGACCTTTATTTTATGATAAATAACTATAGTTGCTCAGATAGAATGTACTAAACTTGGGTGATGATTTCAGCAATCATATGTTCAGAACTAAGAGGCATTATTTATTGCAGGCTTAAGTACTTCTCTAATTCAAAAAATACTTCCATTTCGCAAGTAATGAATTATTAAAGAAACTATAAATTATGTACATGGATGATTTATAGGTGAGTTAAAATATTTTTTTTTTTTGAATTACCCAGTAGGCAGCAGTGAATCCTGCAACACCAGAGGAGAGATGGATAACATAACCACCTGAGTAATCTATTACTCCCCATTGGTAAAGAAACCCTCCACCCCATAGACTGAAGGCTCCAACCGTGTACGAGAGCAGCAACCAGAGCGGTGAAAAGGCCATCCATGCCCTGATGTTCATTCTCCCGAGCACCGACCCGGCAAGCAATATCAAAGTAATTGCAGCATACATAAACTCAAAAATCACCAGTGTAGCTTGGGCATAGAAAGGCTCAGTCATGGGTGATTCTACTGTGCCATTGTGGAAAAAATGGGTTGTAGAAGGCATGCTTGCACGTTTAATAAGGTACGACTGCCCGAGTGCTGGTCCGGCTTTTCCCCAGAAAGGAAGCAACCGTTCGCCAAATGCCATACGGTAAGCGAGAAGCACCCAAACTATGAGTGAAGAAGCGAAGGAGTATAATGCCATGAAGGCTGAGTTGACAGCCCATTTCTTCTTCACGATACTTCCGTACAGAACGACTAAGCCCGGCATGGACTGGAGACCGACAAGTGTGGCACAAACTAACTGCCATGCACTGTCACCTTTGTTAAGCCAAAGTGGTACAGCTGGTGGGTCTGACTGGTACGCATACAAATTATTTGCCATGGGTAGGGCTGAAAGGTTTTGATTGGAGAGCATGTGTACTTGGTTTATGATGTGAAGCGGCGTACTTGCTGCGTATGGCTTATATAAACTTGTTGAGAAAGCATATCGTATCTTCTGTTATAGTCACCAATTGCAGAGAACTGCGTTCTCATTAGCTACTTCTACGCCAGTATGTTGAAATATCAGGGCAATGTAATTAATTATTTAGTTATTTAAAAAAAATCAACTTATGTGGGGAAATATACCAACATTAAGTCAATACGACATCTAGATATTTCAAATATATATATATATATAAATTCATTTTTTGTGTTTTTCAGTTCTACCAATAAAGAGGCATTTTAAATTGCGTGTATTCATTATTTTCGGAAACCTGACACCAAATTCTTCTAACAAAGGGGGCACATATATAATTTTAGACGTGTAATTACAAAATCAAGTTGAACGCTTTAGAAAATCTGGCTTTGAAAATTTGGAGTCAATTGTCTCAAAATTCTTAATTAATGAAGTAATGATCACCCCTGCATGCGTGATCTCTGTTTTCAATACAACGGTAATTATAAATCTTAGCTAAATTCCTCGAGAAAATGATGCATTGTCCCCTCGGACTCGTACCATTTGAGCAGAGCAACAGAGCGGTACTTCAAACCAGCTACAGCCCCAGTTGTATTACCTAGAAGAAGGAAAAAATGTTATGCAACTTGCGCTGTAATTCTTTTATTATAAAGACAAGTGTTCCACAGTTCGTTGTTCAATGTTTTTACAGCATAGTTTATTTACTTTATTATTATTATTATTATTATTATTATTATTATTATTATTATTATTATTATTATTATTATTATTATTATTATTTTGACCTTTCTTTATTATGGAACTGCCAGTCTGCAATTATAAGTAATGACCAAAATAGTATACGGTTTTTATCTATTTTAATACATAATATAGTGTTAATTTTTCAAAAGTATGACACAGTGAAATGTGTTATTTATAACAATTGTTCTTTTACAAATAATAAATGTAATACAAAAATTTAAGACAAATTGAAATTCAAACAAAATTAACTAAATTCTTTTTACGGACTTCGTTATAAATGAAAATTCGTGGCTGCAGTGGCTATTGTTATGCTGTCAAAAGACAAAAAGGAAAAAAAAATAAAAGAATGAAAATAGGTTCTAGTACGATGTTGATTTAAGATATAGTTCATACTAAATTTTAATTGATTAGAATTAAGTGTCACGACTCACGAGAAATTAAAAATTTGACATATGATTTCTAATGATTATAAATTTATTATCTTCATTCTTTAGGAACTGAACAAAAACATAATAAAGTGAAGCGCATATCATAAGAGTCACCTAAATTGCTGTAGACGAAAACAACATAGCTAATTGAGCAGTTATCAATACACACTCATATTCTTCCAAGTTTCAATGAAAAAGCTTTAGCTTCTTCCTTGTTATTATTTTTTTTAAGAAAGCTAAAGCTTTTAGTTTCTAAGAAAAAGCTGTAGCGGAATAATTGCGGCTATTTAGAATTCTTATTTACTTATACATAGTACAAGAATTGTGTGATGGTGGCTCATCAAATTCTTATGCATGGTAACAAAAATCTAAGTCCGTTCTGATGTGTATACGAAAAAAAAAATACAAAAAAAATAAAAATTCAAAACAGAAGAGTTGCGTTGCGTAATTATAGCGGTAGCGGACCGAAATTTTAAAAAATAATATTAAAATAATATAATCCAATAAAATTAATATCAATTTAATCAGTTTAATAAAAATAGTATCGTAAGATCGGAATCCTGGATTCCGAACGTTAGATCGGATTCCTGGATTCCGATCTAACGTTAGATCGGATTCTCGGATTCCGATCTAACGTTAGATCGGAATCTGGGATTCCGAACAGTGCTGTAACTGCTCAAATTTGCCTTTTTCATGGTTTTATTGTAATTCTATTATAAAAATTAATTTAATATATGAAATTTTAATATTAAATTAATATATTATGAAATTTTAGTAATATATTTTGAAGATAAGATATTAAATTAATATATTTTATTTTACTTCTATTATAAACATTAATTAAATATATAAAATTGTAATATTAAATTAATATATTATAAACATTAATTAAATATATATTTTGAAGAATGTTAGTATAATATAATTCTATTTTATGAATAATATTTTAATATTTAATGTTTTGATATTAATTTGATATGGATGGTTTTATTTTTAATATTAAAAATTTTCAATTATGTTAAATATTGTACATAATAAGTACATAATATATTAGATTTATTTCATTTAATAATTTATTTCAATTATGTAATAATTTATTTATGGCAATAATTATTATATAAACTTATAATTAAATATTAGATTTATTTCATTTAATTCATAATAATAATTTATTTTTATAGAACTTATTTATTTGTATGTGTTCACTTAGATCGTTTATATGTTCACTTATATTTTAGTTTTATGTATATGTTCACCATTAGAAGAAGAATTGAATTTTGTAACCATAATATAGATTAGCACACTAAAATAAAAGAAAGGGAAAAATACATGAAAATCATAATATAATTTAGCACACTAAAATAAATGAACACACCAGGGTACTTAAAAACAAAGTAATAAATAAACTTAGAGATCTTGATCATCTACATGTTGCAGAATTTCCTCCCACCAGGGTTGATCTTCTTCCACATTCATTTCTTGTTGATTACTGGCACCATGGTTGTCGGCGAGTTGAGCTGCTTCGTTCCAAAAAGCCTCATCATTTTCTTGTTGATTATTCGCAGCCGGGTTGTCTGCGAATTGAGCGGCTTCGTTCCAGAAAGCTGCCTCGGCTTCTTGTTGCTCAATCTCAGCCATTCTAGCTACTGCAATTTTGCGTTGTTCATCTCTCTTCTTGATCTTGATTAGGCTCTCCTTAATTTTTTTTCCAATTTTTTCTTGTTGCAACCTCCGGCTCTCTTCGGCGGCCTTTTCTTCCATTCTTCTCCTTTCGAACCATTGTTCTTTCACTCTTAATCTCTTTACAATTTCATCCCTCTCTTCTTGTTTCTTGTGTTCATCGTAGTGGTCACGCAAAATGGTATCTTTGAAATTGAAAATCTGACCACACTTTGTACAACTCACTGTGTGGTCTCCACGAAAATCGTATATGCTTTCGTAAACAATCATGGGTGTAGGATCTGGTTTCCACGGTTTGAGTTCCGGCATCGGTTCAGGTTCTGTGTAGTACTTTTTATAGAGTTCAGAGTTGCTCGACTCAGGTTTAGTAAGGTAATGTCGCAATCTATCCCTGCGGTCTCTTTCTGGGCCACCATGAATGTGCCACTGATAATGGGTGTATAATGGCCACTCGCCACCATTTCGTGTATAGATATTGTAGTCGAAATTGCGATAACATTTATTACATATCGCATGATAATCTCCTTTTTCGATCTCATTTGGATTGGCAAGGGAATGTTCGTAATTTGGCCAGTACTCATGTCGAGTAGATAGCCATTCCGGCACTTCACTGTTGGAGGTATTTCCTTTCTCCATGGTAGTGAATGTTTAAGAAAGAAGGATTGAGTAGGTGTGACATATTTTGGCTGAGGAAGGATAATTTTATAGATCATTTTAGAGTTGCAATTATTTAAAATTAATAAATATAATGTCATATCTTTTCAGACTTTATCAGAATACGTTTGTCATTTTGCAGAGCTTAGGTAGGCAACAGTATACTTTTCAGACTTTATCAGAATACGTTTGTCCTTTTTGCTTTGCTTAGGTAGGCATCAGTATACTTTTGAGCTTTTATCAGAGCACGCTTGTCCTTTTGCAGTGCTTAGGTAGGCATCAGTATACTTTTGAGCTTTTATCAGAGCACGCCTGTCCTTTTGCAGTTCTTTTCCAGACCCTAAATTAATGACATTAAAAATTAATTTAATTTAATGACATTAAAAATTAATGACAATAAAAATTAATGACATTAATGACATTAAAAATTAATGACATTAAAAATTAATTTAATTTAATTTAATTTCATTTAGTTAATATAATTTAATGACATTAAACATTATTTAATAATTTGACTTAATTTAATTTAATTTCATTTAGTTAATATAATTTATTGAGCTATTATTTTTTTAACTACTTTAATTTAATTTACAAAATAATATAAATTATTAATTTAATTTTACAATTTTAATTAAAATATAATTATTAATTTACTTAAATTGAAAACATTAAAAATAAAAAGAAAAAGTATCGATTTGATTGTGTGACTATCTTGGTCCATTCTCATTTTTGTTTTGAACAAATGGTAGGCCTAAAAATTTTGAAATTTAAGTTTACGAAAATTCGTCCGCCAATTAACAGCTCAGTATTTTTGTTAGAATTTTTCAGAGCGTAATTCATATTTTTGTAGCGCCAAACTTTTCGAATGTAGAGCTGCTTTTTCAATTCAAAGTGTGACTATCTTGGTCCTTTGTCATTTTTGTTTTGAAGAAATGGTAGGCCTAAAAATTTTGAAATTTAAGTTTACGAAAATTCGTCCGCCAATTAACAGCTCAGTATTTTTGTTAGAATTTTTCAGAGCGTAATTCATATTTTTGTAGCGCCAAACTTTTGGAATGTAGAGGTGCTTTTTCAGTTCAAAGTGTGACTATCTTGGTCCTTTGTCATTTTTGTTTTGAACAAATGGTACGTCTAAAAATTTTGGAATTTAAGTTTACGAAAATTCGTCGGCCAATTAACAGCTCAGTATTTTTGTTAGAATTTTTCAGAACGTATTTTAAACGTTTTCTACCTCCAAACTTTTCGAATGTGTGGCTATCTCGTACTTAGGTGTGATAGCGCCAAACTTCATATTTTTCAAAGCGTTTGTCGTACTTAGATGTTTCGTTCTCATTGTGATTGGTCCAAATTAGAACTCATAAATATATAAGTCATAAATATAGAACTCATAAATATATAAGTCATAAATATAGAACTCATAAATATATAAGTCATACATAAGTAAATAAAATATAAAATACAAATAAATCCTAAATATGTCCAGTACGGTGGATCCACCTCCCCTCACTAGGGGACCAAATATACGGAGGACCTGGCGGCTGACGGGGGTCTCGTCCGCGAGCAAGTCCGACATGTGGTGGACGAGGAGCAATCTGAGGAGTGGAATGACGAGGCGGTGCACTAGAAGAAGAGGCTCCGCCATATGTCTGACCAAATGGACCATAGCTCTGACCGAAAGGAGATGGATGAACTGGAGGTGTGTACGGCTCGTCCAAATGTACCCCAATGGATGACAAAAAAACATCACCCGGGCTCAAGATAGGCTCGCCCTGAGAATATGGTGGTGGTCCAGGTGGATACTGTGTCTGGTATGGTAGGTGGGTCTGGATATGGACCAGGAGGTGGGCCTGGTGGTGTCGGTAACTCGCCAGTGTATATGGGTGGCTGTGTAAATGGGTGGATGGGCGGCTGTGTGGATGGCTGACTCTCCGTCCGTCTGCTCCGCACAATAGGCTGGCTGGGTCTCGGCTGATCAAAATATGTGTCCCAGTCGTGTAAAGTATACCCAGATGGCTGTTACATACAATGATATTACAAATAATATTAATATTATCAACAACATAATAAAAAAAAATAATAATATTACAAATTTTTTGTTACCGTCATAAACTGCTGCTCCTCAAATGCAGGCTCTGGCGCGTGATCCTCCTCAGGCGAATCAGGTATGGAGTCTATGTCTGTAGCTAGACCCTTCGACTCTAAAAGGTGAGGTAACCGATGCGGCTCCCCAACGAGCTCCAACTGCGTCCTGCAGCCCTTCAGCATCTCTTTCCCAGCCCGTCTGAATCCTTTCTTCACCGCCCATGCACATGCTCGCAGAGCTTGCGTCAATATGTGCTTGACCTGTTTATTTGTTGTTAGTGACCAAAATACAAATCAATTCATTTTAATTGAGTAAAAAACTTACCATAGACACCCGCTCGGGCGCATCCTCTAGATAGGTCATCCGGCTAGCTGGAATCTGCTGTGCCACTCCCGGGATGGGGACAAGATGAGCACCTCCATGTATCCGCATCCATCTATCGTATGCGGGCAAAATATCGTCACTCCATGGCCGCGCCTCTGCCACCTCGACCTGCGTCGTGTCGGCCCACATCGCTACCTCTACTGAGAAAAGGTCCTGCAAATCTCTCTGACGAAATGTGTTGTGCCGGTACTGTAGCAAAGCCTTCATCCTCCTCCAAGCCTGTTTTTTTATTTCATATTTTAATGCACGTATTATAAATATTTCAATTTAAATCACGAAGGTTAAAAGAATAACGTACCGTAGGAAGAGGAGGCGGAACAGTCTGGAACTGCATGAACTGATGCATCACCCGATCGGCATAGTGCCACGCCACGACCCAGAAATGGATGCATGGAACGCGGAGCCGGTAGTACCTCTGCTCGTAGCGGGCATAAGGAGGCATGACCACCTGTCTGAGCTCATCCTCGTATGGCCGCCACACCACGTGTGCATGCTCCATCTTCATTAGTATGTCTCGAGCGTACTCAATACCGCTGCGAACGGGACCTTTCACCTTTTTCGACCTAACCCGTGTCGTCCATTGCCTGCCAAATCATTACAATTATGACTAATTTAATTTTAATTTGTTTACAATTATGACTAATTTAATTTGTTTACAATTATGACTAATTCAATTTTAATTTTTTTACAATTATGACTAATGTTAATTGTTTAACTAACTAATTTAAAATAACGAATTTAGATTACTTTAAAATAACGAATTTAACTAACTAATTTAAAATAGCGAATTTAACTAATTAATTATTACCTATCAAACAAATTTATGTTATATTACAATATTTCATTTATTTTATTTAAGAAAATATTATACCTCCCATACGGCGGACATCTCTCAACTGACGGCTTCCCCCAACCTTCAAAACTTTTCGTAACAGACGGGCGACAAAGCAATAACCGAGTGTACGACCACAACTGAAGCAGAAGCCACGGAGCAGGAACCTTCTGAGCGCCATTTGCCAGGACTGCCAAGTCCAGGCCGCGGTATAACATAGCAAGTGTGGCCGCACCCCAGTTATATCTCACTGAATCCGATGCATGAATATCCTGCAAATAAGAAAAAAAAATTTTCGTTAGTTGCTCCACATTTTAAACTAAGTTATCCAAGTTAGTACTAATGTAAGAGATGTTCTTAATATTTACAAGTACTAACCCGAAGTAACTCCAGATAAAAACAAGGAACATAATCTCCTGTGGTATCTGGAAACATCTCGCAACCCATCAACTCCAACACCAGGGCCCGTGTGTATCTATCGATCCTATCTGCGTCCTCTGACCCAGGTCCCTGTGCCCACATATCACGCAGTTTCCCAAACTGTACTGCGTGAAGTTTCCTGCATTACATAAACATTACACACACACATATATATATACACATACATATATATATATTGCAGCATATCTCAAAATTTAAATTAAATTTTAAAACGTTTGTTACCTCCCAGCACGTCGATCAGTCGCCCTCTCTCTAAAGCAATCTAGAACATCCTCCATAGGAGTGTCCCGTGGCAATGCAAAGTCGGCTAGCTTCTGCACATCGTCGTAATCAGTACGACCGGTCACCGGTCGTCCAGTCGTAGGCAAGCCAAAAATGAAAGCGACATCCTGCAAATTTTATTTACATTTTTTATTAAACAACCAAAAAAAACAATAAATAAATAAATAGCTACCAACAGAACTTGGAAAAAATAATACCTCAAGAGTAACGGTCATCTCGCCTACGCGGGGAAAGTGGAACGTGTGGGTCTCGGGCCTCCAGAACATGGCTAGACCCTGTATCATGGAACGATCCAATGGCATGTGACCTAACTCAACGAAATGAATAAGGCCCAATGTCACAAGACGCTGGTCCACCTCCTCGGTTCGTATCATTTTTGCCTTATGCATTTCGGGCGTCCACGCCTAAATAAGTTAAAAAACATATTATTAACTATTATACTATTCACTATATACAAAAATTAACTACATAAATTAAAAAATTTTATTATTTCCTTAAACCCTAAACCCTATACCCTAAATAATTTAAAAAATAAATTATTTCCTATATATACTATTAAAAAATATATATATAAAAAAGAATTAACTATATAAATAAAAAAAGACTTACTCGTACGCCTCGAAGCTCAGACTGACTGAGATGCAGAAGCTGATCAGCAGGAGGAGGAACGGGGGGGGCAGCAGGGGGGGCAGATGAAGATGCGCCAGGATCTCCTCCTGATGCAGGGGGGGCAGATGAAGATGCGCCAGGATCTCCTCCTGATGTAGATACGCCAGGATCTCCTCGACGCCTCGTGGATCGACGTGGATCCTCTGGTATTCTTCTTCGCGGTGGCATTTCGACTGTTACTGCAATTAAAATTTAATAAAGTATAAAATCTATAAAAATTTCGGCAGCATCTCCCCTGTACCGGGAGAGTTTTCCAAAAAATCATACCCCAATTACAAACCAATTTCAACCCAATTTGAACCCAACCCAACCCAACCCAATTTCATTCCAATTTGAACCCAACCCAACCCAATTTGAATAAATCATTCAAATTTTACAATCATTGCATTTCACAAACCATTTCACAAGTATCAATGAATCAATAATTCAATTATTGCATTTCACAATTTTACAATCATTGCATTTCACAATTTTACAATCCATCAATCAATCTACAAGCAATTCACAAACAATTCTATTCAAACAATAATAAAATAAACATATAAAAAAGCTAACCTGGAGTAGAAAGGAATTGACTCTCTTCTAAACAATTTTTTACCTACATTTTTAATTAATACCATCAATTATTATCATTTTTCTAATTTTCCTCATATTTAATTATCCAAATCTTAATTATTAAAAGCAAAAAAAAATATATTAATTACACATAAATTTTCATATGAATTTTTCTTATTTTTCCGTATTTTTCAAATAATTTTACAATTTATTATCTATTTTTCTAATTAATTAAGTAGTGAATAAACAAATAAAAAGATAAAAATATATCCAATATAATTAATAAATTACATATAAATTTTTTCTGATTTTTTTCTGATTTTTTCAGATTTTTTGAATATTTTTCCAATATTTTCCTATTTTTTTATTTAATTAACTAAATTAAAAACTAATAAAATAAATAAATAAATAATTAAATTAATAAAAAAAACTTACTGTGAATCCTGCGTGGAAGCGTCCGAGAGCGAAGGGCAGCGAAAAAATAGATCGGAAACCCCTATATATATATAAAGTTAGATCGGAATCCCAGATTCCGATCTAACGTTAGATCGGAATCCGAGAATCCGATCTAACGTTAGATCGGAATCCAGGAATCCGATCTAACGTTCGGAATCCAGGATTCCGATCTTACGATACTATTTTTATTAAACTGATTAAATTGATATTAATTTATTGGATTATATTATTTTAATATTATTTTTTAAAATTTCGGGGTAGCGGAGGCGGAGCACTTGATGGGCCAACCTGGGCCATGGTAGACTTGGGTTTGCGCTTTCTTCCTTCGCAGTTGACAGTTGACACTCCCGCGAAACCTTTATTAGCTCTAAAAAAACCTCTAACAAGTCCTCTACTCTCCGGCTTAAACCGTCTCAAATCAGCCATCGTCTCCATGACTCCATCTCATTCCATTCGACACGGCCACGGGTGGACACGCTCACACCCCATCTGATAAGTGACGCTGAGATCACTTCTTACTGCCTACTAAAACTGGTAAGCACGTATTGAACCCCACACTTTTCTTGTGCAATAAACAAAACATTGAGATTTAAGAGGGTGCCATTAAGCAATTAATTCAGAATGCTTATTCACAGATGGGTAAAAAAGAATCAATTGCAAGGTTTGTGATTGAAGTTTCAGTACTGTTATTTATTTTAACAGCCCAGAATGGGTATTCATTACATAATTAAGGACAAATTTAGTTTTAATTTACACATAATGACAGAATGAAGGTTAGCTTAGTTGGTTAGGAGTTGTGCTAATTAATCCTGGATTAGGATTGGGCAATGTTGAGGGTCAATTGATCCAGAGAGCTTCACTACCGATTACTGAATTATATGATCTTGCAATTTGAAAACTGATCGCTATTAGGATTGCCACTACGAATTGATTTATTTATAAAATTTAGCAGCTATTCTTTGTCTAGGAAATTATATAAAATTATAACATACAGATACTAACGCATACATCATATGCACGGGGACAATATTATTAGACTGCAACTCTCAACCAGGCCTTAGTGGGGAAAAGAAAGAAGGTGTTTCAGGCCTGCTATGACCACACATGCCCACTTTCTTAATTAATTATGATATAATTTCACAAAGAAAAGCCTACAATTGGATTGTGACCCCATGACAACCATTTTGGTTATGGTGACTATTTACAGAGTCCTCGGCATTGACAGAAGCATGGTGCACTATGGTCTCATGTCTGGTAGCATCAAACTTCTCTCCATCTCCCCACAATGCATATGCTTCCTCGCCATGTGCTGCATCATCACCTATTAGAAGTTCATCATCTGGCATCCTCAAGGGGATAATCATGCCAATGATTAGCAAAAGAACAGTTGTGGTGAAGACATTCCAGACAATGATGAATATAGCGCCTATGAGCTGCTTGAACATTTGCACAATGCCGCCGCCATAAGCTGTTCCCTTCTGGCCAGGGATGCTAGTAGTGTCATCATCACACAGCTCAGGTATAGCAAGTAAACCAGTCATTAGGCCACCAATTAAACCGGCAATGGCATGAGTGTGGAAGACACCCAACGTGTCATCAACCTTTTGAAGAATGGCCGACTTCTTGTGTAGGATCATCATGGTGAACCATGGTATGCTGCCAGAAACTATGCCCATCAGAATTGCTGCCCAACTGTGTACTAATCCTGCAATTTATATTTTATTTTAGCTCTTTAGCTTAAAGAAGTTCAAAAGGGAAACTACTGCCAAAGATTACATATAATGAAAGCAATCACAAGAATGCCTGCAGTTAGTATAGCTATGTGGATATAACTGTTTGAAAACTTAACGAGTTCTCATGAATAAGCTTTCTTTCATTCAACTTGGTAATTAGTTAGGAAAAGCTTTCATGTTAATAATACAAATGTCGCACAACTAGTGGGATGCCTACAAGAAAATGTACCTGACCCAGCAGTGATGCAGACAAGGCCTGTCATCATCCCTTGAATTGCTCCAATAACTGAGGGCTTCTCGAAAAATATGACATCAAGAAATGTCCACACGAGGAGGCTCGTAGCTGCACAGATGTGTGTATTTAGAACAGCAATTGCAGCGGTGATGCCAGCAGAAAAGGGCTCACCACCATTAAACCCTGACCAACCCATCCACAACAAGCCGGCACCAGTAATCATGAGTAGAATATTGTTGGGTGAGAATCTCTCCTTATCACACTTTAGCCTCGGACCAACCTAAGTTATAAATCAATTGAAAGAATATTACATATATATACAAGAAGCCATATCTTACAATATTCACAATATCAAATTAAATATTCGATTATAATGCTTACCCAATAGGCAGCAGTGAATCCTGAAATGCCGGAAGAGAGGTGTATAACATATCCACCAGAGTAATCCATTACACCCCACTGATATAGAAATCCACCGCCCCACAAGCTAAAAACTCCAACAGTGTAGGAGAAAACCAACCAGAGTGGTGAAAAGGCCATCCAGGCCTTGATATTCATGCGACCTAGGACTGAACCTGCAAGCAATATTAAAGTGATGGCTGCATATGCAAATTCAAAAATTACCAATGCAGCCTGTGGAAAGAATGGTTCCACCATGGCCATTTCCAAGGTTCCATTATTAAAGTAATGGGCAGTGGCAGGCAAATGAGAACGTCTGACAAGATAGGATTGACCGAGTGCAGGACCAGCTTTACCCCAGAAGGGAAGGAGCTCTTCGCCAAAAGCCATGCGGTAACCGACCAGCACCCACACTAGGAGGGAAGATGCAAATGCATATAAGGCCATGAAGGCTGAGTTCACAGTCCATTTCTTTTTCACAATGCTTCCATAGAGAATTACAAGACCTGGCATTGATTGGAGCCCCACTAAAGTGGCACCGATCATCTGCCATGCATTGTCACCCTTGTTCAGCCACTTAGGTAGCATTGGTGGGTTGGAATCATAAGCAAGTATTTCGCTGGTGGGGCTCATGGCAGTGAAAAGCAAGTGAGTATTGATTGTTCTTGGCATCTTTAAGTCTCTAGAGGAATCTGTCTGTCTTTATATAGAATTATAGATTCTGGTACTGTAGCACGGGCATCCTTTGCATTTAATTGGTAACTGTGCATCTCATATTTTCTGGAATCGGCATATAACTAATCCCCTTCTGTTAAAGCACAAATTTCTAGTTGATTAAATATTTAACTGCAAATTGAGAATTTTGATATTGGAGAGCGAAACGATGGTACTGGGTTAGTGGAAATCCGTGGCCAGCTAAGGTCAACTTGTCTCCACCAATGAATGAGGATCCTCCTACAACTAGATAATCCCACCACCAATGCAACGTTATTTCTGCTTTGAATTGTTTATGGTGATATTACTTATATTGAGAAAGCTTTGTTTGTCACCTAAGCAATCCCTTAGTGTTTTAGATAAAAATCGTAACCCTTCAGGTAGTGGTCCAGAGTCAGTGAGCCAGTTTATCTGGAGGATTCAGTAAGAGTGTGATTCATCTGATTTTGGTATAACTTACTTTGGAACTAAGAATGTTAGTTTCCTTTTCTGACTGAACAGTCAATGGGCTTAGTCACGATTAACATTTGTAGAGAGAAGGTAAATATCTACATCTGACCAAGTCCTGAATTGTTTGTGCTCCAGGATCAGATCAAGTCCTGTTGGTCTATGCAGTATGCAATAATTGACTTTTGATACTCCCATTTTCATCTGGTATTATGCATGTAAAACTATAAGTTGCTAATAGAACTATTGATGACTATCCACATTTTCCACCGGCCTACTATCAGAATACAAGTACAATGTCATACCATTATCATCAGCATAATACTAGTTGAACCAGCAACAGGAAACCAAATTGGCAATGTGCCAGCATGTTCTGATATAAAATCAATCAGCATCTTCCTGCGACTTGTTAGGCTGTTACTGTCTAGACAAGCTAACTGAATAGGTCAAACTTCAACAAGGTTAAGTACATACTGCAAATGTGAGTTAGCTTGCCAAGTGAACGTTTTATTGTTTAATCTCAGACGGATATTGCAATTCTTTGGTTTAGAGTAAGTACATTTATGCAGCATATTTAATTTTCACTATATTGTATTAATTAGCAAAATTTTACAAAATTAGAAACAGATCTCTGAACGGTCATAGCAAAAAGAACTGTGAGTTAGAAGCACGTCTGAAAACAACAAAACATTTTTACAGTTATTTCAACTTTAACATATAATAGAAAGGAAAAAAAAATGAAAATCCCTTCACAGACCATTTTATCTCTCCGGAGGAAATTCACAATTGGATGGTGACACCACGGGCAGCAATGTTGTTGAGTTGTACTTGTACATCGTCATTACCACGACTAGCATGCGGAATGGTCTCATGTCTCATAACATCAAACTTTTCTCCATCACCCCACAAAGCATAAGCCTCCTCCCCATGAGCCGCGTCATCACCGATCATCAGCTGATCGTCTGGCATCCTTAATGGGATGAACCACCCAATTGCAATCAATATAGCCGTGGTGGCAAAAATATTCCATCCAACAATGAATAGTGCACCAATAATTTGTTTATAAACTTGTGTAAAGTCGCCGCCATATGCAAAGCCCATAGTCCCGGGGACAGGTAGTTCGATGCTGGCTAGCTGCGGGTGAGCCAGGATGCCAGTCAAGATGCCCCCGAGTAAACCAGCAACAGCGTGAGTGTGAAACACTGCAAGAGTATCGTCAACCTTCTGAAGGAGAGAGGATTTCTTGTGGAGTATCATCATGGTGAACCATGGAACGCTGCCAGAGAATAGGCCCATTACCACTGCTGCCCATGAGTGGACGAGACCTGGTGTTCAATTGTTGTTAATTATAAAATGCAAAATTGTGACACTCAAGGGAGTGATTTCCTTAAGGCCAATACAGTAAACAGACAAGAGCAAAATACAACCTCCTAAAAGAACAATCTGATACACCAGGTCTGAAAAGGGGTGATGCTCAATGCTTTCCGATAATTTTTAATTTAGGTATGAGCACTTGTACCCACATTATTTGTGTTGTAGACAGTTTTTCATTGCATGGTAACCCAAGGTTCCGGTAAGAGCTTGCAGAAAACGAGGTGCATTATGTGGTATAAAAACACGTATTATTTTACATCCCTTTGCAGAATATTTTTTTTTTATAATTGTTTGATGCATGCACATTCTAAATGAGGCCTCCAATTAGAGCATTTCGAAAGACATGATCAGCACTAATTCCAGCTAACCCAGTAATAGGTATAATTGTTTGAATATGCGGCTATCAGTTGTAAAGCCTCTAACTCTAATTAATTACAAAGATTTCTTTCCTTATCATGCATGATAATGGGTTGACCAAAATTAACTACTGCTATCATTAACGTACACAAAGTACCTACCGACAATTTTTCTAGACTAATGGACATTGCTATCATGTGCGGTGTTTAGTAGAGCAACCTAAATTTTGTAATAGTTTCAGAGATCGGTAATGTACGTACCAGCTGCAGGGGTGATACACACAAGGCCAGTCATCATCCCCTGAATAGCCCCGATGACTGATGGCTTCGAAAAGAAAACAACATCAAGACAAGTCCACATGAGAAGGCTGGTCGCAGCACAAATGTGTGTGTTGAGAACAGCAATAGGAGCAATGATATTTGCCGCATAAGGAGCACCGCCATTGAACCCCGACCAACCCAACCATAGTAGCCCTGCTCCAACAATCATGAGCAGAACATTATTTGGCGAGAAACGCTCCCTATCACTTTTTATTCTTGGACCAACCTAGAAGTATCATTAGCAATAGAAGTTAAGAACCTATTACTGTAAAAGTTTGGACTAATTAATGGCAAATCATAATTATCTATATCATCAAACAAAATCAAGGAAGTACAAGTTTGAAATCTTACCCAATAGGCAGCAGTGAAACCGGCAATGCCAGAAGAAAGATGAATAACATAACCGCCAGAATAATCAATGACTCCCCAGTGATAAAGAAACCCTCCACCCCACATACTAAATGCACCGACAGTATAAGAAAACAGAAGCCACAAAGGGGAGAAGACCATCCATGCCTTGATGTTCATCCGGCCCAGAACCGAACCTGCTAGCAGGATAAGCGTGATAGCAGCATACATGAAATGGAACAGAACAAGTGCAGCTTGTGGATAGAATGGCTCCACCATGGGAGTCTCGACAGTGCCATTATGGTAATATTGTGCTGTGGCTGGAATTCTGGCCTGTCTGACAAGGTAGTCCTCGCTTAATGCTGGGCCAGCCTTGCCCCAGAATGGCAGGAGGCGCTCGCCAAATGCCATTCGGAAACCAAGCAGAACCCATATGATGAGAGATGATGCAAAGGAGTACAAAGCCATGAAAGCAGAGTTGACTGCCCATTTCTTTTTCACAATGCTGCCATACAGAACTACGAGACCTGGCATCGACTGGATCCCGATCAGGGTCGAGGCAATCAGTTGCCATGCATTATCGCCTTTGTTCAACCAGTCTGGCACAGCTCGGTCTGAAACCATTAATTTGGAGTTTCTGGTGGTTATTGGTGAACTAAAATGTGATGCGGCAGCTCGGGAGCTTCAAGAGGATCTTTATATGGAAGGTGTACGGAGGAAACCTTAGAAATATATATATGAATATATGTCCCATTTAGAACATTAATAATTAATTATCATTTTCCGAGTTGATAAATTCCAATTCGCTAATGCAAGAAAGTGCTTTTGTGGGGATCATGCAGATCATATAAACTGCTGGTCAACTTGCTTAATGTTTTAAAATAAAAAGGATAAAAATACAGTAGGCGCTATCCACAGGCTGATATTGTGCAACTAGTTTCTTTATGCTTAAGCATTTAATTATCATATGTAATTAATTAATAAATTAGAAGTCCAGTTTGTCACCTATATCGAATAGTTGGGGGGAATATTTGGAGGCGTCGAATCCGCTTTTGGCTTTCTCTCGGTCAATTGTGAAAGAAAAAAAATATTGTCTATCGAGGTAAACTTTCGAAGTGAAGAAATACAATTGTTTTTGTTTGGAAGAATAAAAAAGTTTACTTGTTACATTAAATAAAAAAATACGTTAAAATAATGGGCTAAAATTCATTGACAATAACACTCAGCAAATCTTAACAATATTTTTCAAACCAAGTAAAAATATTTGGGAAACAAAATAAGTATACATTGTGTTACCTTTATATATTTGTCTGTGTATTAAATTTCGTACAACTTAAAGTCATATTTTTTAATAAAATGTCTTTAATATCGTTACCATTTAATATTTCACAAAATGTTTTTAGTATGGGCCAATGCAAGTTTCATATAATGAAACGTACAACTTAATATTACTGTTTTTATAATGTTGCACACTCAACACACGAGCTTTGTACTCTTATAAATCTTTTACTTGTTAATTCAACTAAAAATAATCATCCAAAACTTTCTTTGTCAATATTAATCCTACAAAGGAAAAACTGCAAATATTCACTTCTGAGTTTTGAACTATGCCTAAGCGCTTCACATTTATACCAACAAAATGCTCTTCTCAAAAGTACGGCTCATTGTAGGACTTTTGAATTAAATAATAGCTTACATGTTAACCATGGATTAGTTCCCTTGAAAGAAGATGGCGCCATTTCCTTTTCATATTGGGAGGAAAGGTACGACTTTTAGATTGCATATTTTTAATTCAAAACAGAAGAAAAGAGAATATGCTTTACTAGTCAATCAATACGATATTTTTGCGACACCTAGGAACGTGTTAGCATGTTACTGACGAATTGATACTTTTATTTATAGAGAAGCAAAATATAATTTGGCAATCAAAACGGATGTGCGAAAAATTTAAGAAATAATAAAAATAACAAGTAAAATTGTACACAGAAGTACAAATGCAATTTACACCTATCCTTGTCATAAATGGACTAAAAGACGAGGTTCCCAACTGCGAAGGAGGTCAAGGGAACCGTCAGATTATCATCAAGATCTGAACTGATGGGCAATGACTCAACAATAGCAGCAGCAAGAGATGTCAAAAAGAATCCCAAAATAGTGTTCCAATTCTCTTGCATAAGCCCAAACAGGTGGAAGTAGTGCATGTACCTTGATACAATTGATATCATTTAGAAAGAGGATAGTTATGATGAAACTGTATCCAGACTTGTTTTGAAAAGTGCACTAAAAATAGCAGAAATAGCAAGAAAAAGCAATCATTTTTGTTAAAAGCATACTTGCTCCTTATGTTTTGGATTATATTTTCAGGAAGTATCATTACCATATGCTACAGCACAATTCTAGTTTCATGTATGCCTGGTCAATCTTCTAATCAAACGTCAGAAGTATACTTCAAAAACAAAAGCGTCCTTTAACACTAATAATGCAGAACATCTCTGTCCAGCTTGATCCAAATTAGGAACAAATCAACCTCAGCAAATGGTATTTTAATAAATTTTTATTTTCATTCAACTTTTCCTTCTCTTTTTCGCCAGAAACAATCAATAAAAAGGTTATATGTTACTTCAACTGGGCCTTCAATTATAATGGAAAAACTAAGCCTATGGTCATGGTGCAAAAGGAGTGTCAGTATGGCCAACAATCTAGCCAAAGTACCTTAAACATACATCCCAAGACTTACCCAATTGTTTTTGCTTCACAAAAAGAAAAAATTTGCCCAATTTATTTTGCTTCACAAAAAGAAAGACTTACCCAATTGATGCAATGAAGCCTGCTAGCACCATAGATATAGTACCAGCATATGACTTGCTAGGATTATAAGGCAGCTTTCTGTTTCCAAATCGCCTCCCTACTATATCAGCCATACCTAAAGACACGTATAAGAAACTTTTATTCGAGGCAAGAATTACCAGAATTCTAGTTTTCTACTTTACTATAAACATCAGAACATATTAATTCTATGATTTATTTAAATCACAACAGAATAGAGAAACAATGATAATGGTGTGCATTGGTACAATTTTGGCAAGCAGACCAACAAGATCAGCATAGAACAGATCGACACCAAATATAGCAAACCTGAATCACCAGACCAAACCAATTTTATCGGTGCCAGACCAAAAGATTTATTTTATCATTATTTTTTTTTTGGCAGAAAATAGCATTTCATCCTGATTGGATCCATACCATGCAATCAGGTTTATTTAAAAAAAATTTAAAACAACAGAAAAAACTATACATCTATACCTTTGCGAAAGGTCTCATTAAGCCCAAAAAACCTACCATCAAGAAGCACAACAAAATAAAAGGACAAAGCTATATAACATAGAAGATAAGAAAACTAACCATCCCCAGCACAAAGATTGCAGATTAAAGCTATGGCAATAGGAGAAGTCCGCCACAGCAGACTTGTCGCCAGAGTTATAGTGCATGCATAGTACAAGGGACCCTTCAGAAGCTCCCTAATTAACAAACAGAAATATAGCTCTACATTTCAATCACATGAGGAAAACAAATACTGAAGTAGAGCAGAATTATAATGGTTTCATAACCTAAAGCTCACTGAAAGTGCCCAATTAGGCAGGAATTGTTTCCCCCTTTCGCTATATAGTGCTTATCATTTTAAATGCATTTGTCAAAAATTTTCTTAGCAGCAAGCTTGATTGTCAAATACAAATATTGTCATTTCACAAAAAGATGGTGATAACAGAGGAAAATAATTTTTGAATGAAAAATAATATCAAAGTAAATAATAGAACCTATAGTCGCCGAATCGACTAATGGATTTGACCATTGCATCATTTTTCCATAGACCAGAACCAAGAAGAAGCATGCGTATTATGTTAATTCCAGGTGCAAAGGCAGCAAAAAAAGGGGCATATCTCCCTGGGCTGTGTTTTCATTAGACATGAGTCATTCAATAAGGACACAATTCAGATGAGCAGAAATTTTAAATAAATTATTCATTATCACATCTACCTAAAAAAAGGCCAGAAAAGTAAGAACACCAATCCAACACTTATGTGCACAAGCTTCCTATTTAATTTCTGAAAAAATCCAAGAAAGGAAGAATTAAAAGTCATCTTCACTTCAAAATTACAAACAAAAAGATGTACATGTCACTTATTTTAATTTTCAAGTTATTGTTTTCTGTTTCATTTATTTCTGTGTGGCTTACTATTTTTACTTATATTGCAAAGTTTTCCAATGTACCGTAAACAATTACAATCAAATAAGACCCTACCAAGCAGCAGACAGCTGAAACCTGAAAGATCTAATCTCATGGGAGCAAGTCCAGTATCAACTGGTACCGACCAAGTACTCCATATCCAGTATTACAATAAATTTCAGGGCTGCTATCTGTTTTATTTCCTTCTTTTCTTCTTTTTTCTTTTTGGGAGAAGTGGAGATACTACATGAATTATTAACCTACATAAGGTAGTATTTTCTTCTTCTCCTTTTTTCTGAAACAGTAGGACATAGCCTACTTGAACAATATTATAAGATAAAAATGAGTTACGCAGAAGGTATACAAAAATTTACCTGGTTGGCATAAAGTAAAGCCATGTAAATATTTCTATACCTTACTTGTAACTCATTTTTATTTTCTAATATAATTCAAATAGGCTATTCCCTACTGTTTTTTTATAAAAAAAAAATACTTTTCGCACAACCCAGTGCAATGAATTTGGTACTATTTGATATTAATCCTGTCTGCTTTAAATGCTATAGTAAGAATCATTGTAAAAATTTTGAATTATCAGGAGCGCCAAGTGAAAGTTTCGAAGAGAACTCCATTATCTGGCCCTACCCCTCTTTTCTTGTTTTGTGAATTGTGCGAATATAAAGATACTTTACTCCCTAAAACCCCAATTACTTAATAGTGAGAATATGACTACAAGCATACAACTAACTAAATGTTGTATTTTGATATTACATTCTTTCGGTTTCCCAGAACAAAGGAATTAAAGCAGCAATAACAACTTGTGCTTTTTCATTATTTGATATCAACTGGCAACTGAGGTCCAGAAAGGATATATAACTCTCCTCAAATTTAGAAATATTACCAACAAAACTACTTTTGATTCTCCATGAACCTCTTACGAACTACCAATTTACTTGTGTAGATCCGGCTAGTACCATCCCTCAAACCCCACAAAAAGGCAACACATTTTACTAACTCCTAGAGATTTGCAATTTTAGCACACACTTTCAACCTTGGCAAGATCAGTACAGGAATAATCGCCTATGTACCTGTTCAAAGACACCTCTCTTAGCGAGTTCCTCAAAGAAGCGAAGGAGGCCAAGAGCGACTCCGGAAGCGAGCGCCGAGACGCCTAAATCGTGCACGAGCGTGCTCTCCGGCGAAATGGCGGCCATGCCCATGATGGGTCTCCGACGGAGGCGAACTCCGCGACCAGCTCGGGCGAAGTGGGGTCGAAGAGGTGAAGAGGTGAGAGGGAGGCGAGAGAAGGAGCGGAGTGTACAGAGGTGTGCAGAGGAGTAAACGAGATGGGTTTCCATTTCCACATGTCTCGCTCTAATTTTCTTTTGGTCTTGGAAAAGAGAACCATGCTATAAAAAAGGAGCAGTTCCGGTGCCACACTTTTTTTACGCCACAAATATCACATTTTATTTTTTTTATTTAAAACTTGAAAATTTAAAATGTAATCGTCAGATCCAAATCGTTGATCTTGTTCATTTTGACGACGGATGTATTGTCATAAAATTTTATAATTTTTGAAGTTTATTTGATGCTTGATCAAAAGGTCAAAAATAAACGGATCAAAATAACTAAAATAGATTAATTCTAATATGTCCATTTTTCAACTTCTTGATCAATCATCAAATAAACTTTAAAAATTATGAAATTTTAGGACAACGCATCCGTCAATAAAATGAACAAGATCAACGGTTTGGATCGGATGATTATATTTTAAATTTTAAATTTTTAAATAAAAAGGTAAAGTGTGGCATTCCTTGCACCAAAAAAAGTGTGGCACCGGAACCTTGCTCATAAAAAAATCACCGAGGCATTCTGACAGTGCTCCCCATTTTTTTTTGGTAAATACTAAATAGATAGACATTCAATTTCTAGTACAAATTTTATTTTTCTCTCATTTTTGGTTAATAGATCATAGGCTAAAACTTTGCAAGCTGATGATGAACAATGTATTTTCTGATAATGAATTTTATTCTATTCTTGCATCTTTGGTAAGGTAAATAGGTATCTGCCATCATTGTCAAAAAAAAAAAAAAAAACGAGTAATGTGCCATGCTGATTTATATAAATATATCGGCCCTCTCTATAATCTGGAGTGAGTCATTATCAAATATCAATGCTTTTCAATTTTCATGTCTCCTTGGAAGCTCGCTAGTCGCTAGTCGTAGAAAGCTAGTCTTGTTGGTATTTGAGAATAAATTCTTTAGACAGGCCCACACAATAGGACACTCAGTTATTTGAGAATAAATCCTTAATTTCGTGCTAGCGAAAAAATTAATCTAAGTGAAACTGTGGAAGTTACAGGTTCGAAATATAACCTGAAAATTTTTTTGTGAGCATTTAATCTCAAAAAAAAAAAAATGCACAACACACTCTGCTAGTTGTCGGTCTTTAAAATAATCGCTCTGTTTTCTCTACCTATTTTACTCCATGATCCATCATATAACATATTATTATTATTAGAGAGAATTTGTTTTATGCCATCATCAAACTTGTCAATTTTTAATTTGATGACATCCTTAGATGACTAATTAATAATATGCCACTATAAAATTGTCAAATTTTGTTTTATACCACTATTTCTTTCTAAATTATAATAACTTCCATATTAGTCATTCTAAGAGTTGTCAGTAAATTCAAATAACCCCAAAATACCCTTATCATATTAAACCGTTTAATTAAATCAAACCACGCCTTCCCTACCGGTGCAAATATACCCCAAAAACCCTACAGAAATGGGGCGAAAAGAATAAACCACGCCAGTTGAATAAATAGAAGGTGCTAAGCTGTTTGTAGTATGCGCACATAGCCTTACCTTGGTAACATTTTGGCTAGTATATTCTGGTCCTGAGAATCTGCTGATATTGAATTCTCATTTTTTTTTTCTTTTGGCTAAGTTTAGTACGTATTACCTTTTCTTTGGTCTTCTTATTACATGTATATACCCTATAACATATGCCAGATACGTACCTCATAATTGCCTTAAGGTAACTCATACAAAAGGTATAGAATAAATGAGAAAGAATCACATTGATTGATATATAGGTAGTAAACATACCAAAAAAAACAGCTCATATTTCTATATTGTGGCATAATTTTCTAACAGCAAAATTGTGCATCAATCGATTTTTATAATTCTATAGTGGTATAAAATAATTTGAGAATGGCTAACGCGCCATCGATGGCACGTGCCATCAATTTTCTATCGACTCGTTTTTCAAAATTCGAAAGTCAAACGGTCGATCCAAATCGTTCAAGTTGACCAAAATATTGAAATACCTTTGGAGACCAAATTTTATATTTTTTCCGAATTTTTTTGCTATTTATTATGATATTTTCAAATTGGAGGGCCTGAAATACTCTAATCATAATATTTTTAAAAATATCATAGTAAATAGCACAAAAATTCGAAAAAATATAAAATTTGGTCTCGAAAGATATTTCAATATGGAGAACAACTTGAATGGTTCGGATTGACCGTTTGAATTTTGGATCTCGAAAAATGACTTGATGGCACGGGACCCTCCATACCAACGATGGCACGTTAACCATTCTCAAATAATTTTATTAATTAATAGTGGTATAAAATCAATTACTTTATTTGTGATGGCATATGACGAAATCTAACATTTTACAGTGGCATATTCAAAAGGGCATGATGGTCATTTTACTTGATAGATATCATAAAACTAATTCTTATTATTTTATAGTGGCATAAAAATAATTAGTCATGTAGTGATGACATATCACAAATTTTACATTTTTGCAATGGCATAAGAAAATTTTTCCCTTATTATTATTAGAGTAGCAAGGCAAAGTCCAATACATTGGACATAAGGGTTTTGTGCAATGCTTATGTTCTTGGATTTTGAGTCGTAAATCATCGATCTAAAAAAATCGTTCAATGTGATATTTATATTAAAATATAACAAAATATATAGTTTTATATTTTTTTCCTTATTTTTGAAAAATTATCATTTAAAACGGTTCATAAATTTTTAGATCGATAATTTTTTTCCAAAATTAAAAAAAATAGTAAAAAATATTCAGAAATTTTTAATTTTGATTCTGTAATAAATTTTAATATAAAAAATCATAGTGATCGGTTGTTTGAGACTCAACAATAATGAGCTCATTAAACGAACTCTTTCCGTCCAACGCATTGAACTTTAACAGTGCTCTTGTTATTACTAAACGCCTCTACTGTTCCATATATATACCATCTAATCCCAAAAAACTAGATCTCTTACTTCATACGTACATTATACATAACCTCATGTCTCGCTCTCCACACTAGCCGAGCATACTACTGCTGCTTTAGTTTAATTAGCCTAACACACTAACTGAATGTTTAATTAGTTGTTCTTGCAGTGTCCATACACTTCTCGATTTTGGACAATACTGTCCTCCTAGCTGAATATTGCTCTTAATCCTGATCGAGTTCAAATAGGAGAATTCTGGTTATTGAATAGAAGGTGACTTGAGAGGGAGATGCACTTGGGACTATTTTCTGACTAGCTCAAGTTCAAATAGAGGAATTCTGGTTATTGAATACATGGAAGGATGCGCATGGGACTCTTTTCTGCCTACTGGTTTCCGAGTAATTTGGAAGGTTAGAAACGCAAAAATCTTCAACTATAGAGAACCCTTCATCCCTGACAAGGTGATGCGTATTAAGGTTTTGACTCGCTTATAGATCGCAAATGCTGGAGGATTTCTTTGTTCTTCCTCTGTAATTTACTGAGTTATTTTTTCCCTTTCCTATTTTTTCCCCCTTTTTTTTCTTTTTCTCCATGTAATTATTTTTTTTGTTTTTCCCCTCTTTGTAAATTATTGACTTTTTGCAATAAAATCTGCCGGAATTTGGAGAAAAAAAAATTATTAATAATATTGTAAAAGAATTTTTCCTTTGTAATGATACATGCATATCAGCATATGAGCATCTTGTGAACGCTTTGTTGGGCCTAAATACAATTTACATTTGAATCTTCATCTTTCCATTAATTATTAATTAACATCTAATTATTAATTAACCTGACCATTATCACTTCGATATGACATATATGGGCTTTTAACATTAACGAATTAATCAGATGGGCCCATAAAATGAAACTTTTCACTTCATGCACTGCAGCACTGGCGCCAAGCTGATTATGAAAATATTCATTACCTTCCACTTATGAGTAGGAACCCTCTGGCTAATTTTGCCACGCGTCACAACAAATTGATACTGAAAATATCAGGAGGGAATTCGGAGGGAATTTTGGGAAGGAAATGAACCCTTTCAAAATTGTTTCTAGTAATTTTAATTAATATTTAATACTAGCGAACTATTGACTCAAACATTTATTCACTCTCCCGAATATTTCCCTATTAGCATTCAAACAGTAAGTAAATGCTTCAGTGGAATTCAATGTAGTTCATAATGTCCCATTATGCGTAGGTATGCTCTTTTGTATGTAGTATGGATCTTATGTTGTTCCCTTCAAACGAGGATATGCGCGACTTTGCGTTGGATTATTGAACCCATACCATCCAATGAGGCAATGACCTAATTCTATATTAAATACGAACCCGAAAAATCGGCTAAAATGACGACGATTGGCTAGTTTTGCGTTGGTAGTTTATTTCGGTATGACCGTTGCAGATTTGTTATTTTATAATAGAAGAATATAATTTAAACTTCTAGAAATACATTTCTCCAGGAGTTCTAATGCCTATAGCTTAAGATCATTGTCTGATCTAGAATTCAGTGGAACTTCAGCTTTGTACAGCACCGGTAGAGACTACATATCTGCAGGCATAGAAATTCTTAAATTCTTTTTGATGCATTTTCCTGAAAAAATGTATGTAATAATTGGATTAAAAATTATAAAATACCCGACTTCAGTAGATGTTTATCCGTTAAACTCGTTTATTCTCTTAAACTCGTCTATATATATGTATACAACCCTAAAAGGGGAGACATAAGTTGGCTAGAGGCGGAGGAAGCTAGACATAAAAAGTGAAAAGACTCGAAACTTCAGCCATGTAAGTGTATACTCGAAGCTCTTTCCTTTATCTGCTCCATATTATAAACAATGTATGGACCTTAGCTCCTTCAACAGAAGGCAAGATTTTGACCATGATTTTTAATATTACCATTACCAATTCTGTTGTTTTGTTATCTAGGAGCTCTGTGTTCCGGCCAGCACAAGTAGGTACTTTAGATGACAATAATATGCAGGTAGATACCACAACTCCTAACATGCAAGAAACAGTTTTTCACACCAAAAATGGCCGTTACCTAGAAGAAATGATCAGCCTCAGCAGAGCTGACCGTTTGGAAAAAATAGAAAAACTGGAGAACAGATTAATAATGATAGAGGCAGAAAAGCAAGATATCAAGGACGGAGTGTTACCTCTAAAGGTGCGCAAGAGGTCGGAAGCTGCCAAAGCTACATCGGTGGAAGACCTTGATCCCAAGAGGCTTAGAATGTGAGCATATGTTATCTTTTACTTGACAGCTTGATCTAAACACCAACACAAAATAAATATTGTATTTAAATGTTAATAAATCATAACTTTTGCTTGTTGAGAAAATAGATTCCTTACTTGATTATAGCCTTTTTCATTTCGTTTATTGAAGTGTATATTTTCAATAAAATCCTTTTTTTCTCCAACTGTAGGTTGGCTGCGAATTCTGCCTCAAGTGAGAAAGTTCGGGTAAATCAAAACCTTAAGCTGCTGAAAATTCTCAATGACCACGACTGTTTAATGGTATGATGAATTTATCAGAGTAACAATAGTAAGTTGCCAAAAATATTAAGAGCAAGAATGCATTAACCTGGCTATTTCTATCTGATATGGAATGGACGAACATCAATTTGAAACTTTTTTCCCCAATTCTTTTTCCTGTTTTGAAATTATTGACTAAGGATATCCTTATCTCAAAAAGAATATATTCCTAAAACTTGAACAATAAATTAAGTCAACAATAACGTGATGGTTAGACTGATCGTAAGAAAGAAATCTGCTACATATCCAAACAAAAAGAACAAAAAAATGGGTAGTCAGAAAATATCACAATTAGTTTATCTGAAATTCACTTCAGAGTTATAAGACAAAAGAAAAGGTATTTTAGGTCAAAGATATTAATATGGATTATGGGGGGAACAATTGTGAATTGCAGGCCAGACTGCAAGAGCTGCAAGCATGCACTAATGAGTACATGCAGAAGCAACTCCAGCTGAGACAGGAGCGAGCAGAACTCCTGCAGAAATTCAATGAACGTGAATTGGAATTATTGTACAAACAAGGTATAGGAAATGCCAGTACTTCCTCAATATATTTCCAGAAAAAACAAAAACTATAGTCTTGCATACAATGTACTAACGATCGAGCTATTGAAATTCTTGCCTAGCTGAATTTGACAAGCTGAACAAAGAGAAGGAAGAACTGATGGCAATGCAAGCTATGAATGAAGTTCAAAACATGCAAGCCCTTGACGAAGTTGAACAGTACTTTGCTACGGAACTGCAGTAAAAGCTACAAGTGTATGAACTGGTTATAATCTAAGGTTAAATGGATGCATTTTCTAGTTTTTTTTTTTTTTTTGAAGGTAGGGAGACAGAGTCTCTCCTACAATTGCATTTTCTAGTTTTAGTTTGAGGTATCTCTACTAAAATGTTCCTTTCTTCCCTGTGTTACATGAACATGTAGTTTATGGCAGTGTCCATGATGTTACTTTTAATTTGCATATTCTTGTCAATTCTGCTGCATGAGCATGTACCTTGTGGTGATGTCTATCCGTCTAGTAATTCGACATTATATGTTTTCAAAAATTGCGATTAACCTTTTCTTTTTCCTTAAATTGTTATTGCACTGTACTAGTTTATCTGAGTCTGTTTTCAGATGAACCGCCTTCTTTTGTTTAATTTTCTATTGGCATTACCTTGTTCTGTTTAAAGATAAACTGGTTTTATAGTTGTATGATGTCTACGAGCATTAATCGTTTATTGACAAGGTAATAACACTGAGGTTAAGCAGCAATATCAAATAATTAAATACATACATCAAAAAATCAATAGTTTTGTGTGTAGTCTTCCAAATTAACATAAAATTCGCTCTCAACTAGCTAAATAATATCAAGTTTACATTAATTTACAATAAAAAGAATCTAGATGGAGGATGTTGAGAAGATGGAACTCTAAATAACGATCTTGGAGCCGCAAAATAAAGCACCAAAACTGAATAAAGAATATAATAATTAGCAAAATGTAATTACAAATATACCATTTCCAACTTGATATCCAATCCCTCCACATTGTATTTCCAGTACCAGGACCCACTAGCCACCAATTTAGTAGGAATCGGTTCCAACCTAATGGAAAAACCTAAGGCCACAAGAAATAAATATTAAAAAGAGATAAATTTCACTATAACAGAGATGTTCTTTTCAAACTATCATGCAAATTATCAAGCATACCGGATTCATTATTATCCTTATGTAGACTCATTCTATAACCATCTGGAACTTCAAATACATGATCGCCCTGACAGAAAATGGAAGATAAATCGAAAAATTTTATATGAATAAAAAGAATTAGTAAATTGCCAAATTTGATAAAAAAAAAAATATGTCAGTCAAACCTCTAGCATAACATCTGAAGCTTCAAATTCAGCGTTTCCATGAAGAATGATTTTTAATGATTCAAATCTCTCAACTTCATTCTTCCAGTAAATATTTTTAGGAGAATTCCAATTCAATCCTTTGTTGCTGATTTTTACCTTTTGCAGCTTACATCTACTACATCTATTGCCACAAAAAATTGATACATTATTTAAAGCTAGAAATTAGGAAGTGTTAATTTGGTGCTGTAAAAAGAAAAATACAATAAGCACCTTGTGCCATATTGAAGAAGTTGTTCGCCATTATTGTTTTTTACAATTGAGCCCATGACATTGTTAGAATGAATAAGGAGGCTCCCCTCCAACTACATTTCACAAGATAATAGTCATAAGATCATAGTCATTAACTTTTGTTAATACTATTTTTTAATTTAAAAGGATAAATATTCAATATGAAACATTATTTAAGCTACCTCGACATCACTCCAAAAAAACTCAGCAATTTCTAATTGTAATTCTGACCCCTCAGTAATAGAGCCACTTTTAAACTGCAGTTTTGAAATTTAAGAAATAAATAAATAAGACACCTATTGTGAACAATAAGGTATATTAAAAAAAAAAAACTTTGGTGAACAATAAAAATAATGGATACCTTTTGACTAATAACTTTCCATAATGGTCCTAAAGCCGGATGAAGAAATATAAGAAAAGGAGGTTGGGCTTTTAAATAATGGCTGTTATCATTGACCTGAAAAGTAAAAAAATAAAAAAATAAAAAAATAAAAGAAGTTAAACAGAACAAGGAAAATATGAAATAAAAAAGCCATACTAAAACAAAACAACAATAAATTTTGTTGTTACCTTGGGAAGATTTACATTAGAACCAGACAGAATGTCATAAGCATTGCGCATAACATCTAACAGAGAACCATCTGGTGTCTGCAGTGCAAGCATAATTATTTACAGTATTAAAAGTCAGTATGACAAAACATAAATCAGTAGCTGAAACCATTATAAGAGAATATGTACAAACCTGGTGCAGTGATCTATCCTCTGGTTTTCTTTTCTTCTTGGCAGATGAGGTGACCCGCTTCCTTTCATTGTACACCATGAATGTATCAAGTTCACCTTTTGCAGAGAGAGAGAGAGAGAGATTATATTTTATTAGGAAGGTTCAGTTTTCATTTGCACATAAGTACAAGATTGTAGATGATACAACTCACATACCTTCAATGCCAACGTTGCAACGAGAACTATAGTCATTAGTAAAGTTGTCAGCAATGTTTTGCATTGTGCACTCTAATCTCCCACCTGAAGCACTATAAAATTCGAAGAATTATAAGAATATATCAAAATTGTATCGCAAACATTCAAACCCAAGATGATCCACATAAGATATTTTCTTTTTCAAATTAGGATCAGCATTTAAAAATTTAGATTAACAATAAGAAATTATGTACCTGCATTCGAACCCAAGATGATCCACATAAGATATTTTCTTTTTCAAATTTAATACCATTCCTGGCAAGCAAGATGCATTACGGCTTGACCCCACTCTCTCAGCTGCTTGCAAGTCAACATACAGGATGTTTGTATTTGCCGGGTAGTTCACATGCAAGCTATAAGATATGATTTAGAGATATAAAAAGCAAGACTGGAACTTGTCTTTTATTTCCCATTTTCCAAGGGCAAATATAGGACTGAAAATTTAAAGGACAAAGAAGAACAATAATGCTACCTTCTGTGAGATACAGAAGAGTCAATGATGCCATATTTCTCAAATTCAGTATACTCAATACATGATATTCCATACTCCCAATGTCCATTAGAGCTTTTCTTTTCGATAAGAACATTTATTCCCTCAGTAGCTCCACTGCTCCTAGCACATGATGCAAAACCTAATTTCTGATGCATATATAATTGGGACAATATAAGAGGGTTTCACGAGCAATCAAATAGATGACAAGATAGATAAAAAATATATATATATATTCATGGGAGGGAGGGAGGGAGGGGGGGGCGTGACAAATAATACCTTCTTATGGTGCAGACCTAGCCCGGCCAAGGCCAAAAGTGTCAAATCAGTAGCCGCGACAACATTACTGTAAATTTGAAAACACTTAAGGCTTTTGTTTAAACTTTTGTGACCAAATTTGATGTTCATGTAATCATTTGGTATTCTTATCACATCAATATTACTTTGAGCTTTTGAGACTTATTTGGTGTTCATGTGTTCATTTAGTACTTTTTACCATCAATATCCAATGCAGCACAGAAATTGGAGCATATATTTGATAAGTTCCAGTTCAATCCAAGCAAAAGATCAGACCAGAAAAAAAAAAAAAAAAAAAAAAACACTTTTCAGGTTTTAAGATGCAATCTCACTTGAGCTGAGCAAATTACAAACAAAATGTTTGGAAATATTTTGGCCTATCTGATTAGTTCCTCTCATTTAATTTGTAGTTGTCAAACTGACACATACATATTACTATAGCTTTCAGACTAAACTGAATAGTGATCAATTAAACCAAACCATCCAGATCGAAATTGATTTGTATTATTACATTCAAATCGGAAAATCAAACCTGATGAAAAAATTTTAAGAAAAATAAAATCATGAAAAAAGAATAAATGGTAAAATAAAAATGTAATATACCTGACTTGTCTCACAGTAGCGCCTTTTCTACCATGATTATAAAACCATTGGTAGACACCTTTATCATGTGCGAGTTTCCAAATAGCACCATGACCACCAGGCTTGCACACTGGGAAAAGTGATCTTGTCACCAACCACTTTCCATCTTCAGCTGCCACGACAGGCACCAAAGGCTATGGAAAACAAATAATAGATTAAAATTCAAGAGAAGAAGTGGTGCCAAATTAATTGCCATCCTTTTTAGAAAGCTAATTTTCAATAGCGTGGGCTCATAAGGCCAAGGATTTCATAACATATGCCAGAAAAGCACCAGATGTATCCTGGAATGTACCAGTAGTGTGCCAAAAACGACTTACCTTGTTCAGGCTTTTTCTTATGAGAAAAGTGGACTTGTGACAGATTTCCATTACTAGAAACCAAGATAATTACAAAAAGAAATAAAAGTACCCTAACAGACCCAAAATGACCCTGGTACCAGTCGGTGACAGTACCTTAGTTCTTGGTAATTGGATTTCTTATCATAAGATCTTTATTTTATACTAGGAAGTAGCTTTCTCCCCTACCTTTATTATTTATATTTTTATTGCCTGATGGCAGTTGGTTTTTTCCCTTTTTTTGCATTCGATGCTTGAGTGACTTTATGCATTTATAAAATGGATATTGCAGAGTAGACTGATGCCATATATGCACACAGAAGTTTAAAACATTTAGTTAGGAAAACGCAGAGATGTTAATAAGTAAAATATTGACAATTTTGTATTACCTGCTCAAAAAGCTGAAAGTTCTGACGGCCTCTACCAAACCATGCTAGTCGCTCGCACAACGCAAGTATATGTTGATGGTTGTTCTTTACTGAACTTGTCATTATTGCTACTGGAGTTGTGCACTGTTTTCCGAATATTTTGTAGTAGAGATACTCTCTAGCCTGTCAAATTGTACGGGTATGAGAATAACTTAGATGTAAATAAAATATATTGCACACGTCTTCTTTCATGAAATGAAACAGGTGGGAAGCTAATAAATCTAATTAAAAGTTTAGGTAAAAAGAAAAATGCAACAAAAGGACCCAAGGATTAATTTACCTGAAGATCTCTAATTAGGACCTCCAACAAAGTCATTCCATAGTAGGGAAGCAATGCCGCAGGAAGGCATTCACCTGTATCTGGATCGACAAGACCAAGGCGATCACCAGCCCCGCCAATTGGATAGATCTCACCCAGTTCTGGCAAACCCTAAAAACTAGAATGATTATATTCAGTTGCGAACTTGTCTTGTCCTACATATATATATATATTGGCAGCCTCAATTAAATGCCATTAACAAATATTTTGATGTTAATACTTAATTGTAGAAACATAGTACAGTTATAAAACCACTAATCTGGCAGTACAATTTTGGCTGGTAAAAACCACTAATCTGGCTATTAGACTGTCTGATTGGTCATGCAAATGCCCCATATTAGTATTGCACCACAAAAGGAAAAACTTCTGCCGAACTGCTGGCAGAAAATCTTACGGTCCAGTATAAGTTATAGTAGCTCTTGGTCCAATGTATGGTTGTAGATCTTAGATATATTCTTCCTCAACTCATAGACTTCAGTAATATTTAAGTGGTCTCTCCAGCTTCCATTTGAATTTTGATTTGAAACTGGTGAGGTTCCCTAAAATCTGGATGTCGTGTTACATTCTACACCAGTATTGGGTGAAATGATACTGAGTATATCTCAAAGTTAATGGGATGCAATGATAGAAGGACTGCTGCAATTGTTACTAATAATCCACATAATCATGTCTTAAAAAATATTAGGACATTTGGCCAGCATGTAATAGCAAAGAAAGTTTTAAAATTAGCTTGAACACACACGATGCTCCTTCTTTCACTTATTAATTTTATTACTTTACTGACCTTTCCTAATATAGTACGCTAAAATTAACAACTACTGTGTTGAGTTCGATGGCAATAAATGACGATCAGGGCTTTCTGATGTATATCTTATCAAATAAACAAAAATGAAACAAGTATCTAGAGAATCTCAACATAAGCATGAACAAATTAGACAGGAATCTGAAACTAATGTCAGCTAACCTCAAGTCCCCACAGAGCTGCTTGAGATGCATAATCAGGGTTTTCTAACAGATTGAATCCACTTGGTACGTGAAGATCAACAAATTCACCCACAGTAGGATCGCGGGGTTTACTACTCGAAGGTGCAAGAAGCTCTAATGCCATAATTTGATACCTAGTATCAACAAAAATATAAAAATAATAATAATAATAATAATAATAATAATAATAATAATAATAATAACTTTAATTTTGTCAAACAATTCACAGTTTACAATTATATAAAATTTTGCTAAAAGCCAAGAATTATAGGTGATAACTCACCCAATAATTCCACCAATGCAATCGTAAAATTGCTCCATTTCGCCAAGTAATTTGAGCAACTGTTTTAGCATCTTCAATTCAGCCATATCTACATCATCAGTTCGAATTCCATTGCCATTATCTAAGCTCCACTTTTCTATCATATCCCCTAAAACAAATAACGTTTTTCTCAACTCATCTCCAGTTTCAACTCTCCTTCCCCAATCAAACTCAAAACCCAGCACATGCTCTTGACCAGCAGCCACCAAGCATTTAAGCAAGAAAACCTCAAAAGGTTCCAGCATTGACATCATTCGTCCATTACCATCGCCGAAGAACTCTTTCACCTTAGAATCAGAACCCAAAATCCTAATCTTCTCTTTCAAACTTTTCGCCCTGCGAAGTTGGGACAGAATATTCTTCAACCTGGTAATTTCTTCATGAAAGCCAAAGTCTGGCGCCGCCGCCTGTTCAACGGGTGCAATGGATACCCGATGGGTTTGTGATGGAAACAAGGGAGAATGGGAAACGAAAAGGAGAGAAGAATTGAGATTTTTGAAAAGCGATGTGTTTGGAAGAGAGGAGATGGAGAAGAAGGGGAGAGAAGGAGAGGAGAGAGAACGGGAGGAGGAGAAGAAAGACGCTCGAAAGTTTCCCGGAGTCGGTGCAGTCGCCATTGTTTAAGAATTTTAGAGGAAGAGGGAAACAGAGAAAGGGGTTTGGAAGGGAAGTACCAAGAGGTTTGGAGAAGACAAAAAGGAAATTAGTTTCTAATCTAATGAAAGGGAGAAGAGAGGACTTAGAGGATTGCTTGGATAAGCAGGCTCATCATGACAGTTTGATCTGAATCTAACGGTATATATGGCTCGAGATTTCGTTGTGAATCCACGTCAGCATGCGGGAATTGTTGGTGTTTGTATGTGATATTGTACGGATCCGGGCATATGCCGCGCGGGATTCCCTTTAACCTCTTGCCTACTGTTGTGAGCTCTTTTGGTTTGTGGTATGGTATTATATTATTGATTGAAATATCTTCATCAAAAGTGGAGCAAAAGTTGTTAATAAAATATATTTATTCATTTATTTGATGGGTATTGTACTTTATAAAATACTAAAAACATTTTTTTATTTATAAAAGAAAATACAAAGAAAGTTTTATTTCATTTATTATTAGTAAAAATACTAAAAAACTTTTTTTGTCCTTATTTGTTGAAAACTTGAAATAAAGTTTTTATTTGATTTACCAGGTATCTATTTATTTAGTGGAGTTAGAGATTAATTAGTACTTTAAGCCGCGTTTGGCGTACATATGAGATTAGCCCAACTTTTAGGTTAATAATCTAACTTGTTAACCTAATATCGCTAAACAACTTTGAGGTGAACGGAATTGGTACTTATGTTAGAACTTATATTTACTAACTTTATCTCAAACATTAATCTCAAAAATGCTACAACCTCGCTAACTTATGGTGTTGTCAAACGCCTCCTAAAAGACAATAGTAGGTTAGCAAATTAGTTTACTAACTTAGAACTTAGGCTAATCTCATACACGTAGACAAGGACTATTATGGATAAATAATAAAAACAAAATATATACATGGTAATTTTCAATGGCCATGATAACGATCATCCTCAAGTTTCGCCATCTCCATAATTTTCTAGTAGTATGTGTTTTCTCTTTCTACTTTGGAAGTCAGCACTAATTATCTTTTCATTTTTTATCTTTCATCACATCATTCCCTAGATTTATCACCTTAAGCGTACTCTCTCTTCCCCCTCCTAGCACCTATGATTCCCTTTCTCCCCCCCCCCCCCCCCCCTCACTTTTATACTGACCTCCCACCCCTACCCTCCTTCCCTCTACATATTATTTTTCTAATTGTTCTAATTTGGAATGCTGATTGTCCTAGAGTTGTATGCTAATTGTCCAGATAAAATTTAATCTTAGTTCTCATGACAGTTAGTATTACTTTCCAGAACAGATAGTATTATTGTTCGAATAAATTTTAATTGTGCTACTTTTTTTTGTTAATTGTCTTAACTTTGTATGCTAATAATCATGGTTTTGTATACTAATTGTCCGGATAAAATTTAATTGTCCTAGTTTTTAGGACCATTAGTATTATTATTCAAGTAAAATTTAATTTGTTTAGTTTTGTATGCTAATATAGGACATTTAGTATCATAATATATGACAATTAATATTATTTTATAGGATAGGATGAGGTGGGGGAGGCTTGGCAGGGAAGTGTCGGCACCAAAAGGGAATGGGATGGATACGCACTGGATGACGGGAGATGGGGATTGGAGAGGAGAGGGGTGAGTAAACACTGGAGTAAGTAATTTCGAATTTTCAATTGAGGTAGACTAAAATCAGTCGCGACTAACGGACGAGACTGTCAGCTACGATGAAATATCAATTTTCGAGATTCTAGCAGTCGATCTGAATCATTTAATGTGCCCTCCATATTGAAATCTCGTTGGAGACCAAATTTTACATTTATTTTATTTTTTTTTGTATTTTTTTGGTATTTTATAAAATTCTTAATCTAAATAATTCTAGACCCGATTTTTAAAATTTTAAAATCTAAAAAAAAATAGTAAAAATTCAGAAAAATGTAAAATTTGATCTCTAATGAGATTTCAATATAGAGAACACATTGAACAGTTCAAATTTGCCATTAAAGCCTCAAAAGTTGAGATATAATCGCAGTTGACAGGTCCATTCGTCAATTGTGGCTAATTTTAGTCTACCTCTTTTCAATTATAAAATAGATTGTCTATTAATTTTATTAAATCATGGATTATGTTACAAAAGTATCAAGATTTTCTTCAAAAGAATAATATTTATCAAAAGTTTTCTCTCCAACAAAAAAAGGCATTTAGGCCCTGATGGTATTCGTAATCAGGCCGGAGCGAAGCCTATTTTGCCTCTCCGGGCGCACGCGAGTGATGATATTCGTAATCAGGCTACTAAGTTTTTTAATGCCCTCCAATTTTGCAAGGATATAACAAATTTTTATGTCAGCATATACTTTTTTATTTTCAGTAATAACATTCGTGTTAAGTTTTCTGTTGGATATCAGTTGTACAATACAGAAGAGATGAGAGTGTAAAAGGGAGTGCAATAGTATAAGAGCAAGGTTTCCCTACCAACATTTTGGTTGCCCCAAAATACCAACATTTTACCATTAAATTATTTTTTCAAATTAAAAAATTCAAACGTTTAATCCAAACCGTTGATCTTATTTAGTTTAACAAGCAATACGTTCTCATATAAGATTTGTAAATTTTAGAATTTATTTAATACTCGATCAATAGATAGAAAAATAAATGAACCTTGTTATCTATGATAGATTCATTCTAATACGTTCATGTTTTAGCCTTTGATCAAGTATCAAATAAATTCCAAAATTTACAAACCTCATATGAAAGCGCATCGCTCGTTAAACTAAATAAGATCAACGGTTTAGATTAAATGTTTGAATTTTAAAATTTGAAAAAATAATATAAAAGCAAAATATTGGCATTTGAAAGCAACCAAAATGTTGGTAGTGAAAACTTATAAATGGTCTCGTGGTCATAAATGAAAACCAACCGTGCTAATAATTGTCCATAAAAATTATGCAATACCACTTGTGACCAACGTCATATTCCGCATCGCGGATGGTAACCACAAATTGAAAAACTTTTAAAATAAGTAAATGAATAAGCAACAAACAAAAAACATTACAAAAAGAACAGAGAGCATAAAGCAAAATGGTTGAAAGAACAAAGATTTTGAGATCACAGTTTCACTTATTCACGCAGTTTCTCACTAAAAAGACAAAAGAATTCAAGAAAGCAGTGATTGATCGGTGCTAGATGTATCTCTCTAGCTGTCAGAGCAAAATGGACTTTGTGCGACAGCCAAATAAATGAAAAGGCTTTAAAGTGGCGAGGAAAAGCTAAACTGTATCCCATTCTTTCCATGGTCATTCTCAAACTGCTTCAGTACATGGCAATAATTTACCTGCACAACATAGAGGTTTTTGAGATTAGAATGTGCCAAGAGAAATGTAAGTATTTGGATAAAAAAAAAGTGAGAAATTTTAATTAAGAGACGACCTCAACACGAAAAAATTTGGTTGGCAAGATAACACCAACTCCTGCTGAGCTCCTGAAAGTTTTCAAAAATCTCTCAGTGGAGAAATTTCTAATTTCACCTTCCGACAATTTGGCAAGATTACCAGCACAGACAAAGGCATGGCCATGAATGCCAGCATCCCTAAAAATTTTAAGAGGTAGATCAAATGATACATCAGCAAAGGCTGTGACTGCTAGATCACCACCAACAAAATCATGACAGTCAGACTGAACTGACGAGCCCTCATCCTTGTTCAGATTCAGGACCCGCCGCATATCATTGGGACCCAGACCTCTCGTCTGGAAGCCCAACAAGGAGGAGGGCCCACCTAGGCTGCAAACCAGAGAAGAGTGGCCACCCAGGAAGAATCTATCTGGCACGGATGTGGATAGTTTGGTAAAATTCCTCCCCAAAGGAAATATAGCACCAGCTGATAGCCCTACATTGAGAGCTGCATTCCAAAATCCAAGAGGCATTGCAGCACGAAGATCAAACTCCTGAGAAAGAAAAATCAGATTAAGAAAGTAAGCAGTAAAGCGGTCAAAGATTTAAAACAGAAGGCTTTTTTTTTCTACTGTATTTAGGATTTCAAATAAGAACAAATACTGAGTGAAACTAATAAAACAGTCTCGAGACACTTTCCAGTCCCAAAAAAGTTCTCTGTAACCTCACTGTATTTTATGTCTAATATCCCCTCTTAATCCAAAAGACATACAATTTTTGTAATCAACAAAACCGGTTTTGAGTTCTAAGAATATTTAGTTTACCTCACACATTTCGATACTGTTAAGTTTGTTTTCAATTGTTCTGGGTCCCCTTCAATTCTTTTTCAGAACACTTCTCTGCATTAGTTGCTATCAATCATTTCCTTCTTTTTTTTTGTCCCCAAGTCCCACCAAATAGAAGTTTTCCCAAATAAATTAACAATGCAATAACTAATCACAAGATATATAAAATACCTGTCTGAAAAACTTCAGACCCCTTAAGTCCCACAGCCCACTAACTTGGGAAGTTGATGAAAAAGCATATCCACTCTTGGGCCGTAGGTGCGAGTCCCTTCGATCAATTTTGTAACAATATTTTAAAGCTGAGAGAACATTATGTCCTAGCTGCCGCCTAATAGATGGAGATGACATTCGGGTTGGGTCAGTCAAAGTACGCCATGTCAGATTGTAGGATAAATCATGATTATTTGTTGACAGAAGCCCGAAATTAAGGCCCATGAGACGCTCCTTGTAAGAAGAAAATTTGAGCCAGTCTTGGGAAAGTAAGAAAGCACGAGCTGAGAGGGGAGTTGGTACTGATTTGAACCGCGGGACCCACACACCAGTGCCAATTTCTAGGGATTGGTCCCACCCAAAGGCACCTGAGGTGTCCCAGATATCAGCATGACCGAAGAGGTTTTTTAGCTTCAGGGATCCTTCCAAGGACCAAGATCGAGCCTGAAAGAAACTAAAGGTGCATTAGCTAACAGATCAAGATCTAGCTAATGCTAACTATATGAATGGTACATTTAACTAAATGGTGGACCATGGACCAAATGGTGCAAATTAATAGAATCAGATCACCAGATATGCCAGTCCTATGGGTCCAGTTATGTGATACACCTGAACATGCAGCCCAGTTATCATATATGCTAGTAGCATCTCCAAAATTTCTTACCAAGCATAAGCCAAATTATAAACTAATTTTCCCACATTAACCCTCTGTTATGCAATTGTAGACTAGAGCAAGTAATTCTAAAACAGAAGGAACGCAAAATATATAATGTGATTAAACAAACATTCAGACCATTACTGCAACATATCAGTTGAACTAGGCACAAACCTCACTTAGGCATCATATCTCGCATTTCAAACCAGGTATTGAAAAAATGGCAAGCAATTCAATTAGTAAGTATCAATAAGTACAAGTTAACATCTCGCAAAACCAAACATCACACCAAGAAAGCAAAACCTCACCTCGGGTTTAGAGAAAACCCCAACATTCCCAGTCAACGGATTAGATGCCTCCACCACCTCAATCACCACATTGGTGGTCCCGGGAAGCTCGGCGGGGCCCGCGTCAAGTGTAATAGACACAGAATCAAAAACATCAAGCTGTTTCAACCTGGCATTGGCAATGCTGGCCGCTGCGACCAGTTCTTGCACAGTCCTAGGTTTCTTAAACAGATCAGAAATCTCGGCCTCAATGATAGCATCTTTGGTCTTGGTATTGCCTTTGATCACCACGTCATGCACCCGTACGTGCACAGGATCGGTGCTGAGACGACGAAAGATGGATTTGAGCCGCTCGCGCTCTCTCACGGGATCTAGCTCTTCTTCTTCTTCTTCGAACTCCTCGTACTCAGTATCTTCTTCCTCTTCTCCTTCTTCTGATATCTCGTCTGCGCCATTGGTTTCCTCGGAGTCGCTTGGTGGGGCCTGATCTCGTGGAATGGGGTCTGAGTTAGCCATCGGATTTTAGAAGGAGAGACTGAGAAGAGGAAGGAGGGTTTAGGCGGTGGCGTTTGCGCCGTTTGGACTTTGGAGAGTCCGGAGTCGTGGAGATTGGAGATTGGAGAAGGGGTTAGGGCTTTTTGGGCTGGAAGTTCCAAGAGAGGGTTTAGGACTTTAGGGCTTTTCCCAACTTCTGTGAGAAAAAAAACCCAGTAGCACTGTAGCAGGAACTACAATTCTACACACAAGGCCTCCTGATCTGATAACAGATGATACCTTATGGCATGGGACTATGAAATGAGATCCAGTCCCGCGCGGGACCATCCAGCGCACCGCTGTGAGCCGTATGATTTAATCTCAATGGTAAAGAGAGTCCCGTGCATGTAACCTGATTGATAGACCCAAACCGTCCAGATAAGATCGGACGGTTGGTAAGCTGCACTGGACGGTCCCGCGCGGGAGCAGAGTCGGATTGTGGGACTATGGGAGAATTATTTTTTATTTGTTTGGTTGCATGAGAAATGATGAGTGTGTTAGAACTTAGAATTAAATTAAAAATAAAATTTTATGAATGCTATGTGCAAAGTTTATGTTTTTATATTGCGAATGATGTCTGCAAACATATTTATACTACGGTATGTATCATGTATGTATAACGAATGACGATTGACGAACTTAAAATGTTGCCTGCAAATAATAGTATTAATACAATTTTTTATTCTAATATATGTTAGTTAGGATTTAAATTCCGTTCTTCAACACTGCATGTGTATCAATACTGACGGAATTTATTAATAGCGGCTTATTATTATTTTTAATTTTTCCCTTTCAATTAAATAATTCCTTCGTTTCTTTCTAATTTAAAATGCAAAAGGAAACGACGACTCAGTTTTCCTTTCCTTTCTTTCTCCATCAAAACCGGAGCAGATCAGCACACCAAAATTAAGTTTTTTTTTTTTTGAGTAACCACCAAAATTAAGTTTCAGTACCTTGTGCCGTCCGCTCTTGAATTTGTGGACAAAACTTTATTATGATATAAACATTCACAAAATATGAAAATTTAGATAAAAGTCTGTTCGGCCAATCCGTGATATAACAATTCGGCCCCGGATAGAATACGAATTCTAATACAAAAGATTGGTAAAGTAGCCCAAAGAGAGCTGTCATGAAAGCTCCCTAACTCTCTTGTAGACGTTGTAGTTGTAGTTGGAGCTTCCTGGTCTTATGTTTCCTTTTCTTTTGGGAAAGCGGTGCTAAATAGATTTAATTATTTCAAATGACGTGATAATAGCTAGGAAATTGAAATGTAAAAAATTCAAACAGAAATGCGAATGATGTAGTCGCCATATCGTTTAACCAAAATTGGACAAGACTAAATGGTAGAAAAAATAGACCAATCAATTAACATTTTTCTACATTTCTTTGTATTGTATAATGTTTATCTTCTCCATCTCCCTTTCACGTAAATCTCAATTTTTATACTTGCATAATTCTATATATTGACTATTAGTAACCTGAAAATTTGTATTTTTAAAATTTGATATTATAAAATTGTCTCGCTAATTGCAATGGGAAAAAAAAAGATGAAATATAAATGCCTCTCAATGTCATTAATGAGTTGCCTCAGAAAGATGTCATTTGACGTCTAACTTCCATGCCTTGATGGCAACACAACAGTACAACACTCAACTCTCAACACTCAAGACAAGTTTTATTTGCACAGACCACACAAAAGTCACAGATCTCCTTCCTAGGCAAGCCCTTTCCAACAACGCTCTTAAATCAATTCACGAGATATCACATGAACTAAGCTTCCACCAACTAATAACCAACACCATCGCCCTGATATAACTTCGTCATGCTACTGCCAGTTCTTCAATACTGCATATCAATATGCAACAACATAAACCTATCTCCATGGAGAACAATAAAATCTCAAAAGCGAAGACTGTTAGCCAGCTCCAACTCGATTCTCCACGGCTTCCATCAGCCAGACGCTCAGTCAGCTCAGTGGACACCAACACAAACCAACCCAACTGGACCCGAGACGACTCTTCGAGCAAGATAAGAATGATGGTCCCCTTCTCTTGGGAGAGTTCACCAGGTGTACCAAAAGTTTTGAGTCAAAGAGATCCATTTTCTGATAAAGAGCTCGATCATGTACCACCTAAACTGCCACCATGTCGGTGGCATCCTTCGAAAGGTGGTGTAAATTATGACTGCGAGCATGAGCTTAGTGAAGGAAGCAGTGATTACGGAGATGCTTTTTCAGATGCATTTGATAGGGTTTCTTTGACAGAGCAACTCGGCATTGCAGGCAGGTTGAGTTCCTTCCGAGGTTTGGGTTTGAAAGATAAAGAAGAATTAAGAAACCAATCTCCTAGTTTTATCATGGATCGGTTTCTTCCAGCAGCCAATGCAATAGCCAGTTCAGCTGTCGTTAAAACGCCAAAACGCAGGGCTCAGAAAAGCAAACCCATTAAAGGAGAATTGCCAATCCCACAAACAAACAATGATATGGCTCAAATGATGCCACTCTCTCAAAACGTAGAGATTCACAAAGAGATGTCATCTCGGGCATGTGGTTTAATGGTTTTCTTCCCATGGAAAATGAAACCAATAGTTTGTGGGTTTAACAACCTTGCCAACAAAAATCGAATGCCCCATGCAAATACTAGTATGTTGCCGCAGAATAATAACCATAGAGAAGTAAACGATTTTAGATTGTTCGATAAAAAACCAAGTTATAGAGAAAGGCTCTCACAAGGGTTGGGGTTGTCATTTCTAGATACCAGAAGATTGCCAAGCATGAAAACATTGAACAAGTTGATGCAAAGAAATGTTGAAGGCCAGCGTACTGGAAACACAGAGAAGAAAAATGAAAATAAAATGGTATATTTTGCACAAAACAATAGCCTTCCAGAGCTGAAGCCGCCAGAAGAGTCTTGGCTTTCTCATACCTTGGGTTCCACCAATAAAGGAAGCTAATATGTTAGTCCTATGCAGTGTATACTACAACTCTATACAGATACAGTAATATTTTCTATCTAAGAAACAAATGATCTTAACTTTTTTTTTATCATTTTTTTGTCGTCAATGTAATGGAAATTTATAACCAGCAGCTAAAGAAGAAAAGTCAAATTACTATCAGTGAGCTACTGCAAATGCATTATTCTTTGGGTCATGCTATAATTTAGCGTTACTATTCAGTGCTATGTACCTGCTAAAGCCAATATCAGATATGAAAAGAAAATATTCGGTGGAAACATACTAAAGCTCCCATAGAATCTATGTTTTCTTTCCTGTATTTGCTAACAAAAATTTAGCATAACAATTCTGTAAAAATTTTCCAGAATTGCTGAATATTTGAATATTCAGCCCAAAAAAACTAGAAAAAAGTAGCAAAAGCCAATACTATACTGTACAGCAATCATTCCCAACCCAAATTACCATGTTTTTCAAGCAATGAAAAAATGAAAAAATGGACAACAAAGTTCTAGTTCGGATCAAATCTCAAACGAATTAACCTCAAGTTCAGCCCACCACAGAGGTGACTTTCTAGGTGCCGCAGCCTCAGGTGAAATTCCTGTGATACTCATCATTCTTGTTGCCACCTCAGCAATACCTGGCCTCTCTGTAATTTCTGGTTTTATGCATGACTTTATCACCTCACACAATGCCAAGACATGGGTCTCAGGCACCTCCTTCAGTGTGGGATCCACCATTGCCATAATAGGCCTCTTCCCCTTTAGATAACTTGATGCCCAGAGAACAAGCAGCCCATCATCTTTTGAAAAAGGAAGCCGGCCTGAGATTATCTCGAGTAAGAGAACACCAAATTTGTACACAGAACTCTCCTCATCAGAGCAATCAAAATCCGACTCACAATCGGAATCCTTTTCTTCTAGGTGCAGGTTTGTGTCAGCAACTTTTGCTGCATAATCTTCAGTGAGGTAGACAGAGAGGGAGTTCAGAGTTTTTAAGGTTACAGGGGGGCTAAAACAGTGCATGTAATCCAGGCAGTAGATTACACCAGCTGCTATTCTCAGACGAGACATCCAGTCCAGTTGCTCAGCTTCTTTAACTGAAAAAATAAAATACTGAAAGGGTAAGAAACTGTTACACCTATGTGTCAGGTCTCATTTCTGAAAAGTTCTTTTCGATAATGCAATTTAATCAAGTTTTATTTAAATATGCCCTCAATTTTGATTTAAAATTAAATTTTAACCAGCCTTATTATCATAAACTGGAAGCCACAATCAGCTATTTTCATGCTGCAGAATCTCAATTAAACACAATAAAAACAACAACGAATCATAATAAATGGAAAAATGAAGTTGGTGTTCAATTATTAACGGAAACTGTTCTGAATCATCTAATACTGGTGCTGGACCAAACAATATGGTGTTGCCCACTGCCCAAGGCAGCTACAATTTAACCTTGTACGGTAATTCATAATTTTTTTTTGGAGTGTGTCCTTTTTCAAAGAAAAATAGATACGGACACACACTGAACCAAACAATATGGTGTGTCCTTTTTGAAAAGAAAAATAGATACGGACACACTTACTATGCAGGTGCTCAAAAAGAGTTCCATTTGGAGTGTATTCAAATACCATCATGCGGGTAAATGGCTCTTCCTCTTCACAGTACCCCACTAGGTTCATAAAATTCTTGTGACTAAATTCAGACAAGACGGAAATCTGAAATAGTAAACATCACAATCAGAAACATACTCTAGTCAGTAAATCAAAATAAACTCTTCTATACATAAGTTGACAGTTTACCTTATTCCTGAAATGGCTCTGTAATTGACCTGACCATTCAGCAGCTGCGGTTTCCATAGTAGACACAACAGTAATTTCAGATCCATTTGAAAGAGTTCCCTTGTAGAGAACACGACCTGGCAATGTACCAAGGATATTGCTAAAATCTTCACAAGCGGCCTGAAGTTCTGATCGATTAAGTGAAGGTACACCTGAAAAAATACAAAAGGCCATCCAGATAATTAATATCAATCATATAGGCAACTAACTGAAGTTACGATAGCATGTCTTTCTACTAAATTAAAAATATATATATACAAAAAAAATAAAAACTTCCAACCTGTCACAAAGGCATTCTTCAGATGCCCACTAAGCCCTGTAGCCCATGGATTTATCACACCAAACTTTCTAAATCTCGCAAAAAGCAAGTAACCACTGCCAGAAATTGCAGCAAGCCCAACAGAAATGGCCACACCAACCAGGACATAAAGAAGCAAAGAATGTGTGTGCCTTCTTCCCTGGACACTAGATGTACCAACTTTTGAGATGGAGTTGTGATGTGAAGGAGATTTAGACAGGGGTTGTGATGGAGTTGAGGAAGGGGATGGAGAGAGGGGCTGGGATGGTGATGGGTCTGTAGATGGAGAGGGAGCCAGAGAGGGAGATGGAGATGGAGACAGAGAGGGAGATGGAGATGGAGATGGAGATGGAATTGGGGTTTGTAAGAGTGTGATTTTGGGGCGTGTTTTCTTTGCTTGAGAGACCGACAGTGGATCTTCATCAAATTGCAATACATGCCTTCTTATCATACCATCAGCAGAATTCCTGGAAAGAAAAATTATTCAATTTGAGAATGCCATCGTCAAAAAAAAAAGAAACGTTAGAAAAGACAAACAATAATAACTAATAACCACAAAACCACACTAAAGGGACAAGAACGAAGTAAATAACCTAAATGGGTAGTGATTATTAGACATTACGGTATCTTTGGTAAACAGAGACTCTTCTGGTAAAAGTGATTTCCGGTGGACAACAAGAGAATCAACACAATTCAATAAACCAATCAATTTCTGTAAAACTAGCAAGTATTTTATTTGTAAAATCTGTTGCTATTGCGTATTTGCATCAAATATCACAGGAAAAAAATTATCCATATACAACGTGCTAAGGATATTGCAACACTTTATATTCACCAAAGAAAATTCCCGTTTAGCAATTAGAGGAAATTGAAGGTATATATCTACAAACTACAATCAAATAAATGCTTACAGATCAGTTAGAAAAGTCTCTATATCAGTATAAAGTGTCCCCTTGTTTCCAAGATCATTCAAGTGCCTACACATAAAGGAGAAATCAAAACAGTTATAAAGAAAGCATTAGTCGCAAGATATCAATTGTTTGCCTCTCCACAAACCACAGAATGAAAGCATTAACCGTGCAAGCGGTACACCTGCACGTGCCCAAACACCATGTTCTAACCTAGCACTCAAGTTTTCCTTCCCATTCAATGTTAATTTTTTACAAAAACAATGCACTTATTTATTATAATACTCTTGTTTGTTGTTGGAGTCTTGCAGGCATATTCACATACACCTTGCATGCAAAGCTTGATATACTGATTCACAGTAAAACCTGACATAATTATCTTAATATAGGCAAGAATGTTTTGCAATAACATCTTGATAATGTAAAATAGGCACAAAATATACTCCCATACAGCACATTGACATAGTCCGGAAAGAACAAATATCGACAAGACCAGAAACCAAATCTAACTTTCCTTCTTTGAAGAAATAAAGCAAATCTTAATTAAATCACACTATTACAACAAACATCGATCCTAAAACTAAAATCGAATATGCAACTTACAATGCAACAATTTTTCCATCTACAGAGCACTCGACTCTAGACCAAGAGCAAGGATCAACACTCGCCTCATCCCAATCAGACAGATCAAGTTGTACCATCTCTTTCAACCTCAGAAGCATCCTCCCTACAAATCGGAGAAAGAAATTCGAGTCGTAAACGATCATCTAGTAAATAAACCTCACAAAAGCACATACCAGATGCAAAAATCGCACCTTCGCCATTGACGGACGCGCACAGCTCCACTTGTTGACACGCCACAAGTAACCATAGAAATGGGAAGATCAATTGGTGCCTCCATCTCTCCATACCTCCAGCTTGAGAACGCAAATTGAGAGAACCTAAACCACTTCGCTTTTATCGCTTTTTTGGTTCTTTTATGGAAAGAAGCTACAGAAATAACCAGGACAGAAAAGGAAACAGTGAGAACGCCGAAAGAGAAGCAGAAAAGGCGGGACTAGACAAAAGGGTATAAATAATTATAATAAAACATAAATTCCATACTTAATTAAAGGAATAAAAAAAATATATGGTTCGTGTACGCGGAATTTGGAATTGGAAAGCTGATGTGGACCATTGCAATGGAAAGTTTCAAAATTCAAACTCCTGATGGTATTTGTATTTGTAATTAATAACCCAACAAATTATCTTTCCCCAAGTGGATGCCGTGTCTTCAATTTTTTCCTAATTTTCAACAAATTGACAATAAGGAATTGACCATAGTCGTCATAGTATTAGGTAACATTGGAATAGAAAGACTGGAGCTGTGTTTTAAGGTTTGAAATTTTCTTCCCTATTAATTAAGAGGGGGGCTTACAAAGGAAAGGATGTATATAATGTCGGTCTGTCATTTTCTGAGTATAATAAGCTGGTTGGCATTAAATGAAGATTGACCCTTCAACTAGGGAGGCAGGTAGATTGATTTTTGTCTAAAAAATAGATAATTATACAAAATAGTCTTTAAAATATCATACAAATTATCCCCTTTGAAATTTAAAAATTTAGAAGTATATTATATTATTATATATTATATTAGTTCTTAAAAAACAACTGGTACGAAATTTAATTTTGTCTAACATTTATTAAAAAAAATAATATATGTTCTGTCCTAGCATCATTTTAGCATTGCAGCTTGTATATGCATGAATCAGCACAAGAAATATACAAAATATTTAATTATTCTATATTATGGGGTTGTTGGAAGTGCATGTAATAAAAATAAGAACAGGAATAAAATAGTATATAGCTAGTTAATCCAAAACATGATTTTGAATTTTTTTTTTTTTTGAAAATAAATCCAAAACATGATTGTAACATTTAAAAAAGAAAACACGTCATTTTACTCTTGTGCGGATCTCGTCATCTCGTGTACTTGGTCATTGTTACCTCTAGACAATTATAATTGGTCTTGATTGGATGGTTAGGAATAAGGAAGGAAGAGAATCACAAATTCACAATTTAAGTTTTATTTACTCCGGCATTAACATACTCAGAAGAAAATAATAGTATATTACTTTTAAATTGTATCAATATTATTTTCCTCTACATAGACGAACAAATAATAATATTTTGACTTTATCTCCACGTGATATCAGTAACTGAAAAAAAAAATCATATTGATAATTATCCAAATAAGTGCATTCTGTAGCTAGGTCCTTATAATTAATATAAGTCAAATAAAAGTTTAAATACCGTAATATTAATGTGCATATAGAGAAAATAAAAAAAATTATATTTAATGGTTTCACTTTGATACATGAAATTTTGGATTTGTAGCTTAAATTTAAAACAGAAGGTATAATGAAAATATTTAAATTGAAAATTGTTGATAAACATATTAGTCTTTTATTTATTATTTTTTTGAAGATAAATTGGGAGTCAAGCCTTCCAACTTATTTTTAAATTAAATGTCCATAAAAAATTAAAAACCTTCGGCTGTATTTCGAACCTGCGACTTTTCAATTGAGATGCGTTGTTCTTTGCCACTAGATCAAGAACTGGTTCTCATACATATTAGTCTTTTAAATAATAAGTTAATTGATAAGATTTTAGTGGGATAGTCTTAGCATATTGAAAAGGGTAGATGAAGGATAGGCACTAGAGAAGTGGATCTAGGTTCATTAAATCAGATGTTGTGTCCTTCATTTTGTTCTATACACGTAACATGTTACGTACATTGATAATTTTTTAAAAGAATATTATATTTTCCCTCCATAAAATATGTGAGAAATTTATTGTTGATTTTAATAATTATAATTTATATTGTTGATATAATTATTAATTTATCATATTAATTGATATCGGCAACTAAAGAATAGTATTTAAAGTTTTTTTTTTGGATAAACTGGTCAGTGACTGACTAGTAGAAGAATAGTATTTAAAGTTTTAACTATTTCCTTGACTTTCGTCTATGAGGGGCAGTGGCCAGTGGGGCATTCGACTGGGTAGGCAACTAGACGCTGACATGGACCACTTTTGTGTATAGTTGAAGGTTTCGGTGCCCATCCTTGCACGTGCAAATTAAAAGTGAGAATCAAAAAGCCGAAAAATGGTGAAATGGGCAAAACACGCGAATATGGAATTTCTACGCAAAACTAGGGGATCGTAATTTGCGGTGCAAATGCGCAAAACCACCAGGCTGTTTACAGCGCCGAAGTTCAAAAAGTAATACATTTTGGTGAGGTTCGTCAATAGAAAACTAATGGATAACGTTTCGGTTTATTGTGATGAGATCATCTTGAAGTTGTTGTTCGCAGAAATGCTGAGAAGAGAAAAATATAATAATTTAAGTCGGTCTTAAATTTTGATTATTTATTTTTGTTTATAATTTCAAATGAAGGATCTGAATTTAAATTTAAGTCCGATTGAAACATTTAATTCATAGCAATAGTTGTCATAATTCTATTGGTAATTTTATTATAGATAGAAGGGAGTTGCTAGTGTCAAACATATAGGACACGTACACTTGTCTAATACGATGAAATTTTAATTTTTAAAATTGGAATGGCCGATCCAAACCGCACAAATTGTTCTGTGTTATAAAATCTTCATGGAGACCAAATTTTATATTTTTTTCAAATTTTTTTACTATTTTTTTGGAATTTTTCAATATGCTCAATCTAAAAAGTTCTGAACCCTTCAATTTTGAAAATTCGAAAAAAAATAGTTAGAAAATATGAAAAAATATAAAATTTGTTTATCAAAGATATTTTAATATAGAGATCATATTGAGCGGTTTGGATCGACCGTTTGAAATTTTAATATGCTACGTTTGGATCGTGTTTGACGTCCTATATGTTTGATTCTAGCATTACTCTAGATAGAAAGTTTAGAGTGAATTTCAATCATTATCAAACTTTTCTTATTATTATTCGCAAAATCAGATATAAAACCCTCTAATTTTTGCTATTCGGATATAAACCCCTACGATCTTTAAAATCAGATATAAGCCCTTCTAATTCAATTTTGTTTGAATAGAAACCCTTTCGAACAATTTAAGTCATAAATCAAATAAGAATAACGTAAATTTTAATGTTTTGACTGAAATAGCCCGAAGCTAACATCCTTAATTGCCCTCCCTTATCTCTCAGCATTTTGTCGTAAATTAGTTTATATTTGAATTAACAAATAAAGTAATTTTGACACGTGTAATTCTTTGAGACGGACTTTGAACAAAAATAATAAAAATTACATTTGGAGTATCCGTATACACATTGTCATCTAAATTTACTGGCATATAAAACCTAACATATATACCTTCTACGCTAAAAAAAATGAAAAGAAAACAACTGTACGTAACTGGGCTTCTTCCACAATCAAAGAAATTACATTTTCATATATATCTTGCACAGCAAGGATGAATAATAATCATCATTTGGTTGTGCCTACATTTTTATTTGATGGAGAAAGAGGTAAAAAGAGAGATGGAGACGGAGACGGAGACAAATTAATGAGGAGGCACTACGCCAAATAAAATTAATAGTACCGGTTTTTTTCCTATCATTAGTACCGGTTTTGCAGCGGTACTAATAATAGGGGGTACTAAAATCAATAAAAAACCGGTACTAATAAGCCGGTACTAGGAGGCTTAGGAAAGTGGCGGCAAGCACTATTAGTACCGGTTTTTTATAAAAAATCGGTACTAAAAATCAATTAATTAGTACCGGTTTTTTATAAAAAACCGGTACTAAAATAAAAACGTTTTTTTTAGACGATTTTTAGTACCGGTTTTTACAAAAAACGGTACTAAATAATATATCTGACAATTACGAAAATGCCATGATTTATTATTAGTACCGGTTTTCTTAAAAACCGATACTAATGAGCCGGTACTAATAATCTTTTTTGTTGTAGTGAGGGATCTAATAAAAGGAAATTTTGTTTTATTTGAAAACTATTACCAGCGCCCAGCGGCGAGCAAATAGAAGATGAATCTTTTCTGTCCAAATGAACAGCAGGGATATTTTAGTCATAACATTTAATTTATATTTATTTTTATTTAATTTATAATTAAAATGCTGAAAAGGGTTTATATCCAACCAAAATATGATTAGAGGGATTTATATCTGATTTTGAAGATTACAAGAGTTTATATCCGAATAGCAAAGATTAGAGGGGTTTATATCCGATTTTGCCATTATTAATATGATATGAGTTTAAGTTCAGTTACAAAATTAAATTTACAGCATAATTTTTCTAATTTTATTATTATTAATTTATCAAATATGCCTCAAGATTTCTAACTATATTATTGTAAGAATTAAGTTTATTTAATAGTACTTCCTTCATGGAAAAAAAAAAAGTTTATTTGAATTCATTGAGATAATACACCTCCGTGAAACTCCAGTTATTAGATAAGCAAATTGATTTGATCAACAAATCACAAAACTAGTACTGTAATATATTCGACGTATGTATATTTCGAACCAAAAAAATGTCGTTGCCGATAGTAAGGATTTGACTGGAAATTAGTTACAAAAATAAATCTATTTTCAGACACTATATACGCGTTTTCCAGATTACTAACCGACTTGTCTTCAGATCCCAACCCATCACAAAACCATACTGGCAAGTAGCCTTTCAAACGTTAGAAGCGGACACGGAATACTTCATTTTTTGTTTCTGTTTTGTCAAACGAAACAGTTTTCTGTTCCATCCTTCATTTCACATTACTGATTTCAGTCCATTTTTGTATTCTCTTTCGTCCGCTTCTGTAATGACATATTTCAATTTCATTTCCGTTCCGTTTTTAAAAACAAAACTAATTTTCTTTTTCGTTTAGCGTTTCATTTGAATGGAACGGAACGAAAATGTTTGAAACGGTGAAATATTGACATGTATACTGGCAATTGGCAAGCGGCAACCAGCAAGAGTTCAACGAGAAGTGAAACCGGTGCAAAATCAAAAGTTGAAAACAAATGAAGTTGGGGGGTTTCGGCCCAATGTTAGGCAGGGAGCCAGGGACAGTTGTTAGCCCAAGTACAACTGTACAAGTAATACTGCAAGGTTTTAGGGTATTTCCGGCCCATATGCAGATTTGTTATCAAAATGTCATCATAGATTTCTGCCCCCAAACTACTACTAAATTCTGTATTTGACAAAACCACGAACTAGAACAAGTCTTGTTTTAATTTTTATTCATAATTCTATGATTTTATGAGAACTAAAATAAAGAACTTATTTCTTGTTCTTCCCATGTTTGAATTTGTGAGAACTAGAAACAAGGGCATTGTTCTTAGTTCTTGAGCATGCCAAACACATCTGATCTCGAGTTTTCGGAAAAACAACTTACATAAGAAATTGACGAAATTATTACTAGTTATAACAATTACTAAATACTCTCATTTAGGGGTGATAACAAACTAGGAAATATACATTGATAGTTCTTGTATACATTTGATAACAAACTAGGAAATATACTTGAAGAACAGTACTGCTGTATGGAAATATACATTTGTACCGAATTTGATTTGATAGCAAATTAGGATAACCAATTATCTTACATGTATTGTACAACAATGCTTGCAGCTTATTTATGAAATTGTGGTCCTGAAATAGATTGAGTGATAACAAATATTGATATGCATTGTTGCATTTTAAATACAATTAAAAAAATATTAAGTGAGTAAAAAAAGGTCGATCTAATTTGTATGAATTTTCATAATACAAACAATTCATATGAAAGAATTTACAATTTGGCATTATGTATTTTTTAGTTATTGTAGAAGTTTCTACTCAGTAAAAATTGCCTATCATCACTATATATAATGTGCACCGTGCTTATATTGCACATTATCATTATACATGTGGATTATGGACCAGCATAGTGGGCAGTTCCGGATCGAACAGGTAAGTCATGTAATATTTTGAAAGTAATTTTGCAACGGACAATTTTTTTATTGGTCTGAAAACCAAATTGTTTGTTTAAAATTATAAATGATTGTGATTGACCAAAACTCAAATCGAACTAAAAATATCGAGTTATCGTAACGTCCCTGGTTTGAATGTGTCGGCCATACCCAACCGTTCGAATTTTGTAACAAGAACTATGCTCTAAAACCCTAACCGACTGTTCGGATTAAATGCTTCGTAATCCTAGCATTAATTTGCATTCCTAACTATTTATAAATGCCAAAGAGAGGTATGAAGAGGTGGGGAGAAGCACAAATCCGGATATTATATTAGTAAAAATCTATATTCCTTTCTTTGGTGTGTTTGGATGAGTCTTGAATAAAAAATTTCGGTATGCGTGCTTGTCCAAATTTCTTATTTTTATACTATGATTTTGTTAGTATAAAAATAAGAAATTTGGACAAGCACGCATACCGAAATTTCTTATTCAAGACTCATCCAAACACACCAAAGAAAGGAATATAGATTTTTGCCTTAGTGATGGATGAGATCACGAAGGATATACAGGGAGAGATTCCTTGGTGTATGCTCTTTGCGGACGATGTGGTGTTAGTCGATGAGAGTAGGACGGAGGTCGATGGGAAATTGGAATTGTGGAGACGAACTCTAGAGTCCAAAGGGTTTAGGCTTAGTAGAACTAAGACGGAGTATATGGGGTGTGAGTTTAGTGGGATACGACCAGTGGACGGAGATGTCTGTCTAGACGGGCAGGTAGTACATACGAAAGATACTTTTCGATATTTAGGGTCGATGCTGCAGATCGATGGCGAGATAGATGAAGATGTTAGTCACAGGATAAGAGCGGGGTGGGTGAAATGGCGACAAGCATCAGGCGTCTCTATGCGATAAGAAAGTCCCGCAGAAGCTAAAAGGCAAGTTCTACAGGACAGCGATTAGACCTGCGATGTTGTATGGCGCAGAATGTTGGGCTACTAAAAGACGACATGTCCAGAAGATGAGTGTAGCTGAGATGCGTATGTTGAGGTGAATCTGCGGTCACACGAGGAAAGATCGGATTAGAAATGATGACATACGAGATATGGTTGGGGTCGCACCAATAGAGGAGAAGCTGATCCAACATCGTTTGAGATGGTTTGGACATATCCAACGCAGACCTCCAGAGGTACCGGTACGTATCGGAATTCTTAATCATTTCGAGAACACCCGGAGGGGGAGAGGGAGACCAAGATTGACATGGGAAGAAGCGGTGAAAAGAGACCTTAAAGAATGGAACGTCTCCAAGGAGTTGGCGATCGATAGGAGCGCTTGGAAGTTAGCAATTCATGTACCGGAGCCATGACGTAGGAACTTAGGGGTAGGAGCGATGCCATAGGTTTGTAGGTCCCTCTATTAGGTCACGGTCGAGGTCTAGGTTTCTACTATTACTATTATTATTAGAGGTATTATTATTAGTATGGCTAGTCTTATTATTAGTATTTTTATGTTTTGTATTTTTTTTTTTGTTCTTGTTCTTGGATGTGTTCTTTTGTTGGATTTCTTTCTAGCCTACCCCAACTTGTTTGGGACAAAAGGCTTAGTTGTTGTTGTTGTTGTTGTTGTTGATTTTGTTATTATAAGAATAAGGGTCCAAATTCCTTATTCTTATGTTATTTGGATTGCACAAGAATAAAAAATTTGATCCTTATTCTTATTCAAAATCTTATTCTCCACCATCCAAATGTTTATATTTTATCATCGGAATTTGTTCACACCAACAAAATATAAACATTTGGATAAATCCAGTAATGAAATGTTTATGTAAACCTTATTCACACCAACAAAAAACTTGCTATTTCCAGTAAGATAAATCCAGTTAATGAAATTACGCAAAAGCCGAATGGCAGGCAGGCAGGCAGCTAATGCATTTCCTAGTTTTCAAAATAAACACAAAACAAATAAATTAATAGTACGTTAACATAAAAAGAGGGAATCGTATCCTCTGCCAACCTTTAAAAGGTTGGTAGGATACCGACCTCTTGTTTGAACGGTTGGATGACGATCCAACGGCGCTCTCAGATATAATGAAAGATCGCAGTCTCTTTGACCCTGCCCTTGCCCGAGTCGGTAAAAAAACAAAAACACAGTATCTCTGATTTTCTCTCGACTTCTCATAAATCATAATGTCATGCCTATAAGTTGTATTACAAATTAAAAGGAAAAATAATTAAAGAAAGTTTTAAAAAATTTCTAGCGCAAATTACCAGACCTAAACTAGCCGTATTTGCAGCTAACAATTCAATTATTGTTAAAATTTATCTCTATTTGTGATTTCTTCCAAAATTTTCGAGCTGAATCCCGCCGATTCTTCCAATTTTTTCTCCACATTTCTTCATTCTGATTACGTTGCTAGCAACATTTTTTTTAAAAGATAAATCGGAGATCAAGCCTCCTAACTTATTTTTAAATTAAATGTCTATAAAAGACCTCCAGTCAGATTTGGAATCTACGACCTTTTAATCAAGATGCATTGCTCTCTACCATTAGATCAAAAGTTGATTTTGTTGCTAGCAAAAATTATAAATATTTTTTCGTTTGGAGACATTTCGATCACATTGGAGATTTGAACTCTGTTGTTATGAATACATGCACAACATTAATTATTTTCTTATCATTTACATCATCTATATCTCGACCTTTTGATTGTGTCCAAATCACGAATCAGTCCTAAAGATTAAATACCTTCATAATTTCGGTCACACCATCTTCATTTACAAAAAAATCAATTCGAATCAGCTGTTGCGCGACAAAGTTTGTAGCGCAGCACATCGAACCGTCCGCACGATCCGACGGCTCCGATATGTCTCCTGTCTACGAATGGGGTATGTTACTCAAAATCACTCTTATCGGATTTTATTTCAGAACTCTCCGTGAGCCATCAAATAGAGATCCAATAAGAAGAAAACTTCTCTCCGTGAGTTTGAAAGAAAAAAGCAAGAGAGAGAGAGAGCGGAGGCGATGGAGGGCTAGGCTTCACGGAAGCTGATCGAAGCGAATCTTCTCTTCCGATCTTCCTCCTCCATCTCTTCTCTGCCGAAAAGAAGCAAATTGCACGAGCAAACTTAGTTCTCCTTTTTCCCTCCGTTGGTAACTTCTTTGCAACCCTATTTTCTTTCATTTTCCTTGATTTGTTAGAGAAATCGCCTCTGAAAGGTTTTAATTTCTGAGAATTTAAGCTATATTAGCTTAAATTGCTGGTCAATGTTCCACTCAGGTCCTCTTTGTTTGTTTAATAGTTTTACAAATGTGATAGAAATAAGTAAAGGCACAGACATTAAATTAGACAAAAAAAAATTGATGACTTAAAACAAAATCATGATACCAATCAGTACCGCCCAAGTAAAAATTGATTTGTAGAGTAAAGTAATTTTATTGAAAACAAACAGCAATGAGAACAAATCAGATATGTTCATGGGTTTAAGGTTTCCAGAACAACATTGAAAACAGAAATTGTAAATAGAAATCAGATCTTACTAACTGACCTTTGCAAACAGAATTTGTAAACTAAAGTATTTTTATTGAAAAAAAACAGCATTGAAAACAAATCATTCTAGGGGTAATTGGAGCTAATACCGGATGTTTTCCTATTGGATCTTGATTATACAAACTTAAGCTATACACAACCTAATTACAATCAATCTAGCTGCTAATTGGAGCTTGTACTAATGTCAGATATTATTCTGGTAATAGAAGTAGATAGCATTTGTGCTATTTAAAGTTTTGTTGGGTGTACATATGAGAATCGCTCATCTTCTCTGCTGATCGAAGTTCTTCGTTGCCTCTCTGCCTCCCCTTCGTGACAGGTACTTTTACTCCCTCTAGCCCTCTATCTTTCACTGCTTCAAAATCCTAGGTCCTTCCAATGTTCACATGTTTTCAATGCATTTGGTAGTCAATATGTCGATCAACATGACACTGTGTGTAGTTGGCATAATATGATGCTAGTCACCATAGGTACTGGTAAGTGTTATCTGACCACTGTTGGTTGAATCTCAACTTTAAGACCTTTGCACTTTTTATTACGTGGTACCTGACCACTTTTTTTTCTTTTCCTTATTTTCTTGCTTATTAAGCTTGTTAGGGCCATAAGAGAAGAAAAGAAGATCGACGGTTATATGTGGTTCAGCTTAAATTGAGTTAAATTGGTGTATGTTAAGGATCCAAATGAAGAGAGCTTGGACTTCAATCAGCTCCCTAGCATTTTGATCACGGTAAAAGGATATCTTGATCTTGCTACAATGTGCGTCATACATAAATTTAAAAGCATAACTCTGGTACATGCTTCAAGATCAGATATTCTGATACTTATTATACATGCTTCAAGATCTGATGCACAATAAACTCAGTTGCACTTTTGTTTATATGCTTCTCTATTGTTGCTGATATACTGACACGATTTTTTTTTAACTTATAATATCTTATTTTTGCAGAGCATATGGTAAAATTGCAAGAGGCATGTCTATAAGAGATTTAAATACTGGATCTTCTTCTCTCTTTTTTTTTTTGGTTTTTTAGTCATATTGTGTATGTGCACTGCTTGCGTGTTATTTTTATCGGACAATTGTAATGAATGTTGTAACTTATTAATGACTCAAAAGCTACTCAAAAGCCCATAGGCAACAATTCATTAAAATCTACGTACCAGTACACTGTTACATCACATCCACTAAATAGAGCAACCCCCACTAGAAAAACTACAAAAACCAAAAATAAAGCCTAAGAAAAAGAATAAAAACATCAAAGCAGTAAACCTCTGCTACCTAATACTACCTACCAGAAACATTATAAACGGTGCAGTTCTGACAAAAATCATGGGGGCTGTTCCTATACTCTAACAAAAAATCTTGTACTGACAATCTTCTCCACCTGTGCTTGCCAGCTGATCTGATCTGTACAAGGGCCTCTGTACTTCATCGAATCCCTCCTCGCCATGTTGGTCAGAGCATGTGCAGGTTGTATCACTTCTCTCCCAACATACCTCAATTCCATTCTATCTCCTGTACCGGTGAGTATGTGCATGGCCTGAGCAACTAAGATACATCACATCGACCATTGCCGCCTCAAATGCCAGCACAGCTTGGCTCTCGAACCTCAAATCAGTCTACATATTCACAACCAAATTATACACATTGATTAACAATTTACAGTGATATGAGTATGAGATTTTGTTGGACAATTTCAGTCCTCTACAGACCCTTCTCAATTTTAGTCATATACTGAGTAATTTCTACTAGCAATTGTTGCAATTTCCACATATTTCATCACGGTCTGTTTCTAATTAGTGCAACAGTCTGAGCATTAAGAATAGTCTGAGTATAAAGCATTTATGTCTCTCCCTTAATTATAGACCCTTCTCATGAAATTGATTATATATCTACAAAATAGACCTCAGCAATTTTCTTGACGGAAATGAGAATGCGAATAGGTGAGTTGAGTTACCTATTAGTTGACGAAATCTCAGTACTGAGCAATTCCCCTGTGGAGACCTGTACCGAGCAATCTCAGTCTGACGAAATCTCTCTCTCCAAAGCGAAGAAAAATGAAAGAACGGAAACACGCATAGATTTGGTCACCGACTATTTACCGAGACGGAGCTTTTGGCAGGAATTAGAGACAAAAACGGAGACATGGACACATGGTATTGGTTTTTCTTTTTTATTTTAATACACAGAAAGAGGACTCGGGCAGAAATGGCAAGGTCCAAAGATAGCCTATCTCTGCGCACCATTAGATTAAATCCTACGCTTCAGATGAGAGGTGATGAGGTCGAGAGCGAGAGAGGCGGAGAAATGGTGGCTGGGGGTGGTGTGCGAGTGAGAGGAGGAGAAAGGAAGCGGAGGCTTGACCTTCGTCATTCGATCCAGAGTTCATCTGAGCGAGAGAGACAGTGGTTTGGTTCATTTGCGAGAGAGAGGAGAAGAGTCGAAGAAAAGAAAACGGGTGAACTGTTTGCAAATCTAATCCGATAATCGATAAGAAAGGGAACACAGAAAAATATATCTGAGCCGTCGGATTTCACCAACGGTTCGATGTGCCGCGCGACACAGCTTGTCGCGCAACAGCTGATTTGGATTGCAAAAAAATTAGTACTTCATGAATTTGGTGGAAAACATGTCGCCTCCATTTTTATTTTATTTTATGCGAAGTGACATGAGCCCATATTGGACCACAAAATTCGGATGAATCCCGTGACTCGAGCATGGACAGTCCAGATGCACTTTACAATGTTGGAAAGAGCTTCATGCGTTAACAGTTAACACTTAATAACAGTCGTCTGATTTATTGCTTATATATTTCAATTCGTGTGATTGGTCATGCCACTTGCTGATCACAATTCACAGCAGAAAAACAACTATGTACTTATTATATATTTTTATTTCCCTGAAGCCTGCATAGTGCATAGTCCCCCCACTGTAACTGTCTCCAAAGTTCTAACCTAATTGACAATAATTTACTTAAAGTCAAGGGTCCACCACGTGGGTATTGTTACATGTTTAATGATTTCTATGTTTTCAGAATTTCATTGATCAGTCGTACAATCACGGACACAGTCTATATTGATTATTGGGTCATTCTGGAAGAAGCAATATGTGCAGCTTTTAAATTTGTAACAGAAACATACAGCATTTACATATTAAAATCAGAGTATGACTGAATAACCTGACAACAAGGTATCAATACAGTTAAACGCAGATTTGGCTGCCAGAATTATTTTACAACAAAATAATTATTTCTTTATTGAATTTTCATTTTTACTACGATGATTCTCTTTTATGAAAACTTGTCGTTGAAGACAAGAAGATGTGCTCCATTAACTCAACAAAGCTCAAGAATCGATGGTTTTCTAGCATGTCTTTTAGCCATGGATAACAGGAACCGTTAGATAAGTTAAGCTGCCGAAACAAAGAATTTTATAATTACATGATTTTTTTTTTTTTTTGAAAGTTTACGTGATTCTGTTCAAAACTATTCCCGCCAAATTATAGCAAGGGCTACAAAATGAAGGCCATGAATTGCAGGAGAGTATTCTCAGGATAAAATATACACCCACTTGTTGGCCTGTTTGGTGGCATGAATTTGCAAGTCGGGGCTGAAGTCTTACCTTAGAAGGCAGTGCCACACAAACTTCTATACCAAACAGCGTTGTTGTCATTATATTGTAGAATTAAAAAAAAAAAATTCTCTCTCCACTGGCGTAAAGAAACTACCGTCACGTGGCATCGCATGGTTGAACTTTTTTTCCTTTTATTTTTTCTTTGGTTATCAGACAACACCAGGCGAAACCAGCGCAGCGATGAACAGAATCGCCTATGCTCCACAGATTGCAAATTTGCAATAGACTCGCGTCACTCCTTCTTTAATTCAGCTCAGCAGGTAAGGCTGGACTCCGGACCTCTCCAACTGAAATTCGCTCTGTGCTGAAACGATTCTAGGATAGGAGAGTTTTTTTTTTTTTTTTTTTTTAAAGTATGGAGAAACCAGCTTTTCCCATTAAATTAAACAAGAAGAAGTTACAATGCAAACCAGAGATAACATCTAAGAACGGAAAAACACGGTACCACAACTAAAAATATTACCGACTCTTTCTATTAATAGAATTTTTTTTAAAAAATACAGGCCTAATTTAAATACAAATTATAAAAATAAAAGAAATCTGTTCCAACTCCTGACCCTGTTGCGAAATCAAAGAGCGAGTAAGGACTTTACTGGAATCTAAAACAGACAATTTTATAACTATCTTGTTCTCAGCACATCTCAATTCTATTCCAGCTCCGCAAACCTGACTATACTATTCAAACAAGACCATCAGGAATCCACTTTACCAAGGTGGATCTTCTGGGTTTTATTTAACAATAATAAGCACAATGAGAACAAATTAACCCCCGTTCTTTTCTTAAAAAAGCACTTAATATGAACTTATTTTAGTATTTTACATAAAATTATGACAGATATTAATTTTGAATCACAAACATTTACTTATAATAAAATTGGGTACCTCAACTTCCAATTATTACTTGGTTGATGCTTGATCCACTATTTTGAAATTCATATACACCTTTACCTTACAGTACACACAATTGTTAATCTCCTTCGGCACAGGGCCTTTCAATTTCGAAGTTTTTGAAACACAGACACTACAATTTTCAAAGCAAAGAGAACTTTTTAAGGACACAAACACGTGGCACTCTCAAAGATGCATCTGCCACTTTATGAAGGTTGAATTTCGCATGTAAGGTCCCTGTACACCTTAATTACTGGGTCGCTATTTAATAAAGTATGCTTCAATTTAAGACTAGCCAGAAGTTGCATAATTTAACTTGAATTTCTAAAATATCTTACGAAATTTGGACTAGTATAAATTAATTGTCTGCCCTTTCTATTCACGAAGGAAATCACTGTATAAGAACAATACCCATTTAGAAGCTAACTGCCATATTATCCCTATTTTCTCGGGGAAGAAAAGGACATGATAACTCATTGGATGGTCAAAAGAGAAAATTTCCCAATTGATGAAAGAGCTAACTCACCTTTTTAAGTAACAAAATAGTAATGTATCAATTAAAGAACTAAAAATTTGTTTACAAAATTTTGCTTACAAGACGAGAGGGTAACTTATGGAAGCCCATCTACATTAAATTAATTCCATACATTAAAGAAGGTGTCGGCAAGAGTTCCCACTTCCCACGACCAGGATTGTTCAAATTATTTGAAAGAAAAATTAAAGTAAATTGGAATTGAAAAACCTAACCAATTAGCACATCTATAAACCTCGGCTTAAATTCTTAACGACTGTAGTCAACTTCTTTAGTAAGTTCTAAACATTAGAACCAGGCACTTCAATTTATGATATGCAATCAGGACAAAAAAGCACTCTAATAGAATTAGCATCAGCAATTGCATAGTTAAAACAGCATTGCCAGTAATCACACCAGTACACCACCAATTTACCCACATTTTTCTAAAATCACAAGGCCCCACAAATCCTAACCAAACAATCATCATAAAACTGAATATAATTTTTTAAGAATACAAACTAGATCAGATCAGATTAGATCGATCGCCACCAGTAATCAAATCAAGGACTTACAGAGCAGCAATCGGGGCACCGGCGAAGGCCGTTCTCGTTGCAATCATTACAGGCCCGAAACCCGCCCCCTTTCTCACTGTACTGCTTCCTACTCCCATTACACCTTCCGCACAGCACGAACCTCTCCCCGCCACACGATTGACACACAGCCGGGGGCCCCATCGGCGCACCATCGACAAGCCGCTTCAGCTCCCCGGTCTCATGCAACCGTCTGATCTCCTCAGCGCCACCAATGTGTCTCCCGCCGACGAAAAGCTGAGGGAGAGAGATCTTCCCACAGCGGTGCCGAAGCAGCGAATTGAGCTCGTCGAGAAATTGGTGGTCGAGGGACACGTCGCGCTCGTCAAAGGCGATGCGGAGGGAGCGGAGGATGGATCGGGCGGAGCGGCAGTCGATGAAGGTGGAGCGGACAATGCGGAGGGAAGTGAAGTAGAAGACGACGCGGCGGTGGTCGGGGGAGTGGGAAGGAGGAGGGAGGGAGCGCTGGAAGGCGCGGAGAGCGGAGGCGGCGAGGCGGACGCGGTGGAAGACGCGGAGGGAAGGGGAGGAGAGAGGGGGCGGGGAGGGAGAAGGGGTGGAAGGGGAGTTGTTGTTGTCGAGGAGGGACTGGAGGTCTTTGAGAGTTGGGAAGGAGAGGGAAGGGGAGTGTGGGGTCAGGTGGAGGGATGGTGAAGAGGGAGCGGTGGAGATGGTGGTTGAGTCCGAGCGGGTTTTAACCCACTTTGGCCACATTAGAGAGAGAAAGAGAGAGGGAGATTGGCGTATTGTGTGCTGTGTGGGGAGCGGGAGAGTAGAGCTTGGGGAATTTGGGGGTTTCCGTTTCCGGGGAAAGAAGGAAAAAGCGGTATGTGTGTGGTGTTTAGTGCGTGTGAACTTGGAGCCGAATTTACTCTTCCGGGAGGAGAATGAATTTATGAGGTAGTGAAAATTACTTTTTAATGTGGCGGGTCGGAACGAACACGGAAGGTCTTCTAGTACTACTGTGTCTGTGTGGAGTTCTAGTATGAGTATCGAGACTCGAGAGATGATTGAAAATTTTGATTTATGAGAAATTAAGAACGCAAATCGCACTTTGAAGTCCTGTCTAGAATTGAATTAATTGTCGGACTATAAAATAGGGTTTGCATGAGTTTTTTGTTTGAAGGATGGCTGGATTTTAAAGTCCGGTCGGTTTGCATCGCTCTTTTTGTGTTCTGTTTCTAAATATACAACGTAATTGTTTCAATTTTAGTTTGATAATCGGCCGGAAATTTTAAAGTTCGTTTCTTTGACAGCCGCTGTCAGCCTGTCAAAGCTTGAATTTTTTTTTTTTTAAGTTCGTCTCAACAATACTTCAAATGTTGGGCCACAGTTGAATTCTTGATCAGACTTTCAAAATACATCTCTAAGCATTTTAAAAATTTTGCTAATTTCATTTCAGAAAATCTAAATTTATTAATTTTTCGTTAAAAAATCCCATTAATTGACTGTATCTTGTTTATTTTACATGTTTTTTTCAATCATCAAAAGGTTACAAATAATTCATATTTTTCATATTCATTCGGAATTTTTTTAGTGAACTTCTCTATATATATACTTTTTTTTGCAATTAAATACTTCTCTGGAAAAGTTGAACAAAATTGTCACAAATCACATAATCTTTTAGAATAAATTATTAGTAACTGTTAGAAGGTTTCCTTTTCAAGATTTGAATACAAACTACACACATAAAACTAGAGCTAAAGGATGCCTAAATCAATTCATTGATTCATTTTGAGAACAAAAGTTGCATTAATTATAATGCCTTTTAAGGACCTCTCAATTCTCAAATTTCAATAGCCATGCAAATGGAGGTGCTGGGTTAATGGCAGGTCAATTAAGAGCTGAGAATGATGTTTCGTCGGCTCCTCGTTAATATACCAAACCATTGAATTCAAAAGGTCAAGCGAAACCATACAGCTTAATTTTTTTTTTTTGTCAAATCTGATCGGCATGCATAGTTTGTTAGGAATAGTGCTAATTTTAATTTTGTGCTAATTATCCTTTAATTAAGTAATTAAAACAACACACAATCGATCTAGTACTTAAGTTCAATAAGACACAAGAGAATAAGGTGGAAATTATACCTCCCGTAAAATCGTATTCGCGGGGCTCGATCCCACGGCATAGAAATCGATGGCGTGCTTCTCCTTCGTCTCCAAATCGTCTCGAGTCCACCTAGAGATTAACCAAGCTCTCCAATTGATTTGTGCTAGTAAATAAATGAGAACCAAGCTAATCCTAAGATGACACCCTCTTCTAATTCACCAAATAGAACTTTAATGGAGGGTGTATGGCTCAACACATGAGCAAGAGAGGAGGAGGAGGGTGGTGGCACACGGCTAAGAGGAGAGGGGAGGGATTAGTGGCGGCTAGGGAGAGAGGAGAGAGAAAAAGGATCCCTAGGGGTCCTTTTATAGCCAACCAACCTTAGGTGCAACTTTCTAGAAATTACATATTTTGCCATCCCACCTACCACTCTATGGCCGGCCCCATTATTGGGCTTTTATGGGCCTTTTGCTCTTTCTTAAATGGGCTCTAATCTTATAATTAAATCCATTTCCAATTGCTCTTTGTTTGGACTATAAATTTACTATATACAAATTAGCCCAATAATTTAATATAACTATTTATATTAAATTTAGTTGAACCAAAATAATTAGGGAAAATTTTTTATGTATCCCTCAAAATTGTGGAAATAGAGGATTTGCCCCCCAAAAGTAAAACTTGCTGATTTTGCCCCCTAAAATTTGAAATCTCTTTTGTATTTGCCCTCCTGAGTTTTTTTATAATATAAAAAACTTATAAATAATATAATTTATATTTCATGACTATAATACCCCTAGTCGAAATAATCAAGTCGATTATGATTTATGAATCAGACCCAAACTGAGACCAACCCAGTAGATCTATTCGCTTCTTTTCAACTCATCTCTTCTCTCTCGCCGAGTGAAATTAGACCCAGACATAAACCCTAGATACTGATCGATCTCGTGCAAGTCAGTAACTAACTCTCTCACGATGAAGTCTATTTCTCCTCTCTCCTCTCTCACGATGAGTCTAAACTTAGATCTCGTGCCATTAGCTGATAAACCTAGATTGTCGCACAGCACCTCCGTCCGGGTCGATGGACAGCACCTCCGTATTGGAAGATGTTTATTGTTTTCTACAAATTTAACTAACGGCAAGAACAGAAACTCCAACATGCTGGCTGAAATTTTGCTCTACAGTTTTGAATTATAACTTATCCCAGGATACACCAATTTCACCTTAATAATTGCTAGATTGATCTTATTTAAGGCCTCAATCATGAAACCAAGCTTCAGGCCTCAATTATTTAAGAGATGACATTGGCATCCAAAGAGTTACATCAAATAATGAAGAATTGGGTGGATGGAGATCGTACGGGGGAGAGGAGTAAACTAGGGTTCAGAGAGCTTGAGAGAAGAGACAAGCAAGACAAGCTCAAAATTAGGGTTCAAGAGTGTTGGCCTTCGCTGGTGGACGGACAAAGAATGCGCCTAGGCTTCATCGTGCAAGCAATAGAAGCAAGAGAAGAAGAGCTCGAGGGAAGAAGAAGAATGAATCGATCGGGTCTGGTTTAATCAATCTTGGTTCGTAAATCGACTCAATCGATTTTAATCACTGGGGGTATAATAGTCATAGGTTTTAATTTTTATTATTTTAATATTAAATATTATAGAAAAAGGCTGCATGGGGCATTTACAAAAGGAGTTCTCAGTTTTGGAGGGCAAAATCAGAAAGAATGAATTTTTGGGGGTAAATACTCCATTTCCTTACTTTTGGGGGTTACATAAAAAATTTTCCCAAATAATTATTAACTATTTAATAATTATTCTAGAATTAGCCTATGCTATTATTTATTTCGATATAACCCGTTTGACTTAATTAATTAGTACGTTCTATAACGGTACATAATTAATTAATCAATTCGTCATATTATCCGCAATTTTCACTGTTGCGAATAAATAAATAAATAAAGCACTGTTTTGGTCAAAACTCTATTTGTGTGGCCATTTGAGGATTTATGCAATGTTGGACATGGAATTAAATCATTATTTAATTCCAATAATCATAAGCGGTATCTAGCAATACGTTATGATTCCCAATTCGCACAAATAGTGTACTGGTACAATATTTCAATCCTGCATGAGAGAATAATTATGTTTCTCTATTTTGATTCTTATGTCACACGATATCATCGTATAATCCAAGATAGGAATGTGTCATTCTTGCAGATTATACGTTTCTTGATCTAGAGATAATTGTATAAAGTTGCATGCAAACAATCTATCTCCATCAAGGGGCCCAAATAGATATCGTCACTCACTAAGTGAATTAATGAGGGACATACGGTTTTCTTGATGATTAGCTTTTCCGCGCACAATTCAAGAAAACATAAATAAAGTCCGTATAGCAACCCTTATCGGGAATCAACGGTAGACGATATTTATTGAACTCATCCTCATGTGGAAAAGATAAACATCTCAAACTTAGAACCAAAATCATAACGAAATAAACAATAACACATAACACAATCCATATGTTTATTTCGATGGGTCAAGTCATGTGCTATGTTCCATAACATGCACATATGCAATTAAGTTGGTAACTCTTTACCTATGATTTATAGAACTTAATCATCACTTAATTTGCATACTAATCTTATATGATAATTAATGTTCCTTGTTAATTATCAAGATTATGGACCATTTAGATTTATTATTGTCATTCTAAAGAATGATCCACAGAGATCCATAATTCAGATCCTCAACCTGAATGATCTGTCAATAATAAACCTAGGAACAAATGATAAAATATCATCCAAAACATAAAATAATATTTAAGTCATTAAATTATTGACTTCTAGGACATAACTCCAACATAGTTATCTAATAATGAAATGTAGAGTATTCTAAATTATGAACTTAATTAATATCATATATGTTATCTGTACATGTTATGTCGATATATATTTTTAGTTGTCACTTTTATAAATATTTATTACAACACAAAATATAAGAAACGTTTCAAATTAAAATCTTAGTTCATCAATCTTATGCTATGAAAATAAATATATGAAGTCCACATTGATAAGCTCGTTTCATTAACTAGCTTTTTTTTTTTTTTGTTGATGTTGATTATCTTTTTCTTTTTTTTCGTTATCAAAAGCATACACATGATTTAAAAGAGTATTGTAAGCTATCTCTCGTTCTCGGTTTTCCAAAGTTTCTTAATGGGTGCGTTTGGATAGGTGTGGGAAGAAGGGAAGAAGGGAAGAAGTGAAAAGAAGTATTGGGAAGTGTGTAATTTTGTGAAGAGTTTGAATTGTTTATAATTTTTTTTCTTCTTTCTTCCTTCTTCTTCTTCTTTCTTCCAACGATCCAAACGCACCTAATATTATGACTTTTGGCAATCGAGTTCTAGGCCTTTTAATCACCATCATTTCCAAGCGTTATGAAAAACTTCCTTGGGAAATTGAGCTTGAATGGTAAAAAAAAAAATATATTGAGAGAGTCATAGAGGGTTAACGTGAGTTTAGTTGCTCCGGAGTCCGGAGTGATGGAAATTTTCAAGCATGCAATTCTTTGCTTTTGAATTTTTGGGAGAATTTTAATAATACATAAATCCATAAAAAGAAAAAAATTAAAAATAAAAATACAAAATCTCGGTAAAATACGATGCGGGAGAGTTCGATTGTATTTGTAAATCACTTGGTAAATCCGTTTAATAGGAGTTAACTTCTACTTTTTCACTTTTCCACTTTTACACTTTTTCAGCTTTTGCTTGTCTTTCCAGGGATTGTCTCCATGCGTAAAGGACGCTCCTTCAGTCCTTTCACTGGGATAACACGAGATGATCCTCAAGAGGGCAAGAGGCCAAAACTTTTCTCTTTCAATACGCTTCTTAGTTCAATTTGGTGAAATAAAAATAAAAATATATCATTATTTGATTGATCGAAAAGAATTCACAGTGTTTCATACAACTTTGTAAAAAATCTACACCAAAAAAAAAAAAATTATTAGATGAGAGCTATTTTAGACATCGAGAGAGCCTTAAGTCTCTCTTGTAATCTCTATGCTGGTTTCGTTAAATAGGTAATTCTTCAATCTTTTCTTTTCTTTTCTAATAGGACGGCACTACAAAACTCTTTAAAATTCATATCACCAGCATCAATAAAGAGCAAGAGATTAAAAAACAATATGAAAAATCAATGTATAAGTATAACTTATGCTACTATAGATGTGAAAGTCAACAATATTATCATCTCATCACATAATGCTTAATAATATTTTAATTAAATTACCGTATAGTAAGATTATTTTGTTCAGTAAAATAAAATTGAGTAGATTGCTGATCCCAAGACCGCGGCTGCCAATGAAGAGAGAGGAACGGTAGTTTTTTTTTTTTTTGAAGATAAATTGAAGATCTAAGCCACTCAACTTATTTTTAAATTAAATATCTATGAAAGACTCCCCAGCCGATTCAGATTGAAGATCAGCCCTCTGCTGAGGATGCTGGTCCTGTTTGTGAGGATCTCGCAAAAGTTGAAAACCAAACTTCATTATAGATGAGATTTGAGAAGCAACGGGCTGTATCCCTCGTGAAGCCACTTTAGGCCCAAATCACGTAAAATCATATCATTCAGGATTTTGCTGAAAATCCAACCCTATTGGCTATTGTGAATTGTGGGGAAAATGCCTTCTGAACCATAATAAATTACATTACCAACGGTGTTGAAAACAACAGAAGTTGTTAAAAATTTTAACTCTAATTAGCAATATATCTTAGCAGACTATGTTGCATAGAAAAATAACATTATTAGTTTTTCGACTGTGTTAATAGGGATGAAAATGGCCACTGTTTTAACTGTTATTTCGATTCGTTTTGTCCAAAATAAAACGAAACGGTTAAAGATTTCGGTTGTGTTTCAAAAACAAAATGGTTAATTAACGAAACAATGAAACGGTTTCGTCCATGTGTATTTTCATAATTTCCATCGTTTCGTCCAAAACGAAATGGTTAATGAAATTGGTAGTCAGTTTCATCAACGAAACGATACCGTTAATGAAACAGTTAAGTTTCGTTACCGTTTTAGACATTATTGCTTGGAAGGCAATTATCCTAACCGTTGGACTACAAACGCTCATATGTCTAGCTTCAGCAACTTTATCGTATTATTGAAAATTAGAACTCCATTAACTAAGAGGACGGTGTTACCAAAATTGTTCCCTGATACCTAAGAAAAAATTAGAACAATTTTTTGGCATTAAAAGGAAAGATGGTTTGAACATCTTTCAAAATTGTGATAAAAATGAAAAGCGCTTAGGATGTGTTTTAGTCAAGCAAATAAAGGATGAAACATTGAGCATGGTTGTCAATTTGTCATAAATAACAACAAAGCTCAAAAATCACTCAACATGAAATAAAATGTTTGTTCGAATTCAACAGCAGCCCTTAAAGCTAGACATGGTTTTAATGCCATGTCTTTTGAAAGATGTTCAAACCATCTTTCCTTTTAATGCCAAAAACAATTTTGGTAACACCGTCCTCTTAGTTAATGGAGTTCTAATTTTCGATAATTGAATAAAGTTGCTGAACCAAGACATGTGAGCGTTTGTAGTCCAACGGTTAGGATAATTGCCTTCCAAGCAATAGACCCGGGTTCGACTCCCGGCAAACGCAAAATTCTTAACTTTTTTATTTTTTATATTGCAGTATCCTAGGATTGGGCCGTAGTTTAGCCCATGGACAGATTTGAAAGGTTATGGAACAGTTGCAATTGGACGATAGGCTAATAATCATAATGAGCTCTTTTGATAATCTATCTTGTTTCTGCTTAACTTCTATTTAGTTATTAAACATGAAAATTGAAAAAACTTGCTAAAATGCTTCATCATAGCATCTTTAGTTGTACTATTTAGTCATTCAATAAAATGTTGAGTTTATAATTCTGTAAACATTGAACTATATAGTTTTTATATTTTAAGTAAAGTCTAATTATATGAAAGCATAAACATATACATATTACCTAAAAGAAATTATAATATAATCCAGAACCTTTTGCTATTTACGCTATGCGGATTACCTATCAATCAAAGTTCATTTTGTACCGTATGCATTGACACTTATTATTAAGCATTGAAAGTGTACTCAACAATTAGTTTTTAAAAAAAAGTATACTTCACATCAAATTGTTTCTTAAATTAAGAACCTCACAATCATTTACTATGTAAATTAAGCAACTATTTCAAAATTCACACCACTTATATATTCAGAATTAATTTTTTATTTTGAAGTGATATCAAGCAGTATGTTACGGTACTGTATAAACCATGGTCTATATTCTGTCATTCTGTGGTTACACAAACCCAAGGTGCTTTCACCAATCTAACCACACTGATTGCCAGATTCCATCTCACAAGGCACCATTGTCCCACAAGCGGAATTATTTACCGTTACTCTCCCATGTTGCCATGCCTTCTGTCTCTTATATTGTCAGAGCATCTGAGTCTATCCAACAACGCCAAAAACACAAAAAGCAGAACTCCCTGCCTTCATTCTCACCCTTTCACCCGTTACCTTTCTATGAATCCATGGAAACCACCAACAACAACATTGACAAGCTTCTAGAAGTACTTGAGCAAGAAATTTTAATCAATTTCAAGCTGAATGCGAAGTGCCGGTCTGACCTCCACCTGCGCTCCCTCCACCCGTCACTCCCCATTTTCTTCAAAATCCAGACCTCTTCTCCAAACAAATTCCATGTCAACCCTCCAAGTGGGTCCCTCTCACCTCTCTCTGCCATAACGCTCCAAGTCATACTTCGGCCACAAGCCCTGCCTCCGGCAACCTTCCCGCGATCATCTACTGATCGGTTTCTCCTTCGTTCAGCCCTCTCCCCTGCTGATCTTGACCAGCCAACTGTCATCTCGTCCTTCCCTTCAATACGGCTCCGTGTTTGTTATGTTGGTCCATATCTCTTACAGCTTGCCACATCATCTGGAGATGCTGCCTCAGCATGCCTCATCCTTCACCGACAGCCCCATCTTTTGCCACTTCTTGATCCATCGAATGAAAATGACAGTCCACCATTCGAGCAATCTTGGTTACCCATCCATGCATCTGCGGCTAGCGGAGACTATCACAAATTGGTCCAATTAATTGAAGAGGATGAAATGGGCAAGGAATTAAACTCCAGGGACAGGGATGGCCGTACGGCATTGCATGTAGCGGTGTCAATGGGGCACGTTAGATGTGCAAAAGCACTCGTGGAGAGAGGTGCGGAGAAGGATGTGCGAAGTCATGACGGGCATACCGCATTGCACTATGCAGCTTCGAACGGTGATGCTGAGATGGTGGCACTGCTTGTCGAGATGGGAGCTGATCCAACGGTGGTCACTGACCAGGGAATGATGCCAGTTGATGTGGCACGGGACAGGGGATATGTAAGTTTGCATTTTCCTTTGTCTTTTTGTCTAATTATATATGGTCAAATTACCTCGGTTATATAATCCAATTGACTTATGAATGAATAATTTTTTTTTTTAAAAAAAGATAATAATAAAAAGAAGGAATTCCTGCATGTAAGCGACAGCGAGAAAATTACTAGAATTATTCGATTGGGACCATCAAAAGAATCATGGTCACTGCATAGTGACATACAATCCAACATCCAGGTACTCTTTTCTCTGCTAACATGCTAAGGCGGGATTAATATATTAGTGTCGGCACCAAATGGCCATGCATTCATGCCTTGGTACCTAACCTAACTATTACTGAACAAAAAGTTTTTACTTTTCCCTCCCCCAATGCAAATGATTAATTATACTAATAACTAGTTTATTCTTAAAAAACATGGAGTGTTTTTTTTTTGAAGCAAAAATGGAGGTCGAGCCCCATCTTTAATTAATATAAAAAAGTTTTACAAAGTTTAGCGAGGAGCTAAATAAAGTAAAAGGAGATGAAACAAAAATAAAAACAAAAAAAACTGCAAAAGGTAAATAAATTAAACTCAAGAAGGTAGGCAGAAAGCAGGGTTTAAAATCTTGCACTCGGCAGCAGCTTGAGATGCCATGTCTTCAGGCCTTAGAAACACTCCTCTGAAAATACGAGAGCAGCGTTCTCTCCAGGTTACAAAAGCCAAAGTTGCCAGTAAGTCTCTTTGTAAATTGCTAGATGAGGAATTGGTGAGAAAGCTGGCTAACCCATCCAACTGGATACCAATCAACACGGTTGGAGGTATGCAAGCCATAAACATCGACTGCTGGAAGAAGGAGCAATCACCAAAAATATGTCGTGTTGTTTCTTCATTACTTTTGCAAAGAATGCAGCGGTTTGGCATTTGCCATCCCCTCCTCTTTAAGTTATCAATTGTGGCCAATTTATCAATGGCCATTTGCCAAAAGAAAATTTTCATTCTCGGTTGAATCTTGAAAGACCAGAATGCGACAAAAGCAGAATCTTCTTTAGGGTATTGTTTTTGCAGTCTGTACATGGAGCTAACCGAGAAGGATCCATTTGCATTCAATTTCCAAGTGTAATCATCGCTAGTTCCCTCCGTTTCCAGTTGTAAGTTACTGATCAGGTTCGTAAGGTATAGCAATTGTGAATTGGCAGAGGAAGAGGAGTGTAGCAGGTCTCTAAACAACTCATCATTGTTTGGCCATGCTGTTAAAAAGTCCCGTAGGGTAATACCATTATCAAGCGCGAAAGAGTAAAGGTTAGTTAGCTGATATCTGAGCAAGCCATACCCCCAGTTTTGATGCCAGAAAAGCACATTCTTCCCATCTCGTGGTATCACGCTAACTGCTACTGAGAGTATGGGGTCGATGGCTTTGAATGCCAAAAAACATGGAGTGTTAAACACATAAACCTTCATCTGTCATTTCTAATTCTGTTTCAATTATCTTTTAAACTTAGTTTAACTTTCTAATTGTTCATCAATGAGGCCACTGATTTAATTATCGCTTGCTTGATTAGAAGTAATTATTTTTTGACACAGCAAGACGTGGTTGACATCTTGGAACGGTGGGAACTTGTAATGGCAGCCACGAGGCAGGGTGACATCCGGCGCCTAGAATCACTTTTGAAGAAACGGGCAGCGATCCAAGGCCGTGATCAATATGGCACAACTGTTCTCCATCTTGCGTCTATTAAGGGACAATGTGACATCATGGCAGTTTTAATCAAACATGGCATTGACATCAACTGTAAGGACATAGAAGGACATTCGCCACTCCATCTAGCAGTCGAGGCTGGCTGCTTCGAGGCTGTGGAGCTGCTTGTCGGCCTAGGAGCAGATGTTAATGCACAGACGAAACGAGGTGCTACGCCACTTCAGATAGCGCTTTACGTGGGCTACGATGAGATTGCGAGATTTTTACGTAGTAGGGGTGAGGCTGCAAGCAGTGTTTTCAATACCCTACCGCTTACTGAAAAATTCTGGTAATACCGGATATCGGAACGGTGGCCGAAATAGCGGTATCCAATATTTAGAGAGGAAATACCGGAAAATTTCAGAAAAATACTGGGTTTCGGTCACTAACCGGTATGGATGCCGGTAGGGTATTGAAAACCATGGCTGCAAGCTCTTTCAATTTTTTGTTTGATTCAATTTTGTAATTTATCAATTGGGCTCCGTCTGGATGAGGTGTATGAAGAAGGAAAGAAGTATTGAGAAGTGTGTAACTTTGTGAAGAGTTTGGATTGTTTATAATAAATTTCTTCCCTTCTTCCATTCTTTCCACACGGTATCCAAACGGAGCCTTGTATAGTTTTCCCTTGAACATTTTTTTTATTTTGGGATTTTTAAACGGCAAGTTCATCTTCATTGAATCAACGTACGGCCTTGATTTTATTGGCTGCAATTTTATTATTTACGAATTATAAATTATCGCTTGATTTAGAACACATAGCAAAGCCAAGCGGAGAATTTTATGTTTTCTACCCATTTTATGGAAGACGATATATAAGTTGTTGTTAATTAGGCCATTTTTTTTTTTGTAGAATTAATAGACTTTATCTGATACAAGCGAGGAGAATATATACATGGCTGTTCAATAATTTCTTTTTGATTTATAGGATAACTAGTAACTAGTATATATTTATTTTTAAATAACATGCTTTGAAAATCAATCATTCTCATTTCTATAATCTAAGCATAATCTAGTAATACTATGTTTCTGAAAGGTGGCGTATTTAAATTATTTTAATTTACCTAGCATAAAAAGTTATTTTAATTTACCAAGAAACTCCGAATGCGATGAAAACGGAAGTTCATGAGGAAGGTTGCGGTGAATGCTATGTATCTTTATTTTGTTTTGTGAAGGTAGGAACACTTTTCAAAGCTAAAATTTTGAGGAAATAATCGACGCCCATAAAATTTGGGAAAGAGTGGTGGGACATTGAATTAAATTCTATTGTCCCTATTTTAATAGTATTATATCATAACTAATGTTTCAAACATTTTAGCAGTGAGTGAAAACAACCAATCGTGCAAAGCTAATTAATGTTATAATAATTCAGCATTGCAATAAGCAGAATCACAGGTCGTCGTCACAGTAAATTAAATTGTGTCATTCTTCAATCTGGAGTATCCTATAAAAAATAAAAAATAATAGACTTTGAAATTCTGGTAACATCATCGTTTACATGAATGTTATTATTTGATTTCAAGCCAACAATTTTCAAAATTCATTGTACCGTACTCCGTACATGCAATAGTCTCAGCAAATGAGAACCCACTAAGGCCCAAAACTTTTATTGGACCCAATAAGTTTTGGGATTTTCTCAAACATTACTTGAACAATTTCAGCTTTACATATGGCGCTTATGTGATTATAGGTTAGTAGCTAGGGTGCTCTTTAGTCACTGACAGTTCTCTAAGGCCCTGTTTGGATAGTTAGGAATAAGGATTATTTTAGACTAAATAGCTATTCGGGACTAAGAAGCCATCCAAACAGTTCAGAATTAAGGGCTTATTCTTAATCAGACTAAGATTAGTTAATCCGACATTTTGTTAGAATAAGATTTGAGATTAGAAAGAAAAGCTCATTATTTATTCTTTCCTCATCCAAACAAAAAGTCTTAATCTGAGATTAAGCTTTTTCTTAAGAATTTAGGATTAAGAATCTTAATCCTGAATAACTAATCCTATCCTTAATCTCATACGATCCAAACAGAGCCTAAGTGAAAAAAAATAATAATAAAGGAATGGTAGCTAGGTCAAGTTTTTCAGATTTAGATATTGCAGAAAATTAAATGCACGAACCTTAAATAGTATTGTACCATTTTTCCGTTCACATAGTATGTCAATAATTTAATTATTGTACACAAAATGTGGTAAGCTCAGAATCTAACACAAAAAAATAAAAGAAAACGAAATGGACTTCTAGCAAAAGTTTGAGCTTAAGCACCATTCTTTTGACATGAAAATAATTTATCGAAGATCATTTACTTCTAAAAATTTGCAATTTTTAATTAATCTTTCTTCAAAAGAAATCTTTTTAATTAATCAAAGATTTTGTGCAACAGTTGGATTTTATTTTATTTTTTCTATTTATCGTGATCGGATTCGATTCGAACCAAACCCTCCTCGTTTGATTGTCAACTTAGTTGAGGCAAAATCGGACTCGATCGGAAAACTACTTGATCCAACTCGAACTTGACCTAATAAAAATTCCGAACAAAATTAAATTAAAAGCTAAATGGTCCACAATATGACCCGCCTCGATATATATAATTTGCTGATATCAAATCTACTCTCGGACCAGACCAGTTTTGTACAAATGCTCTCTAATTCGACCTATTGTAGTGGCGAAATTTTTTATCGATAACAACAATCCAGACTTGTATTAATAATTTAATATCAATTCCTAAACTGTTTGGTCAAGTCTGATAATCTTAATTAGAAAACGTATTTAAGGAAACATCCTTAATATGAGACGCGTGTAGGTTTAGCTTTTTTTTTTTAAGACAAAACTAGATAGAGGCTATCTAGAGTGAGTAGGTGTAGCTTGTTAAAGCATGACATGGTACATGTCTTTATCAAATTCTCAGAATGTGAGAGTACGTACATTTTGTTTTGAACCCTTCATTTTAGTAAAACAGAGTCCATTAAGGGTGTATTATCTGGTGTCACCTGCTTAAAGGGTGCATTTTGTTTTTCTGGAACTGGAGAGATTTCTCAGGCGGCGTATTAGCCGCCACCTGTATGCTGGTACAAAGAGAACTCTTTACGTATTTGGTGGAAGTCAATGTGACTCGAGGAAAATTTCTGGAATGTGTGAAATAAATAATAGCTATTTCGCATGGCGTGCTTGAAAAAGATCTATTTGCCGTACAAAAAATCTTAATTAATTAATTATTGGTAATGCTCACATAACAGTGACTGAATCATTTTATATGCCAATTTATAACATTTTTAATTAATCGTGCGGATTATTTATTGTACGACAGGTCGTATATTATGTTCGTATAAGAGACTTGATCTCTTTCGCAATATAATTTGACTGCGGGCTTTTACTTTTACCTTTTTTCTTTTTTCAAACATAGAAAACTGGTGGCCGAGAAAACAGGATCAAGTCACTTGTTAGGAAATTAAGAGATAAAGAAACAAGTGAAACAGTCCAGATGGATCGCATACTACGACGCTATTTCCTCTATGAGGTCTATATCATTAATACGTCACGTTCATTTTCTTTCCGCTGATACCGACAATGTCATTTGTAATAATATTGGAATAGTAAATTTGATAAAATCTTTAAAAACATTATAAGATCGAGGAATATGTAACATTAAATTTAAGTAACAGTATTTATAAACAATTAATTTGTCTATATACTTTATTCATATATTTTTACTTTATCTGAGAAAGCATTATATCAATAATTTAAGAAAAAACATCGTCAATATATATCTTAATATTTTATATAAATATAATACATTTTGAAAATAATTATCTATTAAATATATCGAAAAAAGAAACACCAAGCCTTTTTATTGACTTTTAATTTCCATGCACATGAATGTAGGGAGTGGCTAGTGTCAAACATATAGGACACATACTATTGTCCAACGCGATAAAATTTTAATTTTTAAGATTGGAATGGCCGATCCAAACCGCTCAAATTGTTCTATGTTATAAAATTTTTATGGAGACCAAATTTTATATTTTTTCAAAATTTTTTACTATTTTTTTGGAATTTTTCAATATGCTCAATCTAAAAAGTTCTGAACCCTTCAATTTTGAAAATTCGAAAAAAATAGTTAGAAAATATGAAAAAATATAAAATTTTATTATCAAGGATATTTTAATATAGAGATCATATTGAGCGGTTTGGATCGACCGTTTGAAATTTTAATGTGCGATGTTTGGATCGTGTTTGACGTCCTATATGTTTGATTCTAGCATTACTCATGAATGTATGCGCCTGCAGTTGCATTAACAAAATGAACAGTCCTCACAGTAGTACGTAGTATAGTACGTCAATTATCTAATTTTATTTTATGAATCGAGTCATAACTGTTGGAAGTTAAACTCAATAAATAATAGTCAAATGGCCAAAATTAAATAGTAAATGATTTTGTTATTCTAGATGCGTTAGTGGATTAGAGAATGTAGATTCATCTTAGATTGTTAAGACATGCATCTAGATAATTGTATATGTTTAGACAGTTGAGAAGTCTCGTTAAGTCTATATAAAAAATTCATATATCATGTAAAAAAAGTAGTAAGCTTACTATTGTGACTGTGCAGTACTACTAAGAAGAGAAGAGAAAAGAGAAAATATAAGTGATTTATAGAAATTTTTATATCTTACAATAACTGTGCAGTACTACTATTCTGTTCTTCAGGGCAAATTGTTTTTCTTATCTAATTTTAATTTATGAATTCAATCAAATGCGTTCAACCGTAATCGCTGTCAAACTCCATCAAATCTTAAATTTGAAATACCAAATGATCGGTTTGAACAGGGGCGGATCTACCACCGGGGCGGGTGGGGCTAGAGCCCCACCTCACGCCGTCGAGCCCTTGGAGCCCCCTTTAGCCCCAGCTAATTTTTTCTGCCATTGGAGCACTCGAAAGTGGGGCTGAAGACCTAAACAGAGGTTGTCAGACCCACCTAGATATTTTTTCTAGATCCGCCACTGGGTTTGAATCATTCAATATGGCATTCATTTTGAAATCTTTCTGGAGAGAACAAATTTTATATTTCTTCAAAATTTTTATACTATTATTTGAAGCTTTAAAGATTGTGTTGTTGGAGGGTCCAAAACTTTTTGGTTTGAAATTTTTTTTCTATAATATAAAAGGCGTAGTAAAATATATATATATAAAAAAAATATAAATTTGGTTTCCAAAAAAGATTTACATATGAGGATCATGTTGAACAGATTCGAATTGATCATTTGAACTTTCAAAACTGAGATATGATGAAATTGACGGAGGTTCGGTCAATCACCTTTAATTGCTTCCATTCCCTCTAGATATATTATATAATTCTAATGATTTTATAATATAATAATATTATTATTAATATTAACTAACATGTAACGTGTTTGAAGTTAATTACTTTAGTTAATGATTTGTAACATAATTAGCACCCTTTTAAAATATATTCTTATTCTTAATCTTATTTAACTGTAAAAGCTGTAGGGTTTCAATACTTTTTTGTAAATCAGATATTTTGTAATTATTAATGAGCACGGCATTTCAGACACGATATGGATCGATGAAGTTTGGTTTTCTTATCAATTTTTTCATAAAAGAAAAAAAAACACACACACACACACACGTTGTTCTTAACCTTTAGATTCGACACATCACATCTAAGCATTGTCATTTCACTGTAGGGAATATCTTCCCAGCTATATTGACAGGGATTAGAAAGAACAAAAAAAAATAGCTATGTATAGAAAACACTTAAAAAATTAATGCCCTAGTAGCAGGGCAAACGAACGATTTTAGGCCTGGTATATATAATCCTTTGAGTGAGCACTAACATACATCATCTTCGATCGTTTCATTTATATAGACCATCGATCAATGTACATCAATGAAGTATATATCATGATACAGTATATTAACGATATCCGATTGTGATGTAGAAACAAATTTTGGTTTTCGAAATAAATTTTAGTGATAAATGTTTAGCACCATAAAAAAAAAATGGATGATGCGACATATAAGTATTGTGGAAAATAAATGGTCATGAACTTCGGAATCCGGCTTGGATTCTGTATGACATTAATTTCGAAATAAGTCCGGCTGGAATTTTGTATGACATATAATTTTGAAACAAGTTGAAAACTTAATCCGCATTTTATCTTTAAAAAATGACCATAAACTTCATAATATCAATATATCATTTGATTTTGTCACCATTTAATTAACTCTTGTATGCTCATTATTGATCTTATTGTCTATCCTTTGCACTTTAATTTGGCCTTCTCCTTCATAATCATTTACTCCATAAATAAAATAATATAACGAAGCCAAAGATTATGAATGTCGCTTGCATTACATAAATTTATTCTCCGTTATAATTATTTACTTCATGCAAAGAAATTCGATCGATAGACCCACAATGTTAATTTTTTATTTTGTTGAGTGAAATTGCACGCCTGTGAGCATGACGTCCATGAGAAAATGATTTCAAATTAAGAAATACACTAAAGAAAAAAAATTAATGCAGTGAGCAGTCAACCGACAAAAATCGTTACCGTATCCATATGTTCAAAGATACACTGCAAAAACAGAAAAATGAAAAAAACCTAATCCCTGAGGAAAAAACAAAAGCATATTTAATTCTGGCATATAAATAGTCCGGGTATGAGTCTCTGTCTCTCCATCCCGGGGGCCACCACGTGAATTCATTTCTTAGTTCTTACCAATTACAAAATCTCACATTATTCACCTCTCCCTTTCCTCTCCTCCCATTCAGTCAGTCATTCACTCCCCCCTTCCCTCTTCCCGTCGCTCTCTCCACTTTCCTTGTCCCATCTCCATCCATCTTCCATGGAAACAACACCTTTCCCTCTCTAATCATACTCATTGTTTCCACACAAAGTAACTAGCTAGGAAAAAAGAAAAACCAAATTGATATGGATCCTGAACCGGGTCCATCATCATCTGCAGGAACCGACCCACCTCCTCCTCCCGGTCCGTCTCAACCTCCTCCACAACTCAGCCGGTACGAAGCTCAGAAGCGGCGAGACTGGAACACCTTCCTGCAATACCTGCGCAATCACAAGCCCCCGCTAACTCTTGCGAGGTGTAGCGGCGCACACGTGATTGAGTTCCTGAAGTATCTCGACCAATTTGGCAAGACAAAGGTACACGCAGCTGGATGCGCCTTCTATGGCCAACCGAATCCTCCGGCATCGTGTGCGTGCCCTTTAAAGCAGGCCTGGGGTTCCCTCGATGCACTTATCGGGCGGTTACGAGCTGCATATGAGGAGAATGGTGGTGCACCTGATTCTAACCCGTTTGCGGCCCGTGCCGTGAGAATTTACCTCAGAGAGGTACGCGATGCCCAGGCAAAGGCACGGGGGATTCCGTATGAGAAGATAAGGAAGCGCAAGAGAGGCGGTGATGGCCGCGGTGGCAGTGCATCCTCGTCTGGCGCTGCTGCTGGTGGATCTTCATCTTCTTCTGCTGTAGCACCAGCAGGAGAAGTTTCTGGTGGTGGTGCTAGTTCTTGAATTAGTTCGCATAGCTGCAATAGGTCTTATATCTCTTCTTCTCTCTATTGTTTCCAAATGATCTTCTTCTGATAGTTGATCTCTCCTCAAGCTCTCACCTTTTTATCGTTTTTCATTTTAATTTCCTCGCTGATTTCTTTTTTTTTTCTGTTATTTTTCTTTTCTGGATTTTTCTTGGCGAATTGTAGGAGGTAATTAATTTAATTGTACGTTATCGTTGTCGATTCTTATTTTAATTAGAGATTTTTGGTCGGATGAAGATAATTGAGCAATTTGTGACGATGAACTCTACTGTTCCTGTTCTTGTTGGAAGCTTGGTTTCTCGCTTGCCAATTCTTTCACAATTGATGGTATTGGAGGAAAAAAAAAACTGCAAGGATGACATGATGACATGATGATAGTTCAGTTGATCTGATTGAGCCACTTAACACTGGATGTTTAGTTTAGTTATGGACCACAGTTTAACACTGACACACCCTTTACATTCTCTTGGGATTAATGACTAGAGATGCAGCCAGTTCACTTGGCTTTTATATAGTTTTAGAGCTCGTGCTTATTAATTATCTTGGGACATGTTCTAAAACCATGTATCAATTTAATTAATAACTAGCTAGCATGCTATCCATGGACGGAATTGAAGCATATGCAAATATGCAATGCAAGACTTCTCTCTGTGCTTCCCAAGAACTTCTATCTTACTATGAAAGAAATATATTATTTATAGGAGTGAGCAATAAGTACTCAATAAATAAATAAATAAACAATTAAATATCAATCATGGCAATGAAGTGTCTTCTCCCTCCTCCACACATTTTCTGAGATTTAGTTTGAATGGATATGTCTTCCTCTCAATTAATTCATCGAATAAATTTTTTTTTGAAATAAATTCATCAAATAATTTCACTACCTAAATGTTCTAAAGCCATCTACGTACGTTACCCCTAGCTAGTGTCTTTTCCTATATTAAAAATTTCAAATTAACAAAGTTCATAAGCAGTGACAAGGTAAACATTCTTCCCAGCAATGGAAACCTATAGAAGCACCAAAAGATCTCTTTCACCCCCAAAAATAGGTCAAGTCTGGCGCTAGTGCTCAAATCTTTCCTTTTCGGTGTCTCCTTTTTGGGTTCTTCACTTCTTTTATGGGAGATAACATGAAACAAGGGGTCATGACTCATGACAAGCACAAGCACAAGAGTTAATTTGAAGTATATATTACTGGTCCCGGCCGATCAGGTTCTGCTGTACTCCAATTGTGTTTGTTTCATTTTTCATTTTTATGGCCTTAATTTCTCCTCCCCCACGTGTGCCTGTTGATCTCTGACTCTCTATCTCTCTCTAGTCATAGTCTGAAATACTGAAAAATCAGTCCTCTTTCCTTCTCTTCGCAGTGCACTTCCCAGCCAATACGTACACAGTTTCTCTCTTTCTCTCTCTCAGGTCTCAACTGAGCTGTTTTTTTGTAATTTATGGTACTTTCAGTTTCAGTCCCCTCATGGTAATATTTTTCCTCTTTATCTGAGCCACTGATTCGCTGATCATAATTCAATGACTGACCCAGAGCAACCCAGCACAGTGTGCTATTTGGATTGGTCTCCTGTTTTAGTAATTTAAGGATCTAAGGCACTTTTTCTGAACTCTCGATTTTTATTTCTTCAGTGGCCAGTGGGGGTAAATTTAACTAGGTTTATCCGAGGTATCCCAGCTGCGACCTGCGAGGTTCTTATTGACCCTAGGATGTAGGTTTCTTGAAAGCTTTCTCTCTTTCCTTGCTGTCTTTCTTTCAAATGGGGGGGCCTTTCTTATATCTTCTTTAATTATTCTAATTTTAAATCCACCTTCACATAGCTTTCAACCCTTCATAAATAAATGTCCTTGCTCTATCTCGTGATCTGGGGCTACCTTCACTGTTTGCTCAGCTGCGCTACAGTGCAAGTTCCGCTCTCTCTCTCTCTCTAGACTGAGTCTTGACTAACCCCAATCTTTTGAAGCAGTAGATGCAAACGAAAAGAGAGAGAGAGATGAGTAGTTTTATCTTTTGCTAGGCCCCCCAAAAATCTCTGATCATAAACTGGATCCTGATTCAAAATGTTTTTATATATACTTTCTTTCTCTTAAAATTTACTATTACCATTATTAGCTTCGTGCTGAGCTTTGTTTTTTTGCTTTTATTCTTAAATAACATGCACCGTCTAGTCATGTCCAAGCTCTAATCTTGGGCCAAGTCAGAATGTAGGCCATATATTTGTGCGTATGGTTTGAAAGGAATATATACTAAAAAATAATGGTGGCAAGTTTGGCTTTAAGTGCACCCAATCACACCTCGTTATCTTCTTCGAAAAGGAGAGAGATACATTGGGGAAAGCAACTCAATTAAAATCAAGTTTATTTTGGTTTGCCGTGTGCTCTTTTGTTTTGTTGGTGCAACTTGGTTTAATTTTTTAATTCTGTTATTTCATGTGATGGTGCGTGTGGTACGAATTCTGATATTTATTTAGGACGTCATAGCGTATTGGATTCTTAAACATGATGATAATGATGATTATATCATTGATTTTTCATTAATTATTATGTCGGACATCATTGGAATTATGATCTTATTCAAAGGTTTAAATAGCGGATAGCGGATTCGTAGCGGATAGCGGATATCGGATATTTAGCGGACGCTATCGGATCACAATATAAAACATTATCAACAAGCAATATAATTTTCCTCCCGCCCTATATTTTTATGTTATGGACATACATTTAATTAAAGAATATTATAATATAAAGTTATGCTGAAAAAAATCTAGTTTACTAATTTGTTTATACCTAGCTCTTTGAAAGATATGTTAGTCTTTTTAAAAGATTCAGTCCAAAATAATAAAAAAAATTATGATCAAACAGTTCTAATAAATGATAGATGAACCATTCTTTACATGCTTGTTTGACAATAAAATATTTATAATTTGATGAAACTCAAAATATGAAAGTTGTAGCTTATTTTTGAACCTTTCTACGGAACTTTAAATCGGGTCAATCGGAGTTCGTATGAAAAAGATATGCCTAAAATACTAATACTGATTGTTATTTTCACTAAATAACCGCTATTGTCCGCTAAAGAACCCGCTAAATGCCGCTATGACCGCTATTCTGACCGCTATCGGCAAAACGCTAAATATACAGTTTTTATTTAGCAGCGTAGCGGTCTACCATATAGCACCGCTATTGTGCCGCTATAGCGGCCGCTATCGCCGCTATTTAAATCACTGATCTTATTTATTCTATATCGATCTTTGTTTTGCTTCCGATTGACACTATTTTTATAGGTACTATAATTTATTCGTGCACTCGTGTTGTTTAAGCGTAACTGTCAAACTGAACATTCCCAGTTAATTAAGTAATTAACATTTCCTTGTACAGACATGTTCATCAATTCTTGAGAGGTGTTTATGATACAAAAATTGTATCGTCTAGAGGCAATAATAAGGACTCCTTTTCATTGAAGATATAGTACAAATGATGATTAAAATGAAACATCATTATATGAAATTAATTACTAGGTGTTGTCTCTAATGGAGGCGGCTTAACTAAGGTTTAGCGGAAGCGATTGAGGTTTTGGACCAGTTTGGTATGAACTACCCTAACACAATTCAATTGGTACCCAATACAAGCAAGCACACAAGCAATTCAAGTATAGCAAGATAATAAAGAGAAAAAGAGAGAGAGAAATTGAACACTCGGTATGATTACAGAGTTCCGACCCGCTAGGAAATGCTAGCCTTAGTCGTACGTCTCCGGGAGTTTCGCTACCACACAAGGGCGCGCTCCGTTCAATTCCACAACGAACGGGACTACAACTTCGAACCGAATCACTTCGTCACAAGGACACTCGAGACGGATCGGCCTAACACGAATTGCACAACGGCCTCAAAGGAGAAGAGCTCTCAACCTATTCCAACCTACACCTAGCGACAACATCGGGGCGGTGGTGTTTGAGGCTACTAAATCTCTCAAGATGGTCTAGCTATGAAAAGCTCAAGTGGGAGAGTATCCCTATGCTCAAAGGCTCAATTCTGGTCTAATTTTGCAAAGTGAAGCTCTCTAACTCGTTTTCTCCTCTACCTTGAGAGAGAACAAGGGGTGGATATATATAGGGCTCGAAATGAGCAGTTCCCCAGCAAAAACAGGCCACAGCGTTGTACAACGCTAAATAGCGTTATACAACGCTGGAATATGACCGTTGTAAATTCTAACGGCTCTTTAATATAGCCGTTGGTCTGTCAGAGCGTTGTGCAACGCTATTTGCCGTCGCACAACGAAGGAGTGTATAAGCAAAGGAAAACTCCGACAATTCCGTTGGAAATTGTCAGAGCATTGCTTGCCACTGAATGGCGTTACACAACGTTAAAGGGATACAAAAGGAACAACTCTAACAGATTCAACAGAGCGTTGTACAACTCTATATACCGTCACACAACGCTAACGTTACCCAACGCTGAAAGACGTTGGCTAACGTTACCAGAAACTTTGCATGTAAAAACGACTGTTTACATGGGACAGCTAACTTGGGATTTTTGTGGCGTTGTGCAACGCTATATGCCGTTGCACGATGGTACTCAGGAAATTTTTCAAGTTTTTTAACTGCAGCGTTGTACAACACTACTGAGCGTTGTACAACGTTGTGAATCAGCGTTGCCTAACTCTATATAGCGTTGTGCAACATTGATTCACAAAAGTATGAATTTAGCTGTTCTAGCGTTGTGTGCCACTATCTAGCGTTGTACGACGCTAGGTCACTGAAAACAGGATTTTGCTGGTTTATTGAGCTTTTCGCTATCTAGACCATTTCAAGGATAAACAAGGACTAAAGTATACCTTCTATCCTAGTCTAAACTAGCCTACAAGCTCTCTAAAGACTTGATCTTGATCTTTCTTAAAGCTTTTATCCAAGTCCTCATAAATTGCATCTTCTTCCTATAAAACTCAAAGAATATTGTTAAATGTCAAATGATATTGTTTTGCAATCGACAAACCTAGAGACGTTTAGTACAACACTAGGTTACTGTACGAGTTCAATTATTGTGCTTTTTTTTCTCTTATTTTTCTTTCTCAATTATTTTCATTCATGACTTGGGTGTTATTTAATAGGGGTATTTAATTTGTTTATTATTACTACCAAAAAGAGCCCACTCGACTGTGTGGGAATGGAAAAGGAAATCTGAGACAATTTTTTTAGGCGGTGATATTAATTGGTATGGTGGGAGAGGATTAATTTGTTTTTTTCTCTTTCTTTTTTTTGTGTGCACAAATTAAGAAAGAATAAAAATTAAAGAAAACAACCATTCAGAGCCTTGATCCCTTTATGTAAAAGAGTCCGACTATTTGTCTGAACTACAGATCTAAACCATACATCAGATCAAGTTGCATAGATCAATGGTCTATATTGATGTTAACAAATATTTGAACCCCTTTATATAAAGGAGTAACTTGACCTTGTTTTGGGTGCGTTTATAAGTAGTATATATAGTAAGTATAGTATAGATATAGATCATTATTAGTTAAGAAGTAGGATTTTTCTTTAAATGTACTTATGTTTACGAATTATCATTAGTTTCAATTTCAGGATTTATGTTAGTGAAAAAAATTATATTAAATTTTGTTACAACTCATTATATATGGCTAGTAGTTAGAAGTGTTGATCAAGTAATTATTTTGCACCTACGAAAAGGTAATTAGTTCTTAGTTAAGACTTAAGAAAGATTTTCTTTTTCCTATCGAATAGCTAGCTAGGTTGGATCAAGATATACATATCAGTCAGGAAAATTTTTATTTTTAAAAAATTTTAATAGTCGTATATATTAGTTAATATTGATTTTCATACAAATTAGGAGTCATTTTTCATTCCATTGAACGTAGTTACGTAGTTCGTAAATTTCGATTCATTTGAATATGACAAATCTTGTGCGTAATTTTATATGTCATTCTTCATGCATGGATCTTATATGCGTCAAATCCTACTAATGTATCCAAAAAAAAATAAAAAAATAAAAAAATAAAAAAATAAAAAATCGTCAATCGCCTTCAAGTTAATCCTTATTTTCTGTTTCATAAAGTGCTGATGGAAAGTTTTCATGAATATATATATATATATATATATATATATATATATATATATATATATGCAATTGAATCTAGAATATTGTAGAAACCGGGCATTAATTTGTTTCTAGCTAGATCTTTCTAATGACATTACTGTTGCATATAAAGTTTGAGACAATTAATTATCTAATGACATTACCCTCAAAACATTATCTATTGACGCACTTGAGAGCTCCTGTATAAAGATTTAACCTATGTGCTGTATCAAATTAATGAATCTTTACCTAGATATATACATACCAGTACCGTTAATTGTTTGAATATTACACAATTCAGTGTTCCTGATAAAGAGAAATTTCGATATGACCCCTCGGGTATATCTTGCGTTACACCCCAGGGGTCATATAGTTTATCATTGCGTAGTATATATGTTCTAAATGTAATATGGCTGCGGATAGAAATTCTCCGTCACGCATTTATTTATTATATAATTTTAAAACAAAAGATAATTAAACGTCGTTTCAAAATTCATATCAGTTTTCTTAAATTTCAAAAAAGAAACACACACACACACTAAAGTGGACATCAGAACAACAATCCATGTGGCTGCGCTAGCTATGTAGTTTTATAGGTGATTCTTTCCTTCCAATGTTGTAGTTCAGGATAGACCCAAAGATCTCTATCAACTATCAAGTATCACATAATAGGGGCATTGCCTCCTCAGGCTACTTCCGCCTATATATAATTAATTTGTTGTCGGATCCTGACATCATGGTAGATTGGTAGGCTATTTCTAAATGAATGCTAACTTATGTAGCTACCACTTTTATATTGCAAATAGTTAAATGTCTTTGACCTATAACTATAAGACTATAACTCTGTTTTTTCATACACACACGCATAGGGACTAGGGAGGTCGGGCAATCATGTTTGTCATGACTTATTAGATTATTATTTCGTAGTACTAAAATATGAGGCGATCCTAGTTTTGCTGCTTTAGTACTCTTTATATAATACATACACACATATAAGATATTTAACTGAACCTAAAATCCTAAATTATTACTATGTAATTTCGTTGTATACTTGCAAACATAATTTATTGGCAACCATACCTAAATTATGATTGGCGTCTATCGATCCTAAACATTTTTATTTGTAACCATACCTAAACTTAAGAAGAGAGATTTGTTAGACGTCATAATTAATACAAATGAAAATTACACAATTTAACATTTCTTGTCCATAAAGGATATATATTTTAGCAAAAATAGAAAAACGGATTTTGCTCTAAGGTAGTAATACCTTTTAAAACTCGATCTTCCCGTGATATTTTTTGTTATCAAAGTCATTTTTTCTGTCATTTATTGTCTTTCATTATATATGGCAGTGACTGCTTTAGAATTTTTTATGGTTAATAAAACACTGGTATGCTATGAATTAATAAGATTTAATCATATATTCATATTGCTATGCTTAATTTAATTAGTTAATTACCTTTAAAAGTGTTTACTTCAAAATTTTTATATTTTGATAAAGAAGAAAGTTGACCATCAAAAATATCAAGAAGAAAGTTAATTCAACCTGTTATTTATTACACAATATCCAAATGACTATATTTTCGATCTTCTTCTATTTTGTGTACAAATTAATTAATTTGATAGCGTATGACCTAAAATTGCAAAATCTAAGATAAGAAAAACATGCACATAAACAAAGGAATAATATTGCACAAAGATGCGTTCTGTACACAAGCTTGATATATATATTTTAGGCTCCGTTTGGATAGGTGCGGGAAGAAGGGAAGAAGGGAAGAAGTGGGAAGAAGTATTGGGAAATGTGTAACTTTGTGAAGAATTTGGATTGTTTATAATTTTTTTTCTTCCCTTCTTCCTTCTTTCTCTTCTTCTTCTTGCATCCAAACGGAGCCTTAGTAATATAGATCTAGATCACCTGCTGATGTACGGGCATTCTTTTGTTCGAATTGGACATAAATATAATAATGTGCACTAGTCGGCGTAATCGATTCTAAAGGTAGAATAGACAAAGATAAATGGTTCTTTTTTAGGTGTCAAGAGCACTTTCATGGAATATATTGGTGGGTCACCTAAGTTAACAAATATAAATGATTTTTTTCGAATGATGCGCAATCATGGTGTGTACAGTTGATTTCTTGCTTGCATCATGGAACATTTAAGGTTATACTTAGTAAATTATAAATTATCGCGAGTGTGGTGTTGACACGATACATATTTATGTAACCACAACACAACATGTCATATGTACGGATTTAATAGATACAGATGTGTTGGTATGTTGCGTTAAAACTATATCGTGTTAGTATTTTTAGAAAAGTGACAAGATTTAACATGACACATTATAACGTGACTCACACAATTGTATATATATTTTTTATTTTAAAATTCAAAATTTGAAATAAAATAGTATAAAAATATTAATATATCATAAAAAAGTTAAAGATGATTTGAAATTTTTCGACAAAAGGCATAAGTGTATATAACTAAAAAATTTCTAACTAATGTTATGTAATTCATATTTTATAATCTAATTATTATATTTTATCATGAAAAGTTAAAAAATTATTTTTTATCGACTACATAATCAATTTACAAAATTTAATATAATTTTTCTCGATTTTTATATAATTTTAAATAAATTTAATATATATATATATAACTATTTTTAGAGAAAAAGAAAAATGAACTCTTGACACCGTTTGTTAGAGAAAAAGAAAAATGAACACTTGACACGGTTTGGCATGACTGAGACGATTGTGTTGTGTCGTGTCAATATAGTGTGTCAGTTGTGGCGTGTCAAATTCTGTACTATATCGGCCTTCTTCTCTACTTAGCACAACACAACACGACACGACACGGTTTAAGATTTGACTTATGTTAACACAACACGACATGGTGTCAAACACGACCGTCTTTGACATGACACATCATGATACGGCAAGATTGTAATTCACTATTATATATGATCAATTTTCATAGCCATCCCATTAAGGTTAATTTTGTTAATTAACCTTTCGACTATTAACTATAATAATGAATACCAATAAAATAATTCTCCTACACAATATACTTTGTGTTTTTTCTTTTTCTAATAAATAAAGTAGGCTTGTATAACACTTTGTTCCGATGACAGGTTCGAAGGAATTAATGTTATCCAAAATTTAATAACCAGTTCTTCAAGTATGTTTGTGGCCATAGAATTTGAATTCAAATATGTGTTTGGATACATGTTTGAATAATGAATAAAAATAAGAAATTTCGGTATGCGTGATTATTCAAATTTTTTATTCTTATATTATGGTTTTGTTAGTATAAGAATAAGGGTCCAAATTCTTTATTTTTGTATTGTTTGGATTGCGCAAGAATAAGAATAAGCACGCATACCGAAATTTCTTATTCTTATTCCTTATTCTAAGCTTATCCAAACACACCCTGTATTATTTGGGTTACACAAAAATAAAAAAATTGATCCTTATTCTTATCCAAACCTTATTCTTCTCCATCCAAACACACCATACTTAGCTTTGTTTTGGAGGTCATTTTGGAACCTAGCTCGCTACATGAGTTTTTAAATCATCTAACTATTGTTAACATATTAAGTCATGAGTAATGATGCTTAATTTATATATTATTCAAAAGTAGACACGATTAAATAACTACTCTTAGAATTTACCCCGAGATCTTAAAATTCTACATGGAGTTTTTACTCCACCTTAGAATACACATTCGGATGCCATGATATGCACCCTCCATTTTTTTTTTTGGATTTCGCAGCAAATTGAGCATTTTATTTATTTTTTTTGGGATTGAGAAACATCCATATGCATGGATACAAAAAAAAAAAAATTTCCCTTGTACTATTAAATTACTTTCGTACTGAATATGCTGACAGAAAAGTAATTCACGAATCAACACTCGTCATATTTTTGTTCTTAATTATACATGATTTTTTTTTGTGGCAATCGAGGCCCTTAGGTAATTATACATGAAATAGTTTTACAAGACCTGCGCCATTAATAATTTGTCAGTCAATATATAATTAATGAAGATTTACTAAACTAAACTTTGTCAGAAGAAGGCTCAAATATCTCTTACAAATATGAACTCTACTGAAATGGAATGAATATGCAGGGGTTTTGGGGACATGAGATCCGGGGAAGGCATGCAGAGGCCTTTGACTTCATGTCTATCAAGTTCCGACAAGCATATCTGTGCAGTCGGTACAACGCCACCCTAACACAATCAGCTCGTAGCGCTTAACACGCATCTCCAAGACCTGTTCACGTTCTGTGGCCTATAGGAACCGCAGTAAAGGTGTAGCAAGTCAGCAGAGGTGAAAATGTGGAGAATTAGCATATTTTTTTATTTATTTCTAATATAATATTTGAGAAAGTTTAATATGCACTATAGATTTTTTCGGGAGTAATTTTGTAAATTTACAAATCTAATTTAACCAAACTAATCTACATATTGAAATCTCATAGCAAATCAAATTTTACAATTTTTTAGATTTTATTACTATTTTTTTCGGATTTTTTAAAACATGTCATTTTTGGAATATTGTAAATAGTATAACATTCCAAAAATGGCATGTTTTAAAAAATTCAGAAAAAAATAGTAATAAAATCTCAAAATTGTAAAATTTGATTTGCTATGAGATTTCAATATGTAGATTAGATTGGTAAAATTAGATTTGTCAATTTACAAAAATACCTCCGAAAAAGTCCGCGGTGCATAGAAAGCTCTATGCACTATGGTGCATATTATTCTCATAATATTTTCCGTTACAAATTTCTTTTTCTTCTATATGTCTGCAGAATGCTTAACTGCTATCTTCATTTCATAGATTTACTATTATTAAATTAGATGATGATAAAGTTATTTTGTTAATTTCTATTATTTATTTTAGGTAATTCTACGGTGCACATGAATTTTAAATCGGACTTGATCATTCATTTTTTTCATAAAACTTTAAATGAACAATTTAGTTTTAATCCATGTTACAAAACTTAGTCCACAACTGAATTTACTTATAGTTTATTATAACAAATGAGTTCAATAATTTATATTGTTGGTTTAGTTATTCCAATGTTTCGAGTATTTCATTCGGCCACACAATTAGTAGCCTGTACCGACGTTAATTTATTTATATGGGTGTAACGTGGAAGAACTTGAGCTAGCTAGTTGATTGAACTTAGCCGTTATCCGACACCAAGATGAAAAGTACTCAGCTCGTTTTTGGACTGGGCGTGTGGAGTTCCTGCCCAAAATACAGGAATTAGTCAGGCCCAAGAACAAACATACAAGTACTATTATTATCGAACATGGAGAAAAAAACAGAATCCAATAAAGGAAAGCTTTCAAAAGCTCCATCCGACTAATAAGTCATAAGTGATACTACTGTATACAGTTGAAAATGCATCAATGCTTTACAAGAGCCTTTCTTTTGTCACCTGTTTTCGTTTCTTTCACATGTCCTTTTTATTATGGCAATGAATGCAAACGCCACACCTGTTATTATCATACTTTTAGTCAAATAGAGACAAATCCAATCAAACTTGTAGTTGTCTAAGCAAGACAATTTTCTTTTAAAAAAATTGTTGATAAAATTATAAGAGAAAACATATAATGCATACTAATGTACGGAAGCTTCGGTGCATATTGATCCGAATTCTTGGATCTGCTTCAAAATGACCGATTCAAACCGTCCAATATGATCTCCTTGTTATAATCTCCTTACACGACCAAATTTTATATTTTTTTCGAAATTTTTAAGTATTTTTTTAAATTTTTAAAAATCGCTAATCTAATTTTTCTGATCCGTTCAAAAATAGCAGTTTTTAAAAATCCGAAAAAATACTTAAAAATATCGAAAAAATGTAAAATTTGGTCGGCAAGGAGATTTCAATAGGGAGATCATATTGGATGGTTTGGATCGGTCATTTTGAAGCAGATCCAAGAGTTCGGCTCAGTATGCACCGAAGCTTCCGTACATTAGTATGCAACATAGGTTTTCTCAAATTATAATGGATATATAAGTTATTTTATGACCAATAATAATTCCGTCCAAAGCACTCTCCCTTTGTCTCAAAATGTAGACAATAATCAGAAGGTCAAAAAACCATAAATTCCCTCTAATCCCTCCAGGAATCGCATCATGCTGACTCTGCTATAAAATCATGCGTACCTTTTGCAGTTGCACCCATCCATAAGGCCGAGCTAAAATTGTAGAATAGGGAGGCAAGAAGTCCCGTATGGAGTTTTTATTTTATTTTATTTTTTTTGAGCGAAAGTCTCGTATGGATTTGTTAGATTTCTAAGGGGAACCGAAAAAAGCAACAAAAATATAACAAGCTGGATATACTATTTTTAAACAATTAATTTAAGAATTTGTGATGTTTGTTTTTAATTAATTATAATTTATTTATAATTTGTTTTTGGGAACCAAAACAATAAAAAAAATATAAAAAAGTTGATTATACTATTCTCGAAGAATTAATTTATAAACGCAATTGCTTTCCGTCATCCTCCCTCTTTTATCATCCCGTCATTCCCTTTCAATTTTAGGAAACACGTTTTCTATTTTCGGAAGTCTAGAGATGAGAGGGAATGAGCGTCAGGGGAGGGAGAGCGAATCAAAGAGGAGAACGAAGGTTGAGGGAGAGTGAATCAGAGAGGAGAGCGAAGGTTGAGGGAGAGCTTAGTATATTAAACATAACTTATATTCTAGAACTAAAACTGTTATGCATATTAACTAGAACTTTACTATATTAGTTAGAACTGTTATGGATATTAACTAGAACTATTATACATATTTGTTGGTTAAATATTTTTTCTCGATTTGCTAATTTGCAAAACAACACCAAAACCTCAAACTAACATCTCTATTTAGTGATTAATAGCTAGATTATTTGAAGAATTGATTAGAGCATGTGTGGCACAAGTTTTGAAACTTTAAGAGATTGCTTTGGACTAGTTAGAGTCAATAGTTTAGGTATAATTAAACCCTAAACTAATCTCAATCAATTTGATGGTAAAATGCTCAGTTTTTCTGTCAAGCGTTATACAACGCCACCTGCCGTTACACAACGTTCAGTTTATTTCGTTCTTAAATTGCAAAAATTCTAACAAGATCGAAAGGGCGTTACACAACGCTCAGTAGCGTTGTGCAACGCTCTTTCCTTTGTTCTTAACTTGTTAAATCTGTTATCTTTCTTGTCAGAACGTTATACAACGCTATATAACATTACACAACATTTCTGTTTCTGTGTTGTGCAATGTTAAGTAGCGTTGTACAACGGTGATCTGAAGCAGGCAACACTGCACTGCTCAGACAGCGCTGCTGCACGCATGACCCTTGTCACATGCATGCAGCATGCAGGCAATCCAATATTTTTATGTGCAAAGTTGCGGGTTCTGTTCGCCAACGCTGTATGGCGTTGTGCAACGTTGGAGTTGTGTAACGCCCCATAGCGTTGCACAACGTGAGTCTGAGAACTGCCCTCTACTTCGCTCAGACATTGCTCAGACATCGCTCAGCAGCGCTGTTGCATGCATGACCCACGCTTCATACATGCAACACGCAGGCGAGTTAACAACTTTTGCACGTAAAACTGCTGGTTGCGTTCGCCATCGCTATACAGCGTTGGGCAACGCTAACGTTGTGTAACGTCCTTCAGCATTGTATGACGTTCTGACAATGTTGTTTGAGTCTGTCAGAACTGTCTTCCTTCCTTTCATTCCTCCGTTGTGCAACTCCACTTAGCGTTGCACAACGCTCTGACAAGTTCCAACGGAACTGTCGAGCATCTACTTTGGACTTTTACTAAAGCATTGTGCAATGCTATGGAACGTTACGCAACGCTCTGACAACTCACAACGGTATTGTCTGTGACCGTTTGATTTTTCAACGGCTATTTCGGCATTTTACAACGCCATATAGCGTTGTACAACGGTAGAGTCTGTTTTGACTGGTTTTTGGAGCTGTTGGCGCTCTCTGTATATATTGGGCCTCTTGGAACTGTTTAGATACTTTTGAAATCCTTGAATTTCCTCCTTTTTGAACTCCAACCAGTAAAACATTATTCTCTCTTGTGTTTGAGCATTAAAATAGCAAAATCATTGAGATTAGAGTGTGTCAAGCAATCCACTAGTGCTAATTGCTAGATTTGTTGAGTGATTTGGTTAGAGCCTCAATTCTTTGAGTGTTTGTGTTTATCTTTTTGAGTTAGGCCAATCCACTTTGAGAGTGCTTGTAACAAGGTGATTTGGTTCGAAGTTGTAGTCCCGTTCCTTGTGGAATTGAACGGAGCGCGCCCCATTTCGTGGTTGCGGAACTCCGGAGACGTACGACTAAGGCTAGCTCTTCCTAGTTGGTCGGAACTCCGTAATATATCGCGTGTCACTTCTTTTCTTCTCTCTCTTTACTTTTTGCATTGTGAATTGCTTGTGACTTGTTATTGTTGTTAGACCAAGGTTGAATTGAACCAAATATTGACCATACCAGTTTAGAAAATTGATTTTGTGCCTATTCACCCCCCTCTAGACCTTTAATTAGGGACAACAATATTATTAACTAGAACTATTATACATATTATTAACTAGAACTGTTATGCATATTAACTAGAATACTGTTATGCATATTAACTAGAACCTTTATGCATATTAACTAGAACGGTTAATATAATAATTAGTAAATTTGTTCTTATAACTAGAACCATTATGGATAGAGGGGGTGGGATCGAAGGTAAACGAGAGGATGAGGAGCGAAACAAAGATCTCTCTTTTCTCTGTATCTTTGTCGCTCCCTCCCTCTTCGCTCATCCTTCCCTCCCTACGGACCCTACCTCTGCATCGCTCATCCCTCTTTCTCCTCATCCGCTCATCCAAAAAAAAAAAAACGCGTCATTCCCTCATCCAAAAAAAAAAAAAAAACGCGTGGAAGGATGATGGGATGACAAAATTTGGGGATCATCCTTATCAGCCTCCATTTATAAACTTGTGAGAATTGTTTTGTATTCGGGGAAAAGCATTAATCTAAAAACTTGTTAGATCGTTTTGAATGCATTTATTTATTTTTTTTCGGAGAAGGCGCCACTTGCGTCCGTCACTGGCCCACTGCGCATAGATCGAATTTACGCCTACATACCACGGATAAAAAAAGTAAAAAACACACATGTATACGACATGACATGGATACAAACATAACATAAGCACTCGGCTTGCGCAAGTGTCTTAACTGTTGCACAAACAATACAAATTAGATAAATAAAGTTTGGAAACAACAATAAATTCCAATTTTTAACTTTCAAAACATATGCCTTTGTCATTCAGAGTTTCAGACATCAGAATATATATGCAGTTCACAAATAAATTAGATGATATGAAATAGTGTTACTATGCGTGTGGCTTAAAGTTTTGACAAATAGAACTTTTGTATCATGAGATTCGTTTTACTTGTGAATAAATTTTGGTTTCCAAATTAGCGAGATAAATAATATTTGAGCGTGTCGACTGGATAGTTTCTAATAAGTAAGAACCTACAAGGACACAAAAGTAAAGTGCCATGTATGGTCAAGCGGTTAGGCTTTTCTTTTTTTGTTTTTTTTTTGTTTTTTTTTGTCTTTTGGCAAATAACAATTGTTATAAGTCGATGTATGGAACCTGACAGAGCACAAAGAAATCTTGAACAGAGTCAACAATCGTCAAGACTTCATAACAAGATCTAAAATGGAAGAGCATTGGAACAAGAGGTCGAAGAAGAACCAGAAATCTTATCACATTTAACTGATGTAATGATCTCCACAAGCTGCTCAGATCCATACTTCTAAATTAAAAACCAGAATAAATTTACACTGTTTATAGTGACAGCGTGGACAGAAGTCAGTCTATCTATTACGTTCTACGGTTCTACACCTATATGGCCATATCTTGATTCATCACTTCTCTAAGTGGAGAGAATCATTATCTAATCTAAAACTTCAAAGGTAAAAAGTTAATTTAAGCATATGGGCCCTAAAATAATTTTTATACAGCACCACGCCAATTAATTGTTCTCATTAATTTTGCGTTTCTTCTAAAATAGGCTCGCATTTGACCCCTAACCAGACTTACAGATAATTGTTTGATTAAAAAAATGTGAGGACGCAATGCTGCCTGGGACTCTGGGAGTACTAGAATGATGCGATGAGATTCAAAAAGAAAGATAAGGCCAATTGTGCAAGGTTTTATTAGTGAATATTAAACGTACAAGTACAACACATTTGGAATTAAAATGGCATTTCCAAAATCGAATATCAAATTTAAAACATACTGTAATTATTAGTGAAGCCAATTGATCAACACACCGTGAGCTAAAAGTAAAAGGACCACTTAAGGACATAAGAAAATATAAATCAAAACCTATATAGCTATATGCCTATATCTCATTATAAACTTGAAAAAAAATTGAACTATCAACCTACTGTTTTTCATTTTTATTCTATCTTTAAGCTAACCCCTACAAAATGTTACTAGGTTCATGAACCTTTCTGTATATTATCAGGACGCCAGAAACTCTTCTGACAAACAAGAAATTGGCTCTTGACAATGGTGGCTTTGTAATGAAGAGAGAGAAATACTGGCCTTACTTTCTTCAGTATATCTAGACTCTCTTCCAAAAAGATCCATTTTCCTGGTCTTAATATTCTGTCCATTTCGGTTATAATTTGGATGACATCACACCTGAAATATGGAACAGGCCAGAAAAATTAAAAACTAAACCTTACTTTTAAAGGGATATCATTGCCCGAGACCTTTCTTTTCCTATAATTGCTTTTAGCCTACTTCTCAACAAACTTGAAGTAAGTGACTACAATTGCATTTTTATACATACCATCCTGAACTCTAATCCAATAACATCTCAAAAGATTGTCACTTCTTTATTCCAACTAGAACAAGTGAAAAACATAATCGGTGGCTTCACAAATTGGCACTTTTTAATGATGTTATATCAGACATGGTGTTGTTTCTGAAATAAGGACAAAAGAGGGCGATTTTGTAAAGTTGCACTTCTTGCAATGATTCTGAAATCATACCAAGAATTAATTTTCAATTTACCTTGTCGTATTCCCAAAGAGATTACTTGAGTGCAGTAGATCGTAAGTCCGAGGATATGTATTGAATGATTCACACCAATCGTGATACACACCAATCAGCCCTCTATTGTAGATAATTGGTAGAGTATCGGGTCCACTGGCAGGTACCACATTCATGACCCAGAGAGGCATATCAATTAAGGCTGCAGCAAATCTGATTCAATAAGATGAAACAAAGAAGAATTATTTGAACTTGCTTCCACAATGGTCTCATTTGAGAAATGCAAACACAAAAACTACTTTTGTAAATTACCCGCCAAAACCAGCATTGAAATCCATCACATTTCTGATGCTTGACCAGTTGATCCCCAGATCAGTTAAGTATATGTTTGAAACAATTTCCTTCCAGTGTGTTGTATCAGTAATGAGATTTTCTTCTGGCACGAGACTTGAACGTACTGTCTGAAGTCTATCTGGCCATGGAACAGGCCACTCAACCGGTTCCTTTTGATTGATTTGTGAAATACAATCATCAAGAGGCGAATACCTTGGAAATTTGTGACAAAGGGGACATCAGTAATTGAAAATATATATCTCATTGTGAGTTATATGTACATGTAATGATGTAAATTATATATCTCAAATGAATTATACGTGCATGTAAATTACCAAGGTATAATTGGCAAGTCTTTCTTGGGACAGAGGGGGGGATCAGTGGCCTTCCTCTCGAAATAACAAGAATTTGAGACAGGTTTTTGGTATATCACAACTCCAATTCCATTTGACTCCTTGGATTTCACTACCGTCTTCCAACACATAGAGTTTGTCAGATCGACCATTGCTGGCATACAGAAAAAGGAGGAGAAAAGATGAAAATCACTATTTAGATTAACTGAAATTTGTCGCATTGAAACAAAATAGTTCAAATTAATCAGATTAGGAAGCTGCTAACTCACCCTTCCAAGTAGTTCGGTCCTGTTCATCTTTTCGATAAACTGGTGTTGCTGACCAGACAAAAACCCCCCCTGGTCTGAGAACTCTGTTGAGCTCCAACAATGGTCTACCACCTGTCAAGCAACAAATTAAGAGGACCAAACTGAATTCTTGTGGTCCAGACAGATATAAATTATGAGAATCTTATAAGAAAATATGTACCGTTTGCATCCCAGTGGACCCTACACCTGGCGCAATGAAGCATATCAAAAGAATTGTCAGGGAAAGGAAGCTTCTGGGTCCCAATGACAGAGAGAATCGCAGGGATACCACGTTCCAGTGCAAACTGAATTTGGGCCTCATGTTCATCCTTTGGCGCAAGCGACATGGTTATGACATTCTTGTCCAATAAGTAACCCCCGAAGCTCGCTACACCACATCCAACATCCAAGACCACTCTCGTGTGCCTCCCCCATTCGACTGTTGGCAGAATCTGTTGGAACAAAAAAAATATATAAACCAAATTATAATAATTGTTATTAATTATGATAATATAATTCAATTTGACATGTGAATTGTCAATCATGTACCTGCTCAATGAAATCTATGTACTTTCTTACTCCATCCTTGAACTGAGTCCCGCCACCGGGGAAAACAAGAAAGTTGCCGGACACTCTGACCCAATTCTGATCCTTTTTATACTCAGCAAGTTTCGGGTGAGGTACATTATTATACCATATCTAAAAGATGGCAACATTATTTCATCAATAATTCAATCGGATAACATAAAGTAGTAAAATGAAAAGGTAGCTAGTAAAAGTCCTTACCTACCATGTCTCTACTACGGGGCCATGGCAGAGGATCCCTGTAGCCACGTGGCAATGCAACCAAGCACTTGGGAGGAGGTGACGGACAATGCCTCTCTCGGTGCTCCATGTGGCGCCTCGACTGGAGCGCCTTGATGGCCTTTATGTTATCCAAGCAAGGGATGTAATCAGCCGTTTGCAATCCCTTCCACACAGTACAGATCTCCCACTTGAAATCAAACACCTCATTCCCTTCTCCTTCTCCTTCATCTTGCTCACTGATGTCAGGTTGAGCTGGAGGAGGAGGAGGAGGAGTGGGGAGAGAGGAATTGAGCTCCTTGCGAGAGGCAGAGATGGAAGAAGGGGAAGGTGAAGAGGAGGAGGAGGATGAGATGGTGTTGGTGCTGAAGGAGGCGAGAGAGAAGCGATCGAAGTTAGTGGAGAGGAGGAAGAGGAAGAGAGAAGAGAGGAGAAAAATGGAGAGGATTGAGATGATGGAGCGCCTTTGTTCGGCGAGGAGAGTCAGGAGAGATGCCATCGGAGATATGATTGATGGCGACGCGACGTGCGTTTGTATTGAAATTGCTCATCTCATCACCTCTGCTCTATAATTAACTACAGTGCTTAAGCTGATCAGAGGATTTTATGTGCCATGTACTGATTGTTTTAAGATGTAGCGACCGTTCTTCAATTAGTGAAATTAGGTTGGGAACCTGCTGACTCGCTACATTTATGAGCAGTAAGAGTGTGTCGCAAAAATGTTTAATTAGTATGTCTCATCTTTAATGACGCTAAAGAGGACCTTATGAGTTATGACGATTGCTGGAATGATTAAGAATCTTCTTTTGTTATAATATAATATAATATAATTTTGGGCACAGCAGGGTATTGTTTGGTCCAAACGATGTTGACTTCTAAACATTACTTTTTTCCGGTTCAAACTTTTAAATAATTGTAGTCTAATATTCAGATCCGCTATCCATGTTTCGGAAATTTTACGATTAAGATTCTTCTTTACTGGTTCACGAAGATGATTTATAACTTATTTAACAAGCGTTTTTTTTTATTTTCTGAAAAAAAGTAATCTAGAGTTTGCAATTTAACAAGCGTTTATAAGATTCTGATCGGAACCAAAGACAAGCGAGAAAAAAAAAAGAATTCTTGTCAACTTCTTTCAGTTTTGGACGAAAATTCGCAGGGTTAAATTTTTCTCATCAATTTTCGTCGGAAGAGAATTCTCCAAAAAATAAATTTCATTTTTATTTCTCGCATTAAAAATTACATCGACTTCCATGAATATTCTTAAGTTATAAAAAAATACATATAATTCACAAATTTTCAATTCGGGTCAACTCAGAGTGAGCAAATTGGAGTTGCCCTCTTAAACGAAATTGGCGAAGTTGGATCATGCAAACAGCAAACCAACCTCAATTATCGTAAATAAACTTCTATCTAAGCTCCCTTAGTTGATACTAGAGGTAGTTTTTATTTTTATTTTTATTCGGATTTGATCTAATTGGATTCGAATTGGGCCGGCGATCTTCTGACCCGATCCGACAAGAACAATCCATGGGTTTAGATTTTTTTTTATGAATAAAAAAGCCCATGGGTTTACTAGATCCGCTGTCTAACCTATTTAAATATTAAAGGATTATGTTTTAGCATTTAATTCAACTGCATCTTAAAAAATATAATAATGTTAAGGAAATTATAATTAATTTGTAGTAGATCTTGATTATTGCTAAATTTCAAAGTAAATCCAACAAATTTCTAGTTAAGGTAGATCTTAACTAGAAATAATTATGGCAGGTGTATTACCGTATTACTACAAATTTAGAAATAATTATGAGCAATAATTAAGATCTACTACAAGTAGATCTTATTTACTGCTTAATTATGAGCGTATTACCGTGTTTGAATAAGGAATAAGTTCTATTTGCGTGAAACCATTTAGACTTATTTAGATGCTTATTCATATTCTAATAAAAATCTAGAATATAAATTAATCCAAATTCTTTATTCCTTATTTATATTTCTTATTCACTCTACATTGAAACACGCCCTTTTACCAAATCGCGTCAGGTTGCGAGATTATAAAAAATTGCAGATCGGTGTTTCATCATTTATTCATCGAGTAGTTTCGGGTCTAATTGAGTAGGGTGAGATCGGATTGGAAATTGGAACCACTAACCTAACAAAGGAAAATTATTTGAAATTAATTTGGTCAAATGGTACTGAACTCCCTAAAATAAGCTTAACAAAAAGATTCATATTTGGAATAAATAATTGAAGATCCAAAGAAAGTGCTCATCTACTGCGTTAAGTTTTCCTTTTTATTAAAGAATCAAACAAACACCAATTAATTTTATTTGAGTGCTTCCTCAAGTCGTTTCCTATATTCCATTTCTTTTACTTTATAGTTTAAACGAATGAAATACAATTAGTTCTCAATTCTGTTATAGAACTATCTGCCTAGTCGCTAGGGCCTACAATTTTCCTTTCAGTAATTCAGTTCATTTTTTTTTTGTTAGAAATATACTTTCTATTCTAGCTTTGTACAAAATGCTTCGATGCATTGACAAACCAAAAGGGAAGAATATATTCTTGATTGCGCTATCTGTCCTTTCTATTGTCCTCATAGCCATAGAATAACCCATGCGAGAAGACAAAAAACCGATTTATGCATATTTTTCTGTGTCATAATGCAAAATTTAATTAAATCAGGTCGTCGTAGTATAGTACAAAAGGGGAAAAAATAAATAAAATGAAGCACTCTGTCATGACTTCAAAAAACTTGTCAAGGTGAAATGTTGTTGAGAAAAATCTTTTAAATACTTCAATTTCAAACCAGTCAGTTACTGTTCAATTATCTGAACCGTCTATTTTTCTCTCTGCGTGATCCTGTCCATTCGCCTCCGCTGAGGATTCCGCTCCTGGCAACGCACGTGAAGAGTTCCTTCCGATTATTTTAGATGGACATGGATCACATAGGCCAAAAAATATTAGGAGATTTAAAAGTGTACAGTGTGCATGCTCCGAGTTCGCCTGATAAAGTTTATCAGAGCTTTCTACCTTCTTCTAGGTTCTTCTTGCGCAGAACGAGGGAGTGATCCGTGAGAAAAGAGAGAGAGAGAGAGATCGAAGGACCAAAGAAGGAGAGGACCGGCAACTCCATGGCCGGAGGAGATCGGTGCCTGTGTTGTGCTTCCACCTCCTTGCACTCATTCACTCTCTTTCTCTCTCCAGTTGTACAGCGCTGCCTGGAGGGATGGCGACTGGTGGTGGTTTCACGACAACAACAACGATAACTGACAACATCAATTGAAGCTCTCTCACTCTCTTTCTACATTGCTGTTGGGCTGATCTATTTCTTATCTGTCAAGATCTTTGATTTTCAAACCCTAGCCATGCTCCGCTCATGCCTGAGGTAATTTGAAAACCCTCTAACCTCCCTTTCTCTCACCCCCCCTCTCTTTGTCTAACTTAAACAAGTTATTTTTGTACATGGTTCTCAGTTTTCCCTCTTTGATCTGATTTCTTATTTTTTGAATTTTGTACGCATTTGGACCAAAGGTCAGAATACTGATGTTCACTGTTATCTTGAGCATGTGTCAATTTGGTCCCATCTATTATGGAAGTCTTGATGATCGCCTCCATGACTATTCACAAGTTAATTTCCTTACTGTACAAGCTAGATGTTGTCTGGTGAAACTATTCAAGCTATATGTTGTCTGGTGGAAAAAAATAGGTTGTTGTCTCTTTTCTGTGCATGCTAACAATCGTCATTTTAGTTTCAATCCCACATCCCATAATCATCCTATCTAAATTTTTTAGTTTTTGAAGATAAATTGGGGGTCAATATCTATACTATTTTTAATCTTTTGAGTTTCGATCTTACATTTTACAATTGTCCTATCTATGCTGCATTCTACAGGAAAGATGACTGTCATATAAAAGATTATGAATACTTCTATAGAACTTGAAAGGTTCAAAGCAAAGATGACTGCCTATTGTTTCAGCATGTACCTGAGTTATGCTAAAACAATATTGTGGTATGAATTTGCTATTGCAATTTATCTACATATTTTTATTTTTGTATCAGTTTTCAAACTTTTATTTGGTCTATCTAAAATAGTTTTGGAAAATAAATTTCTAGGAAAATATGGTTTAAAAGCTATGCTGGAGACATGATTTTATACAGATCGTGGAATAAAAAAATATCTCGAACTACTTGCAGAGGTTTTTCTAGGCTTATATATATTATATTTGTGTAATATTATTATATTATATGATTATCTTTAAATTAAACAATTAGCAAAAAATGTTAAAACATATGTTTAACAGATTAGGTTATACTGACACTATCGTGAAGAAGGGCCAAACTATAAGTGCCGACGGTGAAGGCTTATCGTCTAAGGCATGCCCCAGAAAAAGCATCCTACCAAAATTTTATTACTAGATTTTTTTGTGAGTCTGTTATTTCGGCTTCATGTATATTATTTGGGACATGCCTCTATTTAATGTGTTGTTATCTTCGATACTCACGTTTCTGATATTGCATGTTTAACTATGAACAATGTCAGATTGAACTATATCTTTGCGTCACTGAGATTTCTGGTGTAAACAACCCATATGAGTATTATTATGAGGGTCGTCCAAACTCCAAAGTGCAGTACAAAACTTACAAAGCTAAGAGATAGTTTTGTACTAAGAGAGAATCTCTGTATGGGTTGTAAAGGATGTATTGTTTATTAAACTAAATATTTTATTTTTTTATGGTCAAGGTGAAAATTTTCTCACATTTCTTGATCAACAATCCTAGAAAAATAAATATCAAAGTATTGGATTTACATATTTATACATCCTCAAATAATATTTTATCTAATTATTGTATCTCTATTTTTTAGTTATTTAAATAGATATAAAGATCTTAGCATAATAACATTGGAAAGAAACTCGGATAAAGAGCAGTAGTTGAATAGTGAAACCAGTGCTAAGGTGTATAAAGGAGTTCTTTATGGTTATCAGATTCAGGGGGGTCAATGGATACTTGATAACATTCTAGCCAGGAGAAACGTTACTCTTGCTGGTAAGTTGTCATTGATGAATGTTATTTCACTTATAACTTTGTAAAATCAATCTTTACACTGGAGAACTATCTTTAAGTACAATTGTGTTCGGATGGCATACATAAAGATGTTTGGGTGGAGATACATAGTTGTTTGAAGAAGATTAAAATTTGAACTAAATTACTTGCTGCCAATTGTGTTTTTTATTTAACCTTTTTTATTATGTAAAAATTGTAGATGAAATGGGTCTGGAAAAAAATTGTACAGGTGGTTTTCTTTCTCAAGAGTATATCATTTGAGAGATCGAGCACTGGACCTGCCTTGGTCGTTGCCCCAAAAAGTATATTATTGCAATGGGAGAAGGTACAACATGGTTCTTTCTATCTCTATAATTCTTTGTAATTTGAATAGGCATTGTAAATATTTGAATAATGATAGGAACTTAGAAAATTTGGATGTTTACTTTTACTAAACGTAGGAATTAGAATGTTGGGCTAGGAACTTGAATGTGACAGTGTACCAAGGTGACACAAAATGTCGAGGAAATGCATCCAGGCTCATCAATTGTGTTCTTTTCAAAAGCTCCCATTGTTTGATATTTTGGTCTCCAGTTATGAAATGATGCAATTAGATGTTTCCATTCTGACAAAGTTTAGCTGGTCTTCTATTATCAGTAAGTTTTCACAAAATTTTAGTTATTTACCTCATTATTCTGCAAGTCTGTTTATTTATAGATATTGTTTAACTTCTAATTTCAGTTGATGAGGCACACAAGATTAAAAATCTTTACTGTAAGCTTTTTAGCTGTCTAAAGAGAGATGCATCAGAATTTTGGCTACTCTTCATTGTAAGTCATATAATGTCTCAATTTTTTTCTCTTAGCATATAAATTTTCTTACTGAAGTTTTTTTTATAATCTTTTTATTATCATTTATTTTCTCTCATTATGGAAAATTTCACCTACATTAGGATTTTTTAAATGCCTATACACATTAGTATAAGAAATGTGTATAGCTTTGGGAATTTAATGTTGTGGGTGCTGTCTCAATAAATTGTTGGACATGCCATTAATAGAAAAACACAATTTAATCAAATTTGATGAGAACGTTTTTGACCTGTTATAATGCCTTTCACCATTTGCTAGAGAAAAATGCTAGAAAAATAAATATTTCAGAATTCAGATCATATAAACATCATTGATCATTGATCAGTTTATTATTATATAATTTTTTTTCATTCACAACAATTCAAGGACAAATGGCCTTCCGTTTTATTTGCGATGGCAAGCGGTATTGTTCTGAGCCTCGGCAATCTTACAACTCAGTATGCCTGGGCATATGTTTGCCAATCAGTAACTGAAATTATCAGCTCAAGCATGTGTGCTGCTATTGGTAAGACATTTTTAGATTCTTTCCTTCCCGGTTACCTCTGATAGTTTATCGATCAAGAGAAGTTAAATTAACTATTTATTTCTATTTAGCCTTCTTAAATCATCTCAAATTTGTACAACAGATATCATGTAACGTGTTTCGTTCAAAAGCAATAGGCGCAAATTTTATTCAAGATGTAGAGTGTACTTAGCTCTCCACACATTAAGAATGAATATTTTAAATATTTTGTTTTGATATCTAGGTACCCATTTTTTTATCTGGAACAAGGGCATTTTGGTCAGCTAACATGCCGTAGGTATTCTTTTAATATGTTAAGATCTTTGTGCTAACAGCCTCACATTAGCAATTAAGAAAAATGGCATGGTACATGAAGATTCACCACATTTGTTCCCAAAATTTGAAACTTATATGATCTAAAATATTTCAATTTCAATCCATGGATTTACCATATATTTAGTGTACTACTAAGATGACTTTCATACCGAAATAACCTTTGTTTTCTTTTATTTTTCTTATTTGTTTTTACCAGAAAATCAGATAGCTACAGAATTCACTTTAAGGAGGTTTTAGAAGTCCATCATTTTTTTTATCTTATTTATTTATTTATTGATTTGGTTCTACATGCATGCTTGGTGTTTTCTGATAAAAAAATGTTGTTTAAAAAAAAAGATTAGTGCAGAATATGAATTGTTCGTCCGAAATAGTTCTATACTAGATATAGCTGATCATCCTTTACTCAACAACGAAGTAGTTCGAGATAATTTATTTCTCATGTCCCTTGTATAACTGATTGTTAACAGCGAATTTGTTTCTATATTTGTGTAGTAGTTCTGTTTTTAACTGATATCAAAGTTGTGATTTTATAAATATTTTTTTAAATTGTACCCAAAATATAATGATAGTCAACTCAAGTTCAACATATATCGCGCGAAGCGCGATAAAGAAGCTAGTTATATTTAAAGTTACTTGGGTGAGCCCAATTGAAAGACAGATGCTAATTAATTAATCATGCTATCCAAGATAACCTTACAAACTGGGGGGGGGGGGGGGGGACAGAGCAAAAATGAAAACAAAAACAGGGAACTCATTTAAAGGAACACAAAATCTCCTAGCCAATTCAGACTGATCTAGAAGTTTATTTATTGAGGTTTCAATAATCAATTAGAAAAGGTCATGTGGATTATGTTAAATTTTTGCTAGGCAGACACACCTTATCTCCATTGTTTGCTCTCGTCTCCTGAGAAATAGTTAACCGTTGTCCTTTACAAACCTTAGGAAGCGCTCCCTTGTAAGCTTTACAGACATAATGTTCCAAATTCTCATAATCCTGCATCATACAAATTGAAGCAAGGGTATCAAGCAAGGTACTTGTGGAATTCAAATTAGGAAGAATAATGCATCTGGTTCACATGATAGCTAATACACAGTACCATAATGATTTGTCACCAAACGTTTTTTGTTGTGTTGCAGCAGGTATTTGCTGCCCATGCTACACATGTATAAGGCCAAGCTAGCTGTCCAAATTATGCTTAAAAGAAAACAAACAATGAATTTGTGCACACTCACTACCTAATTAGTAGTACCTACTACCTTGCAATATCAAAAGCGTAGAACCATTATATTTCGAGTTCGATCTGGAGGTAGATATTTGATTTCAACTACTACTAGGTACTATAGCTTTGTTATTAAAAATGGAATTACAACAGAAAGCTCTTTAATTGAATTGAAGTACCTCCAAAAGTGTCTTTCCGTTTACGAGAACCCAAGGCACAAATTGGTGAGGTGGCTGAAGGGAGTTTGTTTCCTTCCCATATTGGAGCTCAAGCTACAAGGAATCCACAATTTCATCAGTTTTGCATCATGAAAGAGAAATCAACTGTTAAAGTTTACTAATTAAATCTAAAGTATATCCTAATAGCAAGTTAAATGTTCAATTGATTGTGTTTTCTTTTTTCTGTTTCCCACCGTACAATGACTCTTGTAATCTTCCTATATTGAAAATATGCGTTTGCTATTTAATGACCAACCTTTGTTAGCCATAAGTTATGAACACCAAATTATCTGGAGTTCTTTTTTTTCTTTAGTCAATTAATATACCTGCTGGCCATAACCACTGTTGTAGCAATTAATAACTGGTTCTGAACTCAGGCCAGTTGCTTGGAAGCATGATTCCCAACCATTCTCTTCGCGAGCCTCTACTGATTTCTCTACACATTGAATGAATGGGAAGTGCTGTTGCTGCATTGGGAAATTTAATAAGAAAAAAAAATTAGTGCCATGATTCTTTTGTACTTATTACTAATATTTACTTGGCAAAAATCTTAGGCCAGTGTTAAATACTAGTATAAAATTAACATTTCTGCGATGTAGGAAAGGTGAAGAAAAGGAAGCAAGTTACCACATCAGGCCAGACTTTAATTGCACAAGCCTCTATTGCATTTAGAAGGCATTCCCCTGCACCATGCTGCATTTAAATAAAAGTTGTATTTAAAAAAAAATTCTCTATGTAGTTAATTCGATGTTTTTTGGAAGGGAAGCCAATTAACTATTTAAAATTTGCTTGATATATTTGTCTTATTAAGAGAAATGCTATGGGAGGCTGCAGAAAGAATAAAATCTCCCATTTACCTTTTTTTTTTGTAAATATTAAAGACCATTAAAATAGTATTAATCTACCAATCCAGCCAGCAAGATGCTGACATTGTCTCACAAAAGTAGGATAGGTTAAACACAAAAAATGCCATAACTGTCTAATAAATGCTCTGCAGGAACATACAGCATTCCTGTTTTAGTATATCTAAAATGAGGTTTTGGCATCTCAGAGTTATCTATTTTTCCATCAGATTTGTAGAGAAAGACTGAAATGAACCCATGAGGGTGGCAAGAAAAAAGTCTTCTAGGGTTATTATCTTTAGCAAAGACTACACAAGCTGCCTTAAAAAAAAAAAAAGAAAAAAACAAACAAAAGGCTTAAAAAAGCAAATTTCATTGACTGTTCTTACCTGGCAAATAATGGAGCCGTCAGATGTGACAATTGCATTACCATAAGGAACGAGATGAAGATCAATGATCGAGATCAGACCATTTTGAAAGATGTTGGCAAGATTATTGACAATAAAACTGGAGCAGTAGGGACAGAGAGTCTCATAATATAGAGAAACAGAGACTTTATTACTGGCTGAAACAAGGGATGTGGTGAAACAGAGTGGAGAAAGCAGTAAAATAGTTGAGAGAAGAGAGATAAAAGACGCCATGAATAGGGAATTAAACTTGGGAGGAAGCTTAATTTTGAGATTTTGGCTCAGTGCTTTGCTCAACTCTAAAGCTATTCCTTTTTATGATCTCAAGATATCAGTATGTTTGGCACTTGGATTTGGGAAGCGGGAAAGGGAGATACCAGCAGTATCATATCCACTTTATGTAGATAAGAGTTTGAGTTTGAGGTATTTTATAATCCATATTTCTAAATGAAGGAATGTAGGCCCAGCTGCCAGCCCATAACCTCGGATTTATTTTATTGTACCTTCCAATTTTCCTGACGGAAAGATTCGGATTTGATCTAGTGGACCAATAAGCTTATGTACAAAATTACACCCTTTATTTACTTTTGTTTTTAGTATCATTACATTTGATCCTCATGATCGCCGTCATTATTAATTTTGTTTTATAATAAAAGATAGATACCTATTTCACAAATGTTTCTCTTTTGCTTTGGCTTTGCTTTTCACATCTTCACAAGTAAAGAAAAATTCAAAAGCCTATTATAAAGTTCAGAGGATTCTTTATCCAGTGAGTAGTTTTGCAACTCTTTTCACGCCAAAGTTACTTTATAGCACGGCAAGGAAGAATACAAACATTTCTTGGTATTCTCCAAATAGTTTAACAAAACTGTAATCTTCCCGTGACTTCAACAGATTTCAGCTCTCTTCATTAGGAAATTGATCTGCCAATGAGATAAATAATATTAACAAAATATGCCACATCATAGACCAATTGGATTCTCCACTCAGCTGAAAATCAGATGAGGAAATTTTATAAGAAATAAATATGTTGACATCCTATCCTTCTCCACTGATATATGTAATCATCAATTTATCTCAGAATTGAATTCAAGAGAAAGAGTGAGGAAGGCTCAAATCACTGATATATTCTCTCAACTGGAGTAGGTTCAAGACCAAAATCAATCTATTGCTTTGATAGCGTCTGACACCTCACCACCTACAACTCTACCATCACAAGAAAAAAAATGTTGAAATTTAATTGAGACAAACTGCAAAACTCAAGGGAACTAAATAAAATATTGAATTTATCAATTTAATTTTGACGGTAACATGTAACGAGAATCATCACAAACAAGTAATCTTGGACAGCCATTGTCTGGAAGAAGGGAATTATCACAAAGAAAGGCCTTGTCAAAAGATAAATAAGAAAGGAAATAAGGATTTAACACAGAAAAGAAAAAGTTTAGTCTGAAAAGTGTCAATATTAGATTGAAAAAGGTTGTGTGAAAAGTGAAAACAAAATTTAACGAAACTGAAAAAGGAATAATTTCTTCTATGGTTATGCCAACCTTACCGTCTGACAGGAATTTCTGAGTAGAGCTGTGGCCTTTTTAACAGAGTCAGACCAATGAGGAAAGAAATGCCACTCCTTGTGACAAATTCTCAGAGAATGAGTATCAATGCACATGCTATGTTCTCATTAAGGCAACCAATGATAATATAGAGATTGTTTTCTCATTGATGAAACAGTTGAAATTTAGCAGTAGATGTTACAACAAATGGCCAACATTTTTCAACAGTATTTTAGATTTACATTGGAGAATGTGATGTAAAATATGAACGCTGGCCCTTAATATAAAGTTTCTTTCTCTGCTAAGATTATGAATAACCAATACCATATCACACACATCAAAATTGTAAAATTGACAGTAAACTCCAATATATTGCATTTAGGTCTCCCCTTCACTGGCAATATAAAATTAGAGTCATTGTCATCATGTCATGGTTCGCGAGGGTAGCATGACTCTCTTGGTACTGCACTCCATGGCTGTCAGAAGACCGTTCACTATCCCGTTCACCGACGTTTATAACAATTCCTTCATCAAGATCCTAAAAATTTATTTTAAATAAAGCATAACATTTGACCAACAAGGTGGAGATCACCAAATTTTGGGAGTTTGAATTAGAGACACAAGTTAAAGAGAGTCTATTACCTCAGGATTTTTTCAATTGGTAATAGCTGCGGAGGCTAGGTGAAATGCAACGTCAGTACCACTAGGTCTATCAAGACCTGACGGAGCCCTGATTCAGGACTACCCAAGGCCAGGAAATGCTTTGTTTCCCCTCATCTCTACAGCGATCAAATGTAGTGTGCCACAGCACGTACCCAGGGAGACATTTCATCGAACAGTTCGCGTGCATTCCGAGATGCTTTTTTGAAATTTGTAGAATTATTTTGGAATCCGAACTTTTTTCTTTCTGGATATCCGAACTAGCGGCTTAGGGGCTTCAAATACCCCAAAAAATAATAATAATAAATAAATAAATAAAATAAAATCCAAGCTTAGAGCCTTAGACTATATTAAGAGGCCTGAATAGGTGGAAGCCTGATAGGAGAATACGAATTACGAAGAACGAATACTTTATTAGAGATAAAAAGCCCATCTGTCTGTCCAGGATAAAAAATTCAGCCTGCCTCGTAAAACACCACAAGGTATTTTCGACATTACCAAATTTCTCTCCGTTTTTATCCTTGCGTCCTTTATGTGTGTGTGTTGTTTGTTTTTACCCATTTTTAGCACAAGTTATCGCTTTTCTTTCGTCAATAAGTTTGTACGAAAATGTATCACTTTGTTAGATAGGAACAATTTGTCGTGTAATGGGAAAAATGTTGCTCTCTAGTCTGAGTAGTCTCTAGTACATTTTGGGCCACAAATTCAAGCACGTCAGGTACTTGCCATCTTGTGTTGTGGGGGCAAGCCTACTAGATCTTGTAATTGCTCATCAGTCATCAATAATTGTTTTCAATGAAAGCATGTGACATCGGACTTATGTGTTGATGGGGACTTTCATCTTTACACCACAGATAGCGTTTTAGTGAAAGACTTCGTTTCAGACTTTCAGTACGGCTATAAATTAGATCTTTCAAATCCAAGCACTATATGTGAATAAAACACACCAGATTAATTACAAAAGGAAGTCGCCATTTATGTTCATAAAAGCACAAACTACTTACTGGAAATTATTTCTCTGAAAAGACCTTGCAATATTGCAACCACCAATTTGGAATAGTGATTCCTTAAGTTGTTATCAGATCAATCCTTTGCTCTTCAAACTCTCAACTGTATCCCTGAGTGCTTTGTCAATGGAAGTAAATTCAATCCCTAGATTGATCAGCTTCTTTGATGGTTTCTCGGCTCTCACCAACCATGTTTGTTTGTCCTCGAGAGCTCTGATCATATACAATGGATATCATAATAAAACAGTATACAACCTCTGGTTGTTCAAGAGAATTAAATTATGTGTGACTGAAAATTTAATTATTTTGCTGGTACACTAATGGCTGTTTGATTAAAATGATCTATATTTGCAAATTGACACTATTATGTATAAAAAAATTACCTCTTAACTGGATATTCTGGGAAGAGCTCTGCAACTTTGTCTACAAAATCTGCCCAGCGAATGATCGACTCCTCACAAAGATGCCGACCCTTTGCTGATGGATTCTCATAAAGCAGAATCATACCTCTCGTCACGTCTCTAACATCGACACAGCCGATAAAAAGATTTTTCAAATCCAGCATTGTGTCAAGTTGTACACCTGCCATATTAACATCAAGTGTCCAAATTAATTGGGTTGAGCACATAGTATTGTGTACAATAAGCCGCAGACAGTATGCAAAATTGTGATGTAGTAAGGTCTGTATAAACCTTGTAGAACATGAACTAATGCTTTGATGCTTGTTCCAAGTGAAGAAGGAAGAACAGGGCCTAAAACCATCCCGGGATTGATCACCACCATCTCCAAACACTCGTTTTCAGCAAATTCCCACGCGGCCTTCTCTGATAGGGTTTTTGATAAATTGTACCAAAGCTGTCCCAACAACATGCAATCAAGCACAGGAAAAGAATAACACATCCAATTATGCAGAGTAGCAGTGCTTATTAAGTTCTGGTGCATGACATGACTAGCAAGTACCGACAAAGAAACCATGGTAATTGCTTGTTAGGTTGTTATATATTAAAATCTGATACAAAAAACAGATCAAATGGTCCTGGTACTAAGTACATGCACACCTCATTCTTTTTAAGGGTTTCCACGTCACCCCAGCAATCCTCCGTTATGACTGCGTCGACAGGCCAGTGAGGATTAGGAGCCATGGCAACAGTTGATGATGTCAGAATCACACGCTTGATACCACAATCTTTTGCTGCTCGAAGCACATTCAGTGTTCCTTGCACCGCTAGTTCTACTATGTCCTTCTGTATTTTTCAAAATTTTAAGTTAGAGGAATATAAAAAACCCAGTTACAAAGAAAACTTTTTTTAAACAAACATATTTGCAGAAGAAAGAGCATACCTGAGGATCTTTTGCAGTGAGTACAAAAGGAGATGCCAGGTGGAATACTCCATTTGTTCCCTTGATAGCATTGTAAATAGAGGTTGGATCCAATAGATCTATCTGGAACAGATGAAGATGAGATGCCGCACCATCAATGACTTTTAAGTGCTTTGTTTCACCATCATCATCTGTAAGAAACAAAAACTATTTGATAGTGGGAAAGAAGCCACATTTACACAACAAAAGACAGAACAGCCTTTTAATGTTATCATGGCGGTACAACCAGGCCATGTATAGGTTATAGAAATTCAATTTTCTAGATTTCCCTTGACTGTCGATTGTAATCCATCAGTAGAAAGATGGCATTGGTATGTATTGTGAGTTTTTTATGCCAGACACAGAATTTACATGGTTATCCCATAGAATACAGCCAACCAAAAACAGTGATGTGCCACAACCTTGCCGGTAACATGAATAAAAAAAAAAGACATGCAAGAGGGGAGTACAGATGAGTCGGAATTATACAGAAGGAGTGTCAAATTTTCAGTTCTGGATGTCTTCTGAAGATATTCATGAACTCCCTAAACAATGTGATTCTCCTTGGACATTCTTTTATCATGCTTTTGTGTATTTTATTTCATGCACTCAAACTGTTCGATGAAAAGTTTCATTGATAGTTACTATTTTCTTGAGTGTGAACCATTCGCCCAACAATTTGGCACTATATTCTTGATGAATCATCAACTATATATTTAATTTTTTGTCTATTTTTTTATCATTAATGTAAGGAAGATTCTGAATGAAATTAGAAAGTACTGTGCGGTTCTGCATACCGAGATTTTGCACAGTTGCATGCACGGTGTAGCCACGTTCCAGTAGGTCGCGTACCAGCCATGAGCCGATAAAACCACTGGCACCAGTAACACAAACAACTTTGCTTTGATCTTTAGTCGCCATTTCTTGTTCACTCACTCCAAAGTTACTTGCTTGGTTGTGTTTGGATGAGCCGGAAATAGGAAATAAGAATAAGGAATAAGAGCCCTTATTCCTATTCTTATTCTTGTGTGCTTATTCTTATTCTTGCTTTGGATGTGTTTCTCTTGTACCCTCTCTCTCTCTCTCTCTCTCTCTCTCTCTCTTTCTGTGGATTTCAATCAACCTCCACTTCTGCATTTAAGACTTAAGAGTTAAGAGCAACAGCCAACAGGACAGTTATTATCTGTCATCTTTGACTATATGGAACTAGTTTGGTTCTCTGTGATTGCCTCTGTGCTATAATCTGTGTACACAGAATTAGTGGAATGCTTTTGCTAGCAAAACAGAGTATATTTCAAATTTTTATATACACATCCAATTAAATATCTTTAAAGTTCAAACTTCAAAATTCAATTATGTAACCAATTTTATTTTTTATTAAAAATATTCTTTCGTCCTTTTACTCGTTGTGAAATACAAAACTTGTAGATAAATGATGTTATATTTATTACCGAGGTCAAAGAGTTGTGATACAATTTTTTTTTATATATAAAAAGACTCAATTTGATATTATTACAAGTTTCTTCTATGTTAGTTAAAAATTGTCAGCTAATCGTTGGGATGTATGCTAAGATAAGGCTTGGATGTGTACCGTTAACCATGATTTGTTGAGGATGCCGTATAAGTATGATAAGAGTTTTAAGCGATAAAATTTCAGAAATTATTTCCAACATGCTTCAGCTAGCTGAAACTAAACAATATTTAATCCAATCAAGCTGGGCCTAAACTAATTATTTTTGTTAGAAAACAAACACTAACAATATAAGCGCCTTATATATGCCTGGAAATTTCTGATGAAAAGTACTTTTCGACTTCGCAAATGAAGAGATAATAACAGCATATCCCGGGCAGAAGATTTCTCTGTTCGACAGAGTTTCATAACATTATTATAAATGCCAATGAGCATTTGAAATAAAAAAAATCACACATTTAACAGGAAATTGTTCGGATATTGTCATGCTAGTTAACTTTGAGAAAGAGCAGGGTATTAAGCAATGGTTGGACGCATTACAAGAGTCCCTTGTTCTTCATACTTGCAACCGTATCATTGATGCTTTTGTCAAATGGAGTGAAATCAAGTCCCAACTCAATGAGCTTTTTTGATGGTCTCTCAGCCCTCACTAAGCAAGTTTGTTCGTCCTTTACAATTCTGCATATAAAAACAAAATACAGTTGTATGAAAGACACAACTATTATGACCTCACAGTCACAAGTCACAACAATAACGACAGTTGCGTAGTTTGTAGCAGTACACAATCAATTTTAGCTAATTGGGCATGGTCCCTCTATCATTAAAAAAAAATCATTTCAGTTAGTATCCTCTGAAGTCTCACTTGGTTCAAAAGAAACCGACGGCCGTTGATATTCATAAGTAAATATAAATACTTAAATTGACAAAAAAAAAGATTGACTAATGGTAAGAGGTCAAATTAATTCCCCATCCCCCCCACCTCACCAAGAGTTTAAATTTCCTTGTAGTTAAACACTGGATGACCAAAACTATGAGAAATTCCTTCCACTAATGATTTGGTTGCCATTAATGATCTTGAATAAAAAAAAAAACTTCATTTATCCATTTTTTTTTTTACCTTTGAACAGGAAATTCTGGACAAAGTGATGCACACTTATTAACAACGTCGGCCCAACTTGCAATGGACTCAACACACAAATACCGTCCCTTCGCAGAGGTCTCATATAGCAGTATCATACCCCTTGCCACGTCTCTAACATCTACGCAGCCAATGACCACCTTGGACAAATCCATTTGGATACCTAAACAAAAATTGTGCAAATAAAAACTAGATTATTTATAAGTTTTTTCTGGCACATGGATGGATAGCTTAATTGCTAAACTTTTAAAATAATGTAATTTTTGCTGTCTGGCTTTCTCTTTCGCAGTTTATCACGGTTCAATTGTGTATAAACTTTGTATATTTCATTAATTTGATTTAATAAAATTTCTCATACGTACGTGTGGTTATACCACTCTACCTTCAATAAAAGAGAAGTTGGTTCTCCAAAATATATATACAAGGAAACAATGAAATACTTAGTCTAAGTGTTCAAAACAATGTCTTGGAATTGGATTGACAAACCTTGGAGAAGATGAAGAACTACTTTGACGCTTAATCCAAGCGAGGGTGGGAGGATGGGTCCCAATGCCATTGCTGGATTAATTACGGCCAATTCTAAACCCTCCTTATCAGCAAAATCCCATGCAGCCTTTTCTGCCAGGGTCTTCGATAATGGATACCACAACTGACATAGATTTTTTTTTTTTTTTTTTTTTTTTTGTAAAGATTCAATATGGGACTACACTATTATGTTCAATTTAAAATTGAATTAGAAACACCAGTATCAAATTTATTTTAACAAAATTTTGCAATAAAATACACAAGGCTCTTACTGGATCTGCCTATTGTACCATATATATTCTGCCAAATTAATATTCAGCCGTACCTCATGTTCCTTGAGAGTGTCAATATCTGCCCAACAATCTTCAGTTAATGGAGCATCAGTCGGCCATTTGGGGTTAGGATATATTGCACTTGTTGATGATACCAGAACTACTTTGATTCCACAATTTTTTGCACCTTGGAGCACGTTAAGTGTACCTTTGATTGCGGGATCCAGAATTTCCGTCTTCATGATTAGAAAAAGTAAAAGAAAATGTTAGACATATTATTAGTATCTAAATAAAGGTAATTAATATCAAATTGAAAATGAAAATTGAACCTGAGGATCTTGTGTTTCAAGTATGTTGGGGGAAGCAAGGTGAAAAATCCCATCAGTACCCTCTATAGCCTCGAGAATTGAGGTTGGTTCCAGTAGATTTAATTGAAATAGACGGAGGTGGGACGGTTCACTATCCATAGCTTGTAAGTGCTTTGTCTCAGCTTCATCCTCTGCAAGGAAGATAACATCATTTGATTTCTCTAAGAAAGACTAGTATCATAATTTTTTATTTTCTTTTTAATCTTTTTATATTAGAACAGAGAACATGATCAATGATTACCGAGGTTTTTAACTGTCGCATGTACAGTGTAGCCTTTTTCAAGGAGTAACTTCACCAGCCATGATCCTATGAAACCGCTACCACCCGTCACACATACACATCTCCTTGCGTCTTTTGTCGACATGTTTTGTTCTTCTCCCTCTTTGAAGCTTGTTAGTGCCTTCTCTGTTTAGACTTTAGACCCAAATGCAACAAAAACAGTTAGCAGATTTTTTTTTTTTCCCACGTAACTTGTGATATGTGGTGTTGAACTGTTGATAGCGGTAGGGCCTCCGAAATTCCTGTGATATTTTTCAAACAGTCTATTATCATGTCATCGCATGGAGTTGCTATCGAAGTAAATACAAAACTTGACAATTCAATTCGGCAACTTAGTCTAATCAATAATTAAACCGTACGTGTATATATATGATCTCAGGGACAGACCAAGGTTCATTTCGACATGATCAGAAAACTAGCATCATTTCGACATGATGTATATATTTAAACCGCAAGTAGAGATGTAGATCCCGGTAAGATTTACATATCAATACAATATTATAAAGTACATTTTATCTTAGTTATCCCCTCAACAGGACATATTTCTTACTTATAGATGTCGTAACTTCAAAAGCTTTTTGTTAATTTTGGCAGCATCATAAACTTTTTATCTATTAATTCAAGAGAAGTCGAATAGCATTGAAAATGATTTATGTTGGCATCCTCTATATTTTCCATAAGAGTAAAATTCAAGACCCATAACCTTTATTAAGTCTGTCAACGAAACTCATTACCTGATTACTGTATCCATTCCTATCAGTCAAGTACTTAATAGGTTTTCTTTTCCTCATCGGTAAAGAGTACACAAAAATGTATTTTTTATTAAATTATCCAATATATAATATTACGGGCAAGAGCGACATCATACCTATTACACACTATGGGTAACTTTTAAATACAGAATCTTAAATAATTTTTATTTATCGATTAAATTACATCATAGTGTTTGTAATGATCGATGGTTGGGAATTTGTCTATGTCACCGTCTCTAATGTTATTGCCTAACTATTAGTTGATATTTTCTGGAATAATGAGACCAAACAAATATAAAATCTTTGTTATGCTTCATGGTATTGTGTACATATTGCAGTTATATTAGTTAATTTACTTATTTGCAATTTATCACACTGGGAATATAAATGTTATTATTTATTACCTGCTAGCTAAACAGTTAAGGGTCACAGAAACCACTTCTTGAAAGGTATATATATTAAACTCTCTGGGACTGTTTGGATTTTCCAAGGAATTTGGAAAATTTCATCTTCCTACCATAAATTTATTATAAACAATCCAAACTTTTTATAAAATTACACACTTTCCAATAAATTTATTTCTAAAAATTGTAACTTTTCCAAATTCCCCAAATTCCTAAGCGATTCAAACGACCCCTCTATCTGGCACATTCCATATTCGTTGACATCTCTCACCATGATCTTCTTGATTCGAGGGATTATTTTGGAGCCCATAATCAGCCGAGGATCTTATTCCTCCCCGCTTTATTCGTCTTTTTTTTTTTAAATAACAAGCCGTAGGGCAACTTTATTCGTCACATCTCATTCTAGCAAAGAATTTAAGATTTGCATAATCGTAATTAAGCACCGTATGCACCGTACAGTTAGGCCTGTCAACAGTCAATAAAATACGGTACGATACGGGTACTTTTATATCCGTACTGTTAAAATTTTCTTTATCCATATCTTATCTATAACCATTAAAAAATCACTTTATTCTTACCCTATCAGTACCCGTTAAGTATTAATGATAAGGATAGGATAACAATACATAATTGATAATAATAATATTATTAATTTTATAAAAAAATATATAATGTGGTAAATAAATAACAAAAAATAAATATACGGATAAAATACAACATTAAGATAATAATTTAGTTATAATAAAAATCGTGAAATTTATCTCATGTCAATTGACATAAAAAAATTATACGACTAATTATATATTATAATAGAATAGAGTGCAAATTAATTTTTTCAACAACATAAATAAATTTTGATGAAGATTGAAACTAATATTATTTCTTACGAAATATGTTAATAATATGATTATATATACATATATATTTGTAAAAATTTACTCGTTAGACAATAGATATGAAATAGCTCTTACCCACACTGATAAGTTAACGGAATTTATTTTTACCCATATTTATTAGTCTAACGAAAATAAAATCTTATTCATACCCGCCTTTATCAAATACCGTACAAATATGATAAACAGACAAATAAGTTTCATTGAAAACCTACGTACAGTAGATCACAACAGGAGAAGTGAATGTTGCAGCTAATATGATTTATGTACAGCTCACCTTTCAAAGACACAGGTCGAGGGAAACCGCATAATTTGTGATATTGAAGCAAAGCAATTTGGGTATTTATCGAGCAGGCTATGGGCATTATACATAACTGTTTATTAAATACAGCTTCTCTATCAATTTGGGTATATTTATAAGAGTAAGGTTCTAGTGCCACCATTTTAGTTGTCACAACTTCACATTTAATCAATATTTGAAAATTTTAAAATTAAAATGTTAAATTCAAACCGTTGATCTTGTAAAATATAACAAGCGATGTGTTTTTATATAAATTTTATAAAATTTAAAATTTATTTAATACTCGATCAAATGGTCAACAAATGAACAAATCTGGTTAACTATGACTGATTAATTCTAATACGTTTATCGTTTAATCACTTAATCAAGTATCAAATTAACTTTAAATTTTATAAAACTTATATTAAAACGCATCGCTCATTAAATTAAATAAGATCAACGGTTTAGATTCGGCGTTTGAATTTTAAAATTTTTAAATATTAATTAAATATGACGTTGTGACAATATGTGGCAACCAAAAGTGGTGGCACTAGAATCTTGCTCTATTTATAAATCAATTCAGATATTATAGATAATATTGAATCATATGAAATCAACTTAACTTTTTTTACACTTGTGAAATAGAGCTACATACACCAAACAAAAAGTGGAAAAAAAAATTATATAATCAAGCTACAACAAAACATGAGAATCGCATCATCTTAAGAGAGGCTGAAGACGCAGCTGAGCTGTACTCTTTTTGGATCTCTCATTGGCTGACAACATGTCGCCGCATAATGTTACCATCCAGCTGTCGGCTTGGAGCATGAATACCGACCCTGCTTTTGGCACAACTGAAAGAGCAAGTATGATTAAGTTTTGGGCCTATATGCACAAGGGACCGAAATGGGTTAAAATATAAACTTCTGGAATGAAAAAAAAACAATTACCTTTGAATTTATTGTTTTGTGAAATTATACCAAAAGTTTCTGTTGTTTCTCTAATCATAATACCAGCAATGCCCACATAGCTTATGGTTTTGCTTTCAACCACTGAAAAAGCACCAAGCATGAAAAAATTGTTAGCCACTGCATAAACTAGTCAATAAATTTGTCACACACTGAATTGCAGCGATTGTCTGAGGGGTTGAAGGAAATGCAGAAGGTATGGAGATGAATAAGGGGCTGGAGAATGTTACAAAGGGGTTTGACTGGGTCAAACCAGCTATAACTGACACCCCAATTGAAACGGAGGGACAGGAAGAACTGACAGGTGGGGCATTAATTGTGAAGCACTGTAAAATGGGCCAGGGACATTACTTCTTAACTCCGTTAATGAACAGATTGTTCACGAGGAGCTGACACATGGCTGAGGACCACTGAAGCCTGATAATGCGACAAAGAAGAATTCACAGTGCGGAGGAGAGTGAAATTAGCATTGTAAATTGTTGCTTTTTACTATTAGGTCTTTTGTTAGGATTATAAAAGGGGATCATAGAGAGGAATTAGGGTTTTCAAGCGATATCTCAGATCTGCAAAACACTTATCTCATTTTATCTCTCTATTTCCCCCATTCATTCCAGTTTTCTTTCAATTTAGCTGAACTTTGATATCTTGTAAGGACAAATAACCGAATATTGTTTCAATTCAGTTGTTTCTTATTCAATCACCAATTCCCTTTTTTCAATTTAGTCCAATTGTTTGTATTTTGTGCCAATTTGAGGAAAACCTAATCAGTTGGTCTGGAAAACTGAGGTCAAGCATCTCAGCACATTTCTAAACCAGCTGCTAAACCCAAGATTATCGTGACAAAATTATAAAAATTGTTTGCCTGCAGGTTATCTGCTGCATGACCAATTGAGGGTTCAGTGGACAAAAAATGGGAAAACAATGCTATACTAGACTACTTGAAGTTACAAAGTACAACAGCAGTACCCGACCTAGTATAATAACCAATACAAGTCATCTTGCAAGAAAAACATTTTTTCACCCTTTAGTGATGGAAATGGCTCACATGTCCTATTCATATTGACCTCACTGGGACTAGAATCCTAGACCTCTTGGAAGTCAAATTTTACTACCTTATCACACTACCAATTAGATTCAAGAAAAACAAACATTTATTTTATGAAGTAATAAATCAATTACCTGAAAGGAAAGCACCATGTAAGTCTGCTGTGAGGAGTCGTTCAGTTAATTGTTTTTTCCTGATTCATGAAACATTGAAAAAAGCGAATAAATGAAGCATCATTTTCAGTACTGAACCAATATCCGAAGTACCAAATACTGACCTAAACTTAAAATTGCTATAATGCACAAAGATGAGACAAAGCTACTTGATATAGGAAATAAAAGCATCAATGGTATAGGAAACTAACCCAGCATCTTTTACAAGTTCACATATGTATTCTTTCCACATTGCATGCATCGGCTTAAATCGCTCAAAGCTGAAAAATAAAACAAGTCAATTAAAAAAAAGTGAAAGACAGACTGATACTAACAAATAACAATTAAGCAAGCATATGATATATATATAACTGAACAAGTTTGGCAATAGGATACTAACTTGTGAAACTCCTCCGAAAAAATAAATGAACCACACTGGCGATGTTGTTTCATTGACATATGATTCCGGGACCGTTTTGAGTGGCTCCTTAGGGACTTGGCCCGAGCATTGGCCAAGCTGTTGTCATCCTTTGATATAAAATTATCCAAAAGAACCCAATTTTCTTTCTTTATCTTTTTAACCCCACTCATAAAACCACCACTTTCATCTCCTTTTCGCATTATGTCCACCAAAACTTTCTCTACAGCATCCCTTCTATTTGGATCCTTCAACAATAATAACAGAGCATTAAGTTAGAATAATACTAAGAGATTATAATCTCAGCCTTTCATATATAAATATTACCATAGTGGCACCTTGAAAAAGGCTTTCATGAACAGCTTCTGACAACTCAGAGTAAATCGGATGGTTTTCTCCATCTGAAGGTTAAAATAACAAAAAAACATCACAATGGAAAAAATTAAATTATAAACTGTTCCAATATGTGCGCTAAGCTGCTAATAGGAGAACTAACCAAAAGAGTGAGAAACTTTCTCTCGGAGAGCAGAGCCAGATGAGAGCATTGATTTTCCTATCAAATTTAGTCACCAAAAAAAAAAAAAAAACTTAAGACTCTGCAATAGTGCATTTTTTAAACTATATAAAACAAACTGAAACATTGCTCTCCATGTACCATACCTTTCTGGATGGAAGGTAATTGAGGAGGGGTCGAGGGGTTTCGGAGGTCCTTATCGGATGTGTTAGACTTAAATTGGTCAACAGGGTTTAGTTCCGCCTTGGCAACTGCAAATCTTCGCTCAAGTGCATCAAGTGCACGCTTTTTCTGGTAAGAGGCAGGCATTGTTTCTGTTGTCATGGTCAATTAGCAGCTAGTCAAACTAGGAACCTGAAAGAATTGTACACTACCAGCTAATAAGAAGGTTTGCAAAAGATTTCAACAGGATAAAAAAATTAAAACTATTACGAATTAACTGTAATTATATTGATTCTCCACTATATAATTAAGCTATAGCATTTTCTAAATTAAGGAAAATATACAAATGTAAGAACTGATTTTGATTGAGAACAGTTATTGTGTCATTGAGCAAATGTGGAACAGCATGCCTTTAGGTATCTTGGATGAGTGAAGACTGGAGAGGAAACACAAGGAAAGGAGAGAGAGCCAGAGAGGTGGAGGTGGGTTGTCGCCAGTCGGCCAAGCCAGAAGAGGCGGAGGATAATCGAAGGTGTGGAGGCGCGGTTGATTGGGACTTGGGGTGAGCCAGCGCGGAAATCCTTACTAGTTACTACCATCCCATCCGACAGGGAACGCAACCCTCTTGTCGCCTCTAGGTCCAGCGCGCAAAGCCCAATTTGTTCCCCTCGCTCTGGTTTCTGAGAGAGAGACGGCCCAACGGGTTTTATTCTCGTTAACGGGTCCAATATTGTCGGGTTTGAACCCGTTTGATTCCTCTCGGCGTTTCCGATGATCCGATCACCGTAAGTCATGAGACCGGATTCTATAGCTTTGTGCGAGGATGGAGAAGACGGATGTGTGCTTTATTTTCGTTGCGCAACCTTCATTTGATGGGGCGCCACTATATTACTGCCTTACTGGTGGTATATGAGTTTGTACTTGGTACTCGATAGGGTTCAGATAGGTCAGAAGTGCTAAATTCTCATCGAATGAAGCAGCTTAGCAGTCTTAGAAGTAGTGTTCTCCAATCTTACGTGTGGTGTCGTGTCAAATATGATCGTATATTCGTATTAAACTTTCGTATCGTGATGTGTTGATACAAATTACTTTTTTAATCGTGTCGTGCTAAGTGGTGAAAAGAGGCAACACAACACATATTTTGACATGATACGATTGACACGATCGTGTCGTGTCGTGTTAGCCGTGTCAAGTCGCGTCAGAAATTTATCTTTAATTTTTATAAAAATTCAGTAAAAATTATTAAAATTGAAAAAAAATATTGTCACGATTTATTTAAATATTTTACAAATTCAATATATATATATCACTATAAAATTTTTGATATATTTTTTTAACGAATTAATTGATAATTTTATATTTTTCTAATGCATTTGTTTATTTTTTAACATATTTAAAAAAAAATATTAATAGAAATTTAAATAAATTTTTTTAAAAATTACGATTATAAACAACTGATCAATAATATATAAAAATAATTTAAATAATATTTCAAATATAGTTTAAAGGACGAAATATTTATGGTTTATTAACTATGATGCTATATTTGATAATATTAAAATTCAATTCGTATTGTCGTGTCATGTTCGTGTCGTGTTGCGTGTTAAATCGTGTTGTGTCGTTCGTGTCGTGTTAGTTCGTATTCTTTAAGGTATAAATATTTTTTGGCACAATTTCGTGTGTGTATCTCAATTATGCATAGTGCCGCAGATTTAAAATCATACATTGTCATAAATTGATACTCTACATGTACTCAAAATATCAGGCGAGGTCTTACAAAAGAAGTAACTAATATTACTTATATGTAGTTCATTTAAGAGAGTAACTAATATTAATAAAGGAGTAAATATTTAAGTATAAAGAAATAACTAGTAAGTACAAGAAAGTAAGTAACTAATATTTATTTATATATAGTTCATTGAAGACGGTAACTAATATTAATGAGGGAGTAAATATATTCCATAAAGGAGTATATAACAAAGATGAATAATTATAAGTTACTTTGTTATCTTTTTTAGTGTAGTTATCTTAGAATAAGAGAGTAAATATATTTGTGTAATGGTGTATGTACTAAAGATGAAAAATTATCAATTATTTTGTTATCTTTTTTATAGCGTAGTTATCTTAGAATAAAGGAGTATATACTATAAAGGAGTAAATATATTATATAAGGGAGTATAAACTAAATATTAATAATTATTAATTATTTTTTAATCTTTTCTTCGTAGTGTAGTTATCTTAAAATAAAAGAAGTAAATATATACTATAAGGAGTAAATATATTGAGATGGGTTAAAATCAGTCATAACTGACGGATGCAACCGTCAGTTACAATCAAATTTTAATTTCGAGATTCTAACAGTCAATTTGAATCGTTCAATGTATTCTACATATTGAAATCTCGTTAGAGACCAAATTTTACATTTTTCTGATTTTATTTACTATTTTTTTTTGGATTTTTAAAAATCATAGTTATTGAAGGGTCCAAATTGTTTAGATTAAATTTTGTAAAATATCAAACAAATACTAAAAATTTTCAGAAAAATAAAAAATTTTATCGCCAACGAGATTTTAATATGGAGAACACATTGAACGATTCGGATCAACTGTTAGAATCTTGAAAATTGAGATTTGATCGTAGATGACGGTTGCATCCGTCATTCATGGCTGTTTTTAGCCCATCTCAAGTATATTTGTGTAAAGATGAAAAATTATCAGTTACTTTGTTATCTTTTTTATAGTGTAGTTATTTTAGAATAAGAAAGTAAATATATTGTGGAAGGGAGTATATACTAAAAATTAATAATTTTTAGTAACTTTGCTATCTTTTCTTTATAGTGTAGTTATCTTAGAATAAGAGAGTATATACTAAAGATTAATAATTATTAGTTACTTTGCTATTTTTTTTCTTTGTAGTGTAGTTATTTTAGAATAAGGGAGTAAATATATTATGTAAGAGAGTATATACTAAAGATTAATAATTTTTAGTTAATTTGTTATCTTTTCTTTGTAGTATAGTTATCTTATAATAAAAGAGTATATACTAATTAAAGATTAATAATTATTAGTTACTTTGTTATTATTTTAGTGTAGTTATCTTAGAATAAGGGAATAAATATATTGTGTAAGAGAGTATATACTAAAGATTAATAATTATTAGTTACCTGACTATCTTTTCTTTGTAGTGTAGTTATCTTAGAATAAGAGAGTAAATATATTGTGGAAAAGAGTAAGAGTAAGGTTCTGCTACCAACATTTTGGTTGCCTCCAAATGTCAATATTTTACTATTAAGTTATTTTTCAAAATTTAAAATTGAAGCGTTAAATCCTAACCGTTGATCTTATTTAGTTTAACGAGCGATGCGTTTTCATATAAGTTTTGTAAATTTTGGAATTTATTTAATACTCGATCAATAAATATAAAAACAAATGAACCTTGTTAACTATGATAGATTCGTTCTAATACGTTCATATTTTAGCATTGATCGAGTATCAAACAAATTATAAATTTTACAAAACTTATATGAAAACGCATCGCTCTTTAAACTAAATAAGTTCAACGGTTTGGATTTAACGTTTGAATTTTAAAATTTGAAAAATAACTTAATATTAAATGTTGACATTTAGGGACAACCAAAATGTTGGTAGCAGAACTTTGCTCAAAGAGTAAATATATTGTGTAAGGTAGTATATACTAAAGATTAATAATTATTAGTTGCTTTGCTATCTTTTTCTTTGTAGTGTTGTTATCTTAGAATAAGAGAGTAAATATATTTGTGTAAGAATGTATATACTAAAGATTAATAATTACTAGGTGGGTAGCAGCGGCTTCGCCGCTATATGTTTAGCATTTTACTTTCTAACACATTGTTTCTCAAATTATAGAAAAAATAATCCATTTATTCTATGACTCAGCAAACAAATTTCAACCGGATAATTAAAGAATTGAATATATGGTACGATGTTTTCTAGTAAAGCTTCTAATAAAATGCAGGATGGACAAATATTGTGAAGAAAAATTAATGCTAAAATAAATTTAAAAACATGCAATAGTTTTTACATTAACAAAATCTGGTTTCCAAACCCTTTGTTCTGACCTCACTTGCCAATTCAGTACTTCACGCAAAAAAGGGTTTTCAATTTTTATATGTAGAACTTGTGCATCAAAATAGCTATTTCCTTTTAAATAAAATAATACAATAGCTACACAGTATATCTCTTTTCCAAATTGATATACCATGTCAGTCCTTTGTTATGAGACCTTGTTCTCAATAGAAATGTAGTGTCAGCAAGTATGCAAGATGAATTATATATGTTTGTTATTTATAAGAATCTCACCAATAGTACATCTTCACTATATATATAAAACCATCTTCAAGTTGTTTGATTAATTCCAGAAAGTAAAATAGTAATATCTAGTTGGTAAGCAAAATTGAGCTTCAATAATTTCAAATTTGTACCTAGTTTATCTTCTATGAAATCAGGTATTAATTATTTTTCCACTGTCCCTGAATCAATGCCAATTTGCTTAGAGAAACAATTGATCAATGAAGGCCCAAGCAAGATTACTGTTTTCCAGCTTTAAACCTAGTTTAGCCATGACTAAACCTTAATTCAGGTTCTAGTAGTTTACTAAAAATGAATTAAAGGATAAAAATAGATGTCAAGAAAAATTTGGTTTCCATTCTCATGGTCAAATTTGTGCATCAAATCTTAAATTGACATTAATTTAATCAACATTGAATCATATTACCCTAAAATACAATTAAAATTCTTCTTCAAAGAAGGAAAGAAGAAAAAGAAAACTTCTTCAGAGAGGGGGAAAAAAAGAAAAAAAAAACAGAAGAGACATAAAAAAGTATAGGGTGAAGTAAATCAAAATTCTTACTTGATATCATATGCTAAGCCATCCAAATCAATGTCATCAAGCTGAAAAATGGCAGGGTTATTGATAAAGGCGATGCTTGATTGACATCTGCTTGAAGATAACCCTTCAAAAGACATTTCATCATATAATAATTAACTAATACTAATGTAAATGAAACTGAACACTTAGCTGGCCGTTTCTGAACACCTCTCGCGAAACGCTCATGCTGTTTCGATTCCTAAGTGAATCAAGTACCCTTGTCTTACCAATATTTTCCTTATCCCCGATGAGCTTGATGATAAGGACAATGTCAATTTGCTATAAAGTGAGTGTTATGGTTGGCTACTGTGTATTGAAGCTCATATGTATATCATGTTCACTCCCCTTATATTATCTACATTTGTAGTACTGAAAAATATAAAGATAAAGGAAAAAAAAAACATAAATCTCATAGTCAATCTAAAAAAATTTGTTGGACTATTCAAAATACTGAGGTGAAACATAATATCTCACAAATATGTAAATTTACTCTTACCAAAAATAACCCATACGACCACAACAATAAAAAACTCTGCAAAAGAAAAGGAGAAAAAAAATACCGCTTTGAACCATAGTTGGGTATTTGGCCAAATTGCTTATACTTATACAAAGTTGGTAGATACCTTCAGCTCTTTTATCTCATTAAGCACAATGCTTTATGAACATTAGCGAAGAAACAATATAAATATAATGAAAAACAAAAGAGAGATGCAAAATTGAGAAAAAATAAAAAGAAAAAACTATTTACAATAATAAAAATTGCAATGTGTAAATTTACTACTTGATATTAATTAGTTGGTCAAGAATGAAATTCATAACAAATACTAATAATCAGCTTATACAAATATAATGAAAAAGGAAATTTTCTATTTCTTAATTTCTGCCTTAATAATTTTCTGGGTACAAACACTAATTTCTAACCATTGTTTAATTCTACCCACAATAGATTCTGATAAATTCCAGAATTGTACCCTACTAATTTACATGAAACAATTCCCAAAATACCCTTGTTAGCAATAGTAGTTTTTTAGTACCAGGTATACATCTTCTAAAGATTGAAGGTTCAGCATCTTTGGGACAGCCTTTATTCTACAATCTTGAGTCATAACTCATCATGGCTGCAGACCAAGACAACAAAGACACAATCAAAGAACAAAATGAACTGTAAACACAGTATTTGAACCCTAATGTACAGGATAGCCAATGCAGTACCAGTTCAACACCTAATTCCAAGTGAAGAACTCAAAACTACAATATGATCTCAGCTACCTACAACATATCATTACGAATATACGGAAGGCTCAAGCGATTGAAATCCCATATTCCTCCCTTTCAAACTCCTCCTGCAAAAGAAAAACAAACAAAAACAACAATCCCATTGTTAGATGATCTATGACTGTCATAATTTCAGCATTTTCAAATATACTGCTGAAAATATTATCTCATTTGAAGTATACATTTGGTTTGTCTCATATTCAGAACTAAAACTGAGATAGTTTGAGCTATTGGAAAGCAATAAAAACCACTGTCGAGTTAGTGCATGGAGTGTTCCACTAAATACTTGTAATTTTGTTCAATGTTCATTTGCAGTAACCAGAACTGTGTTTATATGCAAAAATGGCAAGACATAGGCGTGATTTGAAAAATAAAAGAGAAACTTCTCTTAGAATACTGGAAGGAGAATAACAAAACCTGACTAAGAGCAATTGATGGTCGGAACTTCCCAACTAAACTGGTGGCAGCATGGTCAGCCAATTCCAAGATCCTGAAGAAACCAAGGATATGGTCGATTCTATAAGCGGTGAAGTATTTCGTCATCTGCAACACCAAAGGTATTCACTTTACTTTCTGCTAAATTAAGTGGTACCACATGACATAAGAGTCAGCTAATGATCTTGTCTCCCAGATTTGTTACTTATACCAATCCTTGGTGCATAGTTGGAAACCACAGGGTTTTAACATTACATATTCAGTAACCTTCACAACTACAGCCAGAAAGGGAAACCCTCGCAACTACAGCCTGAAAGGGAAGGAATGTAAGATGGAAAGAAAAAAACTTAGAAAATAACCATCTATTCCAATATTATTTTCTAACTCATGGTTGTACAATATACATTCGATTCAAGCCTTCCTGTTTTCCTTTTTGTACTTGATAAATTCATATGTACTACCTGAGTAAGATGAGCTCACCACCAGCCATAGTTGCTGTTGGATGTTAGAGGAGTCTTTAAGGTGGGTCAATACCTCATCAATTGTAGCAAATTGAGGGGATAAGGGAAGGGTTGCAGTGCCATGGCTGCAGAATCCATGACAAAGAGCAGTGAAGAGAGAAAAAGGGTTGTGGGAGGGCATAATTGGCGGAGGAGCAGCACAGGAGGCCAGCCCGTGGGGGCATACCAGAAGAGGTGAGGATCTGACGAAGAATCCGTCGAGGATTTTTGGGGTGGCGCGAATTCGTCAGAGAAGAGGATGTGCTGCGTTCGGAAGGAGGTGGAGGGGGATTGACAGCGTAAAAGGGAGGATGGGGGTGCCCGAGCGATGGAGAGAGAATATGATCATATTGCAGCGTAAGCGAACGAACGGTTGAGATTGCCGTGTCGCTAGCGAAAAAAAAACGGACCTCGACACCCACGGGTTTTAATTAATAATAAATAAATAAATAAATAAATAAAATATATATATATATATATATATATAGAGGGGTGATAAAATACACTCTGGTGTACGGATCGTCCTCGTACACCAGAGTCGTTTTTGAAATCCAAAAATCAAACGGTCGATCCGAACCGTTCAACTTGTTCTCCATATTGAAAAACTCTCGGAGACCAAATTTTATATTTTTTCGAATTTTTTTGTTATATATTATGATATTTTCAAATTGGAGGGCCTGAAATACTCCAATCGTAGTGTTTTTTGAAAATATCATAATATATAGCAAAAAAATTCGAAAAATGGTAAAATTTGGTCTCCGAGAGTTTTTCAATATGGAGAATAACTTGAACGGTTCGGATCGACTGTTTGATTTTTGAATTTCATAAACGACTCTGGTGTACGGGAGACGATCCATACACCAGAGTGTATTTTATCAATCCACTATATATATATACTATATACTATAGATATAGATATAGGTATAGATATAGATATAGATATAGATTAGTTACTTTGTTATCTTTTTCTTTGTAGTGTAGTTATCTTAGAATAAGAAAATAAATATATATACTATACGGGAGTACATTTTCTAAATGAGCATGTATTAACTATTGTGGAGTTAGTTATTGAAAAAAAAAAACTACTGTGGATGTCAAGTATGTTGAATAACAACGGCTAAGCTATGTGATTCATGCACCACCTCAAAAAAATTTTATTTAGTCATTACATTTGTCTGTAAATAAAAAAAATCACAAGAAGTCAGTGATCCATATCAAAAATTTGAAGGACCCAGGTGAACATGTCGCGTTTGATTTGAATTGCATAATAATTCCTAAAAAAAATCACATAGGGACTCAGATAACATTTGTTTTTAATGAATCACCTTCTTCTTTCTTCCAGAATGAATCTCATTAAGACAAAATTTAGAATAGCACGGAATATATTTAGATGAAAAATTATTTGTTGTATAACTTTAGGATATAATAAACAAAAACAACCACAAAATATTAAAAATGTTATTCAGATATTGATATCGTCACTATTTGTAGACATTTGGACCGTACTTGGCACTCAAATAACACTCAAACCATTGAATTATTCAATAAATTGCTATGATTTCCAAGGAATTGGCACTCAACCGTCGTTTCTTCTCTCATTTTACAGGAGTTTGATGATTTTTTGGTGATATTTGAGCTATTTGAAGATTTACGGCACTTGGCATACGCTAGACGACTCATTCCTAGCACTTAAAGGCACTTTTTAAACCACCGTTTGGACCAAATGACTCATGCTTGGGGCTACTGAGAAATTAAGAGAAGCAATTGGTCAAATAGAATCATTAGCATTGTAGAGCTCATCCTAAGCTTTCCAACGGTTTTTGAATCGCCTCAATCGGAGTCCGGATGGAGGAATTATGGCCGAAATACAAGCTCTCTGGTCAGGTCGAACAGACCCCTGGTCGGACCGAACAGAGGCTTGTCCAACCCAAACAGAGGCTTGTCCGACCCGAACAGAACCCTATTCGATCCGACCAGACTGCCGAAAAATCATATTTGAAAGTATTTTCAACATGGAAACTCGTATTTTGGCATATTTTCTTGCCTTGACGACCATGCAACCTCCCAAGCACCTGAAAATTGCTATATAAGCTCCCCTAAGCCTAAGGAAAGGGCATTCAACCTTTCATACCACAAAATTCCACTTTCCATAGGTGTTTTTCTCTCTTCCATCATGGGAGATCATCAAAGCTTGGTTCTTTGAAGCGACGACAGCAAGGAGACGAGTTTGGTGACCATCTTGCAACACCTCACTGCCTTGGAGATCGAAGATGCAAGCATACAGGAGTATTTGGTTATATTCTTCTATGTCTTTGTCATTTGATTTTATGGGCTTGTATCTTGTTATTTTTATGTTATTTGTTGTGTGTTTTAGTACTATGTTAGGCTAAATTTATGTAGTCTTAGGGATAAGGTAGTAACTTAGGTTTGGATGTTGTGATTTGACTCGTTATGTTATGATATGTTTTGTTGATTTGCTTTGTTGAGAATTATTATAATTGCTTGTTTAAATTGCTTGGTTAAGTCTAATTAACTTCTAGATGAATGGCCACATTTAGTTAAGTTCTAAAGTTAGGTTAATCAAGATAATTTAGATAAAGTATTTGGGATAAATCGTAGATCCGAAAGGGGAGATTAGTTGGCACCAAAAGTGTAACTTTTAGACAAGTCCAAAAGACCTCTAGATATCCTTATGAACTCCAACAAACAAGTTTAAGTTGATTGAATTCTATACCAAAAGTTGTGAACCAATCAAGTTAATTAGGTTAGGTTGTGATTAAACCAGTTTCTAGTCCAACAAGCGACAGTTGAGGTTCAGTGAATCTAGGTTTAGCCAACAAACCCTAGCACAAAGCATAAAATATCATAAAAAGTCAAAACCACACACTTTCACCCTCTGTTCGGACCGAACAGATCCTTGTTCGAACCGAACAGAGAAGTAAACGCTTGAAAAACACCGCTCGATGCACGAAAGTGATAAATTCTGTGTTCTAGAGTCCAAACCAAGGTGAAACCTGAACCCTAAGACGCTTTTTATACTGTTTGAAAACCCAAAAACTTTACTTTAGTTGTTTACATTATTTTAATAGACAAAAACAACAAAAAATATATACTTTACTTGCACATTTACATTTAATTCATCAAAACTCCATAAAAATATTCTTGTCTAGCTTTTGAAAAAGGATAAGTCCAGTAATCAATTGTACTGTCCCTTGGGTTCGACCCTAAAGCTGTACTCCAAAAGACTAGTGAGGTTAGCTCTAGGTTTATAAATTTATTTGATTCCTAGATTCTAAGCCTTCATCAGATATTATATAAAAACATAAACTAAAAATTCTAAACACCCGTAAAAAAAAAATTATGCTCAAAGCGCAAAAGAAGAGTCACAGAGGACAGGGAGAAGAGAAGAGAAGGGAAATTGATATGGAATGAAAAGAAGAGATAACTAACTTTTTATTTTGAGAAAATTGGATATAACCCCTCAAGTTTTATCTATTTGGAATATCCTCTCAAATCTTTGAAATTTGATATAACACCCTCTAATTTTGTTCTAAATGTGTATAAACCCTTTTTAATAATTTTAATAATGTCTTAAATTTAAAAAAATCAATTTTTGAAATATACGACTGAAATGCCCTTGCCCTCACATTTCCAAATGAAGAAGATTTGAGGGCTTATATCCAATTTGTTCTCTTTTATTTTAGTTAAAAGGATCCGACCCACTGCCATTTGAAGAAAAAAACGCAAACAAAATTACAAATTACAGAAGTATAAAGGAAAACAAAACACAGTACGGAATGAAATTAGCCCTCTTCCAATTTTTAGCAAGGAAAAAAAAAACAAAAAGAAAAAGAGAGGGAACGAAACGGATGGGCTTCTACTGTATTTTGATATAAAATAAGAGAAAATTGCCAATTTGATATAGAAAAGAGAAAATTGTCAACATGATATCAAGTGGGGCTTCTATTGTATTTTGATTCCCGTGTACGGATGAGGCCACAGATCGATAGATCTCAAATTGCAATCAAAATATATAAATATTTTATCTTCATATCCGGAAAGCAATCAAACCAATCCAAATTAATTCAAATTCATAACCTCACCGTTTTTCACCTACACATAGATTCGATGTTAAGGGATATATAATAATTTTGTAAGGATTCATCAGATTATTCAGATCATCTAAATCAGTATTGCAAATTTTGACTTATTTCAGATCATCATTTTCGAATTTTTGCAAAGCTTGGGCTGCTGGCACTCAAAATTCATGCAACAAGCTAGTGTACACTAACTTACAATTTCTGGAATTTTTTAAATGGCATCTATTGAGAGCCCTACACTAATTATTCTAAGTACCTATAACTAATTTTTTTTTAGTCCAGACTTGACAGCTTCCGAGTGCATGTTCCGCCGACTTAATCATGAGCAGAGATTAAAATTATTTTAAAATAAAATATGTTGGGCCTCCCAATTTTAATTAATTTAAATATTCGTAAAATTCTTTCACTTGGATTTTGAATCTGTAACTTTCACTTGAAATACATTTTCTTAACTACTACATTAAAACTGGTTATTATATGTAGTAATTAGAAGTAATTACCCTAAACTATTTTCTTCCCTTTTAACCTATATCCACATTTGGATCACAGCTGGAATGTGTTTGATTGACGTACTTCGAAAGAGGTTATAGATTAAGCAGTTCCGAATTCAGAGTGCAACCATACGAAAAAAGCTTGCAAAAATAATAAACAAATAAAATACTCTTAGAAAATAAACGTCAAGTACTTTCCTAGTTTTCACCACTAATGCTCATCAAACAATTTTCTTTAGACACTTTACAACGCATATAGAACTGAAATATTCGATACTACTTTGTCAAATACTAATGCAAGGTGGACTCGATCACACCAAGAAATTTTCTAATTCTGAAGAGGTAACTGATAAATTAATTTAGTGACCTTTCAAGTGGAAAACAAGACACATTGACACAGTTTAAAATATTATTTTCTAAGCAATTCACTACTCCAGAAGTACCAAACTACCAATTAATCTAAGCAGAACACATATTGAGCCAACAGGAAGACGTACTTAATTTAGTAACAAGTTGAAATTCTCGAATCACAAAAGAGGGCTGACTTAGAAAACAATGGCTTCTGGGTCAAGTATTAATGGTGACCCATATATTGTTTTTTATTTAATTAGATCATGTAATATTATTTTAAGTTTTCTTTTTTCAATTTGCCTAGCTCAAAAAAATTATAGCATCACATAATGAACTTGTTGTGCGCAGCAACATATGTAACTCACAAAATTAATTGATGACTCATCCGTAAGAATCATTTATAAAATTGATTTTTATATATACTCCAAAAGATCCCATAAATAATATATATAGGCATATATAATATGAGGAGGATTTTAGTGTCAGCATTCATGTTTGAATTATTTTTTCAAACTTAAAAATTTAAACGTCGGATGATGTTTAGAGGCACTCAAAATATTAGTATTTGAACCCTCCTCACGTAATTAACATAAGTATAAAACAAAGTCGCCTATATATAATTTATTAGTTGCTCAGGCATAACATACATATAGTCATATGAAATATGGTATTTTCGTGTAATTAAATTGACATTTTGTGCAACAAATTGGCGATTACGAATCAGATTTTTTTTTAAATTTGAGAAAATAAGAATCAGGATAATTAAAAGAATTCTTTTAATTAATATATTTTACATACATATAGTCATATGAATTATGATGTTTTGTGTAATTAAATTGACAGTATTTCAAAATACATAAAAACAAGATGTAAATGCATGTAATATATTATTTTGGGCCGTGTGGAGGTAGGTTTGCTTGCATTGGATATGTAGGTAGCTAGGTATTTAAAATAATGACAAATTGAGTTTATTTACACCCAACTTGTGAAGCCATTCGAACAGGGGGGATGAACAGCTTGACATTTTGACATCCAGCATTTGATTGATTCCGTCTTAATCAAGTAGTGGCATTTTAATTAATTTAACATATTCTAGTTTCGTACTAGTTTTTGTAAGTTTATATCTTGTTACGGGCGGAATTTATGAGAAACTAGAGGGCTATAGCTTTCGAAGATTTTAAGGGCTGTTTGGATTTCTCAATGAATTTGAAAAATTTTATCTTTCTACCATAAATTTATTATAAACAATTCAAACTCTTCACAAAGTTACACATTTTCCAATAACTTCCCAATAAATTTATTCCTAGAAATTGCAACTTCCCCAAATTCTTCAAATTCCCCAAGGGGGCGTTTGGATCGCTTAGGAATTGGGGGAATTTGCTATTCCTAGGCATAAATTTATTGGAAAGTGTGTAACTTTGTGAAGAGTTTAGATTGTTTATATTAAAATTTATGCCCGGAATTGCTTATTCCCGGAATTTGGGACGCATCCAAACGACCCCCAAATTCCTAAGCTATCCAAACGGCCCCTTAAAGTTTAATAAATTCTTAAATTTTAGTTTTTTTTTTCTCCCCTTCCTCTCACCTCTCCTCCTTTCTAAATTTTTTTTTTGGTAATGTCCTTTCTAAATTCAATTTACAGTTGAACTAGAAATTGATTTTTATTCTAGCTCAAACTTCACTTGTTATATGTGTATGGTAATAAATACACGGGCACACAGAAATAAGAGCTACCAGTTCACAATCAATGGGCTGAAATATCAGGACCCAGATGCATGTTACTATATGTGGGTACAAGAGAGAGCCCATTAAATAATTGTAAGTGATCTATTCTTGGGAATGATAGAATAATGTATAATTATATTTTACAATAATATACCAAGATTATTATATTTTCATGTCCGGATGCCATGCACCTTGCCTGACCGTACCCCAAAAAAATCACTTCGTGCTTAGCCCATATATATCACATACAATTATCATTCCTAACCTTCCTCTAACTTTCTTATTAGTGACTAAAAAAAGCTTTCTCAACCAAAAATCATGTGCATGGCCAGATCAATAATTCAGCAAGAAACTCTTACTTGTTCTAGTGGAATATATACAAGGGTAATTTATATATTTCATGTTTCCTCTGCAACTCTTTTGAAAGTTGGTAGGTATGGTAACTAACAAAATTTTATTAACATAAAGAAAAGAAAAATAATCAAACAGGGGCTTTCCTCTGCGCGTCGTTATTTTCCTCATATTATGAGCTTAACTACAAAAACAAACAACATTTTGGATAGATCAATTCATATATTTAGAAACCTAAAAGGGTGTTATGCATGTCTGTACAAATAGTAGAATTCAAGAATTAATATTGTTTGATTTCAAGGTTTTGTCTTTTAAGGAGATCATATCAACAAGCTAGCTAGGCATTAATTATCCACAATAGTTTGTTCTTACAAATTAAAAGCAAAGAAAAACGAAAGTCATCATAGTAAAATTATAGTGCAATAAAGTACAACCATGAAGTTAAACACCTTTCGCAAGATTCTCGGCTGTGCGTGCCAGTGACTGGAGGTTGCATCGCACGATCGTGTCAACAAAAACGCGTGTCTCGTCCCTTGTGTTACCAGGTGGTATATCGACCACATATGACTCCACCACAATTGTCTGCTCCTCACTTGAATGTAATTTCTTCGGTTGCGGCGTGACCGCGTGAAGTGTTGTGACTGACCTATAATTCTTCAATCGGTGCTCTCCTCCGACCACACTAAAACTAATCACATGTTGCTCGTCATCTAATATTTCTAGTCGCTCCCGACTAGAAATTGCAGGGAGACCTGACACGACATGGATCTCCCGTACAGTTCCGACATCACCGTCTCCGTCAATGACATCGCAGCTGCGTATAAAGTGCTTGTAGGTTTGAGGTTGGTCAAAGCGGCGGACAACGGACCAGACAGACTCGACAGGTGCATCAATGGACTGAACGACAGCAGAGCAGCACTGGTGTGGTCCCACCAAGTGCTCATGTTGTCGTGCTACTACCTCAGGCACTGCATGAGTTGTACATCGGGTAAGTGTAGTTCCAGGTGAAAAAGTTATTTTCGAAGGCGGGCCTCCTCCGATTCTATGGTGTTCTTGTGGCGATGGTCCAGGACAAGAGCTAGGCATCTCTTTCTTTCTCTTTCGCGCTAAATCTCTTTCTTTAGTGCCTAGCCAGCAGTGTTATTGAGGGAAGAGGGCATGCTATTTCATAAATATCGTTTTTAGGGCTTAAAAAAAGTGAGGAGCTGATTCTGTTGCTTCGGAACATCATTAAATGCTTAGTCTACCTATATAATTAAAAAAAAAAGACAAGATTTATTTTTCTTAAAGAAAAAAACAAAAGGCGATGATTGTAGAAATAAAACATTTCGATATCAAATGATATCAAAGTGTATTGCGTATTTTCTTGGAAAAGAATTACTATTAATGCAAAAATTCTGATTGACGAGTGTCTTAGAACATTATTATTGGATGTATATTTCTTATAGATAGAACATTCAAATATGGCAGGAGTAAATTAACTCATTCAAGCTAGAAAAAATTTGATTTTTTTTATTTAAAAAAATAAAGTACATCAATTGTTTGAATGATATATATGGAACGCAATTTGAGATAGAAAAAATCACATATTAGTAAATTATTGTTGTTATTTTTATTTGAGTTATGTATGAGATAATTTTATCACATTCATAACTAACTAAAGCATCAATGAACATAAGTATAATAAACATTGGAAGTGATTGAGTACATATATTTCACCCTAACAATTTTTGCCTGACTGATGCATGCAGATCATAATTCATGCACCGTGTCTTTTAAAATCCTACGCGAATATCTGATGGTTTAGGACAATAAGGTACTAAATGGAATGCATTACTCTGGAGCATGTACTATAAGCAAGTTGAGATAATTTATGGCTATAGGGTTATTTTTTATTAGTAGTTAAACAAGTTGAGAGATAATATATGGATATAGGGGTATATTTTTAGTATGGAAGCGAAGTGGTTTCGGCGTGCTTCCAATGGATGGCATAGGCAGAAAGCGGAAGCTGGTTTTGACAACTAAACATTTCATATTGTTCAATTGAAATTGGAGATATGAACCTGAGGGAATTCATTAATACTTGCCAGTTCCTTTTCCAAAAAAAAATAATAATACTTGCCAGTTGTTCCATCTGAAATTACCAAAATAACCTTGGTTTTCTTTTCTCATTAGTAGTTTACTTTGCTCTGAAGTATATTAATGTACACTTGTACAGACTACAGAGTCACAGTGATCTCTTCAATGCAGCGTGAACGCGGCTATTGCATATAAATATGGGCCGGGATGCATAAGCAGTTTCGATAAATAAGATATTCCACTATAATATGCAATAAATATGGGATGCTTTAAGCAGTTTCAATAAATGAGAAATCTCACTAATATGATACAGGAAGTGTTCTTCTGCTCTATCGTTTTAAAGCTAAAGTTATATTTTTTAGAAGAATTGGCAGTGGCTGCCAATTGAAATTTTAAAGCTTAAGTTGCAACAACTTTTTAAGGTTTTATTACCACTTCATCAACGTCAAATGGCCAATAGATTTTTTTTTTCGCTTTAATGTTTGATAACTAAAGAAAAACTCAGTTCACATTTTCTTTTTCAGGTTGTCTGATGATAACTATCAAATGGAAAACGACATTGTACATAAATCATATATATTAGTATTTTCTCTGCAGTCATTAATTACCAAAGTACCAATGAGCAATAATTCATGTGCGTCGTACTTTTCTGGTCCAATAATTACTATGAAAAAATGAAATCCACATAAACGAAACAAATAAAAGGTGAGGAATCTGAAGTTCAGATTTGATGCCTGATCATGATCAGTAATTATTTTTTAGTAAAATGTTCAAAATCCGGATCAAACCAAATATTCCATTTAAAAGTGACATATTTAATTTAAAAGTCGATTTTTTTTTGTGTTCATTTTCTACAAAATTGTTCGGAAAATCAACCGTATAAAATAATGATAAAATATTTTTTTTCGTACTAAATATTACACAACTTAAAATGAAAACTATTAATATTTGATGTTAAATAATGTTTGTGGTATATAATTTGAAATATAAAATTATTCATACGAAGTTTTCTTAAGAATGCCACCTGTCAGCACACAGGATTTCCTCATCCGGGATATTGTGAATTATGTACTCAGTTTAAATTTTACTAGGCAGTTCTGGTCATTTGAAAACTGGTTGACGATCAATAATACCCGCTCCATGATAGTACTCACAGAATGAGAATCAAAATCCGAAGACACGGCAATCAAACCGGGACCACAATCAGAAAAATTTGAAGTTTCCAACAAATGGCAGCTTAATGTAAGGGAAGAGTGAGTTGGCAAATTTTATAGTTTGGATTCGAGTCAACTTTCCGGCCTTTGGGCTGTAATCTTAGGTTTAAGTTAAGTTGGGCTATAAATCGGTCCGCATACCGGATATAGTAAATAGATTGATTGGTCTTTGATTTGATATTTGAAGAGCAAAGAGCTTATAAGTTGGTCCTGAGTTTGGACTTGATCCTTAAGTTTTTAACAGATGAAAGTTCCCCCAGATTTAGGCATTTAGCTAGGGTAATTGATAATTACCATCCAAACAAATACCATCCACAATCATCCAGAGGTGCGCTGCACACAAGCTTCTAAATTTCGGCGAAATAACAGCGAAATAACAGAAATAGCGGTATTCTGTGTCAAACCGCATGAACGTTACAGTCTTAATTGAGAAAATGACGTAACGCGTTATTTCAATTATTTCGGCGATATAACACGTTATTTCAGTTATTTCGGCGAAATAACAAGCTGTTATTGCTACTATTGTTAAATTGTGTATTCAATGTTGAACTATTGTTAAATTGGTACAAGCTGCTACTGCTACTCAATATTAGTACACTGCAGTATATTGAATTTGGTATGGCCATATGCTATTTGTATGGAGTATTGGAGATGTATAAACATATAAATTGATAGTTATAGAATTGATGTGTGTCAAACTTTGAAAAAAACACTACACCGTTATATCGCCGTTATAACATCAAAATAACACCGAAATAACATGGGGACATGGACCGTCATAACGAAAAAACCGAAATTTAGAAGTTTGGCTGCACATGATAGTCACGTGATATTCAGATAGACACACCCTTTAACCTCGACCTCTTTCTTCTCTTTCATTTTTTATTCGAAACCCTAGATCTGGATCCATCTTCGATCTCTCTACTCTCTCTTCTCCTCCTCTTCTCCTCCGTTTTATCCTTGTAATCTGACGAGCTCCTCTTCAACAGTGACAAGTTTGCTCCTTGCCTAGTCCCGCCTCCGTCGTCCTCGGAGTTCATCCCCAAAAAGGTTAACCGAGACTTTGCTTCTTCTCCCCCTCTCTTTCAACCTCTCTCTCAACCTATCTAAACCCTAAACGAGAAGGGATAACCGCAACTGGATGAGAAGCAATAGGATTAAAGCAATGCGAGTCATTAAAAAGCAACAGATTGAAGTTGAAAGGCATCTCTTCTCGCCTCTTCTCTTTCAGTCAAATCATCGAGCGAGGAGCGATGGCCTCTCAAGAGCCCAAAAGGTTTCCATTACTTTTTTCCTTCTAAATGATTTTTAGTTTGTAACTAATTAATTTGCCTCTTAGATTGAACGTCATCTCTTTCTTCCTTTTGGATAATTTTTGGTTTTTAATTACTTGCATTTTGAGTTTCGTGGTGTCTAATTACTTCCAGTATTCTCTATTTCTTGGTGCTTCAATTTGTTAATTTTGCATTACGGTGACACTACATGGTGGTGTTGTTAGTGAATTAGGGTTAATTGAATTAATAGAACTTCTAATGCTGATTGATTTGAGGGTGTTTTGTAAATTTAGTCTGATCTTAATCTTAGTAGTGTTATTGATTTAAGTTTGATATTTATGATGCGTTTCTTGACCCCTTTATATCTTGTACCAGATCGGTACAAGGTTCTGTTCCTTTTGGTTATGAATTCAAACCAAGAAGTGTTAGATATTATATTACATGTTAGATATTGCAAATTAAAGGATTTATATAAGTGTTTAATTAGTTCATTTGCATGTTATATTACATGCATCAAAGGATTAGATTATTGTCATTACTGACACACTATTATTCATGTGTATTTCTACAAGTATTCAATTAGTTTCTTTATATGTTATGGTAAATGCACCTAGAGATTAGATTATTGTCATTACTGTCACACTTTAATTCATGTAGATTTATACAAGTGTTCAGTTAGTTCGTTTACATGATATATTATATGCATCAAGGGATTAGATTATTGTCATTACTGACACACTATTATTCATGTATATTTCTACCGCTGTTCAGTTAGTTTCTTTATATGTTATGTTAAATGCACGTAGGGATGAGATTATAGTAATTTGACAGGTTTAGTATTGTTGTTACACTGTACTTCATGTGTATTTATACAAGTGTTCAGTTAGTTATTTTAATTGTTATATTACATGCATCTAGGGATTACTTGTGCAAATGTTTACTTCAAATTTTGCACAAAGGATGTGTTAGATATTATAAATGTCACATTAAATTCCATAAGGTATCATCTTATGTTCCATTATTAGAAATTATTTTCTGCATAAAGTTGCTTAAAAGATTATTTAGTATTAAATTGTGATATATTTGTCAAATTAAGGATTATATTTTTAACAATTTAAATATGTATTTGTTTTCATATTATGCGGGTTGGGATTGCGCTTCGATCAAGTTGGTGTGGTGTTGTGTGTTCATTCTTCACAAATATTAGATTTTTAGCAAACTGAATGTGTGTCCTAATATATGTAAAAATTGTGATGGTATTATCTTGTGTATTGTTTATAATTTGTATTGCTTTAATTTGGATGGTTAAAACTGATCATGATGTATTACAATATTAGGGATCATGTTATTGTTATTTTTTATGGATCAAATTAATATTTTATTTTTGTACTAGTTATTGTTATATTACGAAGCTATCAAATCGAACATATTATGCATGCTAAATCATCCCTTGTGCTAACAAAATACTAAATATTTATGTACTTTTTCTAAATTTGATGGTTGAATGCGCAAAAAAAGATTTGCAAAATTATTAATATGTCACTTAATAAATATATCAAACTAAATACTCAACGCAAATTAACACATGTACATCCCTTATTGTTTTTAGTTCAAAAAACAGTTCGACAATTATCTCATCCCTTAAAGCATCAATCAGAACATGAAATGCTGACGTCATCACGCGGCAGATACGCGCTCAGCGCGCGAAAATGGGCCTGGATGTTGGGTCGCTGGTTGACTAGGTCGCTAGCGGATGGTTTGGATGATAAATAATTGGATAGAGTATATCATTTCAGGCTAGCTAGTCTAGGGTGCTATTTTTTTAATTATTTTTTTAGGGCCAAGTAACAATCATCATAGCGACAGTAATTAATATTAAGAGTTTTGCTACGGTGAGTTGCAACTCACCAAAGCGTCCATGAGTCGTGCTCAAAATTTCGAAATTTAGTTCAAAATGACTGATCCAAACCGTCTAATACGATCTCCCTATTGAAATCTCCATACAGACCAAATTTTATATATTTTTGAAATTTTAAGTATTTATTTCGGATTTTAGAAAATCATTAGTCTAATTAGTTTTGAACCGTTAAAAACAGTAGTTTTTAAAATCCCAAATAAATACTTAAAGATTTAAAAAAATATATAAAATTTGGTCTGCATGGAGATTCAATAAGGAGATCGTATTAGACGGTTTGGATCGGTTATTTTGAACTAAATTTTAAAATTTTGAGCGTGACTCACGGACCCTTTGGTGAGTTGCAACTCACCATTGCAAAACTCTTAGTATTAATAAATAAAAATATTTATAGGTAGCTAGTCTAGGCCTTAAAATTGATGCAAACTTAATTTCATTTAGAAATGAATAAAAGAATTTTCTTCTCAACTTTTAATTGAACAAAACTCCAAACGAATTATGCAAATCAAGGTTGTATACTTCAGAGCTAGTGAAATTTATACAAGATTTTGCAAATGAAATAAAATTACAATCTAAACTTAAATTTGGAAACAAGACTAGATTTTATTATTATTATTATTATTATTATTATTATTATTATTATTATTATTACAAATCTAAAATTGATAAATCGTTGACTGACTACCCCCATTAAAATACTAGTGTTTTCTGTACGGATTCAATTGCTCATTCAAATTCCATAATCGCACCTCGACTAAATCTCTTGTCGACTTTCAGTTGTACAGTCGTGAACCGGAAGGCATTCATTTAGAAAGAAATGAAGTTATGGACCAAATTTCTCAGCCAATTGCATAATGATATAATAGAAAACCTTACAGAATACAAACTTTTTTTTATCAGTAATATAATTTGTTAACTATATCGATGTTATTTAGAAAAGTGGTGTTATCTGATATATATATACGCGCAGAGCTTTTACATTCTAAGTATTTTGGGGCCTCTTATAAATACAGAATATTACTATAATATTCTATATTAGAATTCAGTATTCTTATTGAATTTAAAACATCTATCAACACGGAGACGGTTTGTGGTATGAAATTTCAGTTCATTACATTATTTGTTGAAAAGAAACTAAAAAAGAACTTAAGGTTTAATTTGAAATTTGAAAATCGTGGAATTTGAAACTTAAAATTTAAGCCTCCCCACCCGGGAATCTAGGCTTAGGCGATGAACAACGTGTCATTATAATGTCCAATATGCATGTCAAGATTCTATCATGAACTGAATTTTTAAACCAGGACATAAATACGGATCCTTCATTTAAAATAATTAATAATACGATTGATCAGGATTCAAATTCGATTTTGAGCTTTTATTATTGTTGACATAAAATTATATAATTTATGGTGACATAAATATCGATTATATATCGTATTCTAATTATTGATACTTGCTTTAATTTAGTTTATAATTGTATTAATACCAACTTTTTTTTTATTGTTAGTACACTACATTCATACTAGTTGCAGTGCTAAAATGACGCGTGATAGATGGAAACATTTTATTATTGATGTTAAATGTTTGAAAATGTTGTATAAATTGGAAATCTTATAGAAGAAAAAAAATATTTTAAATTTTAAGCAAAAAAGAAATTGCAAAAAAAAAAATCATTTCTATAACTTACATAGTAAGTTAATATAGTTATATATCCTTATTTAAAACAAAAAAAAATACAATTCTATGTCAGGAAAAAAAATTACGAAAGCTAAAAAATAGTAGTTTGTTGACAACTTTTGAAACGATCAATTAGATTACGAAATTAGAATGCGAAAAATTAGATTACGAAATTGATAACTTTTTATGTATGAATGAATGCCCACGGGCACATTACCAAAAAAAAGTAGATTACGAAATTAATTAACGTAACATTCAACATTGTGACGGATGAGGTTTGCATGAGCCTAACTATAAGGGCAACGAATAAAACATGGCAGGGTAAAGGAAAATCTGCCGGATGAAGTTGCAATTCCTGGACTCATGTAAAGGAAAATCTGCACTGAAACTCTGCATTCTCTATTCAAGGAGCGCAGAAGTTTAGGTGTAGAGAGGCTGCTTTTGTTATTGAATTGGCTTCAATAATCAATCAGGTCCTTTTTATTTGTTTTATTTCACAAAATATGTCCTGAAAAGCGAAAACCTATGTTACCCGGGTACGCCTATTAACTTAACGTACGTGTACCGGGTACGAACCGGGTACTGATACGCCCCTGGTACAACTCCGGTACGTACCGAACAGGCCACCTGGCGTACTCTAGTATTTTATTCATTTTGACCGATGGGATACGGTCAGCGGTACGCACGCGCTTCGAATTCGTAGACCCAGCCACTGCAGATCAAACGATCCACAAGAATCCATACCGCAAGTTGATAGCTCTATATATAAATGCTTTAAAGAATATTATGAAAACTATGTGGGACTAAGGCTGTGCTTCACAACTTCGTAAAAGAGATAAGGGAAGGGGAGATTAAATAAGAGGAGATGAGGGAAGCTTAGATTGATAGTTTACTCAGGTCACTCTCCAATTTCGGGGGACTAAAATTGGACGTTTAGAGATTGAAAATTAATCTCTTATCATCCCACATCCCTCTTCACATAACTTCTGGAGCAGATAACTTGTTACCCTCACCTCCCCTCATCCAGCGTAATTCCCTTATTTCCTATACTGGAGCACAGCCTAAGATTCCGCTCTGCAAACCGGACGCTTGAACAGCTACAACCATCCAAATATATTAATAATAGAGGAATATTTGAATAGTTGCGACCCAATAAGATTTGTAATCTAAAAACACTAGCAGCCCAATTATATTAAATATTTTTCATACATGGGAATTTTTTAATATTTGATTTACGGTAGGAGTCTTTGAACTTTTAAATAAAGAAAATAAGTACCATTAATACTGATATTTGCATTAACGAAAAAAACTTTAATAGTGCAATAATATTTATTTAAAAAAATACTTTTCGTATTTATCAATTCTCATCATAATTAAAAAAATTAAAATATTATATATTTATTGTCGTACCCGTATCGAAGATTTTTGAAAATTTTCGTACCGCCGTACCTGTACCCGTACCTATGCAACATAGGCGAAAACCATAAAAAGGTGAAAAGTGGCTCACCGAAAGAGCACTGCTGCTTTGGAGAAGTAGCAGTAGTCAGGAATCACTAGTCAGCTGGTCCGAACTGTACGCCTTCATGCGTGAATACACTGGAAATTAAGTCCTTTTACTAACAGATGAACAATTTTTTGTGAAAAAACATACAGATTTTTCCTTAAGAAGAGGATATAGTTATTAAACATTCAATGGAAAGTAAAAGTGAAGTCCAAGTCTGCAGTCTGCGATTACTGGCTTTGACCATGACCTGACAACCTATACAAGATTTTTTTTTGGCATTTTTTTTATTTTGATAATTTAATTTTTTTTAACTAAGATATACAAAATCGGAGTTTTTACAATTTGTATTGTCACATTTTCTTTAGAAATCTAAAAGAACCATAATGTTATAATTAAGTTGTTTCTGTTTATCAATACCGTAAGATTTATTTATTTGTTTTGACGACTTATGTTTAGGATCTTATTTTTTAGCTTTAGAACAATGAACACATTTTGTAAACCTTCAAAATTTATTCTCACTATATTTTGTAAAGGGCCCATATTTATTTATTTTATTTTTTTTATCAGAATTGAACGATTATTAAAATGTAAATAATACGATATGATTAAAACATTTAAAAAAACTAATCAACTCTATGGTGCCGTTTGTTTGTGACTTAAAGGATGCATAACTTTAGTCACCAAACACCTCTTACATAAGATGCCTTAAGGATACATAACTTATGCAATCTAAATAGGTCGCATAAGTTATGCATGGTTCACTTTAATTTTTTTTCCAATAATTAACAATAATATTTAATAATTAACAAATAATTAATAAATTATAATATTTAATAAGTAACGATAACTATTAAAAAATCATAAATAATAATAAATATTAATTATTATAATTAATAGATAATAATTAATTAATAATACTTTTACAAGCAGTATTAATTATTAATAATAATGATTTAATAATAATAATTAATTAATTAAAATAATTAATAAATAATATTTGTTTATTATTAAATAATTAATAATATTTCATAATAATAAAATGATTTCTTATTATCATTAATAATTAACTAATAATTAATATTAATTAATAAATAATAATATTTAATAAGCAACAATAATTATTAAAAATCATAATTAATAATAAAGATTAATTATTATAATTAATAATATTTAACAAATAATATTAATTATTAATAATAATGATTTAAGAATAATAATTAATAAAGGCATTGAATTTAAGGGCATTTTAGTCTTTTGACATGAATATATGCATGCATTAAGTTAGTCATCCTTACTACACAAACAAACACCCCCTTGATTTTAGTTTATTTTACAACTCTTCATATATTTGTGTTTGTTTTATTACTTTCACGGTAGCATATGCGGATTCAGAAGGCAGTCAACAAGACGCGCTATTCTAAAAAGGTCATAAATATTTCTTCAAATTAAAGAAACAAAAATTTTACGCCTTCCAAGCTCTCAAGCCCCGAGAAGCCCAGAGATGCGACTCATACGTGCCTTCACATTCACGGCTTTTAATTAAGAAACCCAAACCCCACTGCAACTTTTTATCTATAAATAGTTACCTTTCCTGTCTTAATTTCCATCACCTCTTTAGACTTTACCTCTATACTTTTGTACTGTGAGAAATTACTCTCGTCTCAATCAGAAAACAATACCGGTGTTTTTTTGCGTTCAAAGTACGGATGAATCCGTAAAGCTCAGGAGGGATAGCGCCATGATCATGGTGGGCTGTGAAGTTGCTATGCGCGCATACATATATGTTGTCTACTTTATTTAATTGCCTATATGGCGCTATCTATCCTGAGTTTCATGGTTTCTTCCTGCTCTATATCGACATTGTTTTTTTAGAAAGCTTGACGGTGACTATCAAGGAAAACTATATCGGCATTCTTAGTTGTAAGAGTTCTTCTCACCATTACTCATGCATAATTAAGTTTTCATTTACAAGTAAACTATACTCATTTATATATACTTTTCTTGTGTTAAAATTAACACAAATGTTGTGTATAAAAAATTTAAAAAAATGTAGACGATCAGAATTTCCTTAGAGAAAGAAATTACATTCCATTATAATTATATATAGTAGCAGATCATACAATATATACCCCGACTAACGGTCGATAAAAATCAATGGAAAGTTATTCGGTTAAATACATTGCAACTCATGTTTCTCTAAATAGTTTTGTACATACGCATTTGACTGTTATTATAGGTTTAGTATTTACTATTACTTCTATCGGCATTTAAATTTAGATGGTCAAATGGATTTCATTTTTTAGAGTGCTTCGAATATATATATGGGCCTTCTTTTAGTTTCCGTTTAAAGAAAGACTAGCCAATAGTCATTATCAATCGGTGCTAAATTACTAATACGCACAGCACTGCTCTCGATCGTCTCTTCTCTCGTTTCTATTTCTTGAAAGTGAATTCCGACATATTCATAATTTCGGAGGCAAAATAGCTAGAGAGCACCATTGTTTACCTAAAAGAGAAAAAAAAAACGATTCTTTAATTAATGTATACATATATTCAATTAATTAGCTTACTTTAATTTCTACCTAAAAGAAATTTATTGATTTTTTAAATTATGCTCTATTCATGTGTAGATCACCCCCCCTCCCCCGGCCCGATCATCATGTAGCTCATGTAAAAATCAAATATCGTACTTACTTTTTTTTTTTATTAAAAACGCAATGTTCTATTTGCTACAAAATTTTGATATATGAATTATTTTGAATATTTTGGCTTGACCGTTCAGAATTGTAAACTTGAGATTTAATCTCGTTATATAGTATATCAGATCCATAGCAATGTTTTGAAAATTGTACGGATATCGAACCAGGAAATAAAATTAGGTAATGTTTTTATTTAGTAAAGACCTACTACATATCACGAAAAGGGTCGATCCCACGATTTTAAATTTTTGGCGGTGGGAATAATTTTTTTTTTGTTACAAATACTACCACTTTTCTATTTCATTAATATTTAAATTGTAAAATTCAAATTTGAAATTAAAATTATTGATCTTGTTTAATTTAATGATTGATGAACTTTCATACTATATTTTTATAAATTGGAGTGTATTTGATAATTCATAATTGATCTAGAGATAAATAATGAATGAATGTTGTTAGCTATGACAAATTAATTCTTCTATGTTCATGTTTTGATCTCTTGATCCAGCAATAAATGAACTCCAAAATTTACAAAGAAAAAAAATATTTGGCTTGTTAATTTGAATTGAATTAAAACCAACGATTCAGATTTGAAGTTTTGATTTTAAATTTTGAAATAATAGTAGTACTAATAATTTTTTTGGCAAAAAAAGTCTGGTGGCTCATTTAAGTAGGAAGACTCCTATCAATGGGGCCAACATTTTCAAATCACGGATACCGAATTTTTTGCGTAGGTATATATTTAATTAGTTAGTGAGCATGAACCAAAGATAAAAGAAAACCCACGGGAGGTTGAACCGGTGTCGTTGAAGAGGTAACGGACCAACCATTATGAGATCGAACCGGCCGGCTAGATATGGTTTCACGGATCCGGATTAAAACCATTCAGTGAACGTCATTTAATCTGCACCATCCGATTTAATTTTGACGGACTGAATTTTACGAGCCGCACGAATCTACACCGATCTAGTATTAACCACGGGACATCCTTTATTAATTGAACGGACACGGATTAAATACGTCCACTGGATGGCAATCGATCCAAAAGATCCGCCAGAGGATGGCCATCCAGCATGGATCTAGAACGTGGTTTAAAGTACTATTTACATTCGCCAATATGGTATATTGGTATTAGTATTTTTCAAAATGACACGACACAAGAGTGTTGGTGCGACACGCACGCGTGTTGACACGACACGACACGTCTATGGAATTAGCACGACACGTGCGTGTCAGCGTGTCGTGTCAAAGTAGTGTCGTGTTGGAGAGTTCTAGATATTGACACGTCTTAACACGACACGAGTTGACACGTGACACAATACGATACGACACGTGACACGAGTTAACACGATAAAAATATTATTATTTAGAATTTATCAAATTATATTGAGTTTATATTATAAATTTAATAATTTTTTATTCATGATATTTTGATTCAATCGTTAATTTTCATTTTAAAATTTCAATAATTTATTATATTTTTCTATTTTAAAAAAAATTTAAATATTTTTTAATGACTTTATAGTGAATAAATTATAATATTGCTTGACACGTTTAACACGTCGTGTTAGACGTGTCGTGTCATTATGCGTGTCGTGTTAACCAATTCTTTCATTTGACACGACACGACACGACACGTTGAAAATATTAACTCGTGTCAACACGACACGACACGAGCTCTGACACATGCGTGTTTGACACGACACGACACGTTGAAAATATTAACTCGTGTCAACACGACACGACACGAACTCTGACACATGCGTGTTTGACACGACACGACACGACACGACACGACACGACATGTTTGCAATACACTAATTGGTATGGTATGTATGCGCAAGTTCCATAAAGTTGGAATTAGTTAACTATCCAAAATAGCATAAATCACCCACATTAATCAGTGGCTACACCCTCTACGTTGCCTATTCTTCATTCAATCAGAGATTCAGCACAAATCAACTATTACTAAAACTTTCAGGACCCTCATTATAATCGCATTCTTTATCATCTGGAGAGAGAGACACAGAAGAGTTTTCATGGAGACTCCTAAAGAACCTTATAATTTGCTGCTGGAGGTTTTATTAGAGCGAAATTTCTTTAGTAAATAGGTTAGCTTTCTTTTTCTTCCAGCATTTTGTTTTTTCTTGTTTTAACTTTTGAGGGTCTTTTGCCAATTTTTAAATTATTTTTGCTGATTTTCTTTTTTACATATTAGCTACTTTCTAATTTTTTTAGAAAACTTTTGCTTTAATTATTAATTAAGATAGGGGTTTGTCTATTTTTTTTAGAAAAATGTGCGAGTGATTCTAAGATGCATTTTATATAAGAATTGCTCCATATATATTATCACATTTCTTCCATCATATTCATCATCACACACTTTATTCATCCCCTCCTGTCCGGCGCCTATTTAGTGCTTACTCACCCAACCTTCCACCCAGCGCTTACCCACCCCCTCAACACCCAATGCGTACTCATTTTTTTTTTTCAGGACAATCAACATTTTTTCCATGATAATTAAATTTTTTTTTCAGAACAATTAATATTTTTTTAGAACAAGTAACATTTTTTCAGGACAATTAATATTTTTTTCCAATGACAAATAATTATTTTTTCTAGGGCTCCGTTTGGATGCAAGAAGAAGAAGAAAGAAGAAGGAAGTGGGAAGAAAAAAAATTATAAACAATCTAAACTCTTCACAAAGTTACACACTTCCCAATACTTCTTCCCTTCTTCCCTTCTTCCCACACCTATCCAAACGGAGCCTAGGAGAATTAATTTTGTTTCCCGGACAATTTACTTTTTTTCCTCGACAATTTTTTCCAAGACAATTAACTTATTTTTTTAGGACAATTAACTTAATTTATTTCAGGACAATTGACTTAATTTATTTCAGGACAATTAGTTATGTGTGCGGAGTGATCGGGGATCGATGGATCGAGGGGTTGGCATGAGGTAGGGAGAGAAGGGTCGATTGCATCGGGGAACCACGAGAGGGTGAGTGGCAGGGAAGAAGGGATTGGGAGGAGAGGTGAAAGAGAGTACAATAGCAAATGTGTTTGCTTGAAATCAAAGGTTCGCTACCATAATTAGAGTAACTAGTTTAAAAATAGAAATTGATTAAACTGAACAGTGCGTGATGGTGGTGATTGTCTTTATAGACCTGATTTTATATTAACATACAATGGATTTAATAATTAACTAATAAAATATATTTTTTGTAACTATAGTCACCAAAATTACTCTAAAAAAATATGTCGTAACATTAATATGTACGATTAAAGTTGTTCTAACCTTTTTTAATTTATTAATTATATTTAAAGTTTTGTTTCGTTGGAAAGCGTTGGGGTCAACTGGACGGAGGAAGTGTGGAGTTGTTTTCTATTAAGGATGGATTCTTAATATACCGGAGACGGGATTTGATAAATTTTGGAAAGTTAATTGCAATAGATAGCTTGAAAAGTGATTATACAAAAATACTGTACGTCAGTACTAAAAATACACAAAATTTGAAAATGTTTCTCCTAGTGATTTAAATAGCGCAGCTATGAACCGCAATAGCTCCACTATAGCGGTACGATTTGATAGACAGCTACGGTGCTAAATTAAAAGTGCCGCTATAGCGGTGTTTATTGGTATATAATAATATTACTTAAAATTATATTTATTTTTGGTCTTTTATTTCTTATGGTGGCTATAATGGTAAAATTGAGAAAAATATGGATGCATTATAATGGTATTTTAGAAAATTATAGCGACACAATTTATTACTTGTTAGTATATAATCAGTATTACAAATATATCTTTGACATATAAACTCTAACTGTCTTGATATAATATTAAGTACAATGAGATTTGTCTATTGCAATAATAGAATGTAAAGTGTATGTGTTAAATTTAACTATCATAACATGCATATAATGTAATATAATTTTTAATGAAAAATGTGTATATGATTATGATGTAATAAGTAAGTACATTTGTACATGTCCGTTACGATCCCGTAGAGGCCGCTAAATGACCGCTACCCGCTCAATGACATGAGGTTGTCCGCTACCATCCCGCTATCCGCTAATTAAACCTTTGGTTTCTCCCCATATAGCCCCTAGACATTTTGAAGATTCTTTACTTATAATTAGCTGTCAAATTGTGAAAAATATTTCCAGGTGAATGGAATGTTCACATCTAAAATTTGACTTCTCTTTTATCATAAGTTGGATGCACCGCTGAAGTTGTACTTACCATTTCTTGATGTTTTTGTTCCCAAATTTAACTTCAAAGGACGTACAATTTTGGATATATATACTTTCCAATTTTATTTTATTTTATGGATATTCCTAGATCTGCTATTAGAAGCAAGAAGATTTATTAAATTTGGAAAGTGTAGTTAATATTCACTAAACATGGACGAATATATTTGGCAATGCGAGAATAACATAACAGTTTTGTAATCTCCTCCCCTTATATATAGTCCTTAACTTTCAATTATTTTCCTCTGTCATGAAGTCTCTACTCTCTAAAGACCTCCATCTATCATAGTTAACGATGTCAAGCCTCTCTGATCATAGCCATAGAGCTCTTTACATGGTGGATTCAATGTTCAATCAACTGTCTAACGATCCTCAGTTTTGGGCCATCTTCCATTCTCATCAGGAGTAAGTTTATATCATTCGATTAATTGTATGTACTAATTCAATTTTGAATGGGGCCTCTTCTTTTGATTTGCAGATAAAAGCTTACTAAATAATATAATTACTCAGATTTTTTTTTTGAAAGTGATAATTACTTAGATTGTAGATGATAAAACAAACAACGTGTCTGCAGAGAATTGTACATTAATTGTCCTTCTTTTGGATTTATGTTCTTAATTTTAAGAACTTAACTTCAGTAATCAGTTTTTTTTTTCCTGATTGGATTCTTATCTTTAGGTATTGTTCTCATACGCTTATCTTTTCTGTTGTGAACAGAGAAGAAAGATTTATATCATTCAATCTCGGATCATCACCTTCGCACCTCGTGGCAGATGATGTAAGTAACTGACAATTAGAGAACTGGGTCCCAAAATTTGCATCCCAAAATTATAGATATAAGTTAAAAAATAAAATCTGACAATTAGAGAACTGGGTCCCATTCTAATTAAGATGATGTGTTTAAAATATCTTTTCAAATTTAATCGAAGCATTTGGAAAATTTTTAAATTAAGTTCCTTTTATTTCTGAAATCAGTAGGAGACCAATTGCCCTAACTCAAGCGTAGTAAGTTAATCTTTAAATTCAGCTCTTAATATCTATGACACACGTAGGCAGAAGCATCAATTCAAATTTTTTGTTTATGGAATCAGTCTTACATTACACTCTTTTTCGTTCTTGCAGCACCATGATGAATTCTGTATCAACCCTCCAAATCCTCCATCTTCGACAGCCTCTCCACTCAATGAACAAAATTTCATCATTCACCAACGTGCTTCACACCTTGAACATAAATTCAACAGGCGCAAGAAAGTACGGAAACCAAATGTCGTCCCGAACTCCCGGAGTTATGTTCCATTGAATATGCCTCCACGTCGGGCAATGGCCCGGAAGAACTGAAGTATGGACATGATTGCTCAGCAATTTTTGAGTCCTGTTTTATGTTATGTTATGTTATCTGGTGAATACTCTGTTTTAGTTGTCTTCAATTTAGTAGTTGCTCAGAGTAACATTCATTAATTGTTGTTGGTATAAAAAGTAGTCCTAATCCAAGAGTCATGTACTAGTTTAGTTTGGATGCCTCTGTTTTTGTCTTGTGTTGGAGATAATTATGTAATTTATTATCAATTTTATGATGTACTTGTTCATAAAAATGTCTTATAAGAGAGTTAAATGTTTCTATCTGCAGTCTAATTTTGTTCTTGTTCCAGTCAAGCATTGTCACAAAATGGAAATAAAAGAAGGACAGTAAGTAGTCACAATATAAGAGCTGTACGTCCACCCCCTTGAAGCCTAATTAAAGACGACCAATAGAGTTGTCCAAGTTACCAAAATTAATAGAGCCGTTGTGAATTCCATTCTTAGGAAATTATAAAATACGCAATGGTAGAAATCTAGAGATTCGCTAGAAATATCAAATAATTCTCTCATGTTCAAAATTGATGTTGTGGCGATCCTACTCCATTTAGGGCTGTCAATGGGTACGATACGGTACGGTAGAAGGTATTTTCATACCGTACCCGTTAAAATTTTCTTTAGCCATACCTGTACCCGTACCCGTTAAAACAGACTTTACCCGTACCATACCCGTACCTGTTAAGAATTAACAGTAAGGGTAGGATAACGGTACATAACGGGTAATAATAATATTATTAATTTAATAAAAATATATAATGTGATAAATAAATAATATCAAATAAATATATAGATAAAGTAAATATTTAGATAATATTTTAGATATAACAAAAATTATGAAATTTATTCTCATATCAATTGAATTCAAAAAATCTATATAACTAATTATAAATTATAATCTAATATAGAATGAAAAAAAATCATCATAAATAATTTTGGATGAAGATCGAAATTAATAACATATCTTTCGAAATATGCTAAAAATTTGATTATAAATATATATATGTTTGTAAAATATTACCCGTTAGATAATGGGTACAAAATAACCCTTATCCGTACCCGTACCCGATAAGTTAATGAAAATTTTTCTTTACCCGTACCCATACCCGTTAGTCTAACGAAAATAAAATCTTACCCGTACCCGTCTTATCGAATACGGTACGGATAGAATAAACGGGTAAATGGATTTCATTAACAGCCCTAACTTCATTCTCTGGCATAATTAATATCCGAAGGTCTCAAGTTTTAAATAATATATACGAAGTTTTTTTCGTACGGGAATACTATAAAAAAAATTATTTTATTGTTATTCCACTATGTAAAAAGCGTAATTTACGTCAATGTTGTCAAGTTATTATTATTCTTATCAGAATTTATTTTCATTCTTTGCTTTTCTTTTCTAAGGGTGCGTTTGGATAGGTGTGGGAAGAAGGGAAGAAGGGAAGAAATGGAAAGAAGTATTGGGAAGTGTGTAACTTTGTGAAGAGTTTGGATTGTTTATAATATTTTTTCTTCTTTCTTCCTTCTTCCTCATTCTTCTTCTCTCATCCAAACGCCCCCTAAAACTATATACACACTAATACCTCAAAGAGGATGGTTTAGTGCCACAAGTTTTTGATGTCACAAATGCTACAATTTTTTTCATTAATATTTCAAAAATAAAAAATTCAATTTTGAAATCCAAATCGTTGATCTTGTTCAATTTTATAAGCGATGCATTTCTTTATAATTTTTATAAATTTAGAGTTTATTTAATATCTGATCAAGAGGCCAAAAAATGAACGAATGTTGTTAATTGTAACAGATTAATTTTATTATGTTCATGTATTAGCCTCTTGATCGAATATCAAATAAACTCCAAAATTTGTAAAAATTACATAGAAATACATCACTCGGAAATTTAAAATTTTAATGGAAAAGAAAAATTGTGGCACTGGACCCTTCTCTACCACAAACGTTTTTATATTCATGAAAGTCTAATATTTTCTATTGGCTATTACTCAATGAGAATGAATTAAAAAATTATTGATCTTCACAGATCAATTTATATAAATTGTCATAAGAAATAATGATTAAGCTGAATTAAAATAAGAGTAAATCTATTATGTATTATGATGCCTATAGACTTGTGTGCATCATGACCGTTTTGGTTGATGGTTTTGCAACAGACAAATTTATTTTAATCAATCTAATCTATATATTGAAATCTCATAGTAAATAGAATTTTATATTTTGTTACAATTTTTTTTACCTTTTTAATGAATTTTTCAACGCTTGTAATTTTTGGATACGATTTGGAAGTAAGAATATTCTAAAAAGAGAAAGTATAAAAAAATTCGAAAAAGAATAGTAAGAAAATTAAAAAAAACTGTAATTTTGTTTGATATGAGATTTCAAAATGGAAATTGATTACTGCCATCTGCAATTTTGTCATCCCTGCCATCGCTAAATATAAAGTGAATATATACAACAAATAAGGTGAACATATAAATGATTTAAGTGAACACATATAGACAAATAAGTTCAATGAAAATAAGTTGAATATACATGTAAAATTCTGAACAAGTGATGACAAAACTTATTTGTTTGTAAGTGTTCACTTAGTTTACCTATTTGTTCATCTTGTTTTGCTGTATATGTTCACTTTATATTTAGCGATGGCAGGGATGGCAAAACTGTAGATGACATTTATCATTCATGTTTCAAAATGGATCCTAAATTGGTTAAATTAGATTTTTTCATTTTGTGAAACCTCCGACTAAATTTGTTCATATGATGCAAGGAAGCTTTTATAACAGATATTCTCATTAAAATACTAAAAGAACATTTCATTAGAGCCAGACAGAGAAATAATTTATATCAGAATATAAATATACAATTTCAATTTTCTAGAAACTAGAAAACATAAGAAATTTAGTACGCCGGTCTTTGAACACTTACACTGACAATGCAGGTATACTTTTTTTTTTTTAATTTTTTTGGATTTTTTGGCTGTATAATTATCTCTACTCCTTATATAAATAAATGTATAAATGCATAGATCCAAGAGCATATCACCTATAGATCAAGTATATGCCCATTTTTTGATTGTTTGATCGATTTAATTTGTGACTGGATATCAATCAATAGATGAAAGATATTATAATTTGGTTTTACATCTAGAATGAAAAAATCATCGATTATAATAATATTTATTTTTCTATTTTAGAAAGAGATCACAAATGAAGAATTTTTATTACCCATAATTTTTCAAATTTTTCGTTATAAAGAAATATATATTTTCATTAAATTATGTTTTCCATATTGTTATTTTGATGAATATACATTTCTTTAAACAACGCGAGAGGGTGAGTGGCAGGAAAGGGAAGGGGGAGGGATGAAAGAGAGTACACTAGCAAATGTGTTTGCTAGAAATCGAAAGTTCGCTACCGTAATTAGAGTAACTAGTTTGAAAATAGAAACTGAGTAGTGCGTGATGGTGGTGATGGCCCTTATCAGATTTGATTTTATATTAACATACCATAGATTTAATAATTAATTAAAAATAATAATAATTAACTAAGAAAATATATTTTTTATAACTATAGTCACCGGAGATACGCTAAAAAAATATCTCCTAACATTAATATCTTTTTTCTAACTTTTTTAATTTATTATTTAAAAATTTGTTTCGTTGGAAGGAGTTGGGGTCAGCTGGACAGAGGAAGTGTGGAGTTGTCTTCTATTTAAGGATGGATTCATAATATTCCTGAGACGGGATTTGATAAATTTTGGAAAGTTAATTGCAATAGATAGCTTGAAAAGTGATTATACAAAATACTGTACGTCAGTATTAAAAATACACAAAATGTTTCTCCCCCATCCAACCCCTAGACATTTTTTAAGATTCTTTATATAGCTGTTAAATCGAGAAAAATATTTCCAGGTGAATGAAATCTTCACATCTAAAATTTGACTTCCCTTTTATCATAAGTTGGATGTACCACTAAAGTTCTACTTACCATTTCTTGATGTTTTTGTCGCCAAATTTAACTTAAACCGACGTACAATTTTGGAAATATATACTTTCCAATTTTATTTTATTTTATGGACACTACTGCGATTAATATTCCTAGCTATGCTATTGAAAGAAAGAAGATTTATTAAATGAGGAAAGAGTAGTTAATATTCTCTATATATTATATGAACGAATATATTTGGCAATGCGAGAATAACATAACAGTTTTGTAATCTCCTCCCCTTATATATAATAGTCTTTAACTTTCAATTCTTTTCCTCTGTCATCGAGTCTCTACTCTCTAAAGACCTCTCTCTATCATAGTTAGCTATGTCAAGCCTCTCACATGATATGTGGCTCCATGTCCTTGAAATTGGTACTGCGACGCGCCAAATGGACCATAGAGCTCTTTGCCGTCTTGCCATGGTGAATTCAACGTTCAATCAATTGTCTAACGATCCTGGGTTGTGGACCATCCTCCATTCTCATCAGGAGTAAGTTTATATCATTCTAATTGTATGTACTAATTCAATTTTGCATGGGGCCTCTTCTTTTGATTTGCAGATAAAAGCTTACTAAACAATATAATTACTTATACTGTAGATGCTAAAACAAAAAAACATGTCTGCTGAGAATTGTACTTTTGTCCCCCCACCCCTTTTTTTTGGATTTCTGTTCTGTACAGTGTCAAAATAATACCCGAATCTGAATTTACAAACTTGATTTCAACATTCAGTTATTTTTCCTACTTGAATTCTTTCTTTTGGTGTTGTTCTAATACACTTATCTTTTTCTGTTGTGGCAGAGGAGAAAGATTTGCATCATTTGAGATTGGGTTGTCTCCTTCGCACCTCTCTGACGATGTAAGTAATTAATTGTTAATTACTTTGTTCTTTTATATATGCCCCTCGCTAGGCCTTGAAATGGAACAATTTAACTTATTTTGTAAAAGATGAGTTGCGTCATCGTGGCACAAAATCTGCAACCCAAAACTATAGATATCATTAAAAAAAAAAAACCTGACAATAAGAGAACTGGATCCCTATGACGACCTGTGGTTAATTAAAATATCTATTCAAATTTAATGGAAGCATTTAAGTAAAAACAAAAAAAACAAAAAAACAAAAAACAAAAAACAAAATATGTTAAATTATTTATTTTAGTATACAGTTACGTTCCTCCTTTTTGTGATATATTTAAAATAGACCAATTGCCTTAACTCAGGGCAGTAAGCTAATCTTTAAATCATGACTTAATATGCATGACATAATAGACAGAAGTATGAACTCAATTTGTTTGTCTATGGAATCAATCATACATTACACTCTTTTTCTTTCTTGCAGCAGCCGAGAGAAAACCATGATGTATCCAGTTTGAACCCGCCAAGCCCTTCATCTTCTACTGCTTCTCCACTCAATCTTAATGAACAAGATTTCATCATCAACCAACGTAATTCACACCTTGAACATAAATTCAACAGGCGCAACAAGGGAATGAAACCAAAGGTTGTCCCGTACTCGCGGAGTTATGTTCCATTGAATATGCCTCCGCGTCGGGCCTTGGCCAGGAAGATCTGAAGTTCTTATGGACTTAATTGCTTAGAAATGTGTTATGTTATCTGGTGCATACTCTGTTTTAGATGTCTGCATTTTAGTTGCTCAGAGAAACATTCAGTAATTGTTGTCGGTATAAAATGTAGTCCTAATCCAAGAGTTATTTATATATATATACTAGTTTAGTTCGGATGTCTCCATTTTTTGTCTTGTAATGGTGATAATTTTGTAATTTATTATCAGCTTAATTTATTATGTTTTCCCTATTCTTATTTATGTTTTATTTTTTATTAAAGTATAATTTTTTTTAAAATTTGTATTTACCCCACATTGAGTGGATAAATTGTCTAGTATGCACAATTTCATTTTCAATTATTAATTTTTATATATATATTTATATTTTAATCAAGGTTTTAAAATGCGATTTGTGCGGTTTAGCGGTTGGGTGGTGATTTAGCATTTATCGGTGATAAAACGGAGATAAAACGATGAAATATCGATAAAACGGTTGTGCAGTGTAAACAAAAATATAGATAAAACGGCGATAAAACGGAAAAAATAGAGTTTTTTAAAAGCTTGATTTTAATGTTATATCAACCGCTTTTTTTATTAGTAAAGGCAGAACTGCATATCTTTATGATGCATCGAAGTTTCTAGTAAACAACCGCTTTAGGTAAAGGCCGAACTGCATATCTTTATGATGCATCAAAGTTTCTAGTAAACAACCGCTTTAAATTTGAATGTACAATTCTGCCTTTACTGATTATGTCCATGTACCCTCAACAATTATAAATTTCGCTTCAAACTCAGTGAGTGATGTAAAATTTAATTTTCTTTTTTTTATAGAAAATATCCATGTTTTGAAGTTAACAACTATATCTTTAATGATGCACTGAAATATTCCTAATAAATAACTACACTAAACTACTACTGAAGTACAAATCTAAAATCTTTCCTCCGATTAATTACCTCAAATTTTCATAAAGATTCACTAAACACGACCTCCCCTCAAAAACCAGCTCCTTACTTAATAGTCGTTCGTTAATATTCTGACGCTAGAAGATTTACAATCAATTAATTAATAACCACAATGAACAGACTGCGTTATTAACCGCAATTCTACCAAGAAAAATAAAAATAAATGTCCAGAACTTTCATTCCTTAACTGAATCCAGCAAATCATCATGAAATTATGATACACTAAAATATCCGTAATAAATAACAACAAACATATTTAATTAGTACCAATTCGGAAACTAAAATAATATGCGATTTGCATATATATTGAACACACACCTTTGTACAATTATTAATTGTACTCCCTCTTCTCCACTCACCAATACATTATTAAATGGGAGCATTCAAACAATCATATCGCCACCCATTCATGGCAATTCTCATCTGTCTTCCAATGCTATTAGCCACACCAATGCCAACTACATCATCCAAACGTGGGTTCACTGTCGAACTTATCGACCCGTTCTCCCCACGCTCACCGATCTATGATGCTAGCCTAACAGAGACTGAGCGCATCAAACTCCAAACAGAATCTGATAAACACCGCCTTTGTTATCTCAGTTCCATACTAAAGATCAATTCGAGTTGTATTAATGAAATCAATTCAGGTGTTATTCGACCAAATACACGTAAAAGAGGATATTTCTATATGGTGGTTTTGGACTTGGGTACTGGAGCTTCACGCCATACATACCTTCTTGAATTTGACACTGGCAGCGGCCTCACATGGACTCAATGTGATCCGTGCCATCCTATGTTTCATCAGGAACCACCTCTCTTTGACCCCTCTAGATCTCCTACATATCACTATGTTCCACACAACCATCCTTTAGGCAAACCACCAACATATCATCCCGATCGGAATGGGCATTGTGAATTCAGGTATGGATATGCTGATGGGGCATATGCGGAAGGCACATTCTCTTTTGATACCTTCACATTCGCCAATCATGGAGGCAACAATATGCTGAGCATTCCCAATCTTCTCTTTGGTTGTGCTCATAGTACAACTTGTGATAACCCCTATGGCGGTCCTGTTGGGATATTGGGTATGAATTTGGATCAAGAATCGTTCATAATTCAAGCAAGGGATGCCACTGGAGGACGCTTTTCTTACTGCCTCTTCAAAGCGGGATTAACAGATGCGATGACTCTTAGATTTGGTGATGATATTTCCTGGCCTTGGATGGCTCGCAGACAGCAGACACGAATATTGAGGTACCCTGAGGGGCTTTATAACCTAAATTTGATCGACATAAGTATCGGGAGAACAAGGATGAACTTCCCCCCACATACATTTAAACGAAAATCCTCTAAAAAAGGTGGATTCATCATAGACTCGGGTACAGTATCTTCAACACTGGTTCCAAAGGCTTATAAGGTATTCCGCTAAAAGAAATACAATACATCAATATATAGAGAGGGCCACCATCATATGTAGTTTTCTGTTGCAAAAAAAAGTGTAAAGTAAAATATTTTAATTTCTCCTCTCTTTGGATTGAGAAATCCAATACCAGTTTTCTCGAAAAAAAATATAAATTATAAACTATATATAACTAATCTGTAGGCGTGAATCAGTTTGACAGTTTCATCCTTGACCCTCATCTACACAGGTTCTGGAGACCTATCTAATCACATATTTCGACAGTCTACATTTTGAGCGATTGCGGGGGCCTGATTTGCCTTATGAACTGTGCTACAGATTGCCAGCAAATATGAGCCATGCTCGCTTCCTGCCTAACATGGTTTACCATTTTGAAAGAGCTGACTTGAGTATATATTATGAGCAAGTATTTTATATGAGCCCACAGAGAGGAGCATTTTGTTTTGCTATGATCAAGAACAAGGAAATATCGACCCTCGGTTCATTTAGCCAACAAAACACTCAATTCATGTATGATTCCGTGTCTATGGTTCTGGAATTTGCCTCGGTAGATTGTGCTCATGGAGTATAAAAAAATTTAGTAGAGTTCTCTATTTAATATATCTCTTTGAATCAGTAAGAATAATATAGTCATTTGTTCCACTAGTGCAAAGTAGATTCAGCTGATTCAGATGCAAAATATGTTATGCAAGAATAATATTCGATGTAGTATTGACTAATTAACGTTGTTCTTTCCATTTGTGTGTGGGAAATAATAATGAGAAACCATACCATTTCTGTTGTGAAAATTGTAACATCAGAGAGAAACTGTCAATATTATATGCCTAATAATAACACTATATAGACCATATGTAATATTAACTATTAAGTTTCAAATTTGTATTTTATTTCTATGATTGCAAATAGATCTCAAAGAAAATAAGTAGTAATTTTGAAGCTAATAGATGATGCATGGGCCGGTAGGTAGATTCAAATTGATCAGATCGAAAGAGCCATATAGGCCCATTTAGCCTACTAGGCTCAGTGGTTCTCAGTGCAGTAATATTGGAACTTGTCCATACCGACCCAAGGCCGAAAAGGACAACTCCACCCTGCGTGAGCGAATGAGCCTGTCACTTTCTGTTTTGATATGCTTGTACTTATTACTTTGTTCTTCGAATAGATTAAGAACACTAAGTCTGTTCTCGTGGTTGAAATGTATTCCCGGTGAAATTAAAATAATAGCGCCTACATTAGTTAAATGTTTTCCATTTATTTTATGAATATTTTTTAGTCATTTTAGATGTGAAATGAAATTCAATTGCACGGATCAATCGATCAAATAATTGCTGTACAATATTTTCCTAAAAAAAGAGGAATTCATTAATTATTTTTAAATTTACTTGAAATGGGGTACATAATATTTAAAATAAAATATATAGTGTGCATCAGTGCCATATGTATCATAGCATTCTTGTGTGTAAGGTTATATAAAATTTATGCAAATCAACCGTTTGGTAGTTGTTGCTTCGCAGCTAGCTCTGGTCATGATATCTGAATGTTAAGACTTTGGAACTGACTACTGAGGGAAAGTCAGCAACTTTTTCAAAGCTGGAGTGCTGGACAGTGGACACCAAATGCAACTTGGAAGTAACAGGACTAGTAACGTATAGAAAAGGAAAAATTGAAAAGGGTGTCTGGACATATGAATTGTTGGTCCAGGCCTTCTAGATTGCAAACAAAATAATTCAATTAATTTGACCTCTGGAGTTGTCATTGCGAAAATATCCAAATTATATCATGAAAAACTGAAGAGGGGCAACAATATTTTGGAAACAGAAAAAATTTCAACGGACTTTGTCCTATTGTAAATAAAAAAAAAAAACTTTGCAACCAAAATTTCAATTGAAGTTTATCTGGACCTCTGGTGTTCTGGGAGAAATAAAGAACCAAGCCAAAGGGAGCACACAGTTTAACAAGTTGCTATCTCTTTCCTTCTCCTTTCTTGCAAGTAAGATTAGCTTTTGCTTCCAATTTCAACTCAAAAACTGAATTTGAAACTCTAACCGATCAGTTCTATTCTTTTATAACTTTTAAATTGTTTATAATTTCATGAAACTAAAATTCCAAGGATAGCTTCATGGTTCCTCCGTACTATTTACATTACAAAATGTATATATAGCTGATGGGCATTTGGCAACACCATAAGTTAGTGGGGTTAGAGATTAAAGTTAGTATTTGGGATTAGTGTTTGAGATGAAATTAGTAAATATTAGTTCTAACGTTAGTACTAAACTCATTGACCTCAAATTCGTTTGGCAATTGTAGATTAACAAGTTAGGTTACTAACCTAATAGTTAGGCTAATTAATCTCATATATGCCAAACACCCCCATATATTTATACCATCATTGCTTCCCAACAAACTTAGTTGTCAAGTCTGATTCAACTGGTCACCTTGATATTGTGCGATTTTAAGAAGTTTTGAAACAGGTAGATATGGAGAGACTCCCAGATGATTTATGGCTCAGAATATTCAAAGTTGGAATTGATAACCGCATATTGGACCACGTCGATATATGCTCTCTTGCAATAACATGCCACCATTTTGATCGACTAACGCAGGAATCAAATTTGTGGGTTGCACTCCTTGCTCAGAATTTCCTCTCTGGTGTTTTGTCAGATCAGAGCCTTTCAAAAACCCTTTTCAAGGCTGAGTTGGAGTAAGTTCTGCTATCAATCCTTATGCCTCTTATAACTGAATTAACTGTAGAGCCCTGTCACTATAGATATCCAAGGTCCATGGTTTATACTTTATGCATGGTTAGATTTACTACTTTTCCTAATTGAATTATAGCACGAATTGTTTAGGAATTATTTGTTAGTATGTAGAAACAGTAACCAAGTCTCTTTGAATATTTTTGCATATCTCAGATTCCTTAATGTTAGATAAAAGTATTATGTTTTTAAAGCTCTAATAAATTCATGCTTCCTTTTTGAGCACACGTAATCACAAATCAAACTAATTTTATGCCTTATATCTTAATAGTGCTAAAAAGATTTTGAAAGTGCAGGATGCTGCAGCCGACTGAATATAGACTTCTGTACCCCATGTTTTCAGTCCACATTTTGGACTTGGAAAAGAAAATTCTATATTTTTCAGCTGTGTGCAAAAGTAGACTTAAAGTTAACAAAATTTGAAAAAAAAAATTATTATCAAACATTTAACGATGCAGGATTTATCAGCCCTTATTTCATAAAAGAGAATGTATTATACTGAGTTTGAGCCTTTACATGGGTTAATCAGGAAGAAGAAAGAGCGAGAGCGCGAAATGGAAGAAATGATGGATGAGGTGATGGAGTTTGTGATGTGGTTAGATAACAACTTTCTTGATGAAGAGGAGAGAAGCACAGAGGATGTTGCCACAGAATCATCAGAGCATCATTTTAATTCGGCTTCTGAGGATACAGCCCTCACAAATAGATCTAACCGTGTCTTTCCAAACTCATTTTGGGCTTCTGTCTCCACCATCTTATTACCCAAAAGGCAGTATCAGCTGGGTCGCACAAGTTGATCGACTCACGAGCGAGCAAAATTAAATAAAATGTTGTCAGAAGAGAATGGTTTTGGTTGTCAGAGATAGTTTTGCCTCCATGTTTCAATGATCATCATAAATCATGAATAAATTTAAGAAAATTATTTTATAATTAGTATATGGTTCACACTTAACAAAAATTTATTACTTGAAACGTGATACTCGTTCTTACTAAATTAGTCAGAAATAAAATGATCCTCACAATAGTTAAGCATACTTAATTGCCTAATGTTGCAAGACAAAATTTTAACCCAACACAGTCAACAAAAAAGGTTTGGCTATCTGTTCCAGCAACCAGCTTGGGTCCTTTGCACAGAAACCTTGCGGTGTCCGCACACTCCTCGACTATGGATTTTACCGTCTTCCCACCTAAATATTAGTATTGATCACACGCGAGCTCAAATATGAGAGTTTTGTTTGCTAAACAGAAGGAATTGCGACTCTGCAAGTAGTTGCTTGTGAGACAGCTAGCTTTCATTTCTGTCCAAGTTCCTGTTGAAGGACAGAAATGCTAAGATCTTCAACAATAAGAACTCTTTCCTCCATGGTTCGGCAATAATGGTATATGGACTTTTAGGATTTTATTTTAGACTTTTTGTTTTTCCTCTCATTTGTAATTACTTCAGTTCTCCTTTGTGCTCTTGTTTTTTTGCTCTGTAAATTACTTGTGAGTATTTTCGTTGATTAAAAATGTCGGATGGTTAGTATCCCGCCTTCAAAATAAATAAATAAATAAGTTTCATACTTTTTATAAGATTCAGTACTGTCAGTGGTCTTTTGCGATTCATGAACATTTTCTCCCCATTTTTTCTTTTATAAGGTTGGTTAGTTTATTCACAGAAATCGTATACATTATTAAAGGAAAATTTTATCTGCTTCACTGTGTTTAGGAATACGAAATTTGTGAGAAGCTCTTGGAGAATTCTAAGAAGTTCCAGTCAATTTCAAATAAAAAAAAAATGAAAATCTGGTATCATTACAAGAAAAGAACATAATTTCAGCTTGTCAAAAGAGCAAACTTTTCTTAAATTATAGGCCGGAAGCTTTAGGCTCGAGTCATATTGAACGAAGAAAAGCCCAAATCAGCTATTCCTTCGTTTAGAATGTCAAATCGTCAATCTATTTATTATTTTATTTCAATGAAATGGTCGGACATTACGCACTTTGTTGGTAAACTTATAGTCTAATATGTGACTATAAAGAAAATTAATCTATATATTTTTTTTCCCTAATTGTAACATTTTTTTGGGGGGAATTGCGTTAATGAAGTAGGGACAATACAACGGCCGAAGAAAAAAAAAAAAGAAGGGAGCATGGTCCGGTGGATCGGTAGAATTTTTTTATATTGCTGCAGCACGAAAAGATGCACAAAGGAGCTTCAGTACAATCCTGCCATGCCCACTAACCCATTACCCACCCATATTTTGTTGAGATTCCATGATCTTCTGTAGAAATTTCTGTCTTCTAAGCGTGTTCACTTAGACTGATTGTATTAAGGACTCACGGAGAGCTGCTCACAATCAGTCGCAGAGATCCCAATAACAGAAAACTGCTGGGTGAGAACTCCAAGTTCTTCTGTGCCATCTGTTATGTCACTTAGGTCTGTTCATTACTATTTAATCCGTTTTATTTGCCGCGCAAGGAACGTCTTATACAAACCGACGAGATTAAAATTTTTCCTTTTCGATCAGCCCTTGAATTTCCATATTATTACGTAACAATGGAATTAATTAAATTTTCCAATAACCAATCAGTGATTTGATTTTTTTTTTTTTTTTGGTTGGCGTATGGTTTATAGAAGTTTTTTTTTAGACGTTTGGTTTATAGAAGTTTTGAATCTTGACCAGTGAGACATATATAATTTTAATATTAATTGTCGAAATTGTATTAATTTTTAATGAAAGAATCTTTTCTATAAATATTGCACAATTGAGTGTAGGATGTATTTAATAAAACCTGACATATTTTGTATGACGCTAACATATACTATACTTTCGATTAATAATGCACTGACAAATCAAATTTGGCGCCATATTGAACCACAAATCCACAATTAAACAAAAAAAATATATATCGATATGAGACTAAATGAATAATAGGACAAAAGAATACAATAAAAAAAAATGACTGCTTAGATAAAAATTTCAACACAATAACTGACTTTGAACTAAGAAATTACAGGAAACATGATTTTCAAGCGAAGCGTGAAAAAGTACAAAATTAGCAACTTAATATTATGTTATCTACTCGTATTTAATTCTTGCCCAATCTCATTTGTGAGGATGCTCTGATTTTTCCACCATTCTAAACTGGTGGAAGTAAATATATAAATGAAAGATTATAATTTGATGCACATGCATGCTGCCCAATATGAACTAACAACTAGAGAGTGCACCGGCTCAAACCGACATTGAGATTGTTAGTGGTTTCAGCCCATTTTAATGCTACTTCTTTGCCTCATCTAATATACCGAAATTTTAAAAAATAATATTAAAATAATATAATCCAATAAAATTAATATCAACTTAATCAGTTTAATATAAATAGTATCGTAAGATCGAAATCCTGGATTCCGAACGTTAGATCGGATTCCTGGATTCCGATCTAACGTTAGATCGGATTCTGGGATTCCGATCTAACCTTTATATATATAAGGGGTTTCCGATCTAATTTCGCTGCCTTTCGCTCTCGCTCTCGGACGCCCTTCCTCGACGAGAACAGTAAGTTTTTTTTTATTAATTTAATTATTTATTTATTTAGTTTATTAGTTTTTAATTTAGTTAATTAAATAAAAAAAATAGGAAAATATTGGAAAAATATTCAAAAAATCAGAAAAAATCAGAAAAAATTTGTATGTAATTTATTAATTATATTGGATATATTTTTTGTCTTTTTATTTGTTTATTCACTACTTAATTAATTAGAAAAATAGATAATAAATTGTAAAATTATTTTAAAAATACCGAAAAATAAGAAAAATTCATATGAAAATTTATGTGTAATTAATTAAATTTTTTTTTTGCTTTTAATAATTAAGATTTCGATAATTAAATATGGGAAAAATTAGAAAAATGATAATAATTGATGGTATTTTTTTGCTTTTAATAATTAAGATTTTGGGAAAGAGATGCTGAATAAAGGATTCAGACGGGCTGGGAAGGAGATGCTGAAGGGCTGCAGGACGCAGTTGGAGCTCGTTGGGGAGCCGCATCGGTTACCTCACCTTTTAGAGTCGAAGGGTCTAGCTACAGACATAGACTCCATACCTGATTCGCCTGAGGAGGATCATGCGCCAGAGCCTGGATTTGAGGAGCAGCAGTTTATGACGGTAACCTAAAATTTGTAATATTATTATTTTTTATTATTCTGTTATTGATAATATTAATATTATTTGTAATATCATTGTATGTAACAGCCATCTGGGTATACTTTACATGACTGGGACACATATTTTGATCAGCCGAGACCCAGCCAGCCTATTGTGCGGAGCAGACGGACAGAGAGTCAGCCATCCACATAGCCGCCCATCCACCCATTTACACATCCACCCATATCCACTGGCGAGTTACCGACACCACCAGGCCCACCTCCTGGTCCATATCCAGACCCACCTACCCATTATGAGTACCAGACCCAGTACCCACCATACCAGACACAGTATCCGACACAGTATCCACCTGGACCACCACCATATTCTCAGGGCGAGCCTATCTTGAGCCCGGGTGACGCTTTTTTGTCATCCATTGGAGTACATTTGGACGAGCCGTACACACCTCCAGTTCATCCATCTCCTTTCGGTCAGAGCTATGGTCCATTTGGTCAGACATATGGCGGAGCCTCTTCTTCTAGTGCACCGCCTCGTCGTTCCACTCCTCAGATGGCTCCTCGTCCACCACCTGTCGGACTTGCTCGCGGACGAGACCCCCGTCAGCCGCCAGGTCCTCCATATATTTGGTCCCCTAGTGAGGGGAGGTGGATCCACCGTACTGGACATATTTAGGATTTATTTGTATTTTATATTTTATTTACTTATGTATGACTTATATATTTATGAGTTCTATATTTATGACTTCTATATTTATTTGTATTTTATAATAACTAAAAACTAATTAGGACCAATCACAACGAGTACGAAACACCTAAGTACGACAAACGCTTTGAAAAATATGAAGTTTGGCGCTATCACACCTAAGTACGAGATAGTCACACTTTCAACAGCTCTAGATTTGAAAAATTTGGAGCTAGAAAAATATGAAATACGCTCTGAAAAATTCTAACAAAAATACTGAGCTGTTAATTGGCGGACGAATTTTCCTAAACTTAAATTTCAACATTTTTAGGCGTACCATTTGTTCAAAACAAAAATGACAAAGGACCAAGATAGTCACACTTTGAACTGAAAAAACAGCTCTAGATTCGAAAAGTTTGGCGCTACAAAAATATGAAATACGCTCTGAAAAATACTAACAAAAATACTGAGCTGTTAATTGGCGGACGAATTTTCCTAAACTTAAATTTCAAAATTTTTAGGCGTACCATTTGTTCAAAACAAAAATGACAAAGGACCAAAATAGTCACACTTTGAACTGAAAAAACAGCTCTAGATTCGAAAAGTTTGGCGCTACAAAAATATGAAATACGCTCTGAAAAATTCTAACAAAAATACTGAGCTGTTAATTGGCGGACGAATTTTCCTAAACTTAAATTTCAAAATTTTTAGGCGTACCATTTGTTCAAAACAAAAATGACAAAGGACCAAGATAGTCACACAATCAAACCGTGGAAACCAGAACCTGAACCCATGCCGGAACTCAAACCGTAGAAACCAGATCCTACACCCATGATTGTTTACGAAAGCATATACGATTTTCGTGGAGACCACACAGTGAGTTGTACAAAGCGTGGTCAGGTTTTCAATTTCAAAGATACCATTTTGCGTGACCACTACGATGAACACAAAAAACAAGAAGAGAGGGATGAAATTGTAAAGAGATTCAGAGTGAAAGAACAATGGTTCGAAAGGAGAAGAATGGAAGAAAATGCCGCCGAAGAGAGCCGGAGGTTGCAACAAGAAAAAATTGGAAAAAAAATTAAGGAGAGCCTAATCAAGATCAAGAAGAGAGATGAACAATGCAAAATTGCAGTAGCTAGAATGGCTGAGATTGAGCAACAAGAAGCCGAGGCAGCTTTCTGGAACGAAGCCGCTCAATTCGCAGACAACCCGGCTGCGAATAATCAACAAGAAAATGATGAGGCTTTTTGGAATGAAGCAGCTCAACTCGCTGAAAACCACGGTGCCAGTAATGAACAACAACCTGATGCCGCTTTCTGGAACGAGGCCGCTCAATTCGCCGACAACCATGGTGCCAGTAATCAACAAGAAATGAATGCGGAAGAAGATCAACCCTGGGGGGGGGGGGAAATTCTGCAACATGTAGATGATCAAGATCTCTAAGTTTATTTATTACTTTGTTTTTAAGTACCCTGGTGTGTTCATTTATATTATGGTTTTTTATGTATATTTTTCCTTTTATATTATTTTAGTGTGCTAAATTATATTATGATTTTCATGTATTTTTCCCTTTCTTTTATTTTAGTGTGCTAATCTATATTATGGTTACAAAATTCAATTCTTCTTCTAATGGTGAACATATACATAAAACAAAGTGAACATATAAACGATCTAAGTGAACACATACAAACAAATAAGTTCTATAAAAATAAGTTAGTAAGTGTTCACTTAGATCGACTATATGTTCGGCTTATTTACGGTATATGTTCACTTTGTATTTACCGAAGGCTGGGATGGTATATTTGCCGATGATGACACTTATAATTCCTGTATTTTTATATTATGAATTAAATGAAATAAATCTAATATTTAATTATAAGTTTATATTATAATTATTGCCATAAATAAATTATTACATAAAGTATTATGTACTTATTATGTACAACATTTAACATAATTGAAAAATTTTTAATATTAAAAATAAAACCATCCATATCAAATTAATATCAAAACTTTAAATATTAAAATATTATTCATAATATAGAATTATATTATACTAACATTCTTCAAAATATCAAAAATCCGGTTCTAAACAAACGACAAAAATTTTATAATATATTAATTTAATATTAAAATTTTATATATTTAATTAATGTTTATAATAGAAGTAAAATAAAATATATTAATTTAATATCTTATCTTCAAAATATATTACTAAAATTTCATAATATATTAATTTAATATTAAAATTTCATATATTTAATTAATTTTTATAATAGAATTACAATAAAACCATGAAAAAGACAAAATTGAGCAGTTACAGCACTGTTCGGAATCCCAGAATCCGATCTAACGTTCGGAATCCAGGATTCCGATCTTACGATACTATTTATATTAAACTGATTAAATTGATATTAATTTTATTGGATTATATTATTTTAATATTATTTTTTAAAATTTCGGTCTAATATAAGCAGTTACCTTAAAACAGGCCTTAGAGCCACATATGGTCCTATTAGGCTTTGTCCCTCTCTTGTTATATCGTTTTCAGAAATAAGCATAGATTGTGAATTGATAGCAAACTTTTTTTTTTTTTTTGAAGGTTAGTTGGCGAGAGCCAACCAACAATTTTTTTAAAAAATAAAATAAAAAGTTTAACATACAAGCTAATTACAAATAGGTCCCTCTCTTGTTGTATCGTTTTTCAGAAATAAGCATAGATTGTGATTTGTGAATCGATAGCATATTTTTATTATTTATTTTGAAGGTCAGTTGGCCAGAGTCAACCAACAATTTTATTTAAAAAAAATAAAAGGTTAAAAAGTACAAGCTAATTACAAAATAAAAAAAGAAAAGAAAGAAGTTAAGATGTCCGAAAGACATTGAAAAGAGCTATCCTAATACATCAAAGAAAATATCAAAATAATAAAAAATCAATTGTTTATTGAAAATTCTAGCATATGAAATAAAGGAAAAGCACATTTTGTATAATTTCTATTTGTGATTAATCATTGTTGCATTAGGCCGAACAGAAGGATTCTTTCTTCATCGAACTAAAATTCATATCAAGTTTATTCAAAAAGATTGGATCATACAAGATAATTACAAATATAAAGTACAAATAATGAAATTCTGAGTATCATTTAAAATTTTCAATAATTTCTGGATCCATTCTAGGTCATTTGAGCAAAATAATCTACATTTAAACTCTCTCTACTGTCGAGAATATAATTTATATGTTATTTGTTCAAAAAGATTGGATTATACATGGTAATTACGCGTATAAATTGCAAATAATGCAATTCTGTGCACCCTTTGAGCATTTCAATCGTTTCTGGATTCATTTTAAGTCATTTGATCACACTTATCAACATTTAAACACTTTATACTGTCTAGAATATCATTCAAATTGCTATTTAATAAAAAAGATTTGATTCTTCATGGTAATTACACATATAAAGTTCAAATAATGCAATTCTAAGCATCGTTTAAGTATTTCAATCGTTTCTAGATTAATTCTAAGCCATTTGATCACAATAATCTACATATAAACTCTTTATACAGTCTAAAATATGATTCATATATAATTGATTAAAAAAACTTTGATTATACATGGAAATTACGTACATAAAGTGCAAATAATACAATTTTGAGCACCGTTTGAGCATTTAAATCATTTTTGGTTTCATTCTAAGTCATTTGATCATAATAATCATCATTTAAACTCTTTATAATGTCTATAATATGATTTATATGTTATTTATTCAAAAATATTGGATTATACATGGTAATTACGCATATAAAATACAAATAATGCAATTTTCATCATCGTTTTGAACATTTCAATCATTTCTGGATTCATCCTAAGTCATTTGATCGCAATAATCAACATTTAAGCTCTTTATAATGTCTATAATATGATTCTCATGTAATTTAATCAAAAAGATCGGATTATACATGGTAATTACTCATTTAAAGTGCAAATAATGCAATTCTCAGTATCGTTTGAGCATTTCAATCGTCTTTGGATTCATTCAAAATCATTTGGTCACAATAATCTACATTTAAGTTCTTTATACAGTCTAAAATATGATTTATATGTTATTTATTCAAAAATATTGGATTATACATGGTAATTACGAATATAAAGTGCAAATAATGAAATTCTGAGAACCGCTTGAGCATTTCAATTATTTCCGGATTCATTATAAGTCATTGGTTCGCAATAATTTAGATTTAAACTCATTATTCTGTCGAGAATATCATTCAAGTGTCATTTCTTCGAAAATATTTGATTATACATGTTAATTACGCATATAAAGTGCAGATAATGCAATTCTGAGCACTGTTTGAGCATTTCAATCGTTTCTGGATTCATTCTAAGTCATTGAATTTCAATAATCTACATTTAAACTCATTATACTATCAAGAATATGATTCATATGTTATTTATTCGAAAAGATTGGATTATACAAGGCAATTACGCATATAAAAAAGGAAATAATGCTATTCTGAGCACCGTTTGAGCATTTCAATCATTTCTATATTCATTCTAAGATATTTGATCACAATAACCAACATTTAAACTTTGTATACTGTCTAGAATATGATTCATATGTTATTTGTTCAAAAATATTGGATTGTGCAAGCTAATTACGCATATAAAGTGCAAATAATGCAATTCTGAGCACTGTCTGAGCATTTGAATTGTTTCTGGATTCATTCTAAGTCATTTGATCAAAATAATCAACATTAAAACTCTTCAAACATTGTACATTATGATTCATATGTAATTTGTACAAAAAGATTGGATTATACAAGGTATTTACGCTTATAAATTGCAAATAATGCCATTCTGAGCACTGTTTGATCATTTCAATCTTTTATAGAATCATTCTAAGTCATTTGATCACAATAATCAACATTAAGTTGTTTATACTGTTTAAAATATTATACATATGTTATTTATTCAAAAAGATTGGATTATACATAGTAATTATGCATATAGAGTGCAAATAATGCAATTTTGAGAAACGTTTGAGCATTTTAATCATTTATGGATTCATTTTAAGTTATTTGGCCACAATAATCAACATTTAAACTCTTCATACTGATGAAAATATAATTCATATGTTATTTATTTAAAATGATTGGATTATACATGGTAATTACGCATATAAAGAGCTAATAATATAGTTCTGAGCATCGTTTGAGAATTTCAATTGTTTCTAAATTCATTCTAAGACATTTTCTCAAAGTAATCTACATTTAAAATCTTTATACTGAATATAATATGATTCATATGTTATTTATTCAAAAAGATTGGATTATACATGGTAATTACGCATATAAAGTGCAAACAATGTAATTCTGAGTAACGTTTGAAAATGTCAATCATTTCTTGATTCATTCTAAATACTGTCTAGAATATAATTTGATCACAATAATCAATATTTAAACTCTTAATACTGTCTAGTATATAATTTATATTTTATTTATTCAAAAAGATTTGATTGCACTTGATAATTACACATATCAAGTGCAAACAATTCAATTCTGAGCACCGATTGAGCATTTCAATCATTTCTAAATTCATTCAGTGACGTTTTCTCACAGTAATCTACATTTAAGTTCTTTATCCTGCATATAATATGATTGGTAATGTTATTAATACAAATAGATTGGATTAAACATGGTAATTATGCATATAGAGTGCAAATAATGCAATTCTGAGCACTGTTTGAGCATTTTAATCGTTTCTGGATTCATTCAAAGTCGTTTGATCACAATAATCAATATTAAAACTCTTCACACTGTCTATAATGTGATTCATATGTTATTTATTCAAAAAGATTGAATTATACATAGTATTTACGCATATAAAGAGCAAATCATGCTATTCTGAGCACCAATTGAGCATTTTAATAGTTTCTGGATTCATTCCAACTTATTTGATCACAATAATCAATATTTAAACCCTTTATTCTTTCTTTAATATGATTCACATGTCATTTATTCAAAAATATTGGGTTATAAATTGTTATTATGAATATAAAATGCAAATAATGCATTTATGTGCACAGTTTGAGCATCAACATTTAAACTCTTTACACTGTCAATAATATGATTCATATGTTATTTATTCATAAAGATAGGATTATAGATGCTAATTATGCATATAAAGTGCAAATGAAGAATTCTAAGTACCGTCTGAGCATTTCATTCGTTTCTGGACTCATTCTATGTTACTTCATCACAATAATCAACATTTAAACTCTTTATTATGTCTAGAATATGATTCATATGTTATTAATTCAAAAGGATTGGATTATACATGGTAATTACGCATATAAACTGCAAATAATGCAATTCAGAGCAACGTTTGAGCATTTCAATCGTTTATGGATTCATTCTAAGTCATTTGATCACAGTAATCTACATTTAAACTTTTTATACTATCAAGAATACAATTCATATATTATTTATTCATCAAAAAGATTGGTTTATACAAGGTAATTATGCGTGTAATGTGCAAATAATGCAATTCTGAGCACCGTATGTGCATTTCAATCTTCTCTGGATTCATTGTAAGTCATTCGATCACAATAATCAACATTTAAGTTCTTTCTCCAGTCTAAAAATATGTTTCATATGTTATTTATTCAAAATGATTGGATTATAAATGGTAATTACGCATATAATGTGCAAATAATGCAATTCTGAGCACTGTTTGATCATTTCAAATGTTTCTGGATTCATTCTAAGTCATTTGATCACAATAATCAACATTTAAACACTTTATTCTGTCTCGATTATGATTCCATATTATGGTTTATACATGGTAATTATGCGTATAAAGTGCAAATAATGCAATTCTGAGCAACCCCTTTGAGAGTGTCAATCATTTCTGCAATCATACTAAGTCATTTGATCAAATAATCAACATTTAAACACTTTATACTGTTCAGAATATGATTCATATGTTATTTATTCAAATAGATTTGATTATACTTGGCAATTAAGCCTATACAGTGCAAATATTGCAAGTCTGAGCTCCGTTTTAATCTTTTCTGGATTCATTCTAAGTCATTTGATCACAATAATCAATATTTAAACTCTTGATACTGTCCAGAATATCATTCATATGTTATTTTTTCAAAAATATTGGATTATACATTGTAATTACGCATATAAAATTCATATAATGCTATTCTTAGCACCGTTTGAGAATTTTCAATCATTTCTAAATTTATTCAAAGACATTTTTCTCACTGTAATATACATTTAAGTTCTTTATACTGCATAAAATATGATTATTATGTTATTTGTTCAAAAAGATTGGATTATACATGGTAATTACATATGGAGAGTGCAAATAATGCAATTCTGAGCACTGTTTGAGCATTTCAATCGTTTCTGGATTCATTACAAGTAATTTGATCACAATAATCAATATTTAAACTCTTCATACTATCTATTATAAGATTCATATGTTATTTATTCAAAATGATTGGATTATATAAGGTAATTAAGCATATAAATAGCAAATAAAGCTATTATGAGCACCGTTTGAGCATTTCAATCATTTTTGAATTCATTCTAAGACATTTTCTCACAGTACTCTACATTTAAACACTTTGTTCTGTCTTAAATATGATTCATATGTCATTTATTCAGAAAGATTGGATTATAAAGTGTAATTACGCATATAAAGTGCAAATAATGCGATTCTGAGCTCAGTTTGAGAATTTCGATCGTTTTTGGATTCATTCCAAATAATTTGATAACAATAATCAACATTTATGCACTTTATACTGTGAATAATATAATTCATATGTTATTTGTTAAAGAAAATTGGATTATACATGGTAATTACGCATATAAAGTGCAAATAATGTAATTATGAGCAACGTTTGTGCATTTCTATCGTTTCTGGATTCATTCTAAGTCATTTGATCACCATAATATACATTTAAACTCTTTATGCTGTTTACAATATGATTCATATGTTATTTATTCAAAAAAAATATGATTATACATGGTAATTACGCATATAAAGTGCAAATAAAACAATTTCGAGTACCGTTTGAACATTTCATTCGTTTTTGCACACATCCTATGTCATTTGATCACAAGAAACAACATTTACACTTTTTATTCTGTCTAGAATATGATTTATAAGTTATTAATTCAAAATGATTGGATTATTACGCATATAAATTGCAAAAAAAAGCAATTCTAAATACAATTTAAGCATTTCATTCATTTTTGGAGTTATTCTAAGTCATTTTATCACGATAATCTACATTTAAACTATTTATAAGAATATGATTCACAAGTTATTTATTCAAAAATAATAAATTATATATTGTAATTACGCATATAAATTCCAAATAATGATATTCCGAGCACCGTTTGAGAATTTCAATCATTTCTATAAATTCATTTAAAGACTTTTTTCTCACAATAATATACATTTAAGTTCTTTATACTGCATAAAATATGATTAATATGTTATTTGTTCAAAAAGATTGGATGATACATGGTAATTACGTATAGAGAGTGCAAATAATTCAATTCTGAGCATTATTCCAACCGTTTCTAGATTCATTCTAAGTAAGTTGATCACAATAATCAATATTTAAACTCTTTATACCTTTAGAATATAATTCGTATGTAATTTATTCAATAATATTGGATTATATATTGTAATTATGCATATAATGTGCAAAAAAATCAGTTCTGAAAACCTTTTGGGCAATTCATTCGATTCTGGATTTTTTTTCTAAGTCATTTCATCACCATAATCTACATTTAAACTATTTATACTGTCTAGAATACGATTCATATATTATTTGTTCAAAAATATTGGATTATACATGGTAATTACGCATATAAATTGCAAATAATGCAATTCTGAGCATCGTTTAAGAGTTTCAATCGTTTCTGCAATCATACTAAGTCATTTGATTAAATAATCAACATTTAAATTATTTATACTGTTCAGAATATGATCCATATGTTATTTGTTCAAAAAGATTGAATTATACAAGGTAATTAGGCAAATAAAGATCAAATAATGCTTTTTCTGAGCACTGTTAGAGAATTTCAATTGTTTCAGGATTCATTTTGAAACAATTTCTCACAGTAATTGACATTTAAACTCTTTATACTGTCTAGAATATGAGTCATATGTTATTTATGTAAAAATATTGGATTATATATCGTAATTACACATATAAATTGCAAATAATGCAATTCTGAGCACCGTTAGGGCATTTCGATCATTTCTGGATTCGCTCTAACTCATTTGAACACAATAATCAACATTAAACTTTTTATTCTGTCTTGAATATGATTGATATGTTATTTATTTAGAAAGATTGGATTTTAAATCGTAATTACGCATATAAAGTGCAAACAATGCAATTCTGAGCACAGTTTGAGAATTTCCATCATTTCTGGATTCATTCTAAATAATTTAAGCACAATAATCAACATTTAAACACTTTATACTGTAAACAATATAATTCATATGTTATTTATTCAAAAAGATTGGATATACACGGTAATTACGCATATAAATTGCAAGTTATGCAATTCTAAGCACCGTTTAAGCATTTCAATATTTTATGGATTTATTCTAAGTCATTTGGTTGCAATAATGAACATTTTAACTCTTCATACTGTCTAGAATATAATTCACATGTTATTTATTAAAAAGAATTGAATTATACTTGGTAATTACGCATATAAATTGAAAATAATGCAATTCTTAGTAATGGTTGAGCATTTCTATAGTTTATGGGTTCATTCTAAGTCATTTGATCACAATAATCTACATTTAAACTCTTTATACCGTCTAAAATATGATTGATATGTTATTTATTCAAAAAAAAGTTTTATAGATGGTAAATTATGCATATTAAGTGCAAATAATGCTATTCTGAGAATTTATTCTAAGACATTTTATCACAATAATCTACATTCAAACTTTTTATAACCTCTAGAATATAACTTATGTGTTATTTATTCAAAAAGATTGAATTATATATTGTAATTAAGCATATAAAGTGCAAATAATGCAATTCTGAGCACATTTTGAGAATTTCGATCATTTCAGGATACATACCAAATAATTGATCACAATAATCAACATTTAAAGACTTTATACAATATAATTCATTTTATATTTATTCAAAAAGATTGGATTATACTTGGTAATTACGCATATAAAATGCAAATAATGCAATTCTTTTCACCTTTGAAGCATTTCAATCGTTTCTGGATTTATTCTATGTCATTTAATCACAATAATCTACGTTTTTTCTCTGTATTCTGTTTACAATATGATTAATATGATCACCGTTTAAGCATTTCATTCGTTTCTGGAATGATTCTATGTAATTTTGATCGCAATAATTTACATTTAAACAATTTGTAATGTCTTAGAATATGATTCATATGTTATTTGTTTAGAAATATTGGACTATACATGGTAATTACTCATATACAATGCAAATATTGCAAGTCTGAGCACCCTTTGAGCAATTCAATCGTTTCGGTATTTATTCCAAAAAATTTGATCACAATAATCAACACTTAAACTCTTTACTTTCAACAATATGATTCATATGTTATTTATTAAAAAAAAAAGCATTATAAATGGTAATTACGCATATAATGTGCGAAGAAAGCAATTAAGTACCGTGTGAGCATTTCATTCGTTTCTGCACTCATGCTAGGTCATTTGATCACAATAATCAACATTTAAACCCATTATTCTTTCTAAATTGGATTATACATGGTAATTGCGTATATAAATTATAAAAAAACAATTCTGAATACAGTTCATGCATGTAATTTGTTTTTGGATTCATTCTACGTCATTTGATCACGATAATCTACATTTAAAATATTTATAATGTCTAGAATATGATTTATATGTTATTTATTCAAAAAGATTGGAAAATACATGGTAATTACGAATATAAAGAGCAAATAATGCTATTCTGAGCACCGTTTGAGCATTTCAATCATTTCAGAATTCATTCAAAGACATTTTATCACAATAATCTACATTTAAACTATTTATACTGTCTAGAATACGATTCATATGTTATTTATTCCAAAAGATTGGATTATACATGTTAATTGCGCTTATAAAGTGCAAATAATGCAATTCTGAGCATTGTTTAAGAGTTTCAATCATTTCTGCAATCATACTAAGTCATTTGATCAAATAATTAACATTTAAACTATTTATACTGTCCAGAATATTCATATGTTATTTGATAAAAAAAGATTGGATTATACATGGTAATTACGCAAATAAATAGAAAATAATGTTATTCTGAGCACCGTTAGAGCATTTCAATTGTTTCTGAATTCATTTTAAAATATTTTCTCACAGTAATCTACATTTAAACTATTTATACTGTCTATAATATGATTCATATGTTATTTACTTAAAAAGATTGGATTATATATGGTAATTACACATATAAATTGCAAATAATGCACTTCGGAGCACCATTAGAGCATTTCTATTGTTTCTGAATTCATTCTAAATCAGTTGATCAAAATAATCAACACATAAAATTTGTATTCTAATTTGAATTTGATTGATATGTCATTTATTCACAAAGATTGGATTTTAAATCGTAATTACGCATATAAAGTGCAAATAATGGAATTCTGAGCACAGTTTGAGAATTTCGATCGTTTCTGGATTCATTCCAAATAATTTGATCACAATAACAAAAAATTAAACACTTTATGCTGTCAACAATATAATTCATATGTTATTTATTCAAAAAGATTGGATTATACGTGGTGATGACGCATATAAATTGCAAATAATGCAATTCTGAGCAACGTTTGAGCATTTCTGTCGTTTCTGGATTCATTCTAATTCATTTGATCACAATAATCTACATTTAAACTCTTTATGCTGTCTAAAATATGATTCATATGCTATTTATTCAAAAATATTGTTATATAGATGGTAATTACGCATATAAAGTGCAAATAATGTTATTCTGAGCAAGGTTAGAGCATTTCATCCATTTCAGAATTCATTCTATGACATTTTATCACAATAATCTACATTAAACTCTTTATAACATCTAGAATGTACTTTATATGCAATTTATTCAAAAAGATTGAATTATACATTGTAATTAAGCATATAAAGTGCAAATAATGCAATTCTGAGCATAGTTTGAGAATTTCGATCCTTTCTGGATTCATTCCAAATAATTTAATCAACATAATCAACATTTGAACACTTTATACTGTCAACAATATAATTCATGTGTTATTATTCAAAAATATTTGATTATACATGGCAATTACGCCTATCTATACAGTGCCAATGTTGCAGTGTGATCTCCGTTTGAGCAATTCAATTGTTTCTGGATTCATGCTAAGTCATTTGATCACAATAATCAATATTTAAACTCTTCATACTGTCTAGAATATGATTCATATGTTATTTATTCAAACATATTGAATTATGCATATAAAGACCTAATAATGGGAGCACCGTTTGAGAATTTCAAACATTTCTAAATTCATTCCAAGACGTTTTTCTCACAGTAATATACATTTAAGTTCTTTATACAGCATAGAATATAATTAATATGTTACTTGTTCAAAAAGATTGGAGTACTCATGGTAATTACATATATAGAGTGCAAATAATTCTGAGCACTTCTTGAGTATTTTAATCGCTTCTGGATTAATTCTTAGTCATTTGATCACAATAATCAATATTTAAACTCTAAATACTATCTATAATATGATTCATATGTTATTTTATTCGAAATGATTGGATTATACTTGGTAATTACGCATATAAAGAGCAAATAAAGCTATTCTGACAGTAATCTACCTTTAAATCATTTTAGAATTCATTCTAAGACATTTTCTCACAGTAATCTACCTTTAAACTCTTTATTCTGTCTTAAATATGATTCATATGTCATTTATTCAGAAATATTGGATTATAAATTGTAATTACGCATATAAAGTGCAAATAATGCAATTCTGAGCTCTGTTGGAGAATTAAGAACGTTTCTGGATTCATTCCAAATAATTTGATAACAATAATCAACATTTATACACTTTACATTCATTCCAAATAATTTGATAACAATAATAAAATTCATATGTTATTTATTCAAAAAGATTGGATTATACATGATAATTATGCATATACAGTGCAAATATTGCAAGTCTGAGCACCGTTTGACCAATTCAATTGTTTCAAGATTTATTCCAAATAATTTGATCACAACAATCAACATTTAAACTCTTTACACTGTCAACAATATGATTCATGTGTTATTTATTGTAAAAAAGGATTATACATGGTAATTACGCATATACAGTGCAAATAAAGCAATTTCGAGTACCGTTAATTTCATTCGTTTCTGCACACATCCTATGACCTATGTCATTTGATCACAATAATCAACATTTACAACCTTTATTCTGTCTAGAATATGATTCATAAGTTATTAATTCAAAAAGATTGGATTATACATTGTAATTACGCATATAAATTGCAGAAAAAAAAACAATTCTGAATACAGTTTAAGCATTTCATTCGTTTTTGGATTCATTCTAAGTCATTTTATCACGATAATCTACATTTAAACAATTTATAATGTTTAAAATATGATTCATATTATATACATGGTAATTACAAATATAAAGAGCAAATAATGCTAATCTGAGCAGCGTTTGTGCATTTCAATAATTTCAGAATTCATTCTAAGACATTTTATCAAAATAATCTACATTTAACACTTTATACTCTCTAGAATAAAATTTATACGTAATTTATTCAAAATGATTGGATTATACAATATAATTGCGCATGTAAATTGCAAAAAAAAAAAAAAAACAATTCTGAATACCATTTGAGCATTTCATTCGTTTCTGGATTCATTCTAAGTCATTTGATCATGATAATCTACATTTAAACTATTTATAATGTCTAGAATATGATTCATATATTATTTATTCAAAAATATTGGATTATACATGGTAATTACAAATATAAAGAGCAAATAATGCTATTCTGAGCACTGTTTGAGCATTTTAATCATTTCAAAATTCATTCTAAGACATTTTATCACAATAATCTATATTTAAACTTTTTATACTCTCTAGAATATAATTCATATGTATTTTATTCAGAAAGATTGGAATATAAATTGTAATTACGCATATAAAGTGCAAATAATGCAATTCTGAGCTCTGTTGGAGAATTAAGAACGTTTCTGGATTCATTCCAAATAATTTGATCACAATAATCAATATTTAAACACTTTATACTATCAACAATATAATTCATATGTTATTTATTCAAAAGATAGGATTATAAATTGTAATTACGCATATATAAAGAGAAAATAATGCAATTCTGAGCATTTCAGTGTTCATTCCAAATAATTTGAACACAGTAATCAACATTTAACTCTTTTTACACTGTCAACAATAAGATTCATATGTTATTTATTCAAAAAAAATAGGATTATACATGGTAATTACGCATATAAAGTGTAAATAATGCAATTCTGAGCACCGTTAGAGCATTTCAATAGTTTCTGCATTCATTCTAATTCATTTGATCACAATAATCAACATTTAAACTCCTTATTCTGTCTTGAATATTATTCATATGTCATTTATTCAGAAATATTGGTTTATAAATGGTTATTACGCATATAAAGTGCAAATAATGCAATTCTGAGCACAGTTTGAGAATTTCAATCGTATCTGGATTCATTCCAAATAATTTAATCACACTAATCAACATGTAAACACTTTATACTGTCAACAATAAGATTCATATGTTATTTATTCAAAAGATTGGATTATACAAGGTAATCACGCATATAAAATGCAAATATGCAATTCTGAGCAACGTTTGAGCATTCCAATGGTTTCTGTATTCATTTCTAAGTGATTTGATCACAATAATCTACATTAAACTCTTTATACTGCCACGCAAATGATTAATATTTTATTTGTTCAAAAAGAATGGATTATACATGGTAATTACAGATATAAAGTGCAAATAATGGAATTCTGAGCACCATCTGAGCATTTCAATAATTTCTAGAATCATTCTAAGTCATTTGATCATAATAATCAACATTTAAACTCTTTATAATGTCGTAATATGTTTTATATGTTATTTTTTAAAAAATATTGGATTATACATGATAACTATGCATATACAGTGCAAATAATGCAAGTCTAAGCATCGTTTAAGCATTTCAATCGTTTCTGGAATAATTCTAAGTCATTTAATAACAATAACCAATATTTTTAAAACTCTTTATACAGTCTAAAATATGATTCAGATGTAATTTATTCAGAAAGATTTGATTATAATGGAAATTACGCAGATAAAGTGCAAATAAGGCAATTCTGAGCACTGTTTGAGCATTTAAATCGTTTCTGGATTCATTCTAATCCATTTGATCACAATAACCAATATTTTAACTCTTTATACTTTCTAGAATATGATTCAATGTTATTTACTAAAAAAAAATTGGATTATACATTGTAATTGAGTATATAAAGATCAAATAATGCTATTCAATCCACCGTTTTGAGTATTTCAATCTTTTAAGGATTCATTTTAAGTCAATTTGATGACAATAATCTACATTTAAACTCTTTATACTGTCAAGAATTTCATATATATATATATATATAGTGGATTGATAAAATACACTCTGGTGTATGGATCGTCTCCCGTACACCAGAGTCGTTTATGAAATCCAAAAATCAAACAGTCGATCCGAACCGTTCAAGTTATTCTCCATATTGAAAAACTCTCGGAGACAAAATTTTACCATTTTTCGAATTTTTTTGCTATATATTGTGATATTTTCAAAAAACACTACAATTGGAGTATTTCAGGCCCTCCAATTTGAAAATATCATAATATATAGCAAAAAAATTCAAAAAAATATAAAATTTGGTCTCCGAGAGTTTTTCAATATGGAGAACAAGTTGAACGGTTCGGATCGACCGTTTGATTTTTGGATTTCAAAATCGACTCTGGTGTACGAGGACGATCCGTACACCAGAGTGTATTTTATCACCCCTCTATATATATATATATTATTTGTTCAAAAAGATTGGATTATACATGGTAATTATGCGCATAAAATGAAAATAATGCAGTTATGAGCCCCGTTGGAGTATTTCAATCTAGTATATTATGCGTCTAAATTGTAAATAATACAATTCTCAGCACCGTTTGAGAGTTTCAATTGTTTCTGCAATCATACTAAGTCATTATATCAAATATTCAACATTTAAACTCTTTATACTTTTCTGAATATGATTCATATGATATTTGTTCAAAAAGATTGGATTATACATGGTAATTACGCATATACAGTGCAAATATTGCAAGTCTTAGCACAGTTTGGGCATTTCGATCTTTTCGGATTCTTTCTAAATAATTTGATCACAATACTCAACATTTAAACTCTTTATACTGTCTACAATATGAATCATATGTTATTTATTTAGAAAGATTGGATTATACAAGGTAATTGCGCATATAAATTGCAAATAAAGCAATTCTGAGCACCGTATGAACATTTCATTCATTTCTGGATTCATTCTAAGTCATTTGATCTCAATAATCAACATTTAAACTCTTTATACTCTCTATAATATGATTCATATGTTATTTATTGAAAAATATTGGATTATATATAGTAATTACGCATATAAAGTGCAAATAATGCATATTCTGAGCACCATTTGAGCATTTCAATCATTTCTGAAATCATTCTAAGTCATTTGATCACAACAATCAACATTTAAATTCTATACACAGTCAAGAATATGATTCATATGTTATTTGTTCAAAATTATTGGATTATAAATGGAAATTGCACGTATAAAGTGCAAATAATGCAATTCTGAGCACCGTTTGAACTTTTCAATCGTTTCTGGAATCATTCTAAGTCATTTCATCACAATAATCTATATTTAAAAATCTTTATACTGTCAAGAATATGATTCATATGTTATTATTTCAAACAAATTGCATTATAAATGGTAATAGCGCGTATAAAGTGTAAATAATGCAATTCTGAACAACGTTGATCATTTCAATCATTTCTAAAATCATTGTTAGTAATTCCATCATAATAATCAGCATATATACTCTTTATACTGTCCAGAATATGATTAATATATTATTTAATGAAAAAGATTGGATTATAAATGGTAAGTACGGATATAAATTGCTAATAATTCAATTCTGAGACCAGTGTGAGCATTTCAATTGTTTCTGGATTCATTATAAGTAATTCTATCACAATAGTCTACATTTGAATAATTTATATTCTCTAGAATATGATTTATATAATATTTATTCCAAAAGAATGTATTATACATTGTAATTACGCTTATAAAGTGCAAATAATGCAATTGTGATCATCGTTAGCGGATTTCAATCATTTATGGATTCATTCTAACTCATTTGATCACAATAATCTACATTTAAACTCTTTATACATTGTATAATATGATTAATATGATATTTATTCAAAAAAATTGGATTATACATGGTAATTACGCATATAATCGCAGATAATGCAATTCTGAGAATCGTTTGAGCATATCAATCGTTTTGGGATTCATTCTAAGTCATTTGATCACAATAATCTTCATTTAAACTCTTTATTCTGTATACATTTGATTCATATATTATTTGTTCAAAAAGATTGGATTTTACATGGTAATTACGCATATAAAGTGTAGATAATTCAATTCTGAGCACCGTTTAAGCATTTCAATAGTTCTGGATTCATTCTAAGTCATTTGATTATAATAATCTAAATTTAAACTCTTTATACTGTCCAGAATATGATTCATTTATTATTTATTCATAAAGATTAAATATACAAGGTAATTACGCATATAAATTGCAAATAATGCAATTCAAAGCACCATTAGAGCATTTCAATCATTTCTGGACTCATTCTAAGTCATTTAATCATAATAATTTACATTTAAACTCTTTATACTGTCAGAAATATGGTTCATTTTTTATTTGTAGATAGGATTATACATGGTAATTACACATGTAAATTGCAAATAATGCAATTCTGACCACCGTTTGAACTTTTCAATCGTTTATGGATCCATTCTAAGTCATTTGATCACAATAATATATATTTAAACTATTTATATTGTCTAAAAATATGATTTATATGTTATTTATTTAAAATGATTGGTTTATACATGGCAATTACGCATATAAAGTGCAAATAATGCAATTCCGAGCACCGTTTGGGCATTACAATTGTTTCTGGCTTCATTTTAAGTCATTTGATCACAATAATCAATATTTATACTCTTAATTATGTCTAAAATATGATTCATATGTTACTTATTCGAAAAGATTGGATTATACATGGTAATTGCGCTTATAAAGTGCAAATAATGCCATTCTGAGCACCGTTTGAACATTTTAATCGTTCCTAGATTCATTATAAGTCATTTGATCACAGTAATCAACTTTAAATACTTTATATGCGTAATTACGCATATAGACTGCAAATAATCTAATTCTGGACACACTTTGAGCATTTCAATCGTTTTTGGAACCATTCTAAGTCATTTGATCACAATAATCTACTTTTGAACTCTTTCTTCTGTCTAGAATATGATTCATTTGTTATTTGTTAAAAAATATTGTATTATACATGGTAATTACACATATGAATTTAAAATAATGAAATTCCGTGCACCGTTTCTAGGTTCATTCTAAGTCATTTGATCACAATAATATGCATTTTAACTTTTTATACTCTCTAGATAATGATTGATATTTTATTTATTCAAAATGATTGGATTATACATAATAAAAGTGCAAATAATGTAATTCTGAGCATCGTTTAAGCATTTCAATCATTTCTGAAATCATTCAAAGTTATTTGATCACATTAATCTACATTTAAACTCTTTATACTGTCTAGAATATGATTCATATGTTATTTGTATAAAAAAAATTGAATTATACATGGTAATAAGTTAATAACGCATATAAAGCAATTCTGAGCACCGTTTGAGAATTTCAACCATATCTTGATTTATTTTAAGTCATTTGATCACAAATAATCTACATTTTATACTGTCTAGAATATGATTCAAATGTTATTTATAAAAAAAATATAGATTACACAAGGTAATTACTCATATATAGTGCAGATAATGCAATTCTGAGCATCATTTGAGCATTTCAATAGTTTCTGGATTAATTCTAAGTCATTCAATCACAATAATCTACATTTGAACTCTTTATACTGTCTAGAAAATAATTCATATGTTATTTATACAAAAAAATTGGATCATACATGGTAATTACGCATATAAAGTGCAAATAATGCAATTCTGAGACCAGTGTGAGCATTTCAATTGTTTCTGGATTTATTGTAAGCAATTTTATCACAATGGTATACATTTTAACAATTTATATTGTCCATAATATGATTTATATGAGATTTATTCAAAAAGAATGGATTATACATTGCAATTACGCATATAAAGTGCAAATAATGCAATTGTGAGCATCGTTAGCGCATTCCAATCATTTCTGGATTCATTCTAAGTCATTTGATCGCAATAATCTCTATTTAAAATTTTTATATAGTATAGAATATGATTCATAAGATATTTATTGAAAAAGATTGGATTGTACTTGGTAATTATGCATATAATTGCAGATAATGCAATTCTGAGAATCATTTGAGCATATCAATCGTTTTGGGATTCATTCTAAGTCATTTCAGCAGTTTCTGGATTCATTCTAAGTCGTTTGATCATAATAATCTACATTTAAACTCTTTATACTATCCAGAATATGATTCATTTGTTATTTGTTCATAAAGATAGGATTATACATGGTAATTACGCATATAAATTGCAAATAATGCAATTCTGAGCGCTGTTTCAACATTTAAATCGTTTATGGATTCATAGTATCTAATATATATTTAAATCATTTGATCACAATAATATATATTTAAACTATTTATAGTATCTAATATATGATTCATATGTTATTTATTTAAAAAGATTGGATTATACATAGTAATTACGCATATAAAGTGCAAATAATGCAATTCGGAGCACCGTTTGAGCATTACATTCGTTTCTGGCTTCATTTTAAGTCATTTGATCACAATAATCAACATTTAAGCTCTTTATTCTGTCTAAAATATGATTCATATGTTATTTATTCCAAAAGATTGGATTATACATGGTAATTACGCATGTAAAGTGTAAATATTGCCATTCTGAGCACCATTTGAACATTTCATTCATTCCTGGATTCCTTTAGAACTCATTTCATCACAATAATCATCATTTAAATACTTTCTGCTGTCTAGAATATGATTCATATGATATTTATTCAAAAAGATTGGAATATAAATGGTAATTACGCATATAAAGTGCAAATAATGCAATTCCGAGCATAATTTGAGCATTTCATTAGTTTTTGAAATCATTCTAAGTCATTTGATCACAATAATCTATATTTAAACTCTTTCTTCTGTCTAGAATATGATTCTCATTTGTTATTTGTTCAAAAAGATTGGATTATACATGGGAATTACGCATATAAATTGTAAATAATGAAATTCCAAGCACCGTTTCAGCATTTCAATCGTTTCTGGGTTCATTCTAAACCATTTGATCAAAATATCTGCATTTAAACTCTTTATACTCTCTAGAATATGATTGATATGTTATTAATTCAAAATGATTGGATTATACATGGTAATTAATCATATAAAGTGTAAATAATGCCATTCTGAGCACCGTTTGAACATTTCAATCATTCCTGGATTCATTCTAAGTCATTTGATCACAATAATCAATATTTAAACTCTTTATAGTGTCTAGAATATGATTCATATGTTATTTATCAAAAAGATTGGATTATAAATGGTAATTACGCATATAAAGTGCAAATAATGCTATTCTGAGCACAGTTTGAGCATTTCAATTGTTTCTGGATTCATTCTAAGTTTTTATCAGAATAATCTACATTTAAACTACTTGTACTGTCTAGAATATGATTCATAAGTTAGTTGTTCACATAAGGAATATGCAACGTGATAAAAGGAATAGTTCTTTGTATATAACTTGTGTAGGAGAAAAATATATATGTCAATATCTAATTGCGACTCATTAGTTGAGGAATGATATTATAAAGGCCCCATCGGTAAAGTAAGATTACAAATGGATCCAATATAAGTGAACTGTAGTTATAATTATATAATCCTACTTATTGGAGACCAAGAAAAGATTAATAATACGAGGATGACATTATCCTACTTTGTATAATAATCATAATATCATATGGAAATGAATAGACACAAGTAATGTTAATAATATTATTAGAAGGATCGTGTTTCATAAAAGGATTCGCTAAACATCTATATTATTTGGGTAACTGTGATATATATGCTAGAGTACCGCTTACAGTTTATGGAATAAAATATTTTATTCCATTGCCAACATAATATGGATCCTCAATATAAGTCAACCCAACTGAATGGGTGAAATATATTTTCTATGTACAAGGTTTCATGTTGAATAAAATAGAGTACAAATAGAAAATTATATTACATGATGTGATTAACTAGCAAGGAATAAATTTATTGATATGTGCATATAATGAGGATAATATAAGTTTCACATATTATATAAATTTATTTAAAGTCCAAGCCCAATTATTTTAACAAACGAAGAGAGAGAGAAGACCTAAAATTCATGTCAGAATTTGAGTCAACTTTAAACAGAAAATTAGTATAGCTAATAATAACCAAATTGGACAAATGATACATGAAAATTATAGTCCTGAAAGAGGATGAGAAACATTCCACAAAAATTTAGTTATTTATTTGAGTAATGTTAGAATCAAACTTATAGGACGTCAAATACAATCCAAACGTCGACTGTTAAAATTTCAAATGACAATCCGAATCAGTCAATATGATCTCTAGATTAAAATATCCTTGAAAATCAAGTTTATATTTTTTCAAATTTTCTAACTATTTATTTATTTATTTTCAAAATTAAAGGGTTCATAACTTTTTAGATTGAACATATTAAAAAATTCTAGAAAAGATAGTAAAAAAAATTTGAAAAAAAATATAAAATTTGGTATCCAAGGAGATTTCATTATGGAAAACAATTTGAGCGGTTCGGTCGTCCATTCTAATCTCAAAAATTAAAATTTTATCATGTTGGATGAGTGTACGTATCCTATATGTTGGACACTGGCCACTCCCTATATATTTTGTAAAGAAAATCCATTCTGGATATTATTTGCAATAAATGGCATCATGGAATGTAAAATTAAAAACATGTAAATAATACAAAACAAGATGCGGATAGAATGTGATTTATTTTTTCTAATCCCTACATAATAACTCAATATATAATCATCCATACATCGTATTCTAACCAACTTCATAGCAAAAATTAACCGTATGTACAAAATAAATTTCAGGTATTTTGCCATTACAAATAAAAAAACCCCAACTATACACACATCCAGAAGATAGTTTTAGCAATAAAATAACAGTGTAATTTCTCCCATATATCTCTACAATTCGCATCAAAATGATAACCGTCTCCAATTTGGGATAAAACAAACATTTGCCGTATTTATTTCTTTTCCTTTTTTGTTTCACTGTAAATATAAACTTGTCTGTGCTAAGTTGCTAACTCATTTACAACTTTTGAGTTCCGAATCCTATTGATTTAATTTCGAAATTAGTATGATTATTTTGAACAAAGAAATTACAGGAAAAAAAATATGTTCAAGCGAAGCGTGAAAAAACAAAAAAAAAAAACAAATTTTAGCAACTAAATATTATGTTATCTACTTGTATTTAATTCTCGCTCAATCTAATTTGTGAGGATGCCAGAATGGATGATTATGTTTACCAGTTCTTTCTCCCGAATTGAGGTTCATTATTCGGATAGATGGCGGTAAGCTAATAATAAATCGGATATTAATGAGCTCTGATTTTCCCACCATTCTAAACTGGTGGAAGTAAATAAATAAATGAAAGATTAATTATAATTTGATGCACATACATGCTGCCCAATGTGGACTAACAATTAAGAGAGTGCATCGGCTCAAACCGATATTGAGATTGTTGGTGGTTTCTGCCCATTTTAATGTTACTTCTTCGCCTCATCTAAAATATAATCAGTTACCTTAAAATAGACCATAGAGGTTAGAGCCATGGTCCTCTTCGGCTCTGTGCCTCTCCTGTTGTATCGTTTCCAGAAATAAGCATAGATTGCAAATCGATAGTGTGTGTGTGTGTGTGTGTATATATATATATATATATATATATATATGTAGAGTTTTGTTATGGTGAGTTGCAACTCACCAAAGGGTCCGTGAGTTGCGTTCAAAATTTTGAAATTTAGTTCAAAATGACCGATCCAAACCATCTAATACGATCTCACTATTGAAATCTCCATGCAGACCAAATTTTATATATTTTTTAAATTTTTATGTATTTATTTCGGATTTTTAAAAACTGTTGTTTTTGAACGGTTCAGAACTAATTAGATTAATGATTTTCTAAAATTTCAAAAAAATACTTAAAAATTTCGAAAAAATATAAAATTTGGTCTGCATGGAGATTTCAATAGGGATGTCGTATTAGACGGTTTGGATCGGTCATTTTGAACTAAATTTTGAAATTTTGAGTGCGACTCACGGACGCTTTGGTGAGTAATGTTTAAAAAAATAAATAAATGTCTAAAAATAAATAAATGTTTAAAAATACAAGCTAATTACAAAATAAAAAAGAAAAGAAAGAAATAAAGATGTCCGAAAGACATCAAAAGGAGCTATCTTTATAAGATTACAACAAAGAAAAAAATAAAAAATCAACAGTTTAAAACAGGGGCGGAGCCAGTACGGGTGCGAAGTTGGGCTATGTCCCCCCTGTAATTTGAAGTATTAGTGAAATGCACCAAGTTTTTTTAGTATATTTTAATTGATTTTACGTTTCAGCCCCCCCTGTTGTATAGACATTTTAAAAGTTCAGCCCCTTTGTCATACGGGCCCAGTAAAATGTATGACTCTCTTCAAGAGAGCTTGCCGTATAACAAAGCCCAGCTTAGTTTGTCACTGTTAAGTTAAATGAAGGTAAAATCAATTTAAAAACAAATAGGGGTCTTATGGGACATTATTTTCGGAGAAAAAAAATTCCTTTAAATTGATTGTAGCAAATTTGATTTGTTCTTTTTTTCATTAGACCACCTCCATTCGTTGTTGGTATTATGTTCTTGACAAAGTCGTGCCCTTACATCCATTTCTAATTATCTCCCCAAGTTATGCTCTCAATATCAAATTTTCACCCTAGAGTGCATGAAAATTCCTAACGTATATAGTGTTGTTCCTTTCGACAGTAATACCAAAGATTATTTTTTTCAATATTTTTTTTCAATACAAAAATTAGAATGTAAAATCTAATTAGCCTCGTCGTCACTATACGAAGCAATTTTTCTTCGTCTGATGGGTTTACAGCTTTCTCTTCACCTTCTATTCGCCTTTATATATTATGCCCCCCTTATTCTAAAATTCTGGCTCCGCCCCTGGTTTAAAACAACTATCTTGATAAGATGATTACATCACTAGCTAGTTAGGCGGGTGTAATCTAGCATTTTTGTCTTTCCAGATTAACCAATATATCCTGTTGTCTAAGTCAAATCCTTAGATGGTAAAATTTTGGAATGTTTTATGTGGAGTCTTATGGCATAAACTGCCTATTCTGATAGAATCCTTAGATGGTCGGATGTGACAAAAATAGAATCCTTACATGGTCGGATGTTACTCTTTTTGTCACTTGAACTAAATAGATGATGTACGGTGAGTATGAGTTGGAATTTAGATTCTACCCAATTCATTTCTTTTTTAGAAGAATTGGCAGCGGCTACCAATTAGAAGAGGGAAAATAAAAAAGAGAAAAAAGAAAGAAAAATAAACGAAACAAGCCAAACAAACTAGACTATAGCCATCTGATGCAACCTAACACCTGATGAGAAACTCTAGCTATGACCGAGGGGATGGAGGCAGTTGCATTCCTGAAAATCACATTGTTTCGCTCAAACCAAACGTTCTAGAGAGTTACAGCTAGCCAGACACGAAGACGATCATCCGTTCCCATGGCCTGAAAGGTGGAGATAAAAGAGTCCTGTACCGAGTGAGATGACACGAGATCAGGTGCCCTTAAAGTTTGCTTCAGAGAAGCCCAAACTGAGCCAATGAACGGACAATTGAAGAAGAGGTGCAATGAGTCTTCAGGAGGGCGTGCAGCACAGAGAACACAAACATTTCCAAGAGAGATATTGCACCTTTGCAGCTGTTCCTGTGTGAGGAGCCTATTGTTGAAAAGAAGGAAGAGAAAGAGCTTGATTGAAGGAGTAACCTTGAGCTTCCAGCAGCTAATAAAAGGTGAAGAGACTTTCCCTGCCATGGCAAGAGCGCGGTAGGTTGAAGATACTGAGAAATTGCCATCGCCAGACCAATGCCATGACACTGTGTCTGGGTGAGAGTCTAAAACAAGGCTTTGCAAGGCAAATTCAAGGCTATTTTTCCTAAAATTCCGAGGCATGGGTAAGAGTTGTGTCAGAAGGGGCACAGCATCTCGAACAGTTATCTTAGGTCTGCATGGATTCTACCCAACTCTTGCTCAATCAAATTTGAAAGAATGCTCTCTTTCCTCACTATCCAGTTTGTCTAAAAAAAAAAAATTGTAAAATATGCTCTGCCTTTTCCACCATACGAAGCTGGAGTTACGTAAATATATAAATAGCAAATTATAATTTAATGAGCATATGTCTCGTCGATGTAACCAACTATATGGTTGCATTATTGCATATCTGGTACCTTGTTCGGCATGGTCCTATTGCGCTTTTGTCCCTATTTCTTGAAACGTTTTCTGAAATTAGTTTTTATTTTGACTCGATGATATTTTTGGGACAAATTTTATGTCAGCGTCATTCTTGGGTATGGCGAACATCAGATATATTGAAATAATAACTAAATATTTCAGTATAATTTTGGAAACAATACTTAATAAGTTAATATATATATGTGGTTGGCCCTCAAAGAAAAAATATATATAGATATGTATGTGGTCACTGAAACGAACTGTAATGTGTAATTGTTACAGGCTTTACAGCTCGTTTCAGAAACCATACTGTGAAATTTGCATGTTCAATGCTCATTTTTCGTGTGGTAAAAAATAAATAAATAAAACACATCATCTAAAAAGAATAAAGTTGCTAAACAATAATATATAGAAAACCGGTTAGCCGGGTCCAAGTTCAATGAAAAGCTTTAGGCCTAATTGGTCATTGTATTGGTTTCCGTGTTTCCATTTTTTTTAAAATTATTGTTTCTTGAGTTGACAAATGAAGACCTCTTCTCGATCACAAGAATTAAAATCTAAAGAAAAGAAGAAAATCTTCAAATGGAATAAGTGCCCTGTGCCCCTCAATAATCGTCAATATCCATCTCTCTTTTTCTTTTTTGCGTTTTTTTTGTTCTTATCCTTATAGAAATCATCTTGAAGACCAAAATGGAGTCGCTGCCAGATGATGTCTGGCTTCAAATTCTGCAAATCGGAACCAAGGGTAGGCGACTGAACCACATGGACCTTTGCTCCCTCGCAATCGTAAACAGCCGCTTTGATCAGCTGACGCAGGACTCCTCCTTGTGGGCTACCCTCCTTTCTCGTTATTTCCCCTCATCCTCGCAATATTCTTGTCCTCCTTCAAAAGACCTTTATAGGAGGATGTATAATGAGTAAGTTTTTCTTATTGCAAGTTCATTGTTAGATAGAGAGAGATAAACATCAAAATCCCTTTTACGTTGTTTAAGGGGTAAAAGAGCTACACAAGTTCTTTTTACTTTTTTATTTTATTTTATTTTTTAACATGGAGATATATTATTCTAGCTAGGAAGTAGCAGTAAACTTTTCCCTTTCGTTCCTGCAGTTTTAATATTCTTACACCGTGTTTGTTTGGTTTGCTGGAGGGGAATGGAAAGAAAAGGAAAATATAGAGAGGGAAGGAATGAGAAGGGATGGAAAGGAAAATATTTTTACTTTTTCTGTTTGGTTAAATATTGAAGGGGAAAGAAAAATTAATTTTCTTCCTTTCTTTTTTCCTGTTTGGTTGAACTAATATAGAAAAGGTGAAATAAAATAATTGAAAACTTTACCCTTGATACAAACAAGTTTCAACGTGTACATAATTTATACTGGCACAATCATATATCTGAAATTTTCATGAAACATATAAATTTTCATCACGAAATTAAATGCTCCTCCATCATGAAAGTAATTGAGCTTGTACTTTTATTTATATAAATTAAGCGCAGCGTTGATAGTCAATACTGTAATTTAACAAAAGCTTTTACTTACAAATAGGCAATCACAATTGATCGTTATACCCATTAATTCATGATCACGATTCTTTGTATAACATATCAATAGATCCAATTTATACTTATAAAAAAAATTTGGGATTCTTATATCTTAGTGTGCAATTCTAATGTATGTTGTTCTAAGGTAAGCAATTTTATACAATTTGTTACAGCTAATATTTTCGGAGTAAGCTCTAAGAATATATGAAATTTCAAAATGAATAAATCTCTGACACTTTTCACAGTTTAGTATGCCTTTTTCTTGGATCTTTGGTTTTCTCAATTTGGTCTCTCGAAGACTCGAAGGAGTGTTTTAAGAAGCTAATTTCTCAATTTTTTTGGTTTCATCACTCTTCCTTATACTTCAATTGTTTCTTCCTCCTCTTTCTCGTCTCATCCATCTGATGGCCTAAGATAAATGATAGAGAAAAAAAATTGTAATTGTGAAAAGAAAGGGATAAATATCAGCGCAGCCAAGAAGAAGAGGAGGAGATAGCATTTATGTCTTTTGGCTGAAGATTTGGAGATGCTATTTTCCTTCCCCTCCGTTCTCCCTCGGGTGCGTTGGGATTATTGGAAGAAAAAAAAAGAAGAAGGAAGAAGAAGAAAAAAAATTATAAACAATTCAAACTCTTTATAAAATTACACACTTCCCAATACTTCTTCCCTTCTTCCCTTCTTCCCACACCTATCCAAACGCACCCTCATATCGGAGGAGAATGAATTTGTTCTATGAAAGGAAACTGCGAGAGAAATGGTTCTCCTCCGGACAGAATCTTCCTTGCGATTTACTCCCATCCAAACACAGTAAAAATGTTAATTTACCGCCCCTTACCGTCCCCTCCCATCCGTACTCTCCAATCCAAACATAATGTTACGGTCTTACCATTTCTTTTTTCTTTTGTATAATAGTAGTATAATTACCACAATAGTCACTGAAGCTCGTGTATATGATGAACAGGAAGAAAAAGGAATCAGAGTATCGAAAGAAACTGAAGAAGATATGTTCAGAGCGCTTTTCTGTTCGTACCATTGTTTTAGGTTCAGCAGAAACAGATGACTCATTCCACTACTCGGCAAGCATATCTCGCAAAGCCAATTTCTCCGATTTTGTCGATGAGCTGTATATTTTGTGTTTACATAAAGCAAGTGCCCCAGCACAGTCTTATGGCAGCCATCCCAATTTGAGACAAGAACACAATTACTACTACGAAAAGAAGCTGAGCGAGCGTTTTCACAAGTCATCCAAGTCGAAAGTTATACCAATGTCTAAATCATATATACCGATGAATAGGCCGCCACGTAGGTCCATGCCAAGGAAAATTTAAAAAATGGACTCGCCTTTTCTTTTGTTCTGTTATAATGATCAATCTGCGTAATTATTATATGTGTAATAAATATGTCAAATACCAACTGTAAGTATGGTGTTGGTATTTGACATATTTATTACACATATAATATTTATTACACATGTAATATTTATTACACATATGTGTAATAAATATTTTAAAAAATAATACTAGATCACTTGGAAGATAATAAAATTGAGAAAAATGGTAGCTTAATTCCCATCTCCGCCAGCTATATTTGATCATTAATTAAAAAAAAAACTTTTGACTATTTAGGCATGAAAATGCATAATTTGTCACTGAAAGAGGAGGGTTCAACCGAAATTTTTTAAATATAAGAATTAAATTTATTAAATCTACACCCTTGGGCGCACTGGTTTAGATAAACAATTTAAAAACTAAACTATATTTAATTGAAGATTAAAAAATGAAGGCGTCTATTCATCTGCGAAATTGAGATGAGTGGATCACTTGAGTCATGCTGACATCATCAATGATACTATAAAAAAATCTACCCTCATATGAATGCTTATATGATTAAATGTCTAGAAAAAATTCTTCAAACATCTTAAATTTTGAAATAAAAACTAAGCTTTTAGAATAATCGTCGGATTGACTCCTTGTGATTGAAGTGCTTTCTGTGTTTCTATATATTTTTTGATATTTCTTAAATCGAAAACAGACACAGCTCCTCGCTCAAAGGAAAGAATGAATGAAACCTCCGATGGTCATTGAAGTCAACCAAACTATTCGAAAGAATACTCCCGCATCCGCATATGGATACATATCCGATCCGATTCACATGAGATACTCATGTTCGATACTATACGTGATGAATTTTATTATTTTAATGTATTTCACCGATGAATTTGGTCAGACTTTGTTAAGATACACGTTGGATTTTTTTTTTATGTTTTGAATAAAATTTTGGATTGAAACTTGAAAAAATAAATATATTATACTATCATGTTGTGAATTTAAAAAAAAACAAAATATACTAGATAAATGCACTTTGGAGTTGAATTAAAAAAAAAACAGATTACTGGATAACATAGCATATACATTATAGAAGTAAAATCATTCTACTATCCCGTATTTTAGTTTTTTTTTTTGTAAATAACGTATTTCCGTCTGAACCAAATCATATACGATACCTGCACCCGTATGGCCGCACCTATATATATGCAACATAGTAAAGACTAAAGAGTGATACTAATGGAACCGTTAACCCGTAGATCGAAAGGAAATAAATATTCCAATGGCAATTAAAGAGGGAGCATTTCCTGGAGCACTTGTTATAGCATGTTTTAGATATTGTGAATTCCTGCGGAATTTATTTCTATTTTTGGAGTTCTATTCTTAGCAATTATTAAAATGTAACTAAATCTAAATCCTTTTGTCTATGTAGTGCTTCTTGCTATACCATTGTATATAACGTTAATAAGAAACAGGTAAGAGAATTCTTATATTATACCTTTCAATCTGTCATAAACACCTAAAAAATCGGCCATATAATATCTAATAACTCTCCCTTTCTTTCCCAAGGGGGAAAAAAAAAAAGGAAAAAAACAACTTGAAGGAAAAAATGGAGTCATTACCAGATGATGTTTTGCTCCAAATCCTGCAAATCGGCGCTAAGACGAGACGACTATACCACGTCGACTTCTGCTCGCTGGCAATTGTAAACAGCCGCTTTGATGGGCTGACGCGGGAGTCCTCCTTGTGGGCCACCCTCCTTTCCCTTGATTTCCCCTCACCTTCGAAATTTCGTGCTCCATCGAAAGCCATTTATAGGGAGCAGCTTGAGTAAGTTTTTATTTTTATTTTTATTGCGAGTTCAATGTACGATATGCAAGGCCAGGAAACTGGTAATTGAGATTTTGGGATATTTTGTGGGAAACCCTGACATTGCCAATTCAAACTTCAATAACAATTTTGATGTGGGGTTGGCCTGTCGTGCTTGACTCTGAGATTCATACCTAAGTAATTATGAGGTGGTTTCAGAAATAAACAAAAAAAAAAATAGAAAACACAAAGGAAGATAATTATAAAAAGGAACACACATTGTTATTTCCTTTTTTTTTTTTTTGCTATTCTAACATTTTGTTTTTGAAAAATAATACAGTTACTACATTAAAAACTCAATCTTGTGTTTAACCTTTGTGAAATATTTTATTGGTTCGATGAAAATTTCTAGTTTGGCAATCGTGAGTCGTGACCAAGCCTTCAAAAAAGTTATTTAAAGCTGAATCTTGTTTACTGGATAAACAGGAAGAAAAGAAAACTCGAGTCTTTGAACCACAGGTTTCAGCACTTCATGTTCCCACCTCTTCCCTCTCTGTTCCCCACAAATTCTAATTGGAATTCATCGCAAAGCTACTTTCCTCGGCAGGTAATGCAAGTCAACTCCAGACCACAATCGGCTTTTGTCAATCCTAATCCCTTTAGCAAAACAGATTATTGGTATGTTGGACCTCAAGCAGGTCCTCCACCACCACCGTCTTATGCTTATGCCAATGCCAGCCATCCTAGTTTGAGACAAGAACCCAAGCACTACTATGAAAAGAAACCGAGCAATTGGCTTGATAAGTCGTCAAGGTTCCAAGTCATCCCATTGTCTAAATCATATGTACCGATGAATAGGCCCCCACGCAGGTCTATGCCACGGAAAATCTAAATATCCGACTTGCTGTTTAGCTTCTCTTGGGCTCTGTTTGGATAAGTGTGGGAAGAAGAAAAAAAGGGAAGAAGTATTGGAAAGTGTGTAAATTTGTGAAAAGTTTGAATTGTTTATAATTTATTTCTTCCTTTCTTCTTTCTTCCTACCTTCTTCTCAACGCATCCAAACGGTGCCTTGTATATGAGAAGTACTGTATTCTGCAAAACTATGTTATAAATTTTCATTTCATGTGAAAGACAATTCGTTTGGTTATTCTGAACAAGTCATTTTATTGTACCGGGTTATAAATCTTGATAGTATGTAGGTCAATATGGTTCCGTTTGGATCGTACGAGAATAGAAGGAATAACTTTTTTCTAGGCGTAAATTTATTATAAACAATCCAAACTCTTCATAAAGTTACACACTTTTCAATACTTTCTGTCCAAAAATAGACTATTTTTCGTATTCCTAAGCAATCCAAACGAAGCCATAGAGATTAATTCTTCGATCTCCCTTCAAGATGGATGCTACATTTATGTTTGTTTTATAATATTGGAATTCCACTTAACAAATCTTCCAAAGATTCAAATTTGCGATGGCCATTTTGAGCATCGATTTACAATTTTACACTAACTGTATGGTCCACGCCAACCTACTCCGCACATTGAAAGAATAATAAAAATAAAAATAAACAATAGCGTGTTCTCTCTTTTACCAATTTAATGCACTAAAGCTCAATCAATGTTTTTAGTTAATTAATTAACAACAATTTAGTGAGAAATGTCAACAAAAATATACCAATTTATGAACTACAAGACAAAAATTTCGATTTTTAATATAAGAAGTTAGAGAAGTCATAACAACACCAATGAAGTTAGATAAGCACCCAATTGCAGCCATAAGTACAAAAATTGTGCAAAGATAGAAAAGAAATGGAGAAGTGAAAACAATGAGAAATATCTGAAGTTGCATGTAATGCTGAAGCCTAGTGCAATTTGAGAGCAAGGTTTACAAAATTAGACTGCAACGATAAAATATGTTAATTTTGCAAACTAATTTTAAGGTGTAGATTTTTTTCGTAATAGTAATCTAGAATCATTTTTTACATGAAGAATTATATTTATAGCATTGATTTATGAGTAATGTTAGAATCAAACATATAGGACGTCAAACACGATCCAAACGTCGATCATTAAAATTTCAAACGGCCGATCCAAACCGCTCAATATGAACTCTTTATTAAAATATCTTTGAAAATCAAAATTTATATTTTTTTCGAATTTATTAACTATTTTTTCGAATTTTTAAAATTGGAGGGTTCAGAACTTTTTAGATTAAGCATATAAAAATATTCCAAAAAATAGTAAAAAAATTTGAAAAAATATAAAATTTGCTTTCCACAGAGATTTTATAACATACAACAGTTTGAGCGGTTTGAATCAGCCATTCTAATCTTAAAACATATCTCATGCATCTGCCACGGAAAATTTTACAGAAAAATCTAGATTTCTGTAGTTTTCTTGCTCCGAGAATTGAATGTTTCATTGTTTTTCAAGATTTGAATTTAGCAGTGTACATATTATGGACGAAGATACGTCGACGGATATATTGAGAAATTGATACACGAGTCCGAAATGAAATTTTACTTAGCACGTTCTTCCTTGAAATTGATAAATTAGAATCTGATTGAAAATTATCAAGAATTAAACTTCAAAAGTAAAAATTGAATAAATAATTATGAACCATTGGGCATTGGCGCATCAAATAAGTATGGACTACGTACAAGCATATTGAATCTTTTTGAAGAAGGTTTCTGCAGTAAAATATATTGAAATAATAAATTATTCAATATGACTAAATGCCTAGTTGTCACAGTTAGTTGAGAAAACCCAATAAGGAAGTAGCATACTCGTTGTCTATTTTTGTGTGACTAATTAAATAATACACATTACTGAAGAAAATAAATTTGAAACAAAAGAACAAAATAGAGAAAACTAGTCATATGTTCACCCATCTCGGCTCGTTCTATCTATTTTAATGGATAAGTTAATATGCCCAAATATTAATACTAAATTAATAGATTTCCGTGTTTCCCATTTTCCTTCGTCCATTTTTAAACTTTTGTGCGTCTTAAATTTGGAAAAAAAACTAAGAAAAAAAGAACGCCGCCTCTAAATAAAGAAAGAAAGTGAAATATGAATATGAAATGGAATAAATGCACCCAAATAATCTTTCATATCAATCCATGCATGATCATTTCTTTTCTTTTCCTTGAAAACAAAAAAGAATGGAGTTCCTGCCAGATGATGTTTTGCACAATATCCTACTAATTGGCATCAAGACCAGACGACTGAACCACGTCGACCTCTGCTCCCTTCGCAATTGTAAACAGCCGCTTTGATCTGCTGACGCAAGATCCCTCCCTGTGGGCCATCCTCATTTTACGTCGTTTCTTCTTATCCTTGCCATCTTTTGATCAAGTTCCTCCCAAAACCCTTTATAGGATAATGCATGAGTAAGTTCATTAATCCCAATTTCCAAGTTAATTGTAAGATAACCAAAACTTGCGAGCCCTGCAGGCCGCCTGGTTAATTGGTTAGGTGACTGAGATTGGGTCAGTGTACGAGAAACTCCGACAAATGGATACTTTCACCATTTTTCTAATATTCTTACCATTTTATTATATTTTCAAAGTAGTATATAGTTACCGCATTAATTGAAAATTGAAGCTTTCTGTTTTAACCGTTCTTGTATCCAATAGACAGTGCTTTGAGGAGACTATGTTGGGTATGAAATTAAAGCAATGTCGCATACATCTGGCCTCTTTGGGTGCGTTTGGATAGGTGTGGGAAGAAAGGAAGAAGGGAAGAAGTGAAAAGAAGTATTGGAAAGTGTGTAACTTTGTGAAGAGTTTGGATTGTTTATAATTTTTTTTCTTCCCATCTTCCTTCTTCCTCTTCTTCTTATCTCATCCAAACGCATCCTTTGTTAGATGAAACTTCGTATGGGAGTTCACCACAAATCGGCTTGTCACAGTGGGCTACCCATATCGCAAAACTTATTTTGCATTTGCAAGAAGAAGATGCTGAAGGTGCTCCATCGCTACTATCTTATGTCAGCGATTCTTGTTCGAGACAAGAAAACAATCTCTACTATGAAAAGAAGCCAAGCAAGCGCTTTGATAAGTCGTCAAAGTCCAAAGTCCTCCCGATGTCTAAATCATATACATCAATTAATGGGCCGCAACGCAGATCCATGCCACGGAAAATATAAACCACCGACTTGCCTTTTAGCTTCTTTTATAATGACCACGGCAGTGTTAGAGTTATGTCCTAGAAGTCAATAATTTAATGACTTAATTATTAGTTTATGTTTTGGATGAGTTTTTATCATCTGTTCCTAGGTTTATTATTGACAGATCATTCAGGTTGAGGATCTGAATTGTAGATCTCTGTTGATCATTCTTTAGAATGACAATAATAAATCTAAACGGTCCATAATCTTGATAATTAACAAGGAACATTAATTATCATAAAAGATTAGTATGCAAGTTAAGTGATGATTAAGTTCTACTAATCATAGGTAAAGAGTTACCAACTTAGTTGCATATGTGTATGTTATGGAACATAGCACAGGACTTGACCCATCGAAATAAACATATGGATTGTGTTATGTGTCATTGTTTATTTCGTTGTGATTTTGGTTCTAAGTTTGAGATGTTTATCTTTTCCACATGAGGATAGGTTCAATAAATACTGTCTACCGCTGATTCCCGATAAGGGCTGCTATACGGACTTTATTTATGTTCTCTTGAATTGTGCGGGGAAAAGTTAATCATCAAGAAAACCGTATGTCCCTCATTAATTCACTTAGTGAGTGACGATATCTGTTTGGGCCCCTTGATGGAGATAGATTGTTTGCATGCAACTTTATACAATTATCTCTAGATCAAGAAACGTATAATCTGCAAGAATGACACATTCCTATCTTGGATTATACGATGATATCGTGCGACATAAGAATCAAAATAGAGAAACATATTTATTCTCTTATGCAGGATTGAAATATTGTAGCAGTACACTATTTATGCGAATTGGGAGTCATAACGTGTTGCTAGATACCGCTTATGATTATTGGAATTAAATAACGATTTAATTCCATGGCCAACATAGCATAAATCCTCAAAGGGTCACACAAATAGGACATTAATCACACAGTGCATTATTTATTTATTCACAGCAGTAGGTTCTGTGGAAATATGATAAGATTGATTAATTAATTATATACCGTTACGAACCGTTATAATTAATTAAGTCAATGGATCATATAGAAATAAATTAATGCATTAACTAATCCTAAAATAATTATTAATGAGTTAATAATTAATTTAGTTCAACACTTATCAATATAAATGGTTATATTGATTAATTGGGCCGTTATTTAAATAGCAAATAGATAGCCCAATTAAAGAGCAAATAAATGAGGCTTTAATTAATAGAATTAGAGACTAAATTGAGTGGATTAAGTGGCCCAAATAGGCCCAAAACGTGGCTGCCCAATATGGTGGTAGGTGGGATGGCATAGTTGTAATTATGCAAGAGGTCAATTAGGTTTTGTGCTCTATATAAGGACCACTTATGAGAGCCTCCACCTAGCTTTCTCTCTCCTCTCATTCCCTCCCATGAGGCCGCCACCTTCCTCCTCTCTCCCTCTTATTTGCTCATGTGTTGAGCTATTTTCTCTCCACTAAATCAAGGTTGTTGATTGATGCAAGAGAGAAAACCATAGGGATTAGGCTTGTTCTTTGGGTATGCTAGCACGTACCTTGTAGAACGTGATTAATCCTCCTTGGTGGACTCGAGGGCGGATACGAGACGTGGTGGAGACGGTGGAGAAGGCACGCCACCGACACCAACGTATTGGAACGAGCCTCTTGGTTGCGATACCAAGAGAGGTATACTTCCAATCCTTTTTCTCGTGTGTTTGAATAGCTTGTGTACTAGAACTTGTGTGTGCTATGTTTGCTTGGTTAATTAATTGGTAATTAGCATAAAAATGAAAATTAGCACACTTTCTAACAGTGGTATCAGAGCCTTGGTCGTACTTAAGCTATTTTAACACTTAATTAAGAGAAATTGGCTAATTAATGGATTAGTAGAGATGATGCGTTTGTTTGCTGTCTGGAAATGGTATTTTCTGTGTTGTTTCGCATTTTTCTCTGTGATATGTCCTCTGGAAGATCTTTCCATCTACATGAAAGTTGTAGATCTGTAGATTGTGATTCTTTTGGCGTTGGATTCACATTTTTCTGAATTAGTATAGATTTATTGTGAATAAAATGGCGACAGTGCGCAGAACCAGTTTCTGCTCGTACTGTCCTGTTTGAATGGCTTGAAAGATTTATATTTTGAATATAAGTACCAGTGTTCTATGGCTAGAAATAAAGAGGACTTGAAGCTCTTTCTGAGCATGTATAACTTGTTGCATGACTCGGATTAATTAGTGGGTTTTCAAGTATGAAAAGGAAGATCTTGTCAGATCCAGTTTGTTGAGCAAATCGATTGTTCTAATAAACTGTACCAACTGAGAACTCCTTTAAAAATTCTGTTTAAATGGAGTTGTTCTATTTTGAGTTAGGATTCCAGGAAAATTAATTTCATAATTGTTCGTGGAATTTTGGACCTTCAACTAGGTTAAAACCTTTCGATTGACAGTCTGTTCCAGTACAGAATTTGTTGATTGTTTAGGCTGTAACTTAATATTATTGAACTGAACTTGGTTGTTTTCTTTTCATGAATGAATAGCCTGTAGTCTAAACAAGTTTTTCTATGTATATTGTATATATAAAAACTGGATAGAAGGTGGTCTAACAGACCAAATGGTTGAGAGGATAAGCTGAAAATCTCATAACGGTGTTTCGTGCACTTGTAAGAGATTTGTCTTTTTTGATTCTCCCAGATGGTTTAAGATCTCTTCTTGAAATTTTTACTGGTAGTCACAACTATGATAAGGAGCTTAAGTAATTTATTTGAGAATTTTTGGAGACCGAAAACTGTTGTTTTTGTTGGATTCCATTAGTTACGTTTTTTGGTAAATTACTGTTTTTCTAAGTATTCAAACTAGTTGAAATTAATTAGAAAACTCCTTGTTTGATCTCCTTTCTGTTATGGGATGTTGAAAGAACTTTCTAAATGAATTTAAACAAGTTTGGTTGTTTAAAATTGAGGATTTGTACACGGAATTTACTTATAGCAAACGATACGCAAAGATGCTTGAAAATCGTTAATTGGAAACAAAGTTCTTGTATGTGCTAACTTTGTTTTGTAGGTGGATAGTGGGTTTAGTATGGCTCAAGACTCAATGCCTTGTGGTTGTAAATGAATGCATGTGTGAATGTTTGTAATGCGGCCTTTGGTGCCATTAATTAATTTTGATTAATTTTTGATGTAACTTGTGAGGCTTGCATGCCCCTAAGGATAGGAAGGGAATAGGATGTTTTCACATGTATTTTGCACCTTTATTTTATATAGGATTTAGTTCCTTATAGAATTTAGTGGGAGGGCATGGAGTAGATTAGTTTTGCTTCATGGAGGATGTGGCGAAACTAATGCAAGCGGGAGCCATACAAACCCACAACTATGAGATGCTTATATGTGATTGCTTGTGATTGCTATGAATTGTCATAGGCTAGGTATGGGTGTATGCTTACATGACCACCAAACAAGTGTCACTTAATTGATTGTCCCAAACAAAACATGATTAAGTTAAATCGCCCTCCTTCTCTCTATCCCCTTCTAACGTGTATGATCGTTCATTGATGCATTCTCGCCGACGCGGGACATCGTGTTCCATCATCCGTGTCGGGGTGTAAATCGGATTTACTAGGAGCAAATAGAGAAAGGTTACTTAACGATGTTTTCTAATCGGATTGGGCATCGGGGCAAAGTTTGTGGATGTACATGTGATATTTCACAAACCAAGAATCATATGGAATGATTGGTTGGAGAACCTACCTTATCTAGTTGTTTTGGTGTCACGCCGACGCTAGCACCATCTCAACGAAAATAGGGATCTTGGAAAACCTACTACATTAGGGACATTAAATAATTATAGTGGGAGTTTTATTTGTTATAAATAAAACAATTGCATAAACTAAATGACCGTAAATTGATTTTGTTATAGATGTTAAAATTGTTAATTTTGTTGCGATCAATCTTTGAAAAATGAACAAACTCGTTTCTAAAAGGTAGTTACTTAAAGAAGTAATACCGATTCCTAAGACACGATCTTAGTGAAGAGAAATTTGAGTATGTCAATTCCCAAAACTTTCCTCAAACTACCCGAACGTAGCAACGCGATGATTGATTGACTTTTGGCGAAAAGTTATTTAATAAAGCGTATGGCTAATATCCTCATTTAAAATTTCTAGACCTTTGAATTAGAGAATTCATATGGACTAGATCTAACTCGTACGCTCTCATCCACTTACTCAAGAAAGTGTTCTTGGAGAAAGTAGATATTAACTCCATCATTTATGATTGAGTATAAAGAATATGAGTTGACCAAGAGATTATTCTTTTAAAAGAAATTATATGAATGTTTCATTAGCTTACAAATCGAAAGATTGAAGTAGCTAATTGATGACTAGAGATATTAATCTCCGATATCAAGGATTGTTGATATTGTCATTCGATCTCTTTGGAATTATGAAGGATATAATATTACCTTTTTCGCACGCTTGTTAATGCAAAAAGGTGATTGGTTAAGTATTCAAGAAATACTTCACCAATGTATGAGTTGAAATTTCGAGACTCTCATTAATGACCATGTGTCACATGAGATGTTTCATTTGCCGTTTATGGGAGGCATTTGAAAGGTTGTCCGAAATACCATGATTGTGACGATTAGAAATATTCTAATCCTAAAGTGTATTTGTCGTTCAAATTATCTCACTATCTCTAATTTACACTAGTAACTTGAGACTAGTTCATATGCTCGCATTTAACGAAATGTGTTGGCAATGAAGAATAAGAGAATGTTCGAGAGATATAAAGTAAACTCCGTATAGGAGATGACTTATTCGTTTAAGTCATTACCATTGAATACGTAGAGTTATCTTTATTAAGAGTTTGTTTAGGAATTGAAGGTTGCATACCTTAATTCTAAAACCTCTCATAATATCTCCATTTCATATTCAATGATGGATGATTATGTTTTTGTAAAAGACAAGATCTTTTATTATAGATTTGTTTTTATGATTTCATGCATCTTGATTGAATTTGCTTGAAATAGATAAACAAATTTTGAATGACAAATAGGATGCGTAAGACTTAACATAAAGTATTTTGACTTTCATGTTATATATAACCGCTTAGTCACATACATAAACGAGAATCGCATTACGAGAGTCTACGTAACATAGAGCTCGTAAATTCAATTCGATTTCAAATCGATTGATATGCGAATCATGTTTGTTAAATGACAAAAGCGCCTTTAACCTACAAAGGTTTAAGGACAAGTGACTTGATTAGGACTTATACATATCGATGTATAAAGACCTATAAGTACTTGTGTAATGAAAGGTTATTGATACTTTACTACTTGACCAACGATCATTGTAGATATTAACATATCTATTTGATAAGGTATAAGTATGAACCTTTTGACTAGTTCAAAGGAGTTCAAGAGTGAAGTTTAAAAGGCCGTTCAAGAAAAATGGAAGTCTTACAATTAATTGTGGTAATTAAATAAGTAGTTAAGTCATATGATTTGAAATATTATCTAAAGAGTATGAAAGTAGTTTCACAACTCGCTCCACGAGGAATAATATGTCCAAGAATGGAGGTATCGAACAATATTTTGTATAGTTCGATCGGTAATAAATCAAATGGACTTATTCGACTCGTATTAGGGAATTATGTTTGAGGACAATATTGTTTACACTGAATGGTGTTCCATCAAAGTCTATTGAGGAAGGTATCTTACGAGATTTTGATCTCTAAGTATAATACTTCTCGAGATTTGGTGTTGAGAAGCTTATTTCAAGTATTGTGGACTTGTAAGCTTAAACCAAATAAGACACTGTGTATTTGTAGGATGCTTTATATTAAAAGGCACTACTTCCACGAATATGATAAGAACAAAGTAGTTGTTGCTAATCATAATGTAGTCTTGATGAATTAAAATTCTCAAGAAGAAGTAGTGGGAGTAAAGCGAGCATTAAAATAGTTTATGCGTCACTACAAGAAGTACTCTTATGGGAAACTTGTCACTCCATACATGGTACTTAGTGGGAGTTGAGCGAAACTTCATTCACAAGTTGTTTTGAAAGAAGTTTAATAGTATACTCCTTCTAATGAGGACTCAACCATCTCACGAGATGATGATGTTTGAGAAACTCATGAAATATATGAGGAGTCAAGAACTCATTCAACAAATCGTTGTGGAAGAAGTTCATGAACCTCAAGTACCAATCCTCCAAATGATCAACGAGAGTTGATTTCCTAAACCGTTTTGGTGCATAGGTTGTCACAACATTCTCGTACTTAGCATATGAGAATCCGTTGATAAACAAAGAAACGATGGAACGATCCGATTCCACATATATGGTTTGAATTCATGTGATCTTTAAATAAAATCCATGTATAACAACAAGGTATAGACCTTGGTTGATGTTCATGAAGGAGCAATCCATCAAGAACGTTTTAGATCTTCAAAAGGAAAGATCGACATGGATAACAAATCGACTATGTACAAAGCACGGCTTCTCGCTTGTAGCTATGTCTAAGTCGATGACTAGTTGACTACGTACAAAGCACAACCTCTTGCTTGTGGCTATGTAAAAGTCAATAAAGATCATTCTAGCAATAGTTGTATTTCATATATATTGATACATGGAAAAACACATAAAACCGCCTTCTTCGTATGAATGAAGGATGATGTTATGCATTTGACACAAATCGAGGTTTTATGTATTGCTAAAAACATACGCATGCTTCAAGGATCCATAAATGGATTAAAGCAAGTATTGTGGAGATTGGAATAAAAGTTTTGACAAGGAAGTCAAGGAGTTGAACTTCGTCAAAAGTATCTTGTATAAACAAGATATTCAGTGGGAGCATAATTGTATTACTTGTATTGTTCAAGATAACAATTCATTAAATTGGGAATAACATTAACATTAAGAAAATGAATATTGTCGAGATCTCTTTGGAGAATGCTTTCTCAAATGAGAACTTGGGCGAAATCACCTAATCCTAGGAAACAAAATCTATAAAGATAGATTATGATGGATGTTAGGTTTGAGCAAATATGCATATATTGACGAAGTGTTCTAGAAACACGAAAGTTACACTCCAAGAAAGGATGTCTAACTATACGTCACATGGCATGACTTGAGTGTTTTAACTCGGTCTATTGCAACTCGATTCGAGAAAGTGCATGAAATAGTTCAAGCATTCCTTCATTATGAGTTTCATTGTGTACGCCATATTTATGCATATGCCCCAATGTGTAGTATCCAAAAGATATGACAAACAGTTGTCGAATGGATACAAGAGAGACACATTAGGACGATAGTCAAGGATATCCTCGAGTACCTTATGAGAAAGAGTGATATAATGTTTCATCTCTTAAAAGGAGCTCGTGTAAGTTAATTACACTAATGCTAGTCTTTCGAAAGATTGATATAATCACAGTTGAACTACGTATTTTGCTAAAAGGTGGTGTTGTAAATTTAGAAGGTGTTCTAAATGGAATATTACAACCGTTTCCGTCACCAAAGCAAAATACATAGCAACTTGTGAAGCAATAAAAGAAGTTTATTTCGGATCGATTTCTTAGTTGAGTTATTATGGTTCTAAGCATCTCGAACCATAACTTACTCCTAAGAGCCCAATGTTACATTGGAGATTCAAATATGATCTATAACGATATCACTTGATATCATATGATGGTGATCAAGAATATATATAGGAGTATATATATATATAGTCAAACAATTTTTTGGATAGGTTCGCGAACACAGCGAACACTCTAGCACGACCTCTACCTTGAGCAGTATACGAGATGCAGTTATGCATCCATACGTGGTGGACGTATGAGTAACTAGCTATAAGCGTATTATTTATTTTGAGGTCCGAGACATGTATATATGTAGATATATGACATTGTTCTCAATTCTTCGTTGGCTAGAAGTCACTACTGATTGACTCTAGGCCAAGTGGGAGATTGTTAGAGTTATGTCCTAGAAGTCAATAATTTAATGACTTAATTATTAGTTTATGTTTTGGATGAGTTTTTATCATCTGTTCCTAGGTTTATTATTGACAGATCATTCAGGTTGAGGATCTGAATTGTAGATCTCTGTTGATCATTCTTTAGAATGACAATAATAAATCTAAACGGTCCATAATCTTGATAATTAACAAGGAACATTAATTATCATAAAAGATTAGTATGCAAGTTAAGTGATGATTAAGTTCTACTAATCATAGGTAAAGAGTTACCAACTTAGTTGCATATGTGTATGTTATGGAACATAGCACAGGACTTGACCCATCGAAATAAACATATGGATTGTGTTATGTGTCATTGTTTATTTCGTTGTGATTTTGGTTCTAAGTTTGAGATGTTTATCTTTTCCACATGAGGATAGGTTCAATAAATACTGTCTACCGCTGATTCCCGATAAGGGCTGCTATACGGACTTTATTTATGTTCTCTTGAATTGTGCGGGGAAAAGTTAATCATCAAGAAAACCGTATGTCCCTCATTAATTCACTTAGTGAGTGACGATATCTGTTTGGGCCCCTTGATGGAGATAGATTGTTTGCATGCAACTTTATACAATTATCTCTAGATCAAGAAACGTATAATCTGCAAGAATGACACATTCCTATCTTGGATTATACGATGATATCGTGCGACATAAGAATCAAAATAGAGAAACATATTTATTCTCTTATGCAGGATTGAAATATTGTAGCAGTACACTATTTATGCGAATTGGGAGTCATAACGTGTTGCTAGATACCGCTTATGATTATTGGAATTAAATAACGATTTAATTCCATGGCCAACATAGCATAAATCCTCAAAGGGTCACACAAATAGGACATTAATCACACAGTGCATTATTTATTTATTCACAGCAGTAGGTTCTGTGGAAATATGATAAGATTGATTAATTAATTATATACCGTTACGAACCGTTATAATTAATTAAGTCAATGGATCATATAGAAATAAATTAATGCATTAACTAATCCTAAAATAATTATTAATGAGTTAATAATTAATTTAGTTCAACACTTATCAATATAAATGGTTATATTGATTAATTGGGCCGTTATTTAAATAGCAAATAGATAGCCCAATTAAAGAGCAAATAAATGAGGCTTTAATTAATAGAATTAGAGACTAAATTGAGTGGATTAAGTGGCCCAAATAGGCCCAAAACGTGGCTGCCCAATATGGTGGTAGGTGGGATGGCATAGTTGTAATTATGCAAGAGGTCAATTAGGTTTTGTGCTCTATATAAGGACCACTTATGAGAGCCTCCACCTAGCTTTCTCTCTCCTCTCATTCCCTCCCATGAGGCCGCCACCTTCCTCCTCTCTCCCTCTTATTTGCTCATGTGTTGAGCTATTTTCTCTCCACTAAATCAAGGTTGTTGATTGATGCAAGAGAGAAAACCATAGGGATTAGGCTTGTTCTTTGGGTATGCTAGCACGTACCTTGTAGAACGTGATTAATCCTCCTTGGTGGACTCGAGGGCGGATACGAGACGTGGTGGAGACGGTGGAGAAGGCACGCCACCGACACCAACGCATTGGAACGAGCCTCTTGGTTGCGATACCAAGAGAGGTATACTTCCAATCCTTTTTCTCGTGTGTTTGAATAGCTTGTGTACTAGATCTTGTGTGTGCTATGTTTGCTTGGTTAATTAATTGGTAATTAGCATAAAAATGAAAATTAGCACACTTTCTAACAGGCAGATGCTGTAAAAGTATACTATAAATTTCATGTGAAACACCAACTCTTTGGGCTATATTGAACACATCACTTTATTGCACCGGGTTGTAAATCATGATACGATATATATATAATAAAATATAACTAGAAAAAATATCGCGCTTTGCTTGATGAATGGTCAAAATTAATTTGTTTCGATCAACAATTAAAAACAGTTCAAATACAATATTAATTCAATTTTGTTGAATTTAATTTAATATTTTTCAAATAAAAAATAGAAAAGATATATATATCAACTGCTATTTTTTTTAATGAAATTAAAACTTGATCAGAATCCACCATTAAGGATAGGTACAATCACCAATTTGGCATGACACACTACGCCATATTTCGTTATTAACACCGGTTAAATTGTGGTCTTTAGCACCGGATAGGAAGTGGTGCTAAAGATGAGTGGTGTTAAAAACATATAAAAAACCGGTGTTAAAGGTGCAGTGCTAAAAACAAGCCAGAAACTGGAGCGAAAATGTTACACATTATTAAGACTGATTTTTAACTAAAAAATCGGTGTTAATATGTTATTTTTAAGACCGATTATTAAGCTAAAAACCGGTCTTAACATTATGATTATTTTAGCGGTTTTATTTTTTCTAATATTTTTAAGACCGGTTATTAAGCTAAAAGCCGATCTTACATTGATCTTTAAGACCGATTTTTAGCTTAATAACCGGTCTTAAAAATAATTAAAAAAAAATGAATTTTTTTATTTTTTGGCTAGCCCCATTTTTGCTAGCCAGCAATCAGATAATATCATTCAATATACATTGACAACAAGAAATTGATATATCAAAACATCACATAATCATCAAAATAGAAAGCAATAATCGAAAATTCTCAAAATTCATTAATTATAGTTATCTAACGATGTACAATTCTCCGTACATAATCGTAAAACTCATCTAAACTACCATTAATGTCTTTGTCGCTATAAGGTCGACCCTCCGGCTCCAAACTCTGCATTAATTCAATTAAACTAATTTCATTAATGAAACCTAAGCAAATTAATTTCAAACACTAAACTTTTAATTTAAGTACTAATCCATACCGCTGGCAACTCCTGGTAGTTCGAGTAATGCATCAGAATCATATGCAGGTTTCGAATCGCATAGAACCCGCAATCGCGATCGTTGGGCTGACGTGGACTCTACAAATACGAATTAATATTTTTCACATTATTATTAAATTCAATAAATTAATTAGAAATGAACGGAAACTATTAGTTCGAGCTATATATGTACCGGAATAATGTCAATGTTGAATTGTCTACCTAGCTTCATTCTGTATAAAGCACTGCAACATTAATATATGAAGTTAGAAGCATTAATTAATTTATATCTATTGTATCTATTGACTAAAATCCTAAAATTACTTGTTGTATGAATCTAAAATTGGAGAAAAATAATTCGGTGAATATTCATACATATACTTCTCCCTCTGATCCATCTGTATAGAAACAAAATATATATTCAAAAGTCAAAGTTTGGATTTATAGATTCAATGCATTACATTAGGTTTTTGGCCTGGTTACCATCCTAGCCCGCTCTTTGGATACTCTTGTCTCATTAGCGAGCGTACGTTAAATCGATGCAATTTGTTGTCTGAGAAAAATTCGGCAGCATTTCTCCTTATGTTCCCTGAATACGCCATCACATGATTGCTCGTGTTTACGTATCCGTGGGAACATAAGGAGAAATGTCGTCGAATTTTTCTCAGACAACAAATTGCATCGATCTAACATACAACTCACTATCCTAAATAAGACAAGATAGTATCCAAAGAGCAGTACTCCCGACCAGGAGTACTATCCGAGATTAATCACTAATGGATTAATCTCGGACAGGCACGACCTAAAATAGTACAAATTCTGACAATTTGGTCCTATTTGACAATACAACTAATATATGCAAATTAATGCCAAATTATATATCTATATATTGATATCTCGTATTTATATAGATATTTTGACCGGACTTTACATCGAAATTGTGACTAAATCTATGATTTTATCTTGTTTTGCACTTCTCTTTACCGAATTTGGCACCGTCGTTGTTTTTTCTTTTTATCTACAGGAACTCGTGGAAAATGGGAAGGAAAACAGCAATTTGGATGGCTAGACGACTCATTCCTAGCCTAGATCGAATCCCGACTCAACCTAATGGAGCAACCCCGCACGAATCAAGAGTATTCTCAACCAGACTTTGCAATTCGGTCTAGAATTCGGTCCGAATTCCTGCGTAGGCTACATTTCTGAAATTCCAGTGAACTCAATTGGGTCCGAATTCCTTCTAATTGGGTCCGAATTCCTTCGAATTCGGTCCGAATTGCTATACAGGGAAATATTTCTGGTTGCATTTTGGAGGCGTTTTCTCTATTAAGAAGGCTTCATTTCTGCCTAAAATAAAAAAAAAAACATGTGCAAGCTGTCCAGTAGCCAGAGGAGAGCAATATAGGCGTCTTCCATCTTGGGGAAGATCAATCTTTCATTTCATTCTTCCACTTTCTCTCTCCTGGCTCAGATCTGAGGTTTTTCCTCTCTTCTTGGGCGACTAAGGAGAAGGGGAGGAGAATTTTATCTCTGGTTCTTGGTTGCTACGACGATTTTCGAAGGTATCAAAGTGTTTCTAGCGCGATGGCGGTGGTCAATTGTTGGGAAACTAGGCTATTTGTTGTATCGAACCAATTCTCTCTTTAATTTCTGAATTTATGGCTTGTTTAAACTTATTTATTGTTATTTGCATGGATTGAATTAGCATGCTAGGCTAAAAACTTGTTGCTTTAGGGGTAGATGTAGCCAAGTATTAGGGTTGCTTGGTTTACTTGTTTTGTTGATGGACGAAACTAATTACCTTTGGGATTTTTATTGATTTGCTTGTGTTTGAGTATTTTATTACTTGTGTTGCTCGGCATTTGTATAATCGCATTTGTTGGGAACTTCAACCCATTATAATAACTTAACCTTTCACAAGTATTTCGAGGTAGGTCAAGGGCGAAAGTCGACCAGTTAATAACCAAAAGTAAACACTTCTAGTTAGGCAACGGTCTAGTTTAGATATCTCGCAGAAAACCAATTGTAAACTCGATTAAGTCCACCGACAACGAAAGTGGGGGTGCAATGCACTCGATGAAGGTTATTTAACATTAGATCCCATTCCAAATATCGTACCCAATAGGCGAAAGCGGAGGGTTAGGGAGTTAAGTATGGCTAGATGGACCTTTGGCATGAATAAGTCAACAAAAGAGTAAACCACAACATTTACACAGTGCAATTCGGTCCGAAATTCGAACCGAATTAGCAAGGCTGAGTACGACAGTGCTAAGTCTTGTGACCCTGTGACCAGATCTAGGTGAAATCGAACCCTATGGCACATTTATTATCATATTTTAAACCGTTAGAAAACCCCAAAAATATTTATTTGAATTGTTTTGCATTATCTCCGTACTTGCACTTCCATTTCTTATTTTTTCTTCTATTTTATTCAATTCGTGTCACCAACTCTTTTCTCAATTTTTATTGTCTAGATTTAACGAACTAATAAGAATAATACTCATATCCATCTCTGTGGGATCGACATCTTTACTCTACTACAAACGACTAGTCGAGTACAAGGTTTTATTTGTTTGACCTTGGTTTACACCTCGATTTAAATTAATGAGCATTAAAATAGAAAATTGCTGAAATTGTCTTCTCTTCCACTACGATAGAATAATCTTATCGATCTTCCTAGCTCTTCCTCTTCCTTTTTTATATTCATTATCAAATAAAAAAATCAATAAAAAACTAAAATTGCAAAATTAATTAACCATAAATAAAGTTCAGAAAAAATATAGAATATACCTACGAATAATTATAAATCCTCTGTGATCTCCTTTGCTTTCTCTCTTGATTTTTCAATTTTTCAGAATTTTTTGGATTTGTGGCTATTTTTTAGTGGAGGTTTTAGAGAAAGAAAACAATTTCGATTTTTAGAGATCAGAATAAATACATATGGCGGCTATGAACAGTGAGAGAGAGAGAGAGAGAAGGTTTTTATTAAAAAGGGTGATAATTTTTAAGACCGGTTTTTTTAATAAAAAATCGGTCTTAAAAAGTTAACGGAAAAAAGAAAAATTCATTTTCTTTTAGCACCGATTTTTATAAAAAATCGGTCTTAATATAATAATTTTTTTAACACCGATTTTCTATAAAAAATCGGTCTTAAAAAGTTAACGGGAAAAAAGAAAAATTCAGTTTCTATTAGCACCGATTTTTATAAAAAACCCGTCTTAAAATAGTTATCTTTAAGACCGGTTTTTTTTATAAAAACCGGTGCTATAAAAAACTGATTTTTTGGCTCTCTTTTTGGAACTTAATAGGACCAGTTCTTATAGAAACCGGTCTTAAAAAAAAATCTGACAATTACAAAAATGCCACGGATTATTTTTACAACCGTATTTTTAAAAAACAGGTGTTATTGTGGCGGTGCTAAAAATAGTTTTTGGCGTAGTGACATTAGTTAAGGATATGTACATACTACCATAACAGTACTTTAAGAATGGAGCAATATCCATTTAAATTGCTAGCAACATGTTTGGTTGTTAATCTAATATAAAAATATCATGAAATGTTAATAATTCTCATCGATAAATCAAATATTTAAAAAAGCGAAAATTCGGTTACCAGCGAATACCATTGTATAATCCCATTGAAAAATTGTAGAAGTAAAAAAATTATGCAAAATATTGTAAAAGTATAAATTTTAAAAAGTTCGTATCATTAGATTTTTGTAATTTTGTTATTATTATAAAAAAAATTATACATCAATAAATTTTGAAAAGGCTTGTAAAAACTAAAACATAAAATTATATTTCTCAAATAATAGAATTAAATCATCAGATTTAGGAATTCGAAGAAAACGTTTTAGAATTCTATAATTATAAAATCTTATAATACTGGACATTTCATATTTTTATGATGAAGGATATAAATTCTGGCCAATTGAATTAATAAATGTCCTCAAATAATTTAAAAAGTACCACACATACCATATTTCACAAAATTGTATGCTTATATTAAAAATATCTCTATGGAATTATTGAATTTTTTTAATTTTGGGATCATCCATATAAAATTTTATGCACTAATAAAATTGTAAGTTCATTTGAATAATTAAAAGCCTAATAACATTTATGAAATTATGGAGATTGAATTTTACGAGATTCAGAAAATTATTTAAAATATTTTAAAAGTCTTTAATTATAAAATTTCATATCACTAAATTTTTCATATATATATGAGTAAGTATATAAATTTTCATACCCAAATGATTTTTTAAAGGCCTCCAAATAATTAAAAATTGAAACTCTTATGCAAATTAAATTTTATGAGATTTGAAAAATTATTTAAAATATTTATGAGTCTATAATAAAAAAAATTTATATCTCTGGATCCTCCATATTTTTGTGAGCATGAATATAAATTTAGAAAAAAATTTATAGTGATACAATTCCTATACATGGTGGCCTCCAAATAATTTAAAATTGAAACTCTTAGGCAGATTAAATTTTTTTTTATTCAGAAAATTATTTAAAATATTTATAAGTCTATATGGAAGATCCATATAGAGGATCCAGAGACCGACTACTATAATATATGCATTTGCAAAATTACTTGTATATTCTAAAAACAGGACCAATTATACTAGATTAAATACCAAGTCATCGCAATCAAACTATTTGAAAAAAAAAATATTATGATTGAAACCATGAAACGGAAAAAAAAAAATGACAGATAAGGAAATATATCAGAGAGCAGAAATGAGATTAAAGACGGGGATGTCTCATGTCTGTCAAATTTACTTTCATATTTGAAAGCTTTAATATTTGAAAATTGGAAGGGTAATAATATTTATTTTTTTTATTCGGCCAATCATGCCCACAAGTTGCTGAGAGACGGCCTAATGTTATACAATTAGGATTTTTATCGCGCTATGATTGATATGTATATTACTTTCTTTTGAGAATCAGGTTGTCAATATATATCTTTACAGAAATAGATGCAAATGATAACAAAATTGAATGCGCACTCATTTTTCTTGTCTTTTAACTAGATGTAGCATTTGACCATATTTTTCAATCAAGAATTATTTTTTTAAAAATTATATTTATAGCATATATATATTACAAAATAACACGTATGCATTTTTATAATGATGACACTAGTATTTATATGCCCCGTTTATTTATAGGAACGAAATTTTTACTTCTAAAATAAACAGAAAAAACCAAATAATTAACTAGCGTTATAAACTTAAAATTGCAGGCAATAAAAGTGGAAGTTATATTTGCATTCCTGATAAAAATCTAAAATTTTTGCGTGGAGAAAATAATACACACAATGCCCTTGGTAGACCCTACTAAATTTTTTAAAAAACGAAAATAATACACACAACACACCACATCAAGAAAGGCCAAGCTTGGCACCGCCTATATATGTTTTAATAATGGAGAAATTTCTAGGCCTAATTGCCAAATTATTAAGTTTCCATGTTTCCAATTTCCACCGTCTTATTTTAAAAAATTTTGTGCGATTGGTAAAAAAGGAAGGCCGCTTTTAATTTAGAAAGAAGCTGAAAATATGACTTCTAATAAATCAACAACTGAAAAATATAAATAAGTGCACCTATATAATCTTCCATATCCATCGGTGGACTAATTCTTTTGTACAAGGAAGAAGCGACTAAAAGCCAAAATATGGAGTCCCTTCCTGATGATGTTTTGCACCGTATTCTTCAAATCGGCACCAAGAACGGGCAACTAGACCACGTCGACCTCTGCTCCCTCGCAATGGTAGACAGCCGCTTTGATCAGCTTACGCAGGAATCCTGCCTGTGGACCAACCTCATTTCCCGTGATTTCCCCTTTTACTTGAAGTATTTTCCAGCTTCTTCAAAAGCTGTATATAGAGAGATACATGAGTAAGTTTATTATTGTAAGATAACCAAACTTGCAAGGCCCAGGTTATATGGTAATTGGAAATATTGGGGTCATTGTATGAGCAATTCAGACAATTCAAACTTCAAAAACCTTATTTTACTGTCGTGGGGTGGTTAAAAAAAAAGCACAAAAAAATGAAAAAGGAGTAACACAGATTCTTACTTATTAGTTATTACATTCTCAATAACGAATTATTTAGGCTCCGTTTGGATAGGTGTGGAAAGAAGAAAAGAAGTGGGAAGAAGTATTGGAAAGTGTGTAACTTTATGAATAGTTTGAATTGCTTATAATAAATTTGGGCATTCTTCCTTCTTCCTATATCCAAACTGTGCCTTAGAACTGACCATAAACTTTTCCCCAATCTTCATTACAGTTTTAGTGTTCTTACAATTTTTTATATTTTGAATGTAATATAGTAATTCTTACCACATATATTAAATTTTGAAGCTTGTGTTTTAACCTTTCCTGCTATCCTTTATTTTTTTGTAATGAAATTTGCCGGTTTGAATAGTCTTCTTGCTATCGAGATTAAAAAATATATACTGAAGCTTGTGTATATTGATAAACAGGAAAAAAAAGAAAATTTGTGCTTATGAGAAAGCTATTTGAGGAGACTGAGTCTGGTAGGGTTGTAAATAGTAATACCATACACCAACTTATGATCTTGTTGCGTGAGCCTTCTCATGGCTGGTATTTATTAGAAAGACGCTTGTCACGGTGGATTACCAAAATCATCGACACCAGACCCAACGTCAGAACGCTACTTACCGTACTGGGAGTTCTTCCTGCTCCATTTTTCCCTGAAGAAGATCCTCCACCTCCAGTACTATCTTATGCCAATCACTACTATGAAAAGAAGCCAAGGAAGCGCTTTGATAAGTTGTCAAAGCCGAAAGCCATCCCAATGTCTAAGTCATATATACCAATGAATAGGCCGCCACGTAGGTCTATGGCAAGGAAAATCTAGAAATCCAACTTGCTTTTTAGCTTATGTTAATGATAGTTACTTCGTTAGTTTGCTACTGCATGTATTCCAGAATTCTTTCTTGTAAATTTGTATTCGAACTGTTTTAGCTGTATCGAACATATTCATTTGAATTACTGTGTTATAAATCCTGATACTCTTTTAGTAGTAATCAGATTTCTGGATGTTGCATGTCGCATTTCTTGATTTTACAGAACACTTGACCCTTTGCTTTCTTCAAAAGGAAAAAAAATAGTGGAAATCTATTTAACTATTATTTTGACCTAAATTGACTCATAAAAAAAATTACAAACTTTTATAAGTGATGTTATGATTTTTCAATGTTCCCTCATCACTGATGTAAAAATAAAGTGTTCTGTATCACCCATTTAGATGAAATAGGCTGAAATAGGCTTGGAGGCTGAAAAGGGAAAAGTAGAGTTTGCAACATTTCAAGAGGCGGCAGGCAGAAGCAATGTCTTACACGGCCCATATTTTGGAATATTGCAACTCAAAAAACTTATAAAACATATACACGGACATATTTTCTACGAACAAAAACGTCAACAATTCATATTTTTTATCTTTTAAATTTTGAAATAGTAGTTATCTTCAAAAAAAAAAATTAAATACTAGTTAAAAGTTGTTTACAACTAAGAAATGAATTTAAGTAAATAAATAAATGACAGATTATTATAATTTAATGCACACATATATATCGCCAATATACCCAGCAATTAACACATAAGTTTCCTTCTTCGATAAATGAACTGATTTTTGCTTTGGAGGACAGTTATTTTTTATTTTTTTTATTTTTTTTTTATTTTGACAAAAGGGTTCTGATGATCATATTCGTGTTTGGTAAACATTATATACGTTGAAATTATAGAGTAATTTTTCTTAGATACACTGGTAAGAGACTGACAAGTTGAACGAAAAAAAGGAAAAAAAAACCAAAGATTAAAAAAACAGAACTTGAACGAGGATCTAGCAGAATTTGCAGTATGCAATCACCTCAGATGAAATTCAGTTGACGAGCTGTGCATCAGAACGATTCGTTTGCCTGAATATGCGGTTATTTCTCTCTAACCAAATTCCCCAAAAAGTTGTTGCCATGAGGGACTGCTTTTCTTTAAACCCCTTTACCATCGAGAATTTAAGCAAGAACAAATTCAAAAGAAGCTCGGAACTTGTTGCCAGACCCAAATTGAGCCGACTCCAAACAAAGGTTGTGTAGGGACAGTGGAAAAAGAGATGTTTAGCTGTTTCAACACTAGAATGCCGGCATAAATTGCAACCCGGTTGCACATTAATGCCCCTCCTTTGGAGTTGGTGTTGCGTAAGTAAGCGATCAGATCCCAAAAGAAAGAGGAAAGTCTTCAGATTCGGTAGTACGGGGAGCTTCCAAACGAAGGAAATCGGGGATTTAACCTTTGCTGCAGTAGAGAGCGCTTGATAAGCTGAAGAAACTGTAAAGGTGCCGCTGCTATTCCATTTTCAAAGCAACTGATCATGAGCACTGACATTTAAAGTATTGTGTAAAAAATCTGAGAGCTGGGCAACCACCTCAGTGAGCGGTGCTTGGAAGAGCTTGAGACAATTAGTCATTGCAAAGCGAACTGAGCAGTCACGAAAAGGTAATCTGTCACCGCCGGTCAGTAAAGGTAAGAGATAACGAAGTGGCATAATTTTCCTGCCGGTTGTCAAACCAGAAGGAGGAGTTGTTTCCATTGCCTAATTAACAGAGGTGGACAATTGGAAGTAAAACCTTAAGCTGAGTAAGTCTTTCCAAAAATTGAAACCATCCTTTATCCAAACTAAAGGAGGTGCATTGCCATTCTGTTTGGAAAGGATCTTAGTTGCAAAGACAGACCACATGAAATTTTTATGGTGATATAGCCGCCACCACCATCTCAAAAGTAGAGCAATATTTGAAGTTGGAGGTTAGACACTCCTAGACCCCAAATTCTTTTAGCAAGCACACACGATCCCATGCTAGAAAATAATTGAGTAATTACAAATTAGGAATAATTGAACTGCCAATCATTAATATAGGAACTCTTTAATGGCTTTTTTGTGCTGTTAGAATAATACTACATTGCTTCAAGAAAAAATAAATATAGTTTTTCGGTCTGGAATATGTTTTGGTTGAAAAGTTTGTCTTTGAGAATTTGTTCCATTGTCCTATTTTTTTTTCAATTATATATGTCTTTGTTTGGATGGGGTTGGAAGAAGGAAGAAGGAAGAAGGCCAATAAAAAATTATAAACAATCCAAACTTTTCACAAAGTTACACACTTCCCAATACTTCTTTCCACTTCTTCCCTTCTTCCCTTCTTCCCACACCTATCCAAACGCACCCTATATTCGTTGAGTTTCAATAAAGAAGACCGCTTCTTCCTGGAAAGAAATACAAGTAAAGAAGAATCCTCCAACACTAAGTCAAACAAACTATATAAAATTAGCAGGAAATGAAAATTAATTACTGCCATCTATATTTTTGCCATCCTTGTTATCGCTAAATATAAAGTGAACATATACTGCAAATAAAATGAACATATAGACGATCTAAGTGAACACATACAAACAAATAAGTTCAATGAAAATAAGTTGAATATGTATGTAAACTTCTGAACAAGTGATGACAATACTTATTTGTTTGTAAGTGTTCACTTAGATCATCTATATGTTCACTTTATTTACTGTATATGTTCACTTTGTATTTAGCGATGGCTGGAATGGTATATTTGCCGATGGCACTTATAAATTCTGGCAGAAAATATAAAAAAAGGAATAGTTACTCCAACATAATTAATCATCGATATTCATTCGTAGACTATTTCATTTCTTTCTTTGGCTTAAGGAAGAAGTAAGCAGCTTGAAGACCAAAAATGGAGTCTCTACCAGATCACGTTTGGATCAAAATCCTGAAAAACGGTACTGAAACCGGACGATTGGACCACACCGATATTTGCGCTCTTGCAATTTCAAACAGCCACTTTGATGTGCTGACGCAGGACTCCTCCTTGTGGGCCACCCTTATTTCCCGTGATTTCTCTGGATCCTTGCAATTTTTTGAAGTTCCTTCAAAAGCCCTTTATAAGGAGCTGCTTGAGTAAGTTCTCTTATTGCGAAATCATAGTAAGATGACCAATTACTTGAGATTCAATTAGTGTATGACATTATGACTGTATGACAAACTCTCCAATTCAAATTCCCTTTTTCATTGTTAGATATTGGACTACAGGTTGGCCTGTCAGCAAACTAAAATTGATTTTAGTGACTAGTTAAGCCATTATATGGCAATTCAAGGAAAATAAGAAGAAAAGACAAAAAAGTGGGGAAGAGCAACACCGCGTCTTATTTCCTTTTTATTTGTTGAATTTGAATTTTTTAATAAGAGAGATCATATTGTCACGGAGTAAACTTTCATCTTCTTCCGAGCAGTCTAATCTTTTTAATTCTTACCGCAGTTTTTTTGTTAAAGTAATATAGTCAGTAAAATTGAAGCTGATATATTGTATAATAAACAGGATGGAAAGAAATAATGAGTATGAGATGAAACATGAGCTAAATGATCTGCTCAGTCTTGCTGAGCTTATAGAACAAACACACCACAACTGGGGAAATCCATTTCGGGACGTTCAGTTACATGAAACTTATTTTGGTAGTTCATCCCAAATCAGCTTTGAATTTCCCAATTGGGATCTTTTTGACTCCATCATCGGCGATGATATGGGTGTTTTGCCTCTGCATGAAGAAGGTGCTCCAGCACTATCCAATGCCAACCATTCTAGTTTGAGACAAACGCGCAATCACCACTACGAGAAGAAGCCGAGCAAGCGTTTTGATAAGTCGTCAAGGCCGAAAGCCATTCCGATGTCTAAATCATATATACGGATGAACAGGACACCACGCAGGTCTATGCCACGGAAAATTTAGAAAACAGTCAGCCTTTGAGCTTCTGTTATAATGGCCACTACTGCACACTGGGACATTGTGTTGTAAATTTTCATTTAATGTGAAAAAACAACTCTTTTAGCTATATCGAACAATATCATTTAATTGTATTGGCTTATAAATCTTGTACCTATTAAGTTCTGATAAGATTCTGGATGTTTCTCGTATATGATGGATGTTTATAATAAGTCTGCGTTTGTAAAAATTGTAACTGCATGCATCCCCTTACTGTTATTTTGAATAGAATCGTCTTGATTCAAAGTATAAAGCTTCACATACTAATTATAGATGCTAAGTTTTCCTGATATGCTCCTTTAAAGTTTTGATTTCCACTTATAATCCATTTGGGTAACATTGACTTGCCTCACTACCGTTAGCAAAATTTAAGACGCGGTAGGTAATTACTCAAGTCAAATTCAGCCATATTTTGAAATAACTCAAAATTTGATTAATAAATTTATATAAAGTTAGATTATATATCATAGATAAATATAACAGTGAAGTTTTTAGAAAAAATCTAGTTAAATTCAAAACCACAAACTCCATTTGACAACCAGCATGTTCAGAGACAAGATTAAATGACCGATCTTCAATGTATATTAATAATAATAATAATAGTGCATGTACTATATTAAACAGTTCTCTTTTTAAAATTTACAAATAACTTACTGGTCGAAAAGAGAAAGAATAATAAACATTTAAGAATTAAAACAGAGCAGAAAGAAGAAATATTAAAAAAATAAAACAGAGCAGAAAGAGGAAAAAGAGACGAAACAACTGCGAACTGCGTCATATTTAAATTCAGATGATATTTATATTTGATACTTAACTTTCTGTGTGATCAATGATTTTTTTTTTCCAGTTTGCCGTACAAGTTTGTATGCAAAACAAATCTAAATGCTATACAAATTTTAGTTTATGTGTGGAGTTCACACTTTATACCCTTACAATCGGGAATGTGTAATAACGCAATGTGAACAGCGAACCATTTTAATATTCTATCATTCTCATCATCCCTGGACTTCTATTAATGAGAAAGTTAGTTAATTAATGAGGATTCCAGAGGATGATGGGGATGATAACGTGCTTTCTATTTTTGACAAGGATCATCCACGCGTATTCCAGCGCTTTCTACTTCGCTTTCGTTCCCCACCCTTGTGCTTCGCTCCTAACTTCAACAATTACATATCAACTTCAACCGTTACATATTAAGTACCATTAATTATCCAACCCCTCTGTTGAAGTAATATACATAACTGTTGAAGTTGATATATATAACTATTGAAGTTAATATATATAATTATTTTATTTATATATATTAAATGTTAATGTATATAACTGTTGAGGTTAATATCCTGATTGTTGAAGTTATAATTTATAATTGTTGAGGTTAATATCATAATTGTTGAACTTAATATACATAAATGTTGAACTTAATATATATAACTGTTGAAGTTAATATTTATAACTGTTGAAGTTAATATCGTAACTATTCTAGTTATATATATATATATATATATATATATATATATATTAAATGTTGAAGTTAATATGTAACTGTTGAAGTTAATATGTAATTGTTGAAGTTAAGTGGCTCGTGTCGCTCCGTCTGTATCGCACCCCTCCGCTCTCTCTGTCCCCCCATTCCCTCATCCAAATAAGAAAAGACGTGTTAATCATCCCCTCATCCTCACTCCTCTCTTTCTTTTTTAGGAATACAGTTAATCTAACTATTGAGGATAATGGAGATGATGAATATTAGAAATGATCCTTATCAGCCCCGTGTGAACAGTACCCTCTATTTTTTTTTTTGCCTAATAATTAATAAAGTCCATCGATCAGTGGTGGGTCTGAAATATAAAATTATTTCATGACTCACAAAAAATTATGTGTTTCTATTATGGTTTTATGTGGTGTCTTTTCATGTAATTTTTGTGTGCAGATCCATCATACAATATTATTGATTCAGATGAGACTAAAACACCATATCAAATACCAACTAACCAAAATTTATTTATTTATTTTTGAAAGGTCAGGGCTTAACATCAAATGAAATAATTATTCATTGTATTTGTATGAAAGCATGCCTTTGTATCTTCGCAGACACAATAAATTTGTGATTATACACTTTCCCAAAGTTAGTATGATTCTAACATGTAATATTATTTGTGATAAAGGAATAATAAAAACGGGAAGTATGTGTAATCAATAAGATATACATTTTTCAGTGTATTGATAATCTTCTGATGCCATAAATTGCAAAATCTGAGATATTGGAGGCAAATCAATTTTATATAACTAATTACAAATATGTGTCAACCTCTTTTAAAAGTAAGTAACTTATTATTCGTTATACTAACACTTTAGAATTTAGTGGTTAAGACATTAATTTAAGATAAAATCAATGCTATAATCAAATAAGTTTAACGTCAAACGTGATCCTAAACTCAACTATTGAAATACAGATAAGCCCATGAAATTTCTAATAATAGGTCAAATTCCTGCTTTAATTTGAGTTGTAGTATATATAGGTGACATCTTATTGTTTTCACTTGGTGTCTGAGCTGATCTGGTTTGACCTCAACATACTCTCTACTGAGTATGTTGACACATAAAAGTAACCCTACAAGATACATACTTAAATTATGTTGTTTCCGTCAAAGATGCTCTTTCAGAAAAAAAATTTCTCAAGAAAGAGGAGTTTGAAACTTCGGTTTTATGGAATTCAGTGGTTGGGAATCGTAAAAAGATTAAGGTAATTTTTTTTGTAATTTTATTTTGTTATTTTTGGATGTGAAAATATATATTAACTATTTGGAAAAAAAAAAAACAGGTCAAAGGGGTGTATCATATGTACGAGTACATGAGTGATAATAAGGTCTATATTCGTTGTACTCTAATAAGGTAATATGTATATTTAATTAAGCACTATCTTTGATTAGTTGCAAGGATCAATATCTGGATAAATCGATTATCATTCTACATCAGTTTTTACTCATCCATTTAGTTCAGTCTCTACTATTTGTATTAAATCCGAGAACCAATGCCTTGGTCTGTTAAGCTTGTGAGTCGATTGAACTTATTTATTGGTGTTTAGCTTTTTGTTAAGTCAGCTAAGTTTTAGACTCAGTTTGGCTGTTCTTTTAGTTTAAATCTGTATGTACTTAATTTTGTTTATGGAGTCTTATCTCAGGTCATTAGTTCAAAAAAAATAGTTAAGGCTTACTGATATATTTATAATCAAACTTACATCTTGTCTTTCACAATTTTTTTTTTTTGATAAAACAATGTAGATGAAGATAAAGACTCATCATACCATTTTGTTCAAAAAGATCCTAGGAAGAAAAAGAGAAGACCGGTTTGCTCGAATGTAAATTAGACATATTTTTATATTGTTAAAAATTAAATATAATCTTACCAATGTAATTGGATTCTACCTAACTTTTCCCATGTAATTGGAGTGTAAATGTAATCTTAAATGCTTAACATTTAGTTTATGAACATTTTTCTATTTCAGACTTTGGATGCTTCTGATGCATCGACAAGGATTACGAGAAGCAAGAAGAATTCTCATGTCACTATTCCAACTGGTAGGGTATGTGGCTAAATTATTTTATGAGTTAGATAATAGGATCTTTCAACGGGTGTCCTTCAATTCTCATGCTTCTATTTTATCGATCTGCTTTAAATTCAATTTTTCAGACGAAAATGATCACTTGTTTGACTGATGGAGACTGATTGCTGCTGCAAATGATGATGATTAAGCAATTATGGTCTTGTCTGGACTAAAATTGGAAGACAACTCCGAAAACAAAATTACTTGCTACATAGTTAGTATGATGTCTTTTATTGAAATAAAAAAGTTAGAATCAGATTGCAGAATTGCAAAACTAAAAATTGTGTTATCAAATATAAGCCGATACTCACGAGATACTAAAAGAATTTAATTAATTGATTAATTAACAACCACTAACTGTTTTATTTGTAGTAGAAAAATAAATATAATATTAAAATATTTTCTAAACATAATGGTGAAAATATTCAAAAACTATATATGGACCGTCATATGATTAGCATAATGGAAAATTGCACGTCCATGTCAACAATCGTGTCAGCTCACTGTCAAAAATTTAGAAGCCCATTTTAGCTTTGACTAAGCCTTAAGCCCATAATTTCAACAGGTGTGATATGCACCATCCAACAAAATAGCATCCAAAACATCTACCATTAGGGCTGCAAAACGATTGTAACGATCACGCAAATGAACAGTTGCGTCGATCGTTCCGTCCTGTGGCACGAATTTTTTTTTTAGTTGCGTGTTCCGTTTCGTCCTATCAACGCAAGCATTTTTAATTGCGTTGGTCGTTTCGCTAATCAAAAACGGTTCAACCGTGTCAACTGTTTTATCGTTCTTCCATTTTTTTTTTTTAATAAGTGGTATATGAAATTCAGAAAAACCGGAACAAATCCAACAAAAAAATTCAGTAAACAACAAAACTGGTAAACCAATAAACTGGTACAAACAACAATGAATTTACTGGTACAAACAACAGATTCATTGAAAAACTGATAAATTGGTACAAACTAGATTTTTTCCGGTGCCAGATTCATTGAATTTATTGGTACACAAACAACAAAACCAGTAAAACAACAAACAATCAAAGAAAGTTGTCTTATGTCTATTCAAGTAAGATGTCTTATGACCATTGAATTCATTCAGAAAAAGTAGCTCGAGAAAATAATAAAAGAAAATGCGGTGATGAATTTGTAGAGGAGCTCAAAGTAAAGAGGAATTCTCAGACCTTTGTAAATAAAAACCATCAACAACAAAAATTAAAGAATTTACGAACTCAAAATTGAGATTTCAAAAAGAAATATCTGTTTATTAAAGTTTGCAAACACCCCAAGAACTAACTTAGCCATTATCACCAGCAATGGCGACAGCCTCGTTCTTGGTAAGCCCTTCTTCTCCACAACTGGCGTCTTTTCCACCAGATCCTTTCGCCTCTTTCAGACCTAGATCTGTGAACCCTCTTGCCTCCATTATCACCTTGACCTTCGCCACGGTGTCGAACTTGTCGAGCGTCACATCAAGAAGAAGAAAGAGGCAACGGAGAAGGAAGGGCACAATTAATTTTTGTTGATGCTGGGATTAAGTGTGAGAGAGGCAACGGAGAAAGAAGGGTTGAGAAGAGAATGAAGAGATGAGACGAGGTGTGGGAGAAAGAGAGGGGTTTGGGAGCAGAAAGAGAGAAACGAGGTGCGTAAATGTCTCCATCGTTTTCTCCGCCTTTCTTCTCTGCAATTTAATTAATACCAATTGTATAACGAAATGGACGAAACAACGGTAACGAAACAGACCTGTTTCATTAACCGTTTCGTTTCATAAACGAAACAGATTTTGAATTGCGCCATCTGTTTCGTTTTTTAAATGAAACCAAATTTATTAGCTGTTCCGTTTCGTTTCGGACGAAATGAAACGATTCGACGGTTGAAACAGCTTCCGTTTTCACCCCTATCTACCATCACTAGAGACAATAAAATGGACTTTTTAAGAGCTCAGGCTCTAATTTTTCGCTCACTGACGTCTTCAAAATTTTTTCGAAAAATTTTTTTTTTCAAGAAAATTTTTAACACGCTAACGTCATCAAATGGACTGATTTTTATGTTCAGTTAGATGCATCAAGAGGTGAGTTAAACTAATTATATGTGTTCAATTAAATGTAGTGATAATATTAAGTTTTATGTTTTTGTGTTTAGTTAAATATCTCGAGGGATTAATTACATGAATTATGTGTTCAATTAAATGCATCTCAAAATTGAATTTTCTTATTTTAGTGTTCAGTTAAATACGTTAAAAGATGAATTTAAAGTGTTTATGTGTTCAGTTAGTTGCAGCAGAAATTTGATTTTGTAGTTTTTTGTGTTCAGTTTATCACGTTAAGAGATGAGTTAAATTGAGTTATGTGTTCAGTTAGATGCAATGGTTTAGTTCTAATATGACGTAAATATGAACATTTAAAACAACAAAACAAACACTTACAACAACAAAACGAAGAGAGAAAATATTAATTAAATAAAAAAACAATATAAACAAAACAAATCAAGCATTTACAACAACAAAGCGAATATTTACAACAATAAAATGAACACATATACAATAGGCCGTCTATGGTTTATTTCAGGTCGGGGGTTATTTCATCGGACAACCACATGACAGGAAAAGGACCCTGAAAATCAAGAAACAACAACAATTAATCAGAACTTACAAAATCAACAAAAAAAAACAAATAATTAGAGAAAAGAAATCAATTGCAATGTTTTTTATTATTTAAGATTCTCCAATAGATAGAAAGAACAAAATTGCCCCAATCCAAAGTAAAATTTTAACCCCAAGATTATTAGAATTTGAAGTTTCGAAACATCCACTTGATGAATCATCAATTTAATTTCAAAATTGTACACTTATAAGATTCGATAGAGAGAGAAAAATTGAGCAAGTAACTTACATCAAGATGCTCCTGCACATGATTCGGATGCTTCTTGGGTCGCTTGAGGGGTTTCTTCCCATTCATCAATAGAAAATCTCTCTCAATCTCCTTTGAAGAGAGAGAGACACAAAACATAACGTTGGAAGATGGTAAAAACTTTGGAAGCGAGAACGGAGACGGTCGTCTAGAGTTTGATCTAGTCGGAGGACGGAGAGGAAAGGAGACGACGAATCTTATCTTATCTGGTTGGTAGCGACAGAGGCGGGTGAGGAGAAGAGGCGATCTAGATCAGAAGAAACCATGGAGAGGAGAAGCAGTGGATGAAGAAGAGAAGCGGTGGATGGAGAGAAAAAAACCATGGCGATCTGGTCAGAGTGATCTGGAACGACGCGAGAGGAGAGAGAAGGTAATTAGCGGCTAAGATTTGGATGTGAATTAAATGCGGCAAGAGAGGGAAGAAAACCCACGCGAATTAAATGCCTAGATGTAGCATGTTTGGATATTTTTTTCGTAGATGCTATATACCAATTACCTAAATTCAAGGTATAAATAATAATTAAAAGGGAAAAAATTTTCAATACCCTTCAAAACTAAGAAAATAAAGAATTTATCCCCCCCACCCCCGAAAGTAAAAACTTTTGATTTTGCCCCACTAAAGTTCAAACTCCTTCTCTATTTGTCCTTCTACCATATTTTGTGTCATAAATAACTCACAAATTGTAAAAAAAATTATATGTGACCAAAATACCCTCCCATCTCATCTCCCTTCTCTCTCCTGTTATGTCTGCTCCATGGAGAAATCTTCAATACGAAACACCTTTCTCTCTCCCCCGCTCCGTCTCTACTCTATCCCCGTCCCTTCCTGCCTCTCTATCACACTTATCCACCCCTGCCCTATCTCAAGAGCTATCAAAGCTCTTTCATCCCCTTCATTCAGAGAACAAGCATGAGCTAGTAAGAGGCTTGTTAACCAGCCCTATAGTTGCATACCTACAAACCAGAACTCGAATGACCAGCCCATCTATGAAATGTGATAGTAAATTGTATAGGCCATGACCAGAAGTGAACCAATGACGTGCGGAGAAGCTCAATTAGGCCTTGGATTAATTGATTGAAATAGTAGAAGCCTAAACCTGACCCAACAAAATTGGAAGTTAAAATTGACATAAGGGAGGAAATACATGTCTAATTGAAGCTGCATTCAGCCTCATAAGGAAACTACGACACCAGGTAAACCATTTGCAGCATTAGAATGTTGCTGGCAGACTCAAAATCGCCGTCATGTGTTGCCAATGGTCAGAAAGGAAATGGAAAAAGGGATTCCCCGAGTGAAAGAGTATAGAGAAATGGAGAGTACCTAGAGTTAGAGGTTTGTACGAAACTGTTGGCGCCTTTTTTACAATGGAAAGGTGAAGTCGAGCATCACAAATTCACGATCAGTCCGTCCAATGGAAGTTTGACAAGTCAAAGGCTCATCGGAAGAAACGAGGAGAAAAAAAAGAAAAGGGGTTGACCTCTTTTGACCAAGCACGAATCTTGGCGAAAGTCGATTTATGAGGAGGGAATTTTTGTCACATATAATTGTTTTTATGATTTATGAATTATTTATGACATAAAATATGGTAGAAGGACAAAATAGAGGAGTTTGAATTTTTTGGAGTAAAATCAGAAGCTTTTACTTTTGAGGGGCAAATTCTCTATTTTTTTAGTTTTGGAGGGTACAGAAAAAAATTTTCCTAATTAAAAACCATGTGTGATATATACCATTCAAGAATTTTTCATCCAATTAACTAAATATGGAAATAATTCCGCTCACCTTTTCTCTCAATCTGCGCTCCCTCCCCAACCTTTTCCCTGGTGCACCCTCTCATCTCATGTGGTTAGCCCCTTTTCTACTGTCCATGGTGGCACCAAACATATGCTCTTAAACTTGATCCTCAATACGCAACACTTCCGCAAATTCAGAATCTATCCCATATTCAGATCGGTGCTTGGATTAATGATTCCACACGGTTACCTCCAGAGGCTTCGTTGTTCCCCGCTGGGCCCTCTCGACGCCCCACTAACTTCTTACATGGTCCTTCGCTTATAAGGCATACTACTGTAGCAGGTGAGCTCTCTTTTTCTAGGCCGACAACAGCTGTCTCACTCAACCAAGCCACCCATCCAGTTTTGGCTGTTTCACACAACATGACTCAAGTAGACTCCCCTCCTGGATTTTCTCAGCCAGTTTACCAAACTGAAGCAAGCAAGGTCACTGCCAAAAGGGCGAGGGCGGGCCCTGAACCGCCGAATGCAATATGACGAGTAAGTTTCTCTACTCTTCTGAGGGTGGAGGCTCAGCAAGAGTTAAGAAAATTAGAGTATCCCTTCACTTTTGGGTACCTATGGATGTTCCTAACTATATTTTATCACCTGTGTTTTTACTCAAGTATGTTAGGATTTTGATTTGCCTTACGGCGGCCTTTAATTTACTGAGGGTTACTAAACATTTTGTTTTGTGGATTTGGAAAGCTGATGGCGGAACTCACGACTTGACTATGTGTTTTCCGTATATTTGGGATGCGCCAATCTATTTGAGACTTTATTTACCTGGTGTTGATCATGACCCGAGGGCTTATAGACATTTTCTTGACGGGTCTTTTGTTCATAATGATTGGGGTGGACTATGGGTGTTCTTTGGAGAGCAAGTACTAGGTTTAATGGAGGTATTACTTACAACTTTATCTTTACTCACGGGCGCTTTACAAGGCTTTCTTGCCTTATCAGGGAAAGAAGGACAAGTCCAATTTCTATGCTTGTTCCAACTTCACAAAGGCACACCTCGATCTCTACGTTTGTGCTTATGCTCTAGGCCTAGATTTAATTGTAATTCTAGGAATTTTAGAGTGTAATTCCTTTTCTCTTTCCTAGGATGTGGTGGTTGAGTTGTATATCTATTTTACTTGCTCTCTGTACTGTAATGTTGATAGTTGAATGAAATGAAATGCCTACGGGCTTCTATCAAAAAAAAAAAAAAGTTTTCTTCCTTGGGCATCTCTTTTTTAATATGACCAGTTACAATGACAAAACAAACACATATAACAACAAAACAAAGAAATAAATATTGATTACAGAAAAAAATAAAATAAACAGATACAACAAACAAAGTGAATATTTACAACAATAAATAGAACTTATATATAATTTTATTAAATAAGAAATAAATGATCATATTCAACATATAAAGTGAAAATATATAATAACATAGTTAACATATAAAATAAACAAAGTGAACAGATATATGATATATCTATTGAAAACTTCTTGATAAAAATCTAAAATTTTTGTGTGGTGAAAATAATACACACAATGCCCTTGGTAACCCTTGCCAAATTTTTCCAAAAAGAAAAGAATATACACAACACACCACTTCAAGAAAATAAATTGAAACAAAAAAAAATATAGAGAAAAGGCCCAATCTTGGCACCGCCTATATATGTTTTTTAATAATAATGGAAAAGTTTCTAGGCCTAATTGCCAAATTAATCAGTTTCCCTGTTTCCAATTTCCACCGCCTTCTTTTCAAAAATTTTGTACGATTGGTAAAAAAAGGAAGGAAGCTTCAAATTTAGAAAGAAGCTGAAAATATGACTTCTAATAAAGAAACAACTGAAAATATAAACAAGTGCATGTATATAATATGTGGACTAATTCTTTTGTACAAGGAAGAAGCAACTTAAAGACAAAATATGTGGAGTCCCTTCCTGATGATGTTTTGCTTTGCACCGTATTCTTCAAATCGGCACCAAGAACGGGCAACTAGACCACGTCGACCTCCAATCCGAATCCTCTGCGAAGGTGGTTTTGTTTTGCAGGGTGCGAAGGTGAAAATCTAGACCGTTCGATTCCATCCAAGGGATCAGATTCAATAACTCTACATCGCTTAAAAGAAAAAAAACTGAAAAAGAGAAAAATCGCTGCCCGCAGACAAAAACCCTTGTCTCCTTCCATTTCCGAATTTCCCCTCCCGTCCCTTGCCTTGATACAAGACAGTATAGACTCTAGACAAGTACAGTACAATTAAAACGGACAACATTGGACAACACAATTTTGCCTTGTCTTTATCAAATTTATTACTTTAGACTAAAACACCAACTACAACAATGCAAGAAAATAAGATCAGTATCCTGCCTCAGGGCCTTGGAGATTGTATACTCTGTTCCTAAGTTGTGATTCTGATGCTGGCTATTGCAAGAAGATCCTTGTTGGATCAGTTGTCAGATAAGTTTAATTTATCATAAAATCTGTCGTAATGCAATTACAATTGGCACAAAAAAAACACCTTTGTGATTATGTTTAATAAATATATGTAGTATATACACAAGCATTATGTGCTGAGCCGGAGAGATGGTTCCGGAGGCGGTGAACGAATTCATGAGACGAAGGCGGTGAACAAATTCGCGAGACAGCGGCGGTAGCTAGAATGCAGAGAGAGTTGCGAGGGGTTTAGCTAGACGACGAGGAACATATCAGGGCAAGGGGAGGCGAAAGAGGAGTAAGGAACGGAAAAATTCGGAAATGGAAGGAGACGAAGCGATTTTTGTCCGCGGGCAGCGCTTTTGCTTTTTTCATTTTTTTTTGTCTTTTATTTTTTTATGCGATCTAATCCGGTTCCTTGGCTGGAATCGAACGGCCTCGGTAAACACCTTCGCACCCTGCAAAACAAAACTCCTTCGCAGAGGATTCGGATTGCGTCGACCTCTGCTCCCTGACGCAGGAATCCTGCCTGTGGACCAACCTCATTTCCCGTGATTTCCCCTTTTACTTGAAGTATTTTCCAGCTTCTTCAAAAGCTGTATATTGCCTACTGGCATATTTTCAAAAAAAAAAAAAAAAGAACTGTATATAGAGAGATACATGAGTAAGTTTATTATTGTAAGATAATCAAACTTTCAAAGGCCAGGTTATATGGTAATTGAAAAAATTGGGGTCATTGTATGAACTATTCAGACAATTCAAACTTCAAAAAACTTATTTTACTGTCGTGGGGTGGTTTAAAAAAAAAAAAGAAGAAAAGCACAAAGAATGAAAAAGGAGCAACACAGATTCTTACTTATTACATTCTTTTCAATAACGAATTATTAATTTAATTGGGAACAGACCAAAAACTTTTCCCCAATCTTCCTTACAGTTTTAATATTCTTACCATTTTTTTATATTTTGAAAGTAATATATAGTATTCTTATCGCATATATTAAATGAGAAGGATTCTAGTGCTACAAGTTTTTTGTGCCACAAATGTCACAACTTCTCTTTTTATTAATATTTCAAAATTTAAAAAATTTATTTTCAAATCCAAACTGTTAATATTGTTCAATTTCACAAGCGATGCATTTCTATATATTTTTTTATAAATTTTAGAGTTTATTGATATTTGATCAAGAAACTAAAAAATGAACGAATGTTGTTAATTATAACAGATTAATTTTTATACGTTCTTGATTAGCCTCTTGATCAAATATCATATATACTCTAAATTTTATAAAAACTACATAGAAGTACATCGCTCATAAAATTGAACAAGATTAACGGTTGGGATTTGAAATTTTAAAATTTTAAATATAAGTGGAAAAGAAAAACTGTGGCATTTCTGGCACCAAAAACTTGCGCTAAAATCCTACTCATATTATTTTAAAGCTTGTGTTTTAACCTTTCCTGTTATGCTTTATTTTTTGTATTGAAATTTGCCGGTTTGAATAGTCTGCTTGCCATCGAGATTGAAAAATATATACTGAAGCTTGTGTATATATTGGATAAACAGGAAAAAAAAGAAAATTTGTGCTTACGAAAGCTATTTCAGGAGACCGAGTCTGGTAGGGTTGTAAATAGTAATACCATACACCAACTTATGATCTTGTTGCGTGAGCCATCTCATGGCTGATATTTATTAGAAAGACGCTTGTCACGGTGGATTACCAAAGTCATCGACACCAGACCCAACGTCAGAACGCTACTTACCGTTGGGAGTTCTTCCTGCTCCATTTTTCCCTGAAGATCCTCCACCACCAGTTCTATCTTGTCTTCTGCCAGTCACTATCATGAAAAGAAGCCAAGGAAGCGCTTTGAGAAGTCGTCAAAGCCGGAAGCCATCCCAATGTCTAAGTCATATATACCAATGAATAGGCCGCCACGTAGGTCTATGCCACGGAAAATCTAGAAAACCAACTTGCTTTTTAGCTTATGTTAATGATAGTTACTTCGTTAGTTTGCTACTGTATACTGGAATTCTTTCTTATGAATTTGTATTCGAACTGTTTTAGCTGTATTGGACATATTCATTTTGAATTACTGTGTTATAAATCCTGATACTTGTCTTAATCATATTTCTGGATGTTCCCATGTCGCATTTATATAAGTGTTTTAACATAGTGGAATTCAATTTAACTATTATTTTGACCAAAATTGACTCAGAAAAAAATAAAATTTTTTATAAGTGATGTTATGATTTTTCAATGTTCCCTTATCACTTATGTAAAATCAAGTGTGCTGTTAGAATAATACTACGAACATTGATTCAAGGGGAAAAAAAAACTTGAAAGAATAAATATAGTTTTCCGGTCTGGCATATGTTTTAGTTGAAAAGTTTGTCTTTGAGAATTTGTTTCGTGAATCTCCTCTTCTATTGTCCTATTTTTTTTATCTTATATTTGTTGAATTTGAATAAAGAAGACCGCTTCTTCCTGGAAATAAATACAAGTAAAGAAGAAATCCTCCAACTAGTCAAAAAAACTATATAAAATTAGCAAGAAATATAGAAGGAATAATTACTCCAAAATAATCATCGATATTCATTCGTAGACTATTTCATTTCTTTCTTTGGGTTAAGGAAGATCAGGAAGCAACATTTTTTTTTTTTTTTGATTGAAATCAGGAAGCAACTTGAAGACCAAAAATGGAGTCTGTACCAGATCATGTTTTGATCAAAATCCTGAACATCGGTACTGAGACCGGACGATTGGACCACACCGATATTTGCGCTCTTGCAATTTCAAACAGCCACTTTGATGTGCTGACGCAGGACTCCTCCTTGTGGGCCACCCTTATTTCCCGTGATTTCCCTGGATCCTTGCGATTATTTGAAGTTCCTTCAAAAGCCCTTTATAAGGATCGGCTTGAGTAAGTTCGCTTATTGCAAAATCATAGTAATTAAGATGATCAATTACTTGAGATTCGATTAGTGTATGACAGTATGAGAAAATCTTCAATTCAAATTCCCTTTTTCATTGTTAGATATTGGACTACAGGTAGGCATGTCGGCAAATTAAAATTAACTTTAGTGACTAATTAAGCTATTATGTGGTGATTCAAGGAAAAAAAACACATAGGGTGCGTTTGGATAGATGTGGGAAGAAGGGAAGAAGGGAAGAAGTGAGAAGAAGTATTGGGAAGTGTGTAACTTTGTGAAGAGTTTGGATTGTTTATAATTTTTTTTCTTCTTCTTCCTTCTTCTTCTTCTTTTTTCCAACGATCCAAACGCTCCCATAAGTAGGAAAGAGCAACACCGCGTCTTATTTCCTTCATCTTTGTTGAATTTGAATTTTTTTTAATAAGAGAGATATCTTATTGTCACGGGAAACTGACAGTAAACTTAATTTTTTTATCTTCTTCCGAGCAGTGGGAAGAAGGGAAGAATGGAAGAAGTGGGAAGAAGTATTGGAAAGTGTGTAACTTTGTGAATAACTTAGATTGTTTATAATTTTTTTTCTTCTCTTTTTTCTTCTTCCTACTTTTTCTCAACGCATCCAAATGAAGGCGTTGTTCTTACAATATTTTTCTTGTTTAAAGTAATATAGTCGGTAAAGTTGAAGTTGGTATATTGGATAAACAGGAAATACAGGATGGAAAGAAAATATGAGTGCCAGATGAAACAGCTGCGTGAGCAGCTTCTGTCCATTTTTGATGACCTTATAGAAGAAATACACAACAAATGGACGGATCTATATCTGGACGTTCAATTAGATGAAATTCATTTTGATAGTTCATCCCAAAACAACAGAGGCCGAATCAACTTGACTGGCCCTATTGGAACTTTCGGCCCCATCATCCACAATGTTACGAGTGTTTTGCCTTTGCCTGAAGAAGGTGCTCTAGCACTATCTAAAGCCAACCATTCTAGTTTGAAACAAACACGCAATCACCACTACGAGAAGAAGCCGAGCAAGCGTTTTGATAAGTCGTCAAGGCCGAAAGTCATTCCGATGTCTAAATCATATATACCGATGAACAGGCCACCACGCAGGTCCATGCCACGAAAAATTTAGAAAACCGGCTCGCCTGTTACTGCCGCATACTACAATACAATGTTACAAATTTTCATTTGATGTGAAACACCAACTCTTTTGTGTATATCGAACATATCATTGAATTAATTATGTTGGGTTATAAATCTTGTACCTTCTAGTTTTGAATGATAAGGTTCTGGATGTTCTCGTACGATGGATGTTTGAGTGTGCTGTTTGTAAAGATTGTAACTGCAGCCCCTTGCTATTATTTTTAATAGAATTGTCTTGCCTCAAAGTACAAAGCTTTTTATATATGGTAAGGTTTGCCGATTTGCTCTTTTAAAGATTGGACTCACTTCCATTTATAATCCGTTTGGATAACATCGCTTGCCTTACTATAGGGTAATGCCGTTAGCAAACTTTTAAGACGCGGTAGGTATTTGCTCATGTCAAATTCAGCCCATATTTTGAAGTAACTCAAATTTTAATTCATAAATTTATATAAAGTTAGCTTATATATCATAGATAAATATAACAATGAAGTTTTTAGAAAAAAAAAAATCTAGTTAAATTTGAAGCCACAAATTCCATTTGACAACCAGCATGCTCGGAGACAAGATTAAATGACCGATCTTCAATGTAAATATAAACAATAAAGTGCATGAATTTTAAACAAATTTATGAAAAGAACAAGTATTTAATGGACCGGATCCATAAGGACATGACAAACAAACTACTAAAAAAACTTGGTGGTCTAAAAAAACTTAGTGGCATAAAGTATTGGGAAATGTGTAACTTTGTGAAGAGTTTGGTTTGTTTATAAAAAATTTATATCTGGGAATAGAAAATTTTCTAAATTTCCACTTAATTCAAACGGCCCCATAAATATTAAAAAATTAAAACAGAGCAGAAAGAAGAAATATAAAAAAAATAATAAAACAGAGCTGAAAGAAGAAAAGAGACGAATCTAAATACTTGTTCAAAGGTCAATGATTTTTTTTTTCAGCTTGCCGTACAAGTTTGTACAAGAAACAAATCTAAATACTATACAAATTTTAGTTTATCTGGAGTTCACACTTATGGACTAAAATTAAAAGGCAAGTGTCACACCCCGACACATAGGGCTTGACAATCCCCGCCGCGAATACACAATCTCTGTGCACCCGCAAGGCGTTTCCTTACTAATTACAAGGGTTAAGTTCCAGCCTACCATGATCTACCACGTTGTCTCCTACGACTCATTGAGTCATTATGGCAAGACCAATTTTGGCTTAACTTCGCTTGACTTGATCGAGCCCGTCTCTGCAACCTGGAACCCACATCCATTGTGGAAAACATGCAAAAGCACGGAATGAGAAATAAATTCTCAGTGCGGGTTTTAGTTCCAGTACGTGGATTTAAGCTAAAATCCAAGTTCTAGAAATAATACCCATGAATAATTAAATCATTGATTAAACAAGACCGTAAAAACATTATCTGCATTTAATATAAACAAGGCATGCATGTGTCAACTTAAATGATATCAATTGAAATCCTTCATTTAAATCATGATATCTAACATATGACCATAACTGAAATCGGACGGAATCACAAAATCTGACTATGACAGAAGTCATATACATGTCGGAACTGAACATGTGGCACGAATCCCATCGCAGACAACAAATGTCTGGATATGATAGGAAACTGAGCGTGCTAGGGGTCCGAACATGGCAGAATTGAGCATACATAAGTATGAACAAATCACAAATCTTTCATTTCATTCCATAATCATAATCATAATCACTTAGGTCCCCTAACCCGAGGGCAGGCAGAAGGGGATTTTGAATCAGCATATCATTCACATAATTTCATATTTATAATCACTCAGGCCTCCTAACCCAACCGGTTGGGCAGGCAGAAGGAGACCTTTCCCTAACCCAAGGGCAGGCAGAAGAGACGAATCTCTAACCCTGGGCAGGAAGAAGGAAATTTCAAATCCACATAGCGCTATTGAACTGGCCGAAGCCGGGGGCCAACCGACTCCGGAGAGTGATGCAAACATATCCAATCACACATATCCATCATATCACATCATATCTCAGTTATTCATTCACATCATTTCATTTCTTTCAGTCAGATCATTCATAAGACAGATTTATCAATAGCAACGGCATTTCCAAATATCTGACTGTTACTTATCAAATTTTCTCAAAACGGAGAACATGCCTTTCAAAATGCAGTTTAATCAATAATTGGGCACTATCATTTAAAATGCTTGAATACGGTCATGCAGGCAAACGAATTTCCAATATGCATATGAATAAAACATATTTTATTAATTACTTAAACTTTAATAAAAATTCAACGTAATTCCGCACCTGGATAGTAGAAAGTTTAAACGTAGTTTCTCGATATCTCATGATGGTTCGGATGCTTGACGGCCATCATACTTGGGTTCTCTCCCTTAACGGTTTGCTAGGCTTGATAGTCACGTGTCAAGTGATTCTAGTTCGCTTCCCTAATAAAACAAGTGACTTTCTTACTAACCGTTAAATACTTAAAGTAACCTAAATAACCTAATTATTGGCGGTTCTTGGGTTACCATACTGACGGTCTAAGTTAACCAGACTGGTTGATATTTGAATAGTTAGATTCAGATTATTAATTTAGAGGATTCTGTTTTAAAATATATTATTAAGTATTTTATCTTATTATTAACAATTGGTTTTGACTTTTCAGTCATTAAGAGTTTATATTTGTTTTTATTATATAAGTTATGAATTATATTCTAGGATGATAATATTCACTTATTTATTATATAATATCTTTTTTTTCACCATTCATTTAGTTATGCGATATTTGATTTATTTCATTAATACTTAATTAATTAGTTTGCATTGCTTAATATTTATTAAATTATTTAACTATTTGTTATATCGAAAGTTCAAATCAGAAAATTATAATCTAAAATCAAGAAAACAATTTGGAAATAGAAAATTAAAATCGAAATTATTTGATTGGTTTGTTTGGGATCAGAAAGTCGGTGATTTGATTGTCATTGTATCTGTTCTTGACTCACTCGAACTATTCTCATCATCTCCCGAAAAATAAAATCGAATCCCACTTAATTAAAGGAATACCCAGTTATTGCTAACGGCCTTTCCTATAATTAATTTTATTTATTCTTAAGCTCACAGTTTATTTACTTAATCTTTATTGATTAAGTTTGGATTAAGACTAATGATAGTCATTACGTCCATAATTAATTCTGTTAATTAAGTCCAACATCTTATATTTGATTCGGCCTCAAAGAACAGCCCACGCATAAAAGAAACCCCATATAACAGAGGCCCAAAACATAACACAGGCCTAAAGCCCAATTCGCAATATGGTTCGGCCAAGTCAACCTGACCAGTTGACTTGAGTCGAACCTTTCGGGTCCGCAACTCATCCGACCAGATCCGATAACGGAGGGGCAAACCCGACCCGTAATACCACTCACTTTATCCAAAGGCCCCTGAACTTAAAATCTTTACAATTAAGTCCTTTTTGTCTGTAAATATGCCCTTAGAATTTTGCAAATAGGTCCCTGGGACATAAAATTCTTTACAAACAGGCCCTCAACCTCGCAAATCTATGCCAGAACCAAACCAGAATGGTACCAGAACGGTACCGGAGATTGTTTAGCCTCGATTGAGGCTGGTACAAGACCTGTACCAACATCGCAAGCACACAGGAGGACATACCAACTGAGTAACACAAGCGTAACACCAATTATTCCTTTCTTCCTTTAGCTTAACAAAATTAACCATATCTACCATCGGCTTATAACCAATTAACCAATATAATGGCAGAAATTATCTTATCCCCTTCATAACCATCATCTAAACTCTGTTTCAACTTCATACCAAGCCACTGTTTAGGCCTAATTAGGGATTAGGGTCTAATTACGTAAATTCACCATGGAACTCAAAACCGAAAGAGAGGAAAGCAATATACCTCAAGCTATCCCTTTTTCCTTTTCTTGCCTCTTCTCAATCTCGTCTCTCTCAGTCCATAACTCTCTCTCTCTCTCTCTCTCTTTGTCTCACCCTTTTTCCGAGATTTTCTCAAACCGACAGCAAAGTCAAGACTCACCTTCACTACCTCTATTTATAGGCAATACACAGAAAGGAAAAAGGGGATAAGAATAACCACAAAGGAACGATGGAGATCGCTCCGTCACCAATCTCAAAGGCTGACCTAACCCAATCCATTGCCTCACGGATAAGAACGAAAAGGGGGCAAAGCGATGCCAGGGGTGGTGGCAAGGCTGGATTGGCTAGCCACACGACATCCGCCTTGGCGATTGAGTCGAGATAGGCATCCAAGAAGAGGATCGAGCAAGGGAAAAATCCGACGGATCGCACGAGAGGAAAGAAAGGAGAAGGGGAAAGGGGATGGTGACAGCTAGGGCTGTTCACGAGCCGAGCTACGAGCGAGTTGGTTCTGTTTCGGGCTCGTCTCGTCAAGCTAGCGAGCCGAGCTGACTCGTCTCGATTAGGGTCACGAGCTCAACACATTAGCTTGACCTCGTCTCGATATTAAACGAGCTGGCTCGTGCCAGTTCAAGCTAGCTCGTATAGTGGAAATAAAGCTCAACAAGAGTACAAGACAACACCTTCTGATTACACAAAACCCTCTTTTCATTACAAGTTTACAACTAAAATTGGGATTTGGATTCGATCAAACCAGAAGAAACCTTCGACAATTGGGATTTGGAAATAAATCTTTGTAAGATTTGAATCCTTTGGATAACAATCCTTTCAGCTTCGACACCTTCGACAGCTCGATCAATTTCAGGCACTAGGGGCGATGAAGAGCCGGAGGGGAAGAGCCAGAGGAAGCTCCGATCAATTTCGACAGTTCGAAGTTCTCTCTTTCAATCCATCTAGCTATCTTCGATCAATTCACTAGGGGCGTGGAAGAGCCGAAGAGGAGAGCGACAGCGGCTACGAGGTTTGGGGAGGGTTTTTTACTTTTCGAATGGAATTGTGGAAGGGAACGACAGTGAGATTTGTTTAGTTATATTAAAGGAGAAGGAACGGTTATGATTTAATTGTGTTCTAATCGTATGGTTCATATATAAATCGTTAAATGCCGAGCTGTTAACAAGCGAGTTATGCCATGTTCGAACTCGCTAATTTAGCTCGCAAGCTCAGCAGCTCGTCTCGTTAACAGTTCGAGCTGTAAACGAACGAGCTGTTAGCGATTTTTCGTCGAGTCGAACACGAGCGAGCTACGAGCTACGGGCTTTTCTTGCACCCCTAGTGACAGCGAAATTTTGAGTTTTTATTAAAAATTAATCTTTGGGATTTTCTGTAGCAGGAACTGTGTGGCTAAGAATGCTGCAACTCATATAAAGTTATTTAATTAATTGTTTTCATTCAAATTTAATTAGTCTGATGTTAAATTTTAGTATTAATTAAACTTTGATTTTGCTAGAATCATGTAGATGATTTTTAGAAACTACACAAATTAAAAGATTTCGATTTCGAGTGAGTTTCACTGTTACTAATTAATTAATTGTTTAGGAGTTACTAGTTATAAATTTTTATTTGTTCTCATATTATTTTTAAAATTAATCTAATTAATTTAGTTGTACTTAGTCCGCTAATTCTACAGTGTTACAGCAAGTCCGAAACAAAATTACTTGCTAGATAATTAGCATGGTGTCCTTTATTGAAATAAACAAGTTAGAATCTGATTGCAGAATTACAAAACCAAAAATTGTGTTATCAATTATAGGCTAATATTCACAAGATACTAAAAAATTTATTAATTGATTAATTAACAACCACCAACTATTTTATTTGTAGAAGAAAAATAACTATAATATTAAAATATTTTGTAAACATAATGGTTTAGAAAAATTAAGAAACTATATATATGGACCGTCATATGATTCGCATAATGGAAAATTGCACGCGGCACGCCCATGTTAAAATCATGTCAGCCCACTATCAAAAATTTATAAGCCCATTTTTCTTTGACTGGGCCATAATTTCAGGGAATAAATAATAATTGAAAACAGAAGTCGAAAGGGCAGCACGATTACTGTGCAATTCCCGAAAATTTCAAGCCATTATCTATTTCTTCTGTATAAATTTAGGGTTGTCAATGAGTAAAATAGAGTACAATAGAGATATTTTCGTTATCCATATTCGTTAAAATTTTTTTTATCCATATCTTATCCGTAACCGTTAAAAATTAACTTACCCGTACCCTACCCTTATCCGTTATGAATTAACGATAAGGATAAAATAACGGTAGAAAACAAATAAAAATGATAATAATAATTCAATAAAAAAATATATAATATGAATAAATAAATAATATCAAATAAATATATTATTAGAGTGCAAAATTTAATACTACTTTAAATATAATAAAATCATATAATATCTTCTCATATAAATTATCACAAAAAATATATATAACTAATTAATAATTGAAATTTTTAATTTGAAGAATCAATACTTACTTACCATCATAAATTAGAAATTATTAATGTAGTATATTGTCTTGATTAAATCTACCAATACAATTGCCTTATTAGCTATTAACATATTAAAAAGTACCGTTAACAGCACTATGTATAATAATAAATTGAAATAAGGAAAGGAAAGTTCAGGACAAAATTCAACGACTCTTTGACCAACCGGTCCAACTTCGGCGCCAAGAAAACGATGTTTTTATCTAAAAAATAAAGAAAACGATAATTTTGGGGACAGCACAGGACGCGGCTTCCTTATCTTCTGACACGTGTCCATTATGATCCTCTTACAAAACAACGTCCTCGCCCTCAGAGGCTGCCAGTGACGGTCTGCCACCTTAACGAGTTATAACTGAACCCTTGAAACTTTGCCTATTTGCAACTTCCCCATAAATTCTGTTGCTCTGAGTGACGGAATGTCATGTTATGCACTTATGCATGTATTGTTTAAGAACTGAATGTTGTAATATTTTAATTAAAGTTACATGTGGAAAAATGAAACTTCATTAGTTAGGATAGGCCCATGACAAGTAGTACAGAAATTAAAGAATATTTGAGGGAATAAATTGCAAAAGCGTTTGCTTTACTGTTCACTCGCTACGTCATTTACCTTCCTACTTAAGTAAAATTTTTACTGCAAGTAATATACAAATAATAACAAAACAATTAACGCGCAGCTATAAATGGCCAAAGTCCTGGAAGTCTCCAGTTATTGCTTGGTCCCCAAGAATTGCGCCTGATAAGCGAAGAAATACAAATAGAAATAGAATTCACTCAAAAAAAATAAAGTGATAGAAATAGAAATAGAAGGTGTCTGCTTATAAAGAGGTTTTAGAAGGCATATAAGGAAATTTCTCCGATTGAGAATTGTGGAAATAAGAAGAAACAAGAAACAACTCAGGAGCTCTTACTTTTTAGACTCTCTCTCCCAAAATCTCTTTTAGTTCAATGGCACCAAGAACTCCAAAAGCGTCGACGACGCTGAGTCGTGATGAAAGTGGCACTACAGATGCATCTATAAGGTAAGATTGATTGCTTTACTTCAATATAAATTAAGACAAAGAAACAGTTCTTGGGTTTGTTCTTTTTTTATTTGTTGCTAATGAACTCTCTTTTGCCAAGAGAGACACTTTTTCATAATTTGGTGGCATAAAAGTTGTAATTTCGTTAGGGCCTACTGATCTGGATTAGAATAGAGATTAATTTTGTAATATATCAGTAATTTATGTTTGTGGTTGCATATCAATTGCGAAATTTATTTCTCTCTGGTATACCAATTATGTAATATCTTTATCATGTACAAAATTGAATGAGTGCGATGTTCTATGGCTGTTTTACTATATACATTTGCATTTTTAGTTTTTGTATTATATTGGTATTCGTCTCAAAATTATATTATTTGGCCTCTGTTAAAATTTCATGATAATTCTAGTGTTACATTGGTGGCAATAATGTATAAATATAAAATTCGTTGGTACAGGACTTGAACTCTTAAAATTTTCCTGGCTTGGTCTGTTATCATGTATATACTGCATATGTTTTTCTTATTATTGTAGTTTTTCCCTCTTTACACATTGAATTAAACATTCCTATATCAATTTTGCCTTTGATGTATTAGTTCCGAAATTAAATTTGACTTCACAAAAACCCTGGTGTTGAGAAGAGCTTAATTTTAGCATGAATATCGCTACCTTTTTTTGCAATTTTAAGATCTTCTTCTAGCTTATTTCCAAAAATTTTGCACTAATTAGGAGTTCTTTTGTTCTATTATACAATTTTACTGACTACATTGTTGTTTACAGCAAGAAGAAACGGGAACCATGCAATAGAACAACAGTAGCAGAGACCCTTGCCAAGTGGCGAGAATTCCATTTAAACAACTCATCGAAAACGGAAGCACCCAGAAAGGTCCCTGCCAAGGGTTCGAGGAAAGGTTGCATGAAAGGCAAAGGTGGACCAGATAACATCAAATGCAGTTACCGTGGTGTGAGGCAGCGAACTTGGGGCAAGTGGGTTGCTGAGATCCGTGAACCTAACAATGGAAGCCGCCTTTGGCTGGGGACGTTTGATACCTCAGACAAAGCAGCTCTTGCGTATGACGAGGCAGCCCGGGCTATGTATGGCAATGATGCACGAGTCAATTTCCCAGAAAATGTTTGCCATGCCAAGGAGCCAGAAATCAAGTTGCCGAAAGTGGAGGTGCCGGATGAGGATATGTTTAAGGGGGCATTGGACCTGCCATCTTATATGTTTTGTGACAGCTTGGCTAATAATTTTGATATACTTGAGTATATTGATTTCGACTCTAGTGGGTTTGTTCTCGATTAAGTTCAACTGATGTGTAATTATGATTAACTGAGGGATCAATGTGGATGTAATCTGGGAAGTTTGGTTACTAATGTAGTAGGCATTTTGGGCTTAATAGCATTTAGGATTAGTTCCAAAGGAGTGCTTTCTGAGCTGCTTTGTTTGAACCAGCAGCTACTAACTATTTGATAGACCAGAATATAGCAAATTCTTTTTTTTTTTGTAAAAAAAAAGCTGCGAGGAAAGAAAAGGCTTTTATGTATTCTACTAGACAGTTTAATATAATTGTGTTTTGTTAGACAGTTTAATATTATGTGTTTTTATTCAAATACATGAAAACTAGCATTGAGAACATTATGTCAAATTTGAGGGGAACAAAAATAAAAGTTGTGCCTTCTGGTAAATTACTCTGTATCTGCTTAAGACTGGAAATGTGCCTTCTGGCAGGTTGTATTGCTATTTATGTAATGGTGCGAGCTGATAACTTTTTCCTTTTAAGTTAAGAAAAAAACGGTTTTCCTATCGAATGCAAGATAGTTTTACCTCAACTGAATAATTTTATTTCTACACACCTGAACAATCGAAAAATGACTCCCTATTCCCAAATGAGGTCTCAAGCATTGACAGATATGTTTACTATTATTAGTTGGAAATCAGAGGAAATAATTGAATTCACAAAATTTTGCCGCTTGTGTTATTATTCAAATGTAACCTCCAAAAACACTAAATCTGTACTGCTCAAGGTATGCATCTAAATAAACGCACTTTTTTGTTAATAAACTTCACAATTCAAGGGTATAATTATGTTGCAGAAAACAAGTAAATTCATAAACCGAAGGTGGTGTTGAACTTGATAATTGAAAATAACTTAATATAGTTTTCTAAAGCAACTCTTATATAAAAAGAATGATATTTTACCCGGATAAGAAAATTAATTAGAAGTAAAAGAAATTAACAGATACGTACATTTCCAGGGGCTATTACGCAAGTGCTCAATTGGATGGAATGTGTACGAAAACGTCACTATTATTCCTTTCTACACAGAGCAATTTTTTTTGTTGGACACCGTGCGTATCTCCATTTTGCGTTGATTCAATATCTTTTGTTTTGGCGATCAATTTTGCCACTTGAAGGTAAAGAGATCTCGTGGAAAATCGCCATTGCAAAAGACCAGACCTTAAGCAGATCTTCAACGCAATAAACAAAGCTTGAATTTTGTACCTTGGTTTGCAGAGGTGATTTAAGAAGAACTCAACATTTCTTCAGGAAAATGGATTTACAATGCTATAGAGCACAAGATGAGAGCACATTCAATGTTGGCATTTGGGAAGGGGCTAATCCCCTAACTTCTTCCCTTTCGCTTTTATCCGTGCAGCTTATTTTCATCATTCTTCTTACTCAATTTCTCTTCTTCATCCTCAAGCCTATCAAGCAACCTCGGATAGTCGCTGAGATATTGGTATATATCCCATTCGACTTATTTTTAATTTATTTAAAAAAAAGTATTGCAACATGTTTATTTTGTTTTTGAAATTTTGAGGACTTTTGAAGTGCCAATTTTCACAATTTTCTATTACCCAATTCTCATTGTAGCCTGCAAATGATGCTTGGAATTCTAAAAATGCTTGCACTTTTACATTTTTACCTGCGGTTGTTGATATTTTTTGTTTCTTTTCCTTTTATTATTATGAGGGATGCTTTTAAATTTACTTCAGTTAATACAAGGAGCAATTGGAACTCAAAGGGATCCATGGTTATAAATTATGTATTTCTTACAGAGACATAATTTTTCAAAGAAAATAATTTATTTGACTAATTTCTTCTACCATCAGGCAGGCATTATATTAGGACCTTCATTCTTGGGAAGTAATAAGACATTCAAGAAGCTTTTCTACCCGGCAAGGGGCGAACAGGTTCTCGAAACAATCTCTACCCTTGGTGTGATGTTCTTCATTTTCGTCATTGGTGTCAAGACTGATCTTCGTGTAATGTTTCATGCTGGTAAAAGGGCTCCAATTATAGGCATTATAGGCTTGATTGTTTGCGTCGCTGTCGTCATGCCAAGTTGCATGTCAAATATGATGTCAATGGAGCCTGATGTACTTAAGGTTCCCATGTTCATGGCGTCTCTGTCTGTATCCCTTTCCATTAACTCTGTGTTGGTGATCGTGCCTATCCTTTCTGATCTTAATCTACTAAACTCTGAATTAGGCCGGATTGCCTTGTCAGGCTCCATGACCAATGATTTTGTTGGGTGGTCAATGTTGTCTGTCATTATCGTCAGTGAAGCTTCAGCTGTCTCATCTCAGACAGCTATTTGGGCAGCTTTGTCCATCGTGGCATTGGTTTTGTTTATCGTGCTCGTTGTGCGGCCATTTGGTTTATGGGTTGTAGAAAAAACACCCCAGGGAAAGCCAGTGGAGGAGGGGTATGTGTTTGTTTTCCTACTCTTGTTACTTTTGGTGATCTTCTATACTGATATTATAGGCGCCAACTCATTCACTGGTGCTCTTATTCTCGGTTTGGTGCTACCAGATGGACCACCACTTGGCTCGGCATTGACTGAGAAGATTGAAATTATTACAAAAGGGCTTATCGTGCCGTTATATTACACTGTGGTAGGAAGTAAGATAAACTTGTGGCACTTGACTATTGCAAAGATGCCCTCCATCATCTTCCTTGGTGTGCTTGGGAAAATGGTAGGAATTCTCCTACCATCTCTCTACTACAAGATCCCCTTTCTTGATGCACTCGCGCTTAGCCTCGTTATGGTTAGCAAAGGGATTGTCGAGGTTATGACCTATAACTTTTGGATGAGCATTAAGGTATAAATCCAAAACATATTAAAATTAATGTTTTTTAGTTTTCATCTTCCTTACCTCATGTTCAATACAATTTTCTTGAGAAAATTTGTTGTTTGTTGAAAAAAGTTAATAGAGAAAAAGTTTGGAAAAAGGTTAATTTGATTAAGCCTTTTAAAACTGAAAAAATGGCCACAACTAGTTGCGGCAAAAAAATTTATCTAAATTTGGCAATGATTTTTAATAGGACTACGAAAATGTCATCCTGACTTACTCATTTATTTTTAATTCAAACTATAGCTTATCGACCGCAATACTTACAGCATCCTGATTGTCTCAGTCATGCTGGTTCCAGCAATCTGCATACCCATAGCAAGCACACTCTATGACCCCTCACGATGCTATGCTGTGTACAAGCGACGAACAATACAACACCTTAGAGAAGATGCAGAGCTACGCATCCTCGCATGCGTACATGACCAATCACATGTGCCAGGCATGCTCAATCTCCTTGAGGCATCTTATCCTACCATACAGAGCCCAATATGCGTGTACCTCTTGCAACTTGTAGAACTTGTGGGCCGGTTGATTCCAATATTCATCCCACATAAAATTGACCGGAGTATAGCAGATGGTACGACCGGATTTGAGGCTGACCCAATCATAAATGCATTTCTATTGCATGAACAAAGCAACCAAGGCGTTCTTTCAGTAGCTCCATTCACAACAATATCACCGTATGCATCTATGCATGATGAGGTGTGCAGGATGGCTGTGGATAAAAGGGTGTCATTAATTTTGCTACATTTCCATCAAAGAACTGATATAGCAGGACATATCAAGGCAAATAATGGGCTCCGAACTATGAATAAAAAGGTAACAATAATACTTCTCTCGTCAAGTCAATTAGAAAAAGCACAAAGTACAAAAAAATTGGAAACGACTATAACTTCTGTCATTACACTATCTAGTATGACTGACAATTTACTGATAGGTCATTTCGGGTGCACCTTGCTCAGTTGCAATCCTGATAGACAGGCAAGCAACTGATACAACATCTGTCGCTAATGAATTCATGCACGAAGTCGTGGTACTCTTCTTTGGTGGTTGCGATGACCGTGAGGCACTAGCCTATGGTGAACGTATGGCCAGGCATCCAGGTATCAGCCTGACAGTGATCCGGTTTTTGCCTAGCCGTGGGATAAAAGATGATCAGGCTGAACGGAAACTGGATAATCAGAGTCTAGATGAGATAAAGGCAATTGGGTTGAGAACCAGGAAAGTAAGATACATGGAAGAATTGGTAGGAGACATGGAGAATATAGTCCAAGTGATAAGATCTCTGGATCGGGATTCATATGATTTGGTTATGGTTGGGATGAGGCACACATGGAATGCAGTCATGGCAAATGATAGTTTGTCAGACTGGAGTGAGTGCCCCGAATTAGGAGTGGTAGGAGATTTCCTAGCGACTGCAGAATTTGACTCAATGTTCTCAATTTTGATAGTGAAGCAGCAAGATCAGGGGGGAATTCTGGCATCGGCTGGCTATAATGCACCAGTGCATGGAGAGGATCTCCCGACACACTAATAAATGTATTGTTGAAAATGTATTTGATTTTAAGAGCTAGAGAGGTTTTTCTATTTGTTTTATGTATATAATATTATTGTAAATGGAGATAGCAACTTAACTTTAGTCACTAAGCAAGCAGTTGTTTGTAAAGAACATGTTTTGTAAGGTAGAACATAAGTCGTGTGTATGCTAAACAGTACATTGTTACAACAAATCTAAGAATTTTGTGCTTTTCTTGCCTTTTTTCTACTTTATATATTCATTTGATCTAAATTTTAGCCATTAGGTCAGAGAAACTGTACATCAGATGTTGAATTTCAGTTTACAAGTTAATCCAGAATAATGTCAAGTTGAAATGAACACACAAACCATCGGATTATCAATTACTATTCAAAATAATTGAAATGGACAAACAAAATCTCCAAATTTTGAAATCTAAAAGCTCGCCGTTAATTAATTAATCCCCCTTGCAACAAGAAAACAGAGCATTGAAACCCATATACTTTCTAAAATGTCAGGATGTCATTAATGTACCAATTAACAAAAGAGCATTGAAAATTCCAAAGAGAGAGAAAATAAGAGGGTGGACCCTATTGTCAGATTTAATGAGATGCAAAGGATTCTCGCAAGGAGTTGCCAGTGGGTGTTTTGGAAGAAATATAGGTAGGACGGATTGGAGATAGAGCAGGGGAACTGGGGAAGAAACTACGATTGCAGTTACTCTGGGTTGTTTCCTCTAACGTGAATGAAGGCAAAACGAAGGTACCTCGAGAGAAATTAATTAAGAGTGTCAAGCCACAATTACGTCAAAAGCATTTTAGTAAACGCATTTCTGTTGATATGCTCCATAATTCAAGAGTTTGATTATAATGCAGAAAACAAATGAACACATAAAATCTATCATTTAATGCAAACCATCGAGTTTCTAAGTTCAGAAATTCTGGAATTTAGGTCTCAAATCTAAACCGACCTAGCTATGAAATTTTTGTGCTGTTTTGCCCCTTTTTCTTGTTTGTATTTTCATTTCAACTGACTTTAGGTCCCAGGAACTGTAAATCACAATTGCAATGCAGTTTACGGTTTAATTAAAAAAATTACTTTTCAAGTTGAAATGCACATACAGGCTATCTGATTTTTAAATATATTTTACAAGTGAATTGAAGTTCGAACTTATTTACAGCACAATTTTCCATTGAAGTTAGAGCAAAGATGGAGAGGCATGTACTTGTTTGTCCGTAAGCGGCTGCACCAACAGCAGCTACATTCTAACGTAACATGAGGACAAACAAAGAGAATGAAAAGATGAAAATTCAGAAGCTCTCCATACATTAATTAACTAAATTCTCTGCAACAGGAAACAGAGCACTGAAACCCATATTACTTCCTTTTAAATGCCATTACGTCAATAATATACTAATTAATAGAAGTGCACTTAAATTCCCAATCTGAAGGACCTGTGAATTGCCAAAGCTGGGACCATAGTATAAAAGAACACAACTGCAGCACCTATACCAACAAAAGAACAGAAAAGGAAAGAAAAACCAATCCCTTACAATGGCAACTTCTCTTCTCCTACCAATCCTTCTCTTCTCACTCCTTATTACTGCCAGCACCAATAAACTGCGTAAATTTTCAGCGGTTTTCTACTTCGGTGACTCCACTTTAGACACCGGTAACAATGGTTACATCCCTACAATCATCAATGCAAATCACTTCCCCTATGGTAAGGACTTCCCCGGAAACAAACCGACTGGTAGGTTCTCAAATGGGCTTCTTGTACCGGATCTCTTAGGCATGAAGCTTGGCTTAACCAAATTCTCCTCTCCTTTCTTGGACCCAAGTGTGTCAGAAAATGATATGAGGGTGGGGGTCAATTTTGCATCAGCCGGGTCAGGTTTCGACGAAACCACATCCCACATATGGAACACAATTCCAATGTCAAGACAAGTAGAGATGTTTAAATCGTACCTCACAAGGCTTGAATTTGTTGTGGGGAAAGAGGAGGCTTCCAGAATTATCGCCAATTCACTGATTCTTATCAGTGCCGGGACCAATGATTTTACAAGGAATTATTATCATGCAACCAATAAAAGAAAGAAAAGCATAGACGAGTACCAGGATTTTGTACTCCAGAAGGTAGAGATGACTCTCAAGGTAATTTGTTCTATCACTGCTGTTAAGTTCTGAGTTCGCCAAAAGTTATGGTAAACTTTTTCTACCAGAAAATTAAACTAAAGATAAAATATATCGTTCTTTTAGCACAACTCGAAAAGACAATGTCAGAGATTTTATCCATCGTGCCAAAATCTTGAGTCAGTGGCCAATGTCCATGAGAGGCAAAAGGCAACAAACATAAAGCAGCTCATAGCTCACAAGAAGATTTAGGAGCACTTACTTCCAAATTTACACTATTATTGAGAAATTGAAAATGTCACTATCTGAGATTTCTTATGCTGTGCTAGATTTCTCAGTTTGACAATCAAGATTGTGTATCAATATTTTTTTCTTCTTTCTGAGGAATAAGATTACCGGATTCCAAAAAATAATGTGTATCATTTCTTATCATATCTTATTCATGACATTTCTCAAAGCTTTAGCTACTAGCCTACTACTGAAAATGGTCGAGTCCTACTGACTAGTGAAAATGCAGGACAATTCTCACAGTTACGAAATCAATTCTTAGGCAATATTAATTCTTTTCCGACTTGCTAAAATATTCATTTAGAAAATGTGCATCCATAACTGATTGATGCATTTTTTTTAAATCATTTTATTTGAAAAAAAAAAGTGAAATTGTCGATGTCAAAATGCCGTAATTATTCATAACAAGCCAAACAAACATCCTCAAGGAAAAACTGAGAGGTGGGTATGGAGGGTAATTATTTGCAATTTATTAACGTACTCGTGGAAAAAGAAACTTATTAAAACTACTACAAAACAGGAGCTATATTATCTTGGTGGCAGGTCATTTTCTGTTGCGAACCTCCCTCCGTTCGGTTGCACACCCCTCCAAATAACACTGAGTTTAAGGGATACAAAAGACCGTGAATGTGTGGATTATATGAACAATGATGCAACAGTTTACAATTCCAAGCTAAGATATTTGTTGGATGGCTTGCAAGAGAAACTCGACAGAGGCAAATTTGTTTACATTGATGCATATGGTGCATTCATGGATATTCTTGAAAATTCCTCTCTTCACGGTAAGTTTAAGAACATATAGTTTAGTTTGTGTATATTGCTATATTTCCAAAAATTCCAAATTATGATAACTGAAATGCCGTTAAGTTTCAGTAAGAATATACCACTGTATTTCCAATCTTACCTGGTACCAGCTATATCAATTGGGCTGAATTAGCAGCATAAAACTTCATCCTAAAGAATCTTAGTCTATGCAACGGATCAACTCAATATTATGTTCCTGAAATTAACCTCAGCGCTCACTCACAAAATACAGTTGCCGAACAAAAGACAAATATAAAAGATTCTATCTCACATGAGTTCAGTTATAATGAGAACAGGCTGCCTGATTGTTTAGCCTGATGCAACAATAGAAACATGAACTGATTGCTGGAGTAGCATATTAAGCTCAGATATCTTACAAGAGGTTTTAGCATCAGACCATGAGAATTACATTTGTGATTCTGAATATCACCTGTTTTGAGGGTAAGGGTGAAGTACTTTGGCAGCAGGGTCAGATTTATTAAATGCTAGAACATTATTGCCTGTATGCCTTGACCACCTTTAAATAATAATTTGCTTTTTGGAGTTGGAGAAAAGGGCACTTTTCCTTTTCAAATAGACTTCTTAAAAATCAGACTATTACTCACAGGTTTTCAAGATACCAACAGAGGATGCTGTGGGACTGGACTGACAGAGGTGGGACCGCTTTGCAACTTCCTGACTCCAACCTGCAAAAATGTTTCATCCTATATATTTTATGATGCCGTACATCCAACCCAAAGAGTTTACCAGTTGCTAACTGATACAGCAATAATAACCACTATGCAACAATTCAGTAATGATGACTATTATGCAACTCATATAGGAAATAACTGATCTTGTTTGATTAAGCATCCCTCTTCTTGTTGTACTTTTTACTCAAGACATGAAGATAATGCAATATCTGAATAAAAGGAAATAAGTGTGTTTTAAGCTTTTAACTAATTCTTCAAGAAATGATGAAATTAGCACAATCAGATCGCTGTTTGATTAACCAAATTTCATTTGTCAAGTATTCATAAAGGTCAATTATACATATTTTAAAGCCTTCCCACATCAGCTTATACAAAGATTAAGGTTTCTCTTTCATTTTTCTCTAATGAAAAGTTGCAATTTACTTCACATAATAGTCACCAGGAAAAAGAAGATGGATGAAGTAGCTGTCTGTGCTATAGAGTTTATTATATTTTGGTCTCTCTTTAGCATAAACAAAATGTCTGTGTTTACTCAATCACGCTCAGTAAAATTATTTAGCTTTATTATGTGCTTAAGCTTGCTAAAATAGGCATAATATTCTAGTTTTGGACCACAATAGTGGTTAATACCACAGATCTTTTTTAATCTAGTATAGGGGGTTCAAAAAAAAGTGCCAGCAAACATAAAGTATATTATAACCCTACCCCAAGGACTCGACCTCAACTTGAACCAACCAGATCCTTTTTTCTTCATCAATCAACTGCCAAAAAGTCAGATTAAATTGTAACTGAGAAGGGTGCATCAGAACCCCACCAGAACAGAGCTCACATAAACTCACATAAACCCAAACCCCAAAATGACCGTCCAACACAAAAACCACAACCCAATTGAACCTAATTTTGATGACCTGATTTGACCCAAAATAAATTCACCCGCTATTGCAAAGTTAATATTATCAAAAATGTAATCCCCAACAATTATATCAAACAGATTCCTTCAGATCAACAGCCTGAAATAATGAGGCAGTACTAAACACATTTATCAAACCCGAAGCATTATAAAAAAAATGACCCAACAGAACAATGAACTGAGTAAATAAGCACTGACGAAGCAAAAAAGGGGTTAAATCCTTCAATATTGCAGAGATCAAATTAAATTAAAATTGTTCCATCTACTAATAAGATCTACGAAAAACCTAAACTCAATATACAAGACACCATAAACCCAAACCCCTCAGTTCAAATAACTAACATTGAAAGCACACGATGTTACACATCCTAGATGATACAATAATCAGGACTACATTTCAAGCGACATTTGAGAAAACCAATAGGATATCAATCAAAGATAGGGAACAAGAGAAGCTTATCTCTTCTCGGTTCCCTGAAACAACTCTCCAATGCACGCCTCCACATCCTCTGGTGTATACTTGACATACACATCTCGGGTATCTGAAATGGCTCTCAGCCTCGACAAGAATGTTCTATATGCTGGGACCACAGAATCCATTATGGCCATTCGCAAATCAATCCGCATCTGCTCATCTGCAATCACCCATTCACGTTGTATCTTGCAATTCTCATCCAAATAGTTATTAAACACCCGCAACTTCTCTGGTCTAACCCCACCATCATTTATCTGTAGAACACTCACAATCTTGGCCCACACACGGTGATACTCCCGGTTCCACCGCCTGACCTTACTATTCATCTGCTTGCTCCATTCCTCACCTAACAGAACCCCAAGTTCACTGTCCTTCACCTTCTGGAGAATGTACTTCCCGTTGTTCATCAGAAAAACACAACTCAGAGCAGGTTCACGGTAAAGCTCTGATTTTGCTTCGAGGTTTTTCTGCAAAACATCCATGATCCATGCAATGTGGATGGCCAAAGATGATGTTGGACGGTCAGGATCAATTGGCCCAACTGACATGGCACCAAAGTCCCCACCTTCCATCACTTCTTCAAGCGTCTGGCGAGACCCACATGCAGCACGGAGGTAATTCATAACATAACGGGTTATCGGGTGGAGACCACCACCAGGTACGGCCACACGAACAGGGTCGCGCCTGATAAGGTTCTCTAATTCCATAAATATACCCTTGATGGATGACCCCAAGGCACTGCACACAGTGGCAACCTCATTTCGAAGAGCACAAGAGTATTCATCAGAGAAAATGGTTTCAAGCTCGGGAAGCAAATCTCGTGCTGCCTCATACATGTCAACTACACGAAAGAGCCGCTCAGGTGCACGACTAGCGGCTGCCACAGCATCAGCAAAGGAGAGAAGCTGTAAAGCTGGGGGACGACTAGCTCCAGCAAAAGCCATGTCACCATAAGGAAGAAGCCCATCAAAAAGGCGGTCACAAAGCCGACGCTCGCTTGGAACCAAAATTTTGAAGACCATATTAAATGCCGGGATCCACCGTGCAATCTCAAGCTCAAGTTCATCCCAAGGGGCTGTCTTCACGTCCTCAGCCGTGCGGTATCGAAGCCCAAGCCTTGCCACACTCTCCTCAAGGAATCCCTTACGAGCTACGACATACGTCTCAGCACACTCCCGGCCGAATCCCGCAGCCACCATCCGCCGTGCAATTTTATGAAGATCAGATACAGATCCCGGTGGAAGGGCATCAATTACCACGTCATAATCAGTGACTGGCCGTGCAATCGGGATTCTGGCATCCTCGATATCTTCATCGTATTCATACTCATCACTCTCGTCAGAGTCAAATCCAGTCGGCCGGGAAGGGGCAGCCGGGGCAGCGTCATCAGGCCGCTCAATAAGCGACTTGAACTCGCGCTCGAGTCGAAACATGCACTTCTGGAGTAAATCGTCAGCCCGATCCAGCAAGTGTTGGTTATTTCCAAGAGGCGCAGACTCGAGATCTTTGATCGTAGCGATCAGATCGTCAACTGCTTCAAGGAAACCCTCTGCAGCGTCCGATTCAGACCAGATCAGACGCTCCTGGTTGATTACCTGGGAGATCTGACGGTCCAGAGTGCGTAGAGTGCGCTCAAAGGACGTCATCGGCACGTGCTGCTGCTCCTCGCTCGAGCCGCCGCCGCCGCCCCCGACTCCAGACGCCGCGTCACGTTTCCCAGAGAGCTTGTCGATTGAAAAGCGGCCGTCGTAGTTGGAGAATACTTTGAGTATGTCTTCAGTCATCGTGTCCGTCCGACCTAAGGTCTTGATGATGTGTTGTACGGTCGCGATCAGCTTCTCTTCGCCGTTCTCAGCCATGACCACAGAAAATTATATAGATCGAATTGAGAATCGGGTTGTGAATTTTGCAAGGGTCTTTACGGAGCCATGTCGGGTTGTTGTTTGATTGGAGGGAGGTTTTGATGGAAATTATTGGATAAGAGAAAGACAATGCTTTGATTGAAGTGGTTGGGAGAGAGAGAGAGAGAGAGAGAGAGAGAGTAGAAGGTGGATGGAAGGGAGAGAGAGAAGAGAAAGTGACACACTGACGCGGCTGACGAGTCTAGTGGCAGTTGTGTAATTTCTGTTTCAGTTATGACTAGTTAATTGAGGTTCTACCCACCTTTTAAGGTGGGTAGAATGCCGACCTCTGATCTGAACCGTTAGATCTAATCTCAACGGTTAAGGGAGCCCCGTGCATGTAACTTAGATTGATAGCCCGAAAAATTTTAACCGTCGAGATTAGATCTAACGGCTCGGATCAAATATTGGCACTCTACCAACCTCAAAAGGTTGGTAGAGGATACGGATCCGCTCGGTTAGCCTTTGACTATTATTTTGTAAGGAGGAATGGAGGTTGTAGATGGACGCTATGGAGAGAATGAACGGCTACGATGGGATGGGAGTACAATGGGTCAGCCGGTCAGGGTTCAGAACCGAGAAAGACGGAAGTTTATCGCAAAACGGTGATGGGCTGGCTGATGGCAGAGATGGGAAAGGAACCGTAGCATTTACTAAAGAAGAATCCAAGGTACTTAGGTAGGTAACGATTACACGCCTTTGATTTGATGACGGAATTTGTCAAACTATCACAATTTTGAGGTTTGGAATCACAAAATTATTTACATTTAGTAATATTTTAAGAATATTAATATAGCTTATGATTTTTTTTAAGGTTGGTTGGCGCCAACCAACAAAAAATTTACTAATAAAAAAATCTTATAAAATAATTATAGCAATTGTTAAAATTTAGTCAACTATTGTAAAATTAATAATTAATTAGAGAAAATCAAATCACTTCATCCTATTCCAGTGGTCACTTTTGTTTCTGTTCCATGCCAGTGCCCTTATTCGTATTCTCTAGCTATTGCTTCCTTGTGTTTTATACTTTTATATAATTATATCCACTTTGAGCTAGATTTTTGGAAATATATAATTATACATTGGAGAGATTGGTATACAACAATAAAAAAACAATAAATTGGGAGACAAAGGCAACTTTGCAAAAAAAAAAAAAGAGATGCAAGTAAGAAACTATTTTTAATTTATTTAGAATAATATTAAAAACGTAACTTATAGTTTAGAGTTAGCTTAAATGGAAAAATGTGCTGAATTAGTTACTTGTGGGTTTTTATGACATATGAGAGTAAAAATGATGATTGCAATTCCTGCGAAAAAGAATATTGTAGTTTCAATACTTTATTATAATAAAAATATAAAATACAACATGCCGCCTTTTTCTTTAAGCCGCTATTAGCCTACTACTACTACTGAATTGGCCTGTTTAACCCACGCATCTAAGCCATCTTTCACTCTTTCTTTTGTTGACAGATAAGTCAAAAAGAGAATGTTCAAAGCCTGATCAAGGGAAAAATAAAAAATAAAAAATCCAACCAAGGCACCTCAAATCCAAATTCCCAAACTAATTCGGTACACCGTAATTACGCGCTTTACCAGCCTTCGCACCACCTTCCAAAATCCCAAATCCACACGCTGACACGCTCTCTTCTAATAATAGTCGCTGCCATGAAATTTATTCTAATCATCAAACAAATAAAACCTCTTCGGTAATAAGCAAAAGTCTCTCTCCCTCTCTCCATAGTCAAACCTCTCTCCTCAAGCTTCCGAGAAAAAAAATGGCCACCACAAACCCTCCTCTGCTTCCGATCTCCACCCCAACTCCCGCTACGCAAGCCGCCTCCACCACCGATCCGGCCACCTCGCCAGGTCTCCGCCTCTTCCTCTCGCGCTTCTCCGATTCGATCCAGCGATCCCTCTCCGATCGCCGCCCCTGGTCGGAACTCATCGATCGCACCGCCTTGTCCCGCCCGGAATCCCTCTCCGACGCCACCTCGCGCCTCCGCAAGAACCTTAGCTACTTCCGAGTCAACTACGCTGCCATCATCGCGCTTTGCCTTGGCGCCTCTCTTCTAACTCATCCCATCTCTCTCGCCGTGCTCCTAGCGCTTCTTGCGGCCTGGTGCTTCCTGTACCTCTTCAGGCCGTCAGATCCGCCGCTCGTTATCTTCGGCCGCACCTTCTCCGATCGGGAGACTCTTCTCGGGCTTGTGGTTATATCAATTCTTGTGGCTTGTTTTACATCGGTTGGATCTTTGATTATTTCTGCACTTTTGATCGGGTCAGCATTGGTGTGCCTCCACGGGGCATTTCGTATGCCCGAAGATTTGTTCCTTGATGAGGTTGATTCTGTCACTGGTGGCGCTGCCGGGGGATTGCTTTCTTTCCTCGGTGGCGGTGGGTCGACAGGTCGAATCTGATTTCTTCAGGGTTATTAGTTTTTGTCTTTTAAATTAATTGATGCCAGTTAAAGAGGAAAGAATGTAGTGATTTTGTTTTTGAGATTAATTTACGGTCTTAGGACTGAATGTAGTGAAATTCATATTTTGTTATAATGCTTGATTTTTTTTTTTTTTTTTTTGTTCACGGAGGGTTGAAATTTTGGTTTAGCTAAGAACATAATTGATTCATTGAATAGAGAAATTATACTTTTCATATGTGTGTAGTTGTCCTACTTATTGTTTTTATGCTTTTATATATTTATACCATTTGTGTAATTTGATATCACCTTAGTCATGTGATTAATAGCTGCTCTCTTTAAAAATCATACAATGTGGAGATGCTGCAATTGTAAAGACTCTTGCTTGCCCATGGAGATCTTGCACAACAACACCAACTTGTGGAACTCAATTGGTATCTGCTTTTCTGGTGAGTGGTAACATTGGCGTTTCCATCTGTCCAATCTCCCATATGATCAGGAACTCTTGGTTGATTCATTCTTGGATGTGTTCTGGTACTTTTTTGTGTATTGACAACATTTGAAGTGTTAGGAAATTGCCCAATTTTAATTTTGTGACTAATTACTATTAATTAATCCAATTAAAACATAAGCAACACTAGATCTAGTACTTTAAGCAATAGACACAAAGAGAAAGAGGAGAAATCGATACCTCCCGCAAAATTGTATTCGCGGGGCTCGACCAAGGCATAGGAATCGATGGCGTGCCTTCTCCACCGTCTCCACCACGTCTCGTAACCGCCCTCGAGTCCACCAAGGAGGATTAATCACGTTCTACAAGGTACGTGCTAGCATACCCAAAGAACAAGCCTAATCCCTATGGTTTTCTCTCTTGCATCAATCAACAACCTTGATTTAGTGGAGAGAAAATAGCTCAACACATGAGCAAATAAGAGGGAGAGAGGAGGAAGGTGGCGGCCTAGAATGGGAGGAAGAGAGGAGAGAGAAAAATCTAGGTGGAGGCTCTCATAAGTGGTCCTTATATAGAGCACAAAACCTAATTGACCTCTTGCATAATTACAACTATGCCATCCCATCTACCACCATTATGGGCAGCCACGAAATGGGCTTTTATGGGCCATTTAACCCCTTTATTTTGACCATTAATTCATATAATTAAGGTCCCTCAACTTTGCTCTTTAATTGGGCTATATATTTGCTATTTAAATAACGGCCCAATTAATCAATATAACCATTTATATTGATAAGTGTTGAACTAAATTAATTATTAACTCATTAATAATTATTTTAGGATTAGTTAATGCATTAATTTATTTCTATATGATCCATTGACTTAATTAATTATAACGGTTCGCAACGGTATATAATTAATTAATCAATCTTATCATATTTCCACAGAACTTACTGCTGTGAATAAATAAATAATGCACTGTGTGATTAATGTCCTATTTGTGTGACCCTTTGAGGATTTATGCTATGTTGGCCATGGAATTAAATCGTTATTTAATTCCAATAATCATAAGCGGTATCTAGCAACACGTTATGACTCCCAATTCGCATAAATAGTGTACTGCTACAATATTTCAATCCTGCATAAGAGAATAAATATGTTTCTCTATTTTGATTCTTATGTCACACGATATCATCGTATAATCCAAGATAGGAATGTGTCATTCTTGCAGATTATACGTTTCTTGATCTAGAGTTGATCGCTTAGTTGCGCGCATACGATCCAACTCCATCAAGGGGCCCAAACAGATATCGTCACTCACTAAGTGAATTAATGAGGGACATACGGTTTTCTTGATGATTAGCTTTTCCCCGCACAATTCAAGAGAACATAAATAAAGTCCGTATAGCAGCCCTTATCGGGAATCAGCGGTAGACAAGATTTATAGAACCTATCCTCATGTGGAAAAGATAATCATCTCAAACTTAGAACCAAAATCATAACGAAATAAACAATGACACATAACACAATCCATATGTTTATTTCGTTGGGTCAAGTCCTGTACTATGTTCCATAACATATACATATGCAATTAAGTTGGTAACTCTTTACCTATGATTAGTAGAACTTAATCATCACTTAATTTGCATACTAATCTTATATGATAATTAATGCTCCTTTGTTAATTATCAAGATTATGGACCGTTTAGATTTATTATTGTCATTCTAAAGAATGATCCACAGAGATCTACAATTCAGATCCTCAACCTGAATAATCTGTCAATAATAAACCTAGGAACAGATGATAATATATCATCCATAACATAAACTAATAATTAAGTCATTAAATTATTGACTTCTAGGACATAACTCTAACATGAAGCTCCCTTTGTATATACTCGGAGCAGGTGGGCCATGGCTTTGAAAACTCAATGTGGGTCCCATGTTACATATGGGACACTGTATTTACTGCAATACAATCCGTCAATCCCAACTATGTAGAACTACATACTTAGGGGTGTCAACGGTACGCCATTTACCGTTATGCCGTTTTGTTTAATCGAAATGGAACGGTAAATGGCACCAGAAATTGTACCGTGTTTTTAACGGAACAATATGTGGCACGGTTGTTTATACCGTTATCAATAAATAAAGCACTGAAATTGGTTATTTCAATAGAAAATGATAAGTGGAACGATTAATGAAATAGAAATCTGTTTCGTTTAATAAATGGAACGGTAAGTGGTACGGTTGGTTTTTACCGTTTTTATGTGGAACGGTAACAGAATATATCATTTCCGTGGTAAAATACCACGTTTGACATCCCTATACATACTGCATGCTTTCTGTGACAGAAATGAACAACAAGTGAAATTGTTTATGGCGAGTAACTTGAATAGAAACCGACCCAGGTAGAGTGTGTTTTCCTATTTGCTGCTTGAGGCTTTGGCTCTCACAAGTCACAAATTTGGTGCAGTGATTGATTTACTTATGTGAATTTTTGTCATGTTAGTTTAACTTGGACAGAATTTTAGGCAATAGAATTGGCCCTTTGATACATAACAATGGAATTGGCCCTTTGTAGGTTTCTGGGAACTACTCTGGTTGGACCAATTTTCTAATTGTTTGAAGAGTTGGTTACCTTCTGGTGACCTCAAACGATTGTCGTAGGTAATATTTTCTCCATTTTTTTTTTAACAAAAAAGAAATTACACACGTCTCACTGGTTAAACATTTTTTATGACCAGCTTGCTGATTCAATGTTATCAACTTGACACTAAAGTCTCAACTTATTTTTAGCTTAATAATATGATATTGTATTTGTCTATTTGAGGCATACATCTTGTAAAAGTAAAAAAAAAAAAATGCAGAATTGCTTAACGCCATCACTTCATCAGCGTCATCTCCATCATCATGTTTTTTTTTTTTTTTTTTTTTTTTTTCCATTTTCAAGATACTTAGCATCCTCATCATCTCTTTCCATTTCTTGTCTCTAACCCCATCACTTACCATCCAGTGCATATCCTTCCATCTTGGTACCTACACTTCCCTCTTCCCTACCCCCTTCCCCCACACCTCATGTCAACCCCCACCCCGCACAAAACTAATTGTCCTAAAAATATACATATAAATTGTCCTAAAAAAATATTAATTATTCTTGGGGGAAAAAAAGTAAATTGTCTTGGAATATAACACTAACTTCTTTGAAAATAAATAGTTGTCCTAGAAAGAAATATTAATTGTCCTGAAAAAATTAATTATTCTAAAAAACAATATTAATTGTTATGAAAATACTATTAGTTGTCCTAAGAAAAATATTAATTGTCCTAAAAAAATAATATGAACTATCCTCTTATACATCAAATAGAAAGAAGGGAATGTGTGATTATGGGGATGGTAAACTCGACGATGGTCCTTATCATTCCCAACAAATATGTTTTGCTTCCAATTTAGAAATAACATCTTAAAAATCGTACTAAATTTTGTGAATTACACACTGAGATGCACCTCTTATTGATATTTCACTTCGGGCTTGTGTCCAGTAATGCTGTCAGACGGGATGCGTAATGCAGCCTAGTTGCCAGACGAGTTCGATCATGATATCCTTCTTCATTATGAATTTATAATTTATAAGGATTAAAATTCTAATCAAGCGTCAGGATTAACTTCTTCAAATATAATTCAAATTCAACAAAAACCAAAAGTATGTTCCTTTTCATAATTCCCATCCGAGAAAGGTACCGTCCTTGCAAAATGTAAGCACATGACTAATTCCAATCTTGATTGACAGCCACTGTCAATCCTTCTAAAAAAAAAAAAACTAATTCCAATCATGCCGATTTTATAGGCTAGTTAAGAAGAAGATGATATGACTCATTTGCTGCTACTCTATCTAAATAAACTAGTTTAGGTGCAATTTATGGTTTGCACACTCGACACACTATTACTAGCTTCCAATCCTTTATTAGTACTTATTACCCAAAAAGGACTTCAAACAGCTTTCATTCTGCTCCGTTGAAATGTTTGCTAAAATTTTCAGCAAATTGTACAGAAACACTTTTTATATTAAAAAAAAAAAGTGAAACAAAAAGAGACAGATTACACTCAACATAACAAACAAAAAGCTATGAAGGGCATTATTTATTGTGAAATAGCTGTCGAACATGAATAAATGAGTGAGAAAATTAATCTCTATGTATATACACCAGGTCTTCAATGACCTGGTCTCGCATATTGTTTGGTTTCTTCTGCCAGCTTTTCCCACTCAACTGCCATCCTCTGTGAATAAGTAACCTGCAATTATTATAAGAAATTTGTTTTAATTATGCATAAAAATATATTTGGGAATGGTCACTTAACACGTAATCCAGAGAATATCTTCTACCAAGTTTTTTGATTCAGTGTAATTATTACCTGACTATTTACAAATCCCTTCAACATGGCTTGAAAATCACTGCGCCTCTCCTTCTCAATCCTCTGAAGTTCAGATTTGTTATTTTCCTGCATGATGCCAAACAAAATGTAAGTTAGAGAAGAAAAGAATGTGTAAATTAGTATATGCTAATCCAAGTTACCTTGATGCGCTCGTATTGTCGAATAGCATTGTTTTTCGCATCTTCAGTAAATCTTATATTCTCCCTCAGCTCCTCTATCTTAGAAGTTTTTGTCCTGTCCTGGCCAAATACTTTTGCTGAGGCAGCCTCAAGTTTATTTATTCTTGCATTTAAGGACATTATATCAGCTGAGAGAGTCTGGACTGTATTCAAAGCATTGGCACGATCTGAAAATGCATTGTTAATTGGGATCATCAACCCCAAATATTCATGCAGCGTATCCTGACAGAAAGCAAAAAATCAAATAGAAGCTGGTAAATACATCAGTAACCAGAGTGTCACCTGTCCACTAGATTATCACAAACTTGCGGAAAAAAACACCTTATAAAATTAACCTTAACACAGAAAAATTTCTCTTATTATATCACTCAAGAACCACAATTTCAAAACTAAAACTGGGTCTAAGTTTCAATTTTCATAAGAACAACTCATATCTCAACTTAAAATTCTGGATTTGCATCTTGATCATTAGTAAAGGGAGGCACTCTTACAATAGACTTGAGAGTAAAGGGACCATTTTAATTTGATTGCAAATAAAACTTCAAATACCAGATGAATGACGGTTTGCGAATTGAGTGCTCGCTGAAGCCGGCTGACCTTCACAGCAGTGAGTGCAAACTGTCTAGTCACATCGGCACGCAAAGTCTGAGACTCTGATTTCGACTGTTCAGTTTCAAATTTTGATAGCTTGACAAAGGTCATGCCCATTTCCCCCATTGTTTCCCCCATGTCTTGTTGTGCTTTAACTAGTGTCTCAGCCTATTCAAGTAAACCAGCATTGAGCCCAACTTCACTCATGTTTGGATATTTACGAAAAAAAAAGGCAGGGAGAATGAAATAAAGAAAGAAACAATGCAGATAACAATTTTGAAAATAACTTGACATGTGGAATGATTAAAAACAGGAGATGATAGAATACCATATTGTAGTTTTCTGTACAAGAAATTAAATCTTTCCATAATCAGAGAGCCATTTATCCCACTTATCGTGATTTTGTCGAATTGGGGTAAGCTGTAGGTATTGTTGCGGGTCAAATTGAATGGAACAAGGAACACCGCTCACATTAAAAACTTTTCATACTGATAAATATTCACAGGCTGTATACTCTCTATTAGTCTGTTATTCACACTGGTAACAATGTCTGGTAAATTTAATTGAAATTATCAATCACAATGTATACCAAAGCAGTCTACCAGTATACAACAGCACCACTCAGATCATCCAAATAAAGTTTGACGATACTTGATTATATGAACTTCTGCAATAACCAGAAAATAAGACTAATAGATTACAAAAATGTGTGTCGATGCAAACCTGCTGAGATATGGTGGTGAGCTGTTGCGACAAGTCAAGAACCTTAGCCTTTTTCACCAAGAAATCCTTATCCTCCTCCAGCAACTTGGGCACAGCCACAGAACCACCTACTCCCAATCCATTAACCACTGTCTGTTTAATATTACTGAACATGCCAAAGAAGTCTCTCCCACCTTTTGCTGGCACACTCCCCACCATACCATCTCTTACTACCTGAGGCCGACTTGGAACTGGCAAACCCTCCTCTGAATCCACCTCACTGTCTGTTTGAGAATAAGAAGAGGTCAGTGCTGGGGCCCGCAAGAAGGTGCGCAGCTCTTCACTGTGGCCAACCACAGGGTGGGCGGCAAGTCGGCGTAGGTACTTCTCAAGAGCGATTCGTCGCTGCTCCACAAACTCATGTCTTTGCATCACCTACATCAAGTTCCAATTTTCAATACACTTTTTAGTACATATTTTGCATATAATTTGGAATTAATTTGATAATGATACGATAGCCAGTCGCATACAAATCTATCTCCCATATACCTTCAGTATTTAAAACATTACAAATGTCAGATTTACTGCTTGTTGAAAGTTTAAATCAGTAGTCTGCTTAAATTTCAGTACGACATTGTCATTGCAGTTTTAAATTTATTTGGAAAACAATACTATTAAGCCCATGTTTGAAACTACAACCCGTGATCTATAATAACATAAGCTGCATTACCTACTTTTATTACATACAAGCTCAACTGACTCAGGTCATTAATACAATTATAAATGTATTAAGCTTTAGTAAGATAATTGCAAAACCTGGCCCTCCACCACGCTCTTGTCAGGCCTAGCGGGTATGAAATATCCCCGATAAGACTCCGTTAACCGATCAGCCAGTGTGACGACATCGCGAAACCGCCGCCTCACGCGAAATTCCCTCCCATCATTGACAGACTTAGCTGTTATCAGGTAACTGACATAGGTGCTCGAACCTGCCAAGGACGGGTTCGGATCAATCTCCTTCAGCGGGTCAGTAACGGAGATCCGCGTAAAATCTAGCCCATGGCGCTCCGACCCGCCGTTCTGGATCTTTTGTGGCGTGAATGGTGGAGACGAGGAAGGCGGAGAGAAGTGACCCGCAGAGGGTGTCGGAGACGATGGAGGAGAAGGCGAGAGAGGCGGATTGAGGAGAGGATCCACACCGTTGAGCTCGGAACGAGCCGTCGAGATTACGCGAGGCGCGAACGGAGATGAGGTGCTAGTTTGTTCTTCTTCGTCGTCGTCGTCGAGATTGAGGGTTTCGAGATCTTCTCTCGCTGGAGATGGCGAGAGACTGAGAGGCGACTCAGCTGCCATCATGTCCACTGGTCTGAGTACGGAGAAGAAACGAAATTAAAATAAAAGGGTTTTTGAGAAAAATCAGAAATGGCGAGATCGGAGAGGAGACGAGTTCGGTGTGGTGAACCGCAGGTCTGCGTAAGAACAGAAAATTAATTAATTTAATCAAGAACTAATCCATCGCCACGTGTCCTATATCTTGTTCTTGCGCTCCTTGTTTTTCTTTGTAGACGAGAGCCGATGAGGTGATCGGCTGAACCTGGAGTATGTTAGTAAGAGTAGACCGTAGGGTCTATTTTGATACCTGGACCCACAAATCAGAGTTTCAGTGATGTTGATAATTTGCTTCGGATATTTTGGACTTAATGGAGGTGCAAGCAGTAGATAAGAAGTAAACAGGAGGACCACGCAATGTGGATTTAAGTGGACTCGGTTTACAATGGACGCACGAATTTGGTGACGTGGTTTTGCTTGCTTGGCTTCTTCCTACTGGAGCGTTCAGCTTTTGGAGATCTTTTTTTTTTTTTTTTTTTTTTTGATAAACACCCGTAGGCTAGCTTTTGGAGATCTTGTAAGTGCTAATGATCTTGCCCTCATGTCTTTGACTTTGATTAAAATATTCTGCGTCGTTATTTCATATGATTAGATAGATCATAGATGTATCAAACAAGTACACTGTCAACTATCTACCTTTTTTAACTCCATTTTTGCTTGGATAGAGCGGAAAAGAAAACTTAAAAACTAATTTTATATGATGTCTTTCCATAAACAGTGTACTCTTCTCTTTGGCTATATATATGATGTCTTTCCATAATATGCCAAAAAAAATACAACAACAAATAGATACTATTAGATCTAATTCCCTCTGGCATGCTGGAATAAAGAAAAAATATCATTTGATCAATTGGAAGAGTGTTACTCGTACTAAGGAACATGGGGGGTTAGGGATTACCAACCTAAAAAATATGAACTATGCTTTGTTAGATAAATGGTGGTGGAGGATAAAAGATCCGAATTATCATGGTTGGTGGAAAGATATAATTACCTATAAATATGACACCACCACGGATAGAAAGAAGTGGTCTCCATTTTGGAGCTCTTTAAAAAAAATAGAACAAATAGTTAAGATAAACTGCTCTTTTGAAGTAGGTAATGGTAATTCAGTACAATTTTGGACAGATAAGTGGTGTGGAGATATTCCCATAAACATTTTATTCCCATCTCTTTATAATATTTGCACAAACAAGTTAATCACAGTTGCCTCTGTCCTGAACAATCATATGAAATCCTTGCAATTTAGGAGGCAACTAAGCTACTCACATATGCTAGATTTTGATTCTTTGAGATATATGATAAGCTCTTACTTCCCTTTATCTGATAGAAATGACAATATTAGATGGATGAGTAAAGATAAAGAATATTTTTCCACGAGATCCTTATATTTGTGGCTTGATCATCGAGGGGTAACAAGTGATTGGGGCATGATTATTTGGAAAACAAAGGTTCCTTTAAAAATTAAAATCTTTTTATGGTTACTGAGCAAAAGAAGATTATTTACAAAAGATAACTTAGCATATCGAGGATGGATAGGGGACACTTCATGTGTTTATTGTCCGAGTTTGGAGACAATAGATCATCTTTTTTTCAGATGCCCTAATAATAGATTGATATGGTTATGGTTCCTGAAACAGTTTGATTGTAACGTTGAACCTTATTTTCTTGAAGATTTATCTCTACTACTTATAAAGCACCCTTAGCAAGGTCAGGGTTTTTCACACAAAGGGGTCCAAACAATTTTGTTAGCATCATTATAAACCATTGATCAATACGATGTACGGTTTGGATCGTTATTTCTACAAAGAGTCGACTCTATACACAAACAAGTCAAGTCGCTGCATTAGCAAAGCCTTCCGCGTTTTGTTGTACACATCGCGGTTCGATGCCTCCTTTATGCAATAATTTTTTTCTTTCTTTCCTACATCATACCTTAATCAACGATATATATTTTTCCCCTTCGCATCAGATAAAAAGGAAAGATAATCAAATCAGATATTACTTTCTTTCTCTTCTCCGTATACCCTAATCGTCGTAATTGGCCGCTACCAATATCTTTCTCTCTATTCACCGATATCCTAGAGTCTAGAGTCTAGGGTTTCACTAATTCTCAACAAACTCCCTCGCGCCTCACCCCACCTCCTTCTCCCTCTCCGATCACCTCCTCTCTTCTACCTCACGCACTTTATCAGACCCCCACGGCCCTAACCCTCTTATCCTCCCCTTATTACCTCCCTCTCCTTCTTCTCTCAACCCCACCAAGCACCACCTCACCCCAAAATTGAAGCACATCTCCTCCGTTCTCGCACTCAACCTCCCTTCTCCTACCTCGAGGTCGGGCATGGCGACCCACAACTTCGACTGCGGACTGCCGAACAGACCAATCTTTCTCCGTTCGCCTCCCTTGCAGTCCTGACAACTGCCTTCTTGAGTGGTCGCTCTTGCTGCATCAAAAATAAAGTGGATCTACATATTTAATCCTTTTGATTTTGCAATGCATGAATAGAGTATTTTTTTATTTAATCGACTTTTCTTTCATTTTTTTTTTTGAAAAGTTTGCTAATTTGTTGATTTCTCTATTTCGTATGAAGTAAAGTTTATTGAAAGAAGGAATGAAAGAGATGCAGCCGGAGCAATTACAGAGACTGAGGCAACGTGCTTGTTTTGTTAAGAAGGAATGAACAATGTATGGATCCTGCTCTCTCTCCACAGTCCATACTAAAATCACAACATTGATTATAAATGTTTATTTGATTATGTATATATATATGCCTTTTGAGGAAAATTTCTGTTTGTTATTTTGATAATGATTCAGGTGCCTAAAGTTTTAACAACCGACGAAAAGCTAAGGTCCCTCGGATGCAAGTAATTTCCCTTCACTAGAACTTATTTAAATAATTTAAAATTTGTATTGCTGTTTTTTATCATCAAATTACTTCAGCAGAGTTCAGAGTGCAAGTTACTTGATTAATGTAGTGATATTGCGAGGAGAATAGTGGAGGCTGAAATAGAGTTGACTCTGGCTAAAAGCCAAGGTTACTTGCGCGGCAATGCATCTGCCTCCTCTGGGAAGAAGCTTCTTGCAGTGATTGGTGCTTACACTGGATTTGGGAGCCATCTGAAATGAAATGTCTTTCGTGGTTCATGGATGCCAACAGGTTAGCGTCAGCACTAAAATTTCAAATAGGTTTAGCTCATTTGAACTATTTTAACTGTTTTTCTTTTTCTTTTTCCACTGCAAGTTTTGAATAAATTAGCCTGACATATATTTCTTTTTCTCAAAGATGCGTTAATTGAGATTCTCGAAAGCTGCCGCGGTAGTCAAGGCCTTTACATGGGATGCATGAAATCTGGCTCTGTTATAACTGAAGAGTATTTTTATTTTTTGGTCTTCCTATAGTAACATTATTTAGTTGTTATCACTTTCAGAAGTAACAGATTTGTTGCCTTATTTTCTTATTTATGTGTTTTTTTAATTTTCCAGGGGAAAGCAGTGTTATGAACCAGAATGGTGGAAATTTGGAGATTCAAAAACGTGAGTGAACATATCATTTAAATCATCGTGTCAAATTGTTTTTCTTTTGCTCATTTTTCTGTAAAGTTAAATGTATTGGTTGTTCCGGATCTGCTCAGGTATTTTCGGCATGCTTCTGGTTCTCTGTTTATATTATCAAACAATTTAGCTCGGTACATCAATACAAACAGGTAGAATACTTCCTCCTGTCATGACTTTTTAACTATTGTTTCTTTTTCTAAACACTGGTTATAAAACAATTTAGCACGTTGCCTCATTAAGAGAAAGTAAGATTCTTTACTTCAAATCGATTAATTAAAAAAAAATACACTGCTTTTGAATATTTCATATATTTGATATAATTTTCAGACGACGAGAGACCTTTCAAATATTGGATAGACCTTTCATATCTTTTACCTTGTTTGTAGTGAAATTCATTGTGTGTTATGTTTAAAAATCATTCAAATGTTGATAGTTTTCTGCTTGTATTTTTTCCTCATTAGATATAGCAACAGCAACCATGACTAAGGAAGCATTAGAAGGACGCTGCATATATGACAAGGGTTATTGTAAGTTTCATCTGACTTACTCTCGTCACACTGATCTTACTATTAAGGTATATAGAAACTTAAAGAATAAATACTAATAAAAAAAATAAAATCCAACGAATTTCCTATTGAATTTCAACTCCAATCTCTACTGAATTTCCTTACTTTGCCAGTTTTCTTGATTCATTACCATTTCCAACGGAGCTTTCTTCTCTCTACACATGAATGGTTGATTTGTTCTCGAGCCCACCACCTTGCGATCACTGTGGAGCCGAAATACGGTATTACTGCTTATTGTTGCAACAGCAAGGACTCTAAATGACGAGGTATATTCAAATATTTTTATCATCTATTGGGATAAATTTAATTAGTTATAGTTCCCCCTTTGTAATATTAGTGGGCCATTGTTGAGATTTTGGTCTTACCAATTATTTTTCAATATAAATTTTCAGGATTTAAGTGTTGGTACATCATGGAATATACTGAGACCTGAGACAGTAGAATCACTTATGTACCTTTGGCGGTTCACTGGTGACAAAAAGAAGCAGGAATGGGGCTGGAATATATTTCAAGCTTTTGAGAAGAACTCTCATATTGAATGAGGCTATTTCGGCCTCAGAGATGTAAGTTTGCTTGATCTTTTGATACATTCGTATATTTCAGGGCCACGTAGTCTTCTTCAATTGTATTAATTTGGTGAAGTAATAATTTGGTCATAGCACTATCATCATTATTGTATTAATTTTTTCATGAACCCTAATCAACTGTTAGAACAAATCCAATATGGAGGTTGTTGCAAAAAGTACACTGAGATTCTATTTTGGTATTATTATCTTAACAATCAGGAAATGTAAGGCATAAATAGAAAGATTAGATTTTTAGGATGGGTAAGATTTGAAATAACAGTATTTCCTTTCATTTCATGTGGCAGGATGAACATCGTTGGACACGTTTATAATATTTTCCCTAGCTTTTTTCCATGCAGTATGTACATTTCTTTTCGAGGGGTGTAACTATACTTTTGAATATAAAAATATTCTTTGTATTTACTAATTCATGGTAAAACCAGTGAAAAATTGAGGCAACGTGCTTGTTTTGTAATTGCTTTGGCAAAATTAGTAATTGCTTTTTACTTCTTTGCCTTTATTTTTTTATTCAAGTAAGGAAATAATTTTTCATAGATGTACAAAATGGATTAACAAGGGAAAATATTCAGTAGAGACAAGAATTAAGGAAATTATGTTGGTTGCAATTCCATTTTAATAGATATAATTATCTTCTTTTTGTGTCATCAAACCAAAATCATGAGATAGCACACAAGCATATATTGCAATTTACACAACATTTTCAGCTAATAAAAAATATTAATAATGGATCAAATAAAATTACTTGCACTCCCATGGAATGCATGTGCGCAATGTTGTTTTTAATTTGTTCTAGGCACAATTATCATATTAATAAGTAGAGTTGTTATAATTGATAAATATCTGGAGGGAGTTACATTCTAAGCAATAATTGGAAATAAAATATTCAAAGATAAGGCTAATTGTAGAAAGTATAGGGTATAAAGTTATAAATGAGGGGTAGAACAAGTGAAAAAATAAATGATGTGAAGAAGTTCACGCTAGAAAATAGCTCTGACAGATTTTATAACTGACTTTTCTAATTAAGATAACGATGATATATTGGTTTCCAATTAAATATAATCTTGAATCATGCGTAGCGCAATTTTTTAAGAACAATAAAAAAGGTTCACGTAAAAAAATTATACTAAAAGAGGGAATACTTATTGTAGTATTTTATTTGACAATAAATGTCCTAATTAGATCATATGTAGTGCAGTTCTTTAAGAACAATAAAAAATGTTAACGTAAAATAATATTAAAGAATATATGCTAAAATTTTTTTAACATTTTCGAAATATATCAAATAAAAATGAGATGGGCAAAAAATCAGCCATAACTGACAAATGCAACCGTCAGCTACGATCAAATCTCAATTTTCGAGACTCTAACAGTCGATCCTAACCGTTCAATGTGTTCTCCATATTGAAATCTCATTGGAGACCAAATTTTACATTTTTCTGAAATTTTTTAGTATTTGTTTGATATTTTACAAAATTCTTAATCTAAACAATTCTGGACCCTTCAATAACTATGATTTTTAAAAATCTCAAAAAAATAGTAAATAAAATCAGAAAAATGTAAAATTTGGTCTCCAATGAGATTTCAATATGGAGAACACATTGAACGGTTCGGATCGACTGTTAGAATCTCGAAAATTGAGATTTGATCGTAGCTGACGGTTGCATCCGTCAGTCGTGGCTGATTTTAGCCCATCTCAATAAAAATTGCCCGCACATTGAGCGGGCACTGCTGCTAGTTACAATATAATAACTCTTTACATATATCTCTCTTAGATGCTTTCCAAATTTGTTGTGGTGCAATATTTTGGATTCTGTGGAATAATAGAAATAAGATATGCTTTAAGTCAGATAAGCACCATACTTATAGATATACTGCTTCTCTAATCAAATCATTGCTTAATCATTGGTCAGTTCTGTGGAAACCTGCATTGAAGGAGCAAGTTTTTGGGATGATCCCTGATGTCAATGAGCTTCCTCTTCAATTGGATCAAACTTGATAAAAGGTGGATGGGAGGCGACATCTATGCAAGAAGGGGTGTCGAAAAATAAAAAATATTGCTAATATTTGGCCTATTTATGTTGTTATATCTTAAGACTCTATTTGTGTTATATGCTTGTTCTTTATGATTGTATGAGGTTGTTGGGTCAAGTGCTAAGGGTAGGGGATAATAAAAAGGGAGCATTGGTACCATATACCAGTACCGTGCAACTTGGGATAGAGTTATTCTATTAAACTCTACTATATTTTGCAGTAAGACTTTGTATGTTTTTTAACTTTCTTTAATGAAAGTGGTAGAGCACTAAAAGCTCTACTTGTTTCAAAAAAAAAAAAAACTAATTTTATTGGAATAACTTCTACTAATATATATTCGATTGAGATTTAGTGTTTTAAATATAAATATCTTCGTTGGTCCCTAATTTATTTTTCTGGTTCTGTCTCCACATCAAATACGATACTTTTTCTTTCTGCTAACTTCAAACTGATTTCTCAATTTGAATGTAAAGTAAAATAAATATTTTATTTGACCTCCTACAACCTTCAAAGCTGACGGGTCGTTTGGATTGCTTAGGAAAAAGAAAAATAGCTTCTTTCTAGACATCTAAACAAGTTAGCAATAAGGAGAAGAATATTTTTTCCTAGAAATAATATTTTCCAACAATTATATATACATAATTTCAACAAAATTAACTAAATACTAATAACTAAATGAAATATTATGTGCTCTTTAATTAGTACTTTATTTAATATTAAAATAATTATTTTTAATAATTTATTTAAATTAATATCAATTTGCTTATTCCTAACTCACCATCCAAACAATATTTCTTATTCCCGGAATAATATCTCCCCACTCTTCCCAAAGTTACACACTTTCTAATATTTTCTTCCTTAAAATCCTTATCCTTCTTTATTCCCATGTCATATAAACGGCCCCATATATATTTTGTTATAAATCGAATTAAAATGTAATGAAAGAAACAAGATCGACAAAATGAATCAAAAAGAAAGAAAAAAAATAACGTACGATAGCCAATTCTTTGTATCTTACTTTTTATTGTTGACCCCTGTTTCTTCCCTCGTGTAAATTAAACATGATATAATCCATAATATAGGGATTACTCATTTTGACTATGACTCATGTTGGCTTGAGTCAAGTTAGAAATACTTTTGAATTTTTTGAGCGAGTTCAAATTTGATTCGTCTCTAATTCGAATTGTCTTGCGAGTCACGTGCCAGCTCAAAATTAGATTGTGTGCTTAAAATTTGTTTATTTAATTTATATAATATTTTTATTTATATTAAAATTTATTAAATATACAATGTAGTAAATAAATGAAATAATGGTCATTTATTTTTTTCTATTGGTTCGAAGCAAAATATACTTTGAAACTCAACCTGATGTATGTTGAATTATCTGAAATGAAAAATATAAAATAAATGTTTTATAATTCATTTTTTACTTTTTAATTCTCTTTAATCATGTAGTCACTTTTTCTGTGACTTTTCTTTTGTAAGACTTTGGCATGCTTGATGGATGTAGCCTGCAGGTATCCTGGATTGGGATACTTATATCAAAACAGAAAAAAAATTCTCTTTAGTCATGTTGATAATAATATTTGATATAGAAAGTTATTATGCAATGAGTCGGCTCACGAGTTGTCCAGTCCAGTTTAGCTAATTTTTAATTCGACTCAATTTATGATCGAGTTCTTTTCCCGAATCTACTTTGAGCTATTCATGAGTTACAATTTTTTTTTTAATAACCCTAACCCGTATTATAGACGTAAGCATCTAAAAAAAAAAATTTGTTAAAAATGTCTACTATTTATTATATAATTATATTTTTTCGGAATCAAATACAATTTTCAATTATAATTAGTCCTACTACTTGCATAAGCACCAATACAAAAGGGTGTAATTAGTCCTACTTGTATAAGCACCAATTCGATCCTTTTTATATCAAATATATATTATTGATTTTGTGGTGTTAGATGTACTGATTTAATATCAAATGAAAAGTTGTTGGTTTTTTTATTTTTTATTTATAAAAGAAAACAAAAAAAAAAGATAAAAAAAATGATAGGAATTAAAGTTTTTCCTGATATCACTATTTCTTAATTGGGTGATTTAGATGTATGCCACTGAAAAAATTTAAAATAGAGAAATGTCATCACTAAACGACAAATTATTTTTATGACATTACAAAAGAATAAAAATTAGTTTTATGCCATCGGACAATTGAGATGACCATTTAACCGTTTTAAATATACCACCGTAAAATTTGAAAATTCGAGATATGCCATTGTGAATGAAATAACGAGTTTTATGCCATTACAAATCAACTGGACTAAGATGAACAGCCTTGATTTATTATACTTCATTATTTAAAAAAAAATTTTAAAAATAAACACGAATATAAGTGGAGCGAGCATATCAATGCATCTAGAAAATATAATGGACATTATTAGTGTTTTGTTGCATTTTTCACACCACCAGTAAAGGTAGTTATGTAATAATAAAGAAGATAATACAGACGGACAAAAAAATCATGATTACTCTAAATATTACTATTGGTATAACAAATAATGAAAATTTTGTTTCTTGAGTGCGTTCATTTTTTCCCTCCAGCGCCGTCTTTTTATTTTAGATTAGGGTTTATTTTCAAAAGGACAATTTGGTCATTAATAAAAATTATGACAGGTTAATGATAACATTTTTAGAATTTATTTTGTTTTTAGAAAAAAATAGTGGCAAAAAACTAATTTTAATAGTTCTATAGTGGCACAAATATAATTAGCAATCTAAGAGTGGCATTTTTCAAATTGACAAAATTTTTAGTGGCATAAAACTAATTTTTTCCATCTTAGTTTGTCTGTCTTGCTAAATTAGTTTCCATTTTGATTTGCTTTCAATTTTTTTAGATTCGGATCATTAAAATTAAAGCGCTTGATAATAAGAAATATATATTTTCATCAAATTATTTTTATTTCTATATGTTTATTTTTATTTTCATTAAAAAATTAAAAAATAATAATATATTTTTGAATAAAAATTTGCCTATTGGTTGAACTTGATTACTAGTGAAATATAGAAGATTCGCGTAAAATAAATTCTAAAACGTGTGTATGAAATGCCGTCGGAAGTGAAGCAGAATCGGTTATGGCTCTAAACCTGTATGCCCAAAAAGGTTTATCATATCATAATATCATTTAGAAGAATGTCTCAATTTTGAAAAACCTGCGATATCTATAGTACCAGTAACAGATGCCCACGTAGGAACTAGGAAGCAACCCAAAATTGAACTTGGCTGAAGGTAAACAAGACTAGCGAAAGTATTAGAAGATCAGAGCCCATCAAGTAACGTACAGCCGGCTACGTTTGGTAGAGGATTAAATGAGAAGTAATTCATTTAATCTATTTTTATTTCACCAGATATGATTTAAATTTGATGAATTAGTGTGAAGTAAGGAGGAGTAAATTACTCTACTATTTTAGGTGGAGTAAAAGTTACTCCACATGATTAAAAATGGTTCTTATTATTTATCTACCCTTACTTCATATTTATTCTATTTTTTCATACCAAACATGATAATTAGATGAGTAAAGTGGATTAACTATTTACTCTTCCTTAAAGTTACTCCACGATTTACTGCTCTATCAAACATGGCAAGACTAAAAAGTGGAGTAGCTTAAGAAGGAGCAAATAGTTAATTCACTTTGCTCGTCCGACTATATCATGTTTGGTATAAAAAATGGAGTAAATATAGAATAAAGAGTAAATAAATAATGATAACTAATAAACCATTTCTTGATCCATGTGGAGTAACTTTACGAGAAAGTTTAATAAGCACTATAGTGCATAGGACATTCCGTGCACCGCGGACTTTTTCGGAGGTATTTTTGTAAATTGACAAATCTAATTTAACTAATCTAATCTACATATTAAATCTCATAGAAAACCAAATTTTATAATTTTTTAGATTTTATTACTATTTTTTTCGAATTTTTTAAAACACGTCATTTTTGGAAAATTGTAAATAGTACAACATTCCAAAAATGACATTTTAAAAAATTCGATAAAATAGTAATAAAATTTAAAAAATTGCAAATTTTGGTTTGTTATGAGATTTCAATATGTAGATTAGATTGGTTAAATACTTAAATTAGATTTGTCAATTTACAAAAATATTTCCGAAAAAGTCCGTGGTGCACGGAATGCCTTATGCTCTATAGTGCATATTAAATTTTTTCGTAATTTTACTCCACCTAAAATGGTAGAGTAATTTACTCCTCCCTACTCTACATTATTCCACCAAATTTAAATCATGTTTGGAGGAGTAAAAGTGGATTAAATGAGTTACTCCACCTTTAATCCTCTACCAAATATGACCTCGTAAAAGTGAATTAAATCATGTTTGGAGGAATAAAAGTGGATTAAATAAGTTACTCCATCTTTAATCCTCTACCAAACATGACCGTTTAGGATCCAATCTAAAATAGAATCAAATATGTCTTCCAAATACTAAAGCTGTCTAAACAAACAAGACTCTACTCATAATCATCATCTTCTTCAGCAGCTCATTTGCTTGTTTAATGAAAGTCCATGTCCATTTCGTTTAGTGAACCTGTCCAAAACACAAAAAATAATAAAGATCTACGCACAGATAGAAATTGCAGTGTGCCCGAGTATGTGAAAATCCTGATAATGGGCTCCTTTCATACAACCCAATTGAAAGCACCAAAAAAATGTGAGGGGAGTTTCTGGTTTTTCATTTTTTTTTTTTTTACACGCTTGACATGTCAAACAAAAAAAAAAAGGAAAAAAGAAACTCCCTTCGTAACTATTTTTTGCTGCTTTCAACTGAGGAGTTCCTGGAAGGTTTGAGTAAAGCGGACCACATCTCCTTAAAAAATGTACTACCACATGAAAAACTCCGTTTATTGAACTAAATAAAAAAAAACCAAAAATTAGTAATAAATGAACAAATGACAAATAAATGGTCTATAAATTCATTGAAATCACAAAAATCACACTCCACACTCCAGATCCCCTTGGCAACTTTTATGTGCTAGATTGTGCCCTTAGCCCCTTAGTCAATATCATATCATAAACCACTGGCCAACAAAACATTTTTACTTTGAGAGGAGAGTAACATTTAATTTACAAAAATGTTTAGCAAATGATCATCTTCTGATTTAGATTTCATATATGACTCAACAGTAGAAGAACCAGTTTTGTCCCAAGCCCAAAACTCACGAGTTAACCAATTAAAAGTGAGCACATAATTGTATGCGGATCCAGTGACTGTTTTGTTAGCGATCTTGGGAACATTCACGGTGTGGGTTTTACCGGTGAGTAGAGAGTAGAAAGACGGGTAACCTTTTTTGAAGCCCCTAAAATTTTCTATGATCCAAGGCAAGGATGCCGGGACAGCAGAACGTCATGTTTTGCAAACGACACGAAATCGGAGATATTGATGAGTTTCCGGGAGATAGTTCAATTAGTTCGAGAGGGAGATCCGACCAATCAGGCTTCTCTGATGGCGAAATTTGGTTCTTTGAGGAGACAGCCATAGATGCTTGATGGAATGAAATTTAGAACTGCTTAGGGAGAGGAGGCACCTGCTAGTCTGCTACGATTTCTACCGGGAGAGAAAGAAGTTGATGCTTTGCTCTAGAATCAAAAGGTAAGAGTAATGAAAGTAAGTGTAAGAAAGCAAAGAGTATTCACTCCTAAATTTGGGTAACTAAATTGATCAAATTTTTATATAGAATTTATCTCATTACTCTCTGTTCTCCATTGACTCAAATTTTCATTGTGTTTTTTGAGTTTGCGATAGTGAAAAAGGCAAAAGGGCCGGGTTGGATTTCAAAGGATCGAACTTGACGGGTTTAGTAGAAGGGCCGGGTTGGACTGGGTCAGAAAAAAAGTTGAGATGGACCGGATCAGACGGGTTTGTTTTTTTGAAACATGAGACCGACCCTTCGAAAATCCGGTTCTTCTAGGTCCTTGGCTCTTCTAGTCATTCTAAAATAATGCCAGCATTTATTATTTTTTAATAGTTTTTTTAATTTCTACCGTCCCATCATGATCAAATGATCACTACAATTGAAGGACTTGGTCGGATCCGGTCGTTCAAAACCAGGCCCTTTAGTCTTTGAAAAAACATAGATCCGGCTCTTTCAAAATTCGGTCCTTCTAAATCCTTGTCCTCGTAAGCCTTTCGAAGGGCCCGTCCGGTCTAAATTTTAGGACGGTTTTTCGAAAGGATGGGCAAAGGGCCAAAAATTTTTGGACTATCACTGGTTTGGGAGCATGTGAACTCTCTGAACAGAAAAAGGACATTTCACTTTTTCCCTCACGCATCCCGTTCACCCCTTTTGGAGCAACAATCCAGACCTACAAGAAAAAAAGAAGTCGAGAAGAGCGATCTCTCCGAAAGGGTTCCGGAACCGCATCCTCTGTTGTCGCTTAAAAAAATATAGACTGCTATCGTTTTTCTTCATCCATCCGATTCTAATCCAACGGTCTACAAATTCGCCCAATTAAACGTGACCTGCTCGCGATTAATTAATCCCTCTCCCTCATAGTCATAGATAGGGCTGTATACGAGCCGAGTTCGAGCGAGTTGAGCATAACTTGAACTCGAACTCATTACAACTCGAGTCAACTCGTGACTCGTTCGGGAGGCAGTTTCGAGCTATCCAAGCTAACTCGAACTCGTCATTTTGTAACTCGAGTCAACTCGTGACTCGATATTCAACTCGTGAATATAGTGAATAGATGAAATAATTATTTATGAGTATTACAATAATATAAAAAAATAAAATTTATTATCAATTTTATTCTTTTCCATTGATTTAAAGCAAATATGTTTTGAAACTCAATATTAATACTCATAGATCATGGTGATGATCTCCAAAAAAATTAAAATTTATTACGTCACGAGTCAGCTCACGAGTTAACGAGCCGAGTTGAGCCTAATTCAAACTCGCTCGTTTATTAACCGAGTTGGTTCAACTCGAGTTTTTTTAGCTCGAGTTATAATTGAGTTTTTCACGAATCGAGTTCGAGTAACTCACGAGTTACGAACTTTTTGCTCACCCCAAGTCATAGACCAAAATCCTTTGGCGTGCGGTACGGGCCGCACTTTTCATCCCAACCGTCTGATAAAATTCTCGACAGTTATATTTTTAGGGGGCACCCATCATAGATCGGTTGGGATGAAAAGCACGGTTCCTACCGCGCGGCATAGGATTGGGCCAGGGGTCAAATTGTACATGCTATCAATTTTGGGAAAAAAAATATATAAAAAGTTGGGACAGTCTCCGAATTAATTGTGCCCTATTTTAAATTACTGCGAGGTCAATTTGGAAGGTTCAGTCAGCTTGAAAGTTGAAACTGTCCCTGACAATTTCAGGAACCCTTCCCAATTTTTCATACAATTAGAGGGCCTAAATTAGTAGGTTTGAACAAATTGAATTCTCTTTCAGCTATCTGATAATAAGTAGGTAAAAACAATTATATATGTCAGTGAGATTTAGCCTCGTGATGATATATATTAATTAATATTTGACTGAAGAATTTGTGGGTTAAAAGATGATGCAATTAGATCTATTATTTTGAAATTTTTTCCCCTATTTCCTTTTTGTTATCCTTACTCTTCCTACCATCTCTTCCTAACCCCACCAACGAGCTTTTTATTTTGTTTTATCTCTAGACATGGCCTCTAGATTATTTTACCAAAACAAAGCCTATATTGTTCACCAAACTAATTTTGAGTCCGTAGCGGTACTCTTGAAGAGATTTGTTGAAGAATATTATATGTATTTGGTACTGACTAATGAGAATTAGATGTCAAAAAAACTTGTTCTTTTTTTCCTTTTTTTTTTTTTTTTTTTTTGGGGGGGGGGGGATTGGGGGGTCGAAAGGTATGTCCTTATGGCATTTTTGTCAAACACATGAGGAAAAAAAAGACGATAATGAAATTAAATTTTATACCTGGCTTCAAATATAGTTATAATAATACGCATTAACGTACGATGAAAAGACTCGTAAAGAGATAAAATGAAAAATAAAAAGTAATATGCGCTTTAAACACGGATGTATAGTGTACAGAAGATGTTGATAATTTTATATTCCTTAAGTTTTAAATTATGGCAGAAAATGAGACTAAAACTAGTAATAAGAAAATAATTTTTTGTTTCAATTCTAAAAAAAATTTATGCTTTATTATTCAGATAAGTAATTGTAATATCTCATCCTCAAAAAGTACATTCGTCTAAAATAGACACTTATTTCGTGTAATTTACACCAAATGTGACAGCTATAATGCTTTTACAAAGTCAAAAAATAGTTAAAACGTGTTCTGACAACAAATACCTAGAATTTTCAGATTCATTATTCTAAACTCTTCCAAAGCAACACATTCTATTTTAATCAGAATGAATATTTATTTTGCTTAATTTTCGTATTAATTTGAACTGGAATAAAACAAGCACTTCTTTTGAAAAAAAAACGGATTAATAAAAGATTAAAAAAGATACTTAAAAGATCATACTTCAAGAGTAGCTGTTATCATTTCTAGATCTCGTGTACACGTGAATAAGGTTACTATATTTTCTACCAAGTCTTTTCAAAAAATAATTTTCAAGTTGTTAACAAAAAAGTTACTTGCCGGTATACTCATTTATTCGAATAATACCTCCATGTAGATGGATTAAATATTCTATAAAGAATATTTACCTTTTAGATCTCTCAAATTTTACAAAATTGCTCCTCCGTAACTTATTCTTTCAATTACAAGGGCCATGTCCATATGTAAATCATGATGGTCAGAAAATAATCAAAGAATTTTTTTTTTAAAGATAAATTGGAGGTCTAAGCCACCCAACTTATTTTTAAATTAATTAAATATTTATGAAAGACCCCCCAGCCGAATTTCGAACATGCGACCTTTTACTCAAGGAATCAAGATGCATTGCTCTTTGCCACTAGACCAAGAGCTGGTTCTCAATCAAAGAATTCCTTATTTAGCACATTTCAGAGCTCGTCATGGATTGCGATATGGAATTCCATAAATAAGATTTTTGACTTCTTGTTGAATTTCCAGATTAAAGTAGTTCATCTAAATAGGCCTTAAAATTGACAATCGTTTGACGTTGATACTCCTCCATGCGCCAGAGCGTTATTTCTGAATAGGATGTCTGAAGTGAATAATTTTATCTACATTTGATGTGTGTGGGACTGGCCAGAGGTAGGAAAGCTGATGAGATATATTCCACGGATAATAGAGAGAGGTTGTGTTACTACATTTTTTTGTTGCCAATCAAATTCTAACTGTTGGATGAAATTGATTGATGGTTGTGATTTCTTTAGAAGAAACACTATTAAAAGCACCACAAAAATGTGAAAGATCCTTCTCTAATCAGATAAACAATTCTAACAACCAGTTTTGAATTGAGGAGATCATGTTCAAATTTAATCCTAAAACACAAAAAGTTCAAATTGAAATGACACGACAGTTCCGTATCAATTCATGTGATAAAACTTACACGGCAAAGCAGCCTAAGACGAGAAATATCAACAAAATTTTTAATACTTTTTTAGGAAATAATATCAGCGAATTTCTACCAAATTATAGAAGATCACGAGACGAAAAAGAATCAAATTCAAACCACATTGAGAAAAAAAAAATATAGAATATAACTAAGATAAAAGATAGCCTTCAAAAAAAAAAAAAAAACTAAGATAAAAGATATGATCAACAAGTCTTTTATTTTCTATAATATATTGTTCGTATAAACTAGGCCTTCAACCTCATGACAGACTTTACACACTCGATCGTATCACAAGCACATATTTTTCTTTTCCTCTAATATATATTATATATAACTTGGAGAACCATCTCTTGATCTAATGACAAAGAGCAATGCACATTGAGTAAAAGGTCACATGTTTAGAACTCGGTTGGAAATCTTTCATAGGCATTTAATTTAAAAATAAGTTGGGTGCCCAATTTATCTTCAAAAATATAATATATATAACTTGTGAAACGGCAGTTTTAAGTAATAGAATGAGCATGTATCAATTCCGAAGATTTATTTATTTTATTATTATTATTATTATTATTATTTTTTTGCATAAGATCCTGATTAGTTATAACTCTGTTTTCCTTCCGTCATAAAAATATGTTGATGTATTTTCTCTGTAAAATAACTTATGTAAATTTCATAAATACACTAGAACAATTCAAATTTCAAAATTGCAATTATCGACATGTAATCATTATTAAGTATTTTAGATAAACTTATTTTAGTTTTATAATACTATTGGAATTATTCGAAGTGTATTTCCAAGATAAAAATACTATCAATCTATTAGATCAAACAGCACATGAAGGGTGGGCCAGTTCATAATCAACCAAAAGTAGTAGGAAACGCAGAGATCAACTTTCAATTTCGCATTTGTTACTTCAAAGCCAAGCATGTAGAAATAATTGACTTGTAAGCTGATTGACAATTAACTAGGAAGCAAACAAATGCAACATTCTATAACTAAATGACCCAAAAAGCGTCCCTTGTCTAAACTTTAATTAAACTTATATTAATTAACAAAACATGAATGGGAACCAATGTTAACTTTTAGACTCTGGTGTGCAATCTTTTTCATTTCATATGATATACTTGTTTGCGTGGTCAAATAGCACTACCACCCGAACAAAGTATGCACCCAAATTTAACAACACCAACAAAAACAGAGACCTCTAGACCCTTGTTTGCAAGAGATTGGTTCGTTTTCCTTTTGACCTCCACGTGTTTTTAACTTTTCAAAACCGCTCACACTAAAAGGTTGAATTTAACGTCCAAGAGGTAATTGAGAAATGATTATAACTGATATTGTGTCTTTCAACTTGCGGCGTTTAACGACTTAGTAAGTCTTTGTCTTATACGATCATGCATGCTCAATTAGCAATTACCCCATCATAGCATGTTGTCTTTTTATCAATGTTTCTAGAATCGAAATTTTGATAGACTTATTAATTCGATGGCTATGATGATGACCAAGAAATTGGACATTATTTATTTAGATTTCGAAATATTATGTTTTTTTAGATTTTGGATGAGATATTGAATAAGGTATTTGAAACGACGCGGACCGGCTGATGATTGATTTCTATAATCAAATTAAAACATACCGATTCAGTTCGGTTTTCAAAACACGTTTTTACTGGTTATGCTGGTCTACAAGCTGTACATTATTAACTTCTCGAACAAGTTTCAGCAATTTATTGATGTGACAGTTTAGATAATGAGAAGATTTAGTAGTTACACTATATTTTAATAAGTAATACTCAGATCGTTTGATTTGAATTTGAAAGCTCAATCATGTTTTAATAAAATTACATATATAAAAGAACAACGTTTTACATGGGACTCATTTTGGTTGTCTAAGAAAGAATAATAAAGAAAAAGTAATGAAAATTATAAATATTTTTTAAGTTTTCAATGAGCTCCACATTATATTAATCTTTTTTTTTTGCAGGAGATCGACGTGGCATAATATATATTTGATCACTTTCCCCCGGGACCTGCTGACAGTTTTTTTTTTTTTGTTGGAAAACCATTGGATACTAATTAAAAACTCATTTCGAAGAGCTATTGAGGGACTGATAATCACCTCAGAGCTTTTCTTAACGAAAGGATTAAAGTTCTTAGTTCTTGTATTGGACCGAAATCATCTAATCCGTTTCAAATATGTGTTTTCACGTATATATGACTACTTGTACAACTTAAATATGATTTTCATTAATCTTACTTGATTTCCTGTTGTATTTTCATGAGAAAAAGCAGCTGCTTAATCTACATGGATTTCATATTAATTAGCTGGACAGCAATATTTTCAACTACTGCATGGCATAAAACCATTAAAATGATCACGCTAAAAGCAAATGCATGCAAACCTTTTTGGTAATTTCTTGGAGGTTATGTAAACACTACACACGTAGATACTAAGAAAAATTTAGTTAGTGAAAAGTTTTTTTTGTCAAGGCCATTTAGTTGTAGACTTGTCAATAAAGGACACTGAAATGACCGACGCGCCTAGCACTAAAAAGAGTCAAGTGGGTGCACCAACTTAACCATGAGGTTGAACAATGAAGGACTCAAGGGGTCTAGCTAGCCACACCTCTTTCGAAAGTAATTTAATCCATATTGTTTGGACATAAATCAAAACAACCTAATCTACCCACAAATAAACAAACATGCATCTGCACCTTGCCACCTGGAATCTATATAAATACCTGGCCCTCTCTTTCATTTGTACTACAACTTGCATAATTAGTTTGACGCTAGCTCCTCTCTAGATTTCCACAACAGTTAAACTAAAACACCTCAAACATGGCAACTTGGCTCTTTTCTCTCTTGCTAGGGATGTCTGTTCTCTTCGCATGCACTAATGCGGAAGTGCATAAGCATGAGTTCATTGTATGTATTAGGCACATGTATTAATGTTACTCGATTTTAGTTCTTGTATATGTAAATTATAGGTAAATAACCTGTGAATTTATTTGTATGTGCAGATTCAAGAAACGCCAGTGAAGAGGCTGTGCAATACACACAACATTATTACTGTGAACGGGCAGTTTCCGGGACCCACCATTGAGGTCAAAGAGGGAGATACTCTTGTTATAAACGTAGTTAACCAGGCAAAATATAACGTTACAATTCATTGGTGAGTAAACTAACCACATCAGCTAATCTGTCTATGTTTCTTTAACATGTCAGAGATGCAACGTTTGCAAATTAAATGCATTTAATTTATAATTTAACACAACATACAAAAGTACCAAACAAAGAAAGGGAAATGCTACACTACATATCAATTCATTATTTATTCACTAAATAGGGGGAAAATAAATATATATACTCTGATATTCTGATTTGTTTTTTTTTCACTCAAATTTTGCAAAGGCATGGAATAAGGCAGAAGAGGACAGCATGGGCCGATGGACCTGAGTTTGTGACTCAATGCCCCGTAAAGCCAGGAGAGAGCTACAAATACCGGTTTACAATCGAGGGGCAGGAAGGCACTCTGTGGTGGCATGCACACAGCTCCTGGCTCAGAGCAACCGTCTACGGTGCACTGATCATATACCCTCGAGGCAACAATTCTTACCCCTTTGAGAAGCCTTCCAGAGAAGTTCCTGTGCTACTAGGTCTCTTTCTATTTCTCAAGTCTCAAACTCTCAATTGTCAATATCAGTTGAAAAGACACTGACAGTTACCTACACGGATTGACTATCATATTAATTAGCATCTAATATAGTTAGATTACTAGTGTATTAACAGTACGTCAGTACCAAAATTGTCTATTTACATCAATTTTTGTACAGGAGAATGGTGGAATGCCAATCCAATTGATGTGATTAATGAGGCGCAACGAACTGGTGCAGCCCCAAATGTCTCTGATGCCTTGACCATCAATGGTCAACCTGGCGATCTCTTCAACTGCTCTAGTGATGGTAAATCACACTTTCACCATTACCAGTTCATGTTTTCACCAACCAATATAATCTTTTGTGTGGATATAGTATGAACCTGTCTGGAACAGGGAGGAAATTTTAATTGGATTTTAATTATATGCAGACACAATAACCATTCCCGTAAAGGCTGGCGAGACCACCTTGTTCCGGTTCATAAATTCGGCTCTTAACACTGAGATGTTTGTTTCTATCGCCAACCACAAGATGACGGTCGTGGGTGCTGATGCATCCTATCTCAAACCCTTCACCACATCTGTTATCATGATCGCGCCAGGCCAAACCACTGATGTACTGGTTACAATGGACCAAGCAATCGCCTCCTACTACATTGCTGCACGCGCATACGCTAGTGCACAAGGTGTTGCCTTTGACAATACCACCACCACTGCCATATTAGAATATGATTGTGGTTGCACTACCAAACACGGACCCGGTGGAATCCCACCAATTTTCCCTTCTCTCCCGGCCTTTAATGATACAAACACTGCCACCGCCTTCACCACAAGTCTTAGAAGCCCATCAAAGGTTAAAATACCAGAGCCAGTGGATGAGGATCTTTTCTTCACGGTTGGGCTCGGGTTATTGAACTGCCCAGGCAAAAAGTGTGGTGGACCAAATGGGACCCGTTTTGCTGCAAGCATGAACAACTTCTCTTTTGTGCTTCCATCAGAAGTTTCCATTCTACAAGCACACCAGTACGGCCTCGAAGGAGTTTTCACCACCGATTTCCCAGCCAAACCGCCGGTACAATTCGATTACACGGCTCAAAACATCAGTCAGGCATTATATCAACCCGTCAAGAGCACCAAGGTGTACCCACTGAAATTCGGATCTGTAGTGCAGCTTGTGCTTCAAGGAACTAGCATCGTTGCTGGTGAGAACCATCCAATTCACATCCATGGCTACGATTTCTATATTCTGGCAGAAGGTTTTGGAAATTTTGATCCGAAAAAGGACACAGCCAAGTTTAATTTAGTTGATCCACCAATGAGGAACACCGTTGGCGTGCCGGTTAACGGCTGGGCTGTGATACGGTTCGTGGCAGATAACCCGGGCGTTTGGTTGATGCATTGCCATTTGGATGTGCATATCACTTGGGGACTTGCCATGGCTTTCTTGGTGGATAATGGAGTTGGGGAATTGGAGTCACTGGAGCCGCCGCCGATTGATTACCCTGTTTGTTAGAATTTGTATTGTGGTAATTTAATTTTTGTATCTATATTTTTTGCTATATTTTGTTTTGGAGTTAGAAAGGACCATATGCAATGTTTTGATTCTTAAGTGCCAGAAATTTGTTTTCATATTTTATTTTGTGAATGATGCATTTTGTGGTTGCTGAGTAATTATTGTTTTGACTTTTTTTTCCTTCTGTATCATAAAATAGAGGAAAAAATATAAAATAATTAATGTTCTATGTGAGAAATTGAGATAGAAGTAGTTCAGACTCGATATCTTGGTTGAGCGACTTAGTGGCTGATAGGACTTGACAGGCTTTTTGTTTAACCAACAATCTTTTAATTTCTTTTATCCAAAAGGGAAAAAAATGTTTTAATTTCTTTTCCATAAGGAAAAATATTTGAAGTTGAAAATTCTGCTCCGCCTTATTGATGATGCTGGAAATTTAAACAGTAAAATTCATTGTTTGTATATTTTTTTTTCTCTTCCCTCGTTTGGTAAATTTGTTTTTAATTTTTATTTTTTTTCCCGGAGAGTACTTTGAATCAACCCGTAACCAGAAATTGTTAGATAATGGCATGACTTCACAAACTAACCATCTCATTAATCTTATGTCATTTATTTTTTCGATTATTATTATTATTATTATTATTATTATTATTATTATTATTATTATTATTATTTTATATTGCTAACTCATTGCTCATTTGTTATTTACACGTCAGAATTAAAAATGGGTATTTCATTTGATTTGCCTCCGTTCGTCAATAGATATACCATATTATTATTATAGAGCTCATATAATGCATATTTGATGAAAAATTATGGCTGCATATATACAAGTAGAGGGAAATGTGCATCTTTATGTCAACCAAAAATATTTTCATCAAGAAATTTTATTGGGTGAAATTTTTAAAATTTCACAATGAAAGTTTCACTACCACATACGTTTGACTAGTACGTACGTTGTACATAAATATTTTGTATATATTTTTTCTTGTGGAGACCACAAACCATGCACTTCCCAACACAGTCATTTTTTTTTTGAGATGGGCTAAAATCAGCTTACGACTGATGAATGCAACCGTCAGCTACGATCAAATGTTAATTTTCGAGATTCTAACAGTCGATCTGAACTGTTCAATGTGTTCTCCATATTGAAATCTCATTGGAGACAAAATTTTATATTTTTTCTGAAATTTTTTTAGTATTTGTTTGATATTTTACAAAATTCTTAATCTAAACAATTCTAGATCCTTCAATAACTATGATTTTTAAAAATCTCAGAAAATAGTAACAAAAATCAGAAAAATATAAAATTTGGTCTTCAATGAGATTTCAATATAGAAAACATATTGAACGGTTCAGATTGACTGTTAGAATCTCGAAAATTGAATTTTGATCGTAGCTTATGGTTGCATCCGTCAGTCGTGGCTGATTTTAGCCCATCTCTTTTTTTTTTTTTTTTGGTCAATGTACATAGTCATGATTCATGGGGAGGGCCGGAAAGCAAAACTGAGCTGAGCACAATAGAGTCAGTTCACATGTGAATACTTCTTTCATGACGAATATATCCTATTAATCTTTAGATATTCAAATAATCAGCATTTACAACATGTATAATAAAATATTGCACGACCAATGCATTATAAGGAACACTGCCATTAGTTAGAAAAATAAATTCAAATTTTGATGTAAAAAAATTAGAATCTCCTCTTCTACATTGAAAAATTGGATAAACAATATTAAAGATTTAAATAACTACCGTCAAGTATTAAAAAAAAAAATCTGTCAGCTGTTGCCTGTTTGGTCTTTGGTCCTATATAGATATCGGACCATCGTTTAAATATAAAACCGATATTTTCTTCTCTTTTGAGTGCTGCCACGTGAATGGCATTGGGGCACGTCTATGTAATCCTAAGCTGGAAAAATTGTTTGCCCAAAAAAGAAAAAGAGAGCTGAAAATTGTGGCCAGTAAGGTTGCTTGAATAAGTATGTGCTTGGAAAAATCCGGCGGTGCTACTATGCAAAGGCGTCCAAGTTGTGAATAAGTCTGTGGTCCGTGGCTAAGATATAGTCATATAGACCTCAAATTTGGGCCTTTCTTTTGAGTCACTCTGTCTCTGTCTTTATCTTTTTATAATTCACTAGGTTTTATTTTTGTCTTTGTTTTGGACCAACGAATTCGTTTCTGTTTTTTTTTTTTTTTTTGAGGAAAATTCGTTTCTGTTTTTTTACAATGTGCTGACGATGCAACCTTATCATTAGCACAGGTGTCTAGGTCAAGATTTACCATTTGTCAATTCCCTCTTGGCAAAAAGAGGGAAAACATAAAATTAAAGTTGCCTACTTGCCTCCCAAAAGAAATATTTTTATTTTTAATGCTTAATTAGCTAGGCATTACATATGACATAAATAAATGAAGAATCAATGTTTCTGTTCTATTATTTTAAATTTTAATAAATAAATTATCAATACAAATAAATACTGTCACAATGCATTATAAAAAAAATAATGCAAGTTGGTCTCTCTTTTTCTATTTGTGTTCTTACTATTTTTATTTTCTTAAATTATTTTAAAATATTTCACTAATAAAAAACTTGAGAGTATTTGGACGCGTGCTTTTAAAAATGTTTCTAAGAGAGCAATCTAATCAGCATCTCATTATTTTTTTCGAAAAAAATAAATCAGGAACAGAAGGAAACAAAAAATATATATATCAGAATGTCAAAAACTGAATTCAGCAATTTAATATTGAAGCAGAATCAACCTGGACCACAAAAGTAAAAATAAAAATCAATAACTAAAAACAAACACAAAACTATCTAAAAAGTTGTATAGAAACCTTGACGACCAGGACTTCAAGCTCAGTAACAAGAAAACGCCGGCATCGCAACTGCCACTTTAAGCCTTCAACGCCAGTAATGCAAAACCAAAGCCTTCCATTAAATGTGAAAAATGCTTCACGCACAATCCATTTCCGATCTCAAGCCTTTTTCATCTTTATCTCATCATCTTCGACCCAAGACTAATATTACTATTACTACCTTCTCCACTTCCCTCCAACCTCCTCTCCGCCGCACCAAACCACCCCTCACCGCCGCTCTCCGCCGTGACTCCGCCGGAGATGATGATGGGTTCGATTCCTTTGCCTCTGTTTCCCGTCGCCAGTTCCTCCTTCTTCCTTCCCTGGCCATTGCCGCAAGCTGTCTCATTTCCTCTGCCAGAGCAGAGGAGGTTACTTCACAGGGTCCCCCGGCGCCTTCTACTTCTCTTGCGTCGGATGTGGATGTGTTGAAGGATAAGCCGAAAGAGAAAGAAGCGGAGCCGGAGGTGCTTTCTCGGGTTTACGATGCGACTGCGATAGGGGAGCCGCAAGCCGTGGGGAAGGACAGGACGAGAGTGTGGGAGAAACTGATGGCGGCTCGGGTTGTGTACTTGGGAGAGGCTGAGATGGTTCCGGACCGGGACGATCGGGTTTTGGAATTGGAGATTGTGAAGAATTTGAGCAAACGGTGTGCTGAGCAGGAGCGGCCGGTATCGTTAGCTCTCGAGGCCTTTCCGAGGAGTTTGCAAGAGCCGTTGAATCAGTTCATTGATGGGAGGTTAGTTCCTTGAATTGTAGAAATTATTTTTGGTGGTACAATCAAATGTTTGTAAGTTGGGTATCATTCCTCCACAGGAAATGCCATAAAGAGATTTGGTAGTATAAGCATTTTGTGGCCTGAGCAACATTTGGTAGTTAAGCAATTTTAGCAAAATTTGGTAGTATAAGCATTTCATGACATTTCGATCTTTTTGACAGAATTGATGGAAAGGGGTTGAAAACTTACACACCTCACTGGCCTGAGCAACGCTGGCAGGAGTATGAACCTCTCTTGAATTATTGTAGGGAAAACAAAATCAAGCTTGTTGCTTGTGGAACTCCTCTTAAGGTAATTTGTCACTTTTGGTTTAAAAATTGCAAATATTCCCTTCACTGATGACAACTTCTATCCGGTACCATCTTCCTCCATGAATCTAAAAACCTTTCTCAAGAGGTGTGACTAGATTGCAAACCAGGGCTGGAGTTGCTTTTGCAACTTGATGCAGAATCCTTGTTGCATAATTATTACTTTGTCCATCTGAAAATTAATACATTAAAAATATTTTCTGGTATGCTCAATTAGTCCAGAGTTACATATACCTTATGCTAAAAATTTTGATACCAGAAATTTTTTTTCCATTAGGTGTTGAGAACAGTTCAGGCTGAAGGCATTCGCGGCCTTTCAAAGGCCGACCGCAAAATTTATGCTCCTCCTGCTGGGTCAGGGTTTGTCTCTGGTTTCACATCCATATCAGGCCGCTCACTAATTGACCGCATCTCTTCACCTAATCATGAAATCCCCTTTGGCCCGACTGCATACTTATCTGCTCAGGCACGTGTTGTAGACGACTATACCATCTCACAAACAATCCTACAAGCCATCACTGATGGGGGCCCTACCAGCATGCTGATAGTTATCACCGGTGCAAGCCACGTCATATATGGGTCCCGTGGGATAGGAGTGCCAGCACGGATCTCAAGGAAATTACAGAAAAAGAACCAAGTTGTGGTTTTACTTGACCCAGAGAGGCAGGATATAAGGAGAGAGGGGGAGATACCAGTTGCTGATTTTCTATGGTACTCAGCTGCAAAGCCCTGTAGCAGAAATTGCTTTGATCGGGCTGAAATTGCACGGGTTATGAATGCAGCTGGAAAGCGAAGAGAAGGCCTGCCTCAGGTATCCTTGACATTTTTTTTTTTGTTTTAATCGTTAAATCTAAATGTATTTTGCTTTTGAGATAAATAAATAGATACTCTGGTAGGTTCTATTCTAATTATGTTGACATGAATTCTTACAGGATATACAAAAGGGACTAGATCTTGGTGTGGTCTCGCCCGAAATATTACAGAACTTTTTTGACCTTGAAAAGTATCCTGTCATTTCTGAGCTGACACACCGTTTCCAGGTAACATGTCTTTCCTCATCTATTTTACAAAATGTACTTGCAATTTTTTTTTATTTAATAATGGGGGCTCAAATATCTGCGTCTTCCCTTTAAAATTCATGGACAACAAAAAAATTGAAGCTTAAATGACACAATAAAACATTTAAATGTAATTTATATAACAGTATTTACACCAGGGACGGAGCCAGAAAAAAATTAAGCATGGGCACAAAACTGGGCCGAGAAGATAGAGAAGGGAAATTAGAGCTCCAACCCAGGCACAATAAAAAAAATTAGCATATACAGTTTATTTGATATTGACAAAAACATTTGAGTCGTCAAGTTTCATAAGGGGGGCCTAACTTCCCTTCTTTCCTAAGAAGACAAATTTGATCTTCTCTTTTTGTTTTCGTAGGGATTTCGTGAGAGATTGTTGGCAGATCCCAAGTTTCTGCACAGACTAGCAATAGAAGAAGCCATATCCATAACCACTACTCTTCTGGCACAATATGAGAAGCGCAAAGGTCGTTTCTGGGAGGAGATTGACTATGTCTTGACTGACACAATAAGAGGCTCAGTGGTAGATTTCTTCACTGTGTGGCTTCCAGCCCCGACCATCTCTTTCCTCTCCTATGCTAATGATTCCTCCCCCATCGAAAACCTTGAGTTGCTGAAAGGACTCATTGGTTCCTTTCCTGACAATGCATTTCAGAAAAGTGCAGTTGGTACTGATTGGAATCTCACTCAGAGGGTTGCGTCAGTGCTTGTTGGAGGGATGAAACTAGCTGGTGTTGGTATTATTTCAAGTTTTGGTGCTGGCATGGCATCTGATGCTTTGTATGGAGTGCGAAGGTTCTTGAACCCCTCTATTGCTTCAAGGGATGTGCGTAGAAGAACACCTATCTTCAAGTCTGCAGCTGTTTACGGCTGCTTTCTTGGCACTTCAGCCAATCTTCGGTACCAGGTACTTGTTTATTATGATTTGAGTTGTGTTGTTGGCAGCAGGTATCATTAGGTGCCCTGCAAATTTCTTGATTTTTGTTAATTACTTTGTTTGGTTTCTATTTCTAAATAGTGCATGTGAATGCAGGTGATTGCCGGATTAGTGGAGCATCGGTTTTCTGACTATCTGATATCTTACTATAACCAGCCATTCCTTGCTAATGTTTTGTCTTTCGTTGTGCGCACAATCAACTCGTACTGGGGAACTCAGGTTAGCTCTCTGCCACCATTTTTTTCGTTCTTTTGTAGCCTGGATATTTACCCACTCTGCATAGCAAGTTTCTTTATGCGTTCTATCTTTTTTGGATGACAATTTCATTGTGTACTTTTTGGTTGTTGATGCAGCAATGGATTGATCTAGCAAGGTATACAGGGATACAGAAGAGTAAGAAAGAAATCAGTTCGGTTCAGGCTTCATCTGATATGCCATTGATAGAGTGCACAGCAACAGAAGTGCAAATTGGTTCAATTCAGGCTTCATCTGAGAGGCCTTCGATGGAATGCACCACAACAGAAGTACCAAGCGGAGACGACAGCAATGACCAATCAGATGGAAGCCTTAATTCATAGAAACAACACCACAGGAGATTATACAATTGGAAAGATCATGACAAAATAGTTAAAAAATTATTGAAGTAAAGAAGAACAATAGTTCACAAATACTAGGAATAGAGAAGAATTTTGGTCCTGCTTATAAATGCCGTATGTAGATAATTCTTGGCAACTGATTTTTGCTCTATGGCTTAAGTTTTTTACTGAGAGAGTATTAATTTTTGGGAGTCTTGTACCTGCTCATCAATTTTTGTTTATAATTTGTTCTGGTAAATATGCTGGAGAAACATTTTATACAAGATAATCCACCTTTTCCATCTCTTGGAAAGTTTTACATTTGCTAATTTGATCTGATCTACTGGTGCTTTATTTTATGGGCGCACAAATGGATACACCTTGGATCTCAACCCATCAGTTGTAATGACCGGTTTTCTTGGAACTTCTTAAGTTTCATTTATTGTGCCTTTTCTTTTTGGGTTTGTATCGATTTACGTATACTTAGTTTATTGTTCAAATAATATCATTTACTCATTATTCTGTTTCAACAATTTAAATAGTATTATTTTAGTGCTATTTTCTTATTATCAAATGAGTCCTCACACTCCTCACTTTATAGTATTTGTATTTATCGAAGCCTTTACTGAATCTTCGACTTAATTTATCTCTGATTTTTTTTTTTCCTTGTTCAATCCCAGTGTTTGAACTGCTTGACATGATTTTCTGACCAAATGATGACTAAGAAGTATCAAGTAATATAAAAAAAAAACTAGCTGCAAATACGCGCTTCGCGCGATGAGGTTGTCCTAAAGCCAATATGTAATTATCATAAATGTTAGAAATATGATTATAATAATTTAAATAAATACTAAACTATTTTACAATTGATCTCTTGATTGTAATCAATTGGATAGTTTGATATGTGTATCATTTTTAATATATTTGTCATTTATGCCAGAACTATTTTTTTGGCGTTAGTTTATTTTCATGGGACCTTAATTGAAAAGATGATGCAAAGCAAACAAAACTATTATTGAACAATCACCCACAAAAGTCCTTGGACTTTCACTTCTTATATTTCATTTTCTATACATGTTAGCTCTTTGTATATTTGCTTGCCTGTCCTTTCTTCATTAAAGTTTAGTACACCATCTTGTTTATCTCCTTATGCATAAACTACCTATCTGTTGCCAACCCGTAGTGTAAATACATCAAAGCACCTTTCCTAAAGTACAATCTAGCATGTAGAATGCGACATAAATACAATAAAAAATTCCAATCAACAAAATTATACCTTGATAAGATCATTAGAAATAAGATCTTATCAACTTCTTCTAGTTTTCTCCCTACTATCACTCGCGCATTTGCTCAGCTTGTCAGATCAACCAATACCCTAGATTATCAGGAGCGGAGATTAATTCATATGGTTGGCATATGTCCACCTTGATAAACTTCTCATCGAATGACTCATGTTCATACACAATAAGAAAGAAAAAAGAAATTAAGCCAAAAGCTTAAAGCATACTGTACAGAGAGGCCAAACAAACATCACGGATACAAAATAAATACTGAAATATGAAGTACTAACCTTAGGTATATAAAGGTCTATATGATTGGAAAGCACTTTTTATGTATAATAAAAGAAGCTAATATCCTTGGCAAAATTTATTTGAGAAGTTCAATAAAAAAATATAGAGAAGTACATAGAAAGTATATACTGCTCGAAATAAAGAAGCGATTCAAACAACCATTTTTAAACTGTACTTGTTCTACCTATCAGTTCCACTAAATCTGACAATCACGAAAGCTATTAGCTAGCTAATATCAGGACATTTTTAAACTATCAGTTCTACCTATCAGTTCCACCAAATCGGACAACCACCTCGTCTCCATTTTTCTTGTCCCTACACCAACCATACTGATATTAGCTAGCTCTCGACACTTCATTTTGATAAAACTCGGATAGATTATGATTCTATTGCTTTTAAGATTCTTCCATAAAACTCAAACAATCCAATAAATAGAGAAACATATTAACATAACAAAGTTTTTAAAAATAGAAATTTACACTATTTGTTTAAAATCAACCAGCTCAGTCTAAGGTTTTAACTATCAGAAGCTTATCTAGCAATGGCAGAACAACCTTTTCCCAAACAATTAACTTGTTGAGAAATTTAACAAAATCTATCATAGTAAAATGCATTGGCAACTATTAGAAAAAATATAATAAAGTTCCTTGTCATTTTTTTTTTGTTAAAGCAAAAATTGTTTTCCTACCTCTTAAGAGAATGTTTGATGCGATATGTAAATGATGTTCTTCTCTCTATCGCTTGTCACATGTGAAGTATGTAGCAAAATGTTAGAAACTTAAAACTAAATCAAGAAAATGTAATCGAAGTTGTTAAATATAACAAAAGGGACAGATCAACAAATTGAAGGCATATCTTGTTTCGTCTTTTGAGATGCACAGCTGCTTGAATACAAAAGATATTAGAATGAGAGAAATAGTACATAACCTTTTTTAGAGCTCTTACCCATGGATGCAAGCAATGAAAGGCAGTCGGAAATGAATCATTATTTCTTTTATAATTTGTTTTTTAAATGTAGAGATAAAAGAAAGGATATCAAGCCTGATCACATGTAAAGTGATAATTTGCAATGAAACATGGGAGGATGAACTATTTCGTTAAAAGAAAGGGTATATATGAATTTTTTTAACCTCTGTGCAATCTACTACCAAAAGTAAAGACACAGATAACATCCAACTAAATCATACAGGAAAAGTGCCAAATAAATTATCTCATTAATGGAAATATATAATTTTTATCCCTGTTATAGACAGAAAGAAAGAAAGAAAGAAGATGTAAAAAGGGAGACGTACCTGAAAAGAGAAGAACTAAGAAAGGACTATTAGTCCAAAAGAACAGAAAAGACATCGCAATTTTTCTGGCACCATCTAAGAAAGGTATCTTTTTACCAGTATCCACTCCGTCTACTGACACATCAAGATCACATAATAATCTATGGAAAAAAAAATCCTTAAGCAAATTTGAACAATAAAAATTAATTTTTGGGAGCACAAATATGAAGAAACCCGTACATTCCAATAATCGTTGATCTTCCCCAAATGACCAAAAGAGTTTAATTAAAATCTAAATCCAACAAATATTTTTCTTAATCATGATGTATAGAGAATATCAAACCTTGGATATAATTTAAGATTCATTGTATGCAAAGGATCCTCTTTTGTAGTTGCCTAATCATCTGTGCTGACATGGCATCAACATAGTAGAAATGAGTAAGAATAATCATCATTGTAGAAAAAACATAAAAAGAAATAGGAAGTAGCCAAGAAACAAACTAAAAAAGAATAAAGCAAAAACTTGAAAAAAAAAAAGACAGCAGAGCATGACTGTTGTTGTTTAATCACGTGCCAAAGCTAGTAAAAAATCAGTACTCATTTGGGACAGGACCAACTCGATTTACTCAGTCATACAATCAAAGCTACGAGTTGAGCTTGGAGATTGCAGTGATTTGAGGATGAAAATCGACAATCATTATACCCTTTGCACCTCTCTTTTTTTCTTTGACTCTCTCACCTGTGCTGCAGAGAGTGGTACGGAAAAGAAGTAAATGAAAGAGGAAAATGGGTTTGAAGAAAGAAAAAGGGATAGGAGGGTATGGATCAATCTGTCTTCCTTATGATTGTCTTAGAATTTCTAAAGAAATGCAGAATTATATCCTTTGCATCCTGTATTTGACATTTTGTCTTCATATTTTAGAGGAAGAAAGTAAAGAGGAAGTGAAGACTCCAAAAATTCATCTTGCAATGTGGGTATGTTATGAAAATGCCCATGTTTGCATTAGCATAGAAGTCCCCTTTCAGACAGAAGAATAATTTATATCAATTTTCAGGATTTTGGACAGTGTGATATCAAGAGATGTACTGGTCGTAAGCTCGCTAGATTTGGTCTTCTAAAGGTCCTCAGTTTTTCATGTCCTTTCATGATTCAACGGTTCTCAAATGGCTTGTAAATAGTTGCATGTATTTTGCGAAACCCCCTGCCTACAATGTTAAAAAAAAAATTTGCTTATTGAAGAAATTGATACCTGTCCTAATAATAATCATTTATATTTGTACTATTATATTTTAAGGATATGATCTGTTATTCAGATAATGACAACACTAATTCTTATAAGGTGATTGACACAAACAATTCTGAAGACTTCCAAACAATTAGGATGGTAAACCTTTTGTGTTCTTTTGGTCATTTCTATCTAACCTAAACTCATAAAGTCTTAATAATTGATTACTTGTCTCGACAAATAATTTTTTTATGTCCTTTTTTTTTGTTTGACTGATTCATAAATACTGTTTTCTTCTTCCAAATAATGAAAGCAAAGGCTCTAAATTTTGAAATGACGCATATGCAGGAGGGTTTTTGCAAGTTTCTCTTCTTTAATTTCATAATCTGATTATTGCATCATTTCTCTTATATTAATTCCAATACTAGATGTATTGTGAAGTTCAATGAAATCGACAATCATTACAGTATTTTGCTACGAACTCCTACTGAGATCTAGCGTTAAAACACGTAAAATTTGGATGTAGGGTGTGTTTTGAGTAAAACCGTCACAACCAAATCTAGTTCTACCAAAAACATGGTGTCCTAGGGCTTAAACAGATCCATAACTTCGACAAGAAGCCTTATGGCTCTGATACCAATGAAGGTTTAACTAGGTATAAACCTATATGTATATCTATCCTATAAGAATAACTTAGAGAATTAGATATACCGCAGCGGAAATGATCGAACGCCTAGACCCGCTTGTCGGAGTTCGGTTCTGCAGTCTTGTCTCTCTCCGTACGCGACCGGTACACCACAACCTCACGTTAGGGTTTGGCGTCACCTTCCACGCTTCCACTTGCCGGTCTCGACTCGTGTGTGTGATCCGATTGCTCCTAGCAATCGGATGGCTTCCTCCCTCTCAGAAACTCTCCTCTCTTTCTGTGTGGAATATGCAGAACAACAGTTCCAAGAACCAGAGAGACGTTTCTGTTTAGAGGGGTATATATAGGAGTTGATCTGAACAGATCACGTCTGTTCAGATCCCAGTACAAGCGACCCGCAGGCCTTGCCTGCGACCCACTGGGTCGTTCAGTATCTGCGGCCCGCAGGCCCAGCCTGCTACCCACAGAGAACGGCTCCACACACTTTTTCTAACATATACTTATAACATTTGTGTAATTCTTATGGCATATGAAGACGGAGTTCAAGCGAATCCAATCACCTCTTAAGTATCAAACTAGATGTTTTGCTGCTTTTCCTGATCAACAAGGTTTTCTGGTATGGTTGATGAACCTTTTTTTTTGTTCTGTCAAACATAGTATTTTGTGTCTGATGAGGCTAAATTTGGTTAAATTGCGCATGACTAGATTTAATTGATGAAAAGTTGGGTTGGTTTGGGTGTAATTGCAAATGAATGGCATCCTGTGCTAAAAGTGTACCAATGAGAACCACTTGTACCTGCAATGTTCTATAATCTTTTCAGGGGTGCATCAGTTCCATACAATCTTTATTTCTTTTTCTTGTCTTTACAGAATGAATCGTCTGACATATATATAGACAACATTACTAATCCTATTCAGTTACATAATTGGTTAGAAACCATCATCCCTTTCTGTGACTTTACAAACTTTGTTACAACTAAGTCCCTAAACAATCAATTATTCAAAGAGAGTCCATCAGCTGTGTCAATCTAAACATTCTGTGGTAGCACTAACATAAATTTTTGTTTTGTTGTAGGGACAAAATGTCGCTCTTTGACCAACCAAGTAACGATATTGAGGCTGTTGTGGGAGAAAGTGAGAGCCGAAGCAACATGGCTGAAATCACATCAAACCGTGGAAAGAAAAGATCAGTAGTTTGGGACCATTTTGATGAGATTAGAGGGCAAAAAGTGGTGGTCTGCAAACACTGTGATGGCTCTTTGACTAAGCAGAAGAACTCCGAGACTTCACACATGAAACACCATCTTGCATTTAGTTGCAAAAAGATTGCCAATGAAGAAAGGGAAAAGATAATAGCAACTCAATTGAACGATTTATTCGATCCTGCCACTTTCAAGTTCGATCCCCAGTTGTCACGAGGCCTTCAAACCCTTTTTTTCATTGATGCTGAGATTCCATTTTCTGCAACTGAAAGTCGGTTTTGGGAACCGGCTATGCGGTCATTGAGGCCAGAATTCAGAACTATCGGACGCCAGACGATGCGAGATGATTGTGTCGCCGTCTTTAAGGCCGGTTGTGATGCTATATTGGCCAATTTTGAAGAATTAGATTCTCGTGTGTCATTTACAAGTGATATATGGACCTCAAGTGCTAGTTTGGGTTACATGTGTGTAACGGCACATTGGATCGATAAGGAATTTAGATTTCAAAAAAAGATAATAGCTTTGAAGCAAATTCCTTATCCATATACGGGACAAGCTGTTGCAAATTTGATGGAAAAGATATGGGATGATTGGAAGTTGGGTGATAAGATTTTTGCATTAACTCTTGACAATTCTTCGACGAATGACAATGCTGTGAGAAATTTGGAGAACAAACTAAGGGAGAAGATACCTTTTGGTGCGAGTCATATGCATATGAGATGTTCGGCTCATATATTGAATCTCATTGTGCAGGATGGCATGGGTATCATCAATACAGCGTTGAAGAATATTCGAGACTTATTGCGGCATATTACCTCGAGTGGTTCAAGACTTCAAGTTCTCAATACCATTTTGGATGAACTTAAGTTGCCACGTAAAAGAGGTTTGACATTGGATTGTTCAACAAGATGGAACTCCACATTTCTAATGGTTAAGGAAGCATTGGGGTTGAAAACAGCTTTGTTGAAGTATGTAGAAGTATCTTCTACGATGGTTGGTCCAAGTGCAGAGGAGTGGAGTGATGCTGAAGCTATGGCTAACTTCTTGGAGCCTTTTCTCGATGCCACAAAGAGTTTCTCAAATGTGAGAAGACCATCTTCTCACACCTATATCAAAGAGATATGGGACATTCGAAGATTGTTGCTAGATGAGGATCACAGAGGCAATGCAAACTTGGAAGGATTGGCATTGCAAATGCAGACAAAGTTCTGTAAATATTGGGAAGACCCGAATCTCATTCTGACAATAGCCACTTTCTTTGACCCTCGGTACAAATTCATGTTTTTGAAGTTTTGCTATCATAAAGCATATGGGGATGAGTATGAAGCAAAGCTAAATGATGTATTTACTTGGCTGAAAAGATTTTATGAGGAGTATGAGAGTTCTATGAGGAACATTGCTCGAGCTTCGAGTGGTAGTTCCTCACGAGGTGGATTGCAAGTTTCTGGTAAACGGAAGCTCGATGAAGAATTTGCTTAATTCACATCTGAAAATCGTGATTTTCACTCGACAATGTCAGAGTTGGATAAATATATGCAAGAGGCTCTTCTTGACATAAACACGAAGAACTTTGATATTTTGGAATTTTGGAAAAAAAAATTCTGGACTATATCCCACACTTGCAAAGATGGCAAGAGATTTTTTGGCGGTACAAACATCAAGTGTGGCTTCTGAGTCGGCTTTTAGTGCTTTAGGCCGGTTGACCAACCATCTTCGCACCTCAATGAATAGTGAAACCATTGAGGCTCTCGTTTGTGCAAAGGATTGGTTCGGGCCGAAAGACGAAGAATTTGACTTGAGCAAATACTTACATTTAATACCAAGATCTTAGGTACATTAATTTTTTTTTAATATGACTATCAAATTATCTTTGTTGTAATTGCATGAATCTTGACTAAATATCTTGGATTTTATTTTAGGTTGGCTTGGTGGGCCTCATCTCTTTTTCTTTCTGTAAGTCTCTCTATCTCTTCCCTCATCTCATTTTCTAATTTGAACTAGAAGGAAGAATCCCTCAGTACAAATACTGGCTTCTATTTGATATAGAGACGTTGCTTGATTAGGACAGTGATGTACTGGTTCTGGTTAGATGATGGGTAACCCTTGATCTGGTTTTAAATGAGTAAGGATCATTTGATATACTATTAGGAAGGATCATCTAAGAATGTTTGTTAAGGCATGGCATGGTTTAACCAATCATTGATCGCATCAATTTTGTTACTCGTTTTAAACTGCAGGTGCTTGGTGTTGGGAGAATTTTTGTCATTTGAAGGTAATCAAATTCTTGGTTTTTGTTCTAGCAGAAGGTAGTACAAACCTTTGTCTTTATTTTTGAACATCTAAAACATACTTTAATTGACATCAAGCAAATTTTGAAAAGTTTGAAAGGTCAAAATTGAAGCTAATAATGTCCAAGCAATCTACTTTTTTTTAAATATATATCAAAATAAACTTCCAATAAAAATTATTTTGGTTTATGTAATGATATTAGGGACAAAAGCATGTAAAGCATGTCAAGGAATCTGTACTTTTCCTATTGACAGTAAACTGTGACTGTTGTTCAAGCTTATATTATGAATATTAATAAACATATAGTCAGCTACTTTTTGCATGAACAATGGAAATGTTTCTCTGTCAGTCAATATATTTTTAAAATTAAACTTATATCTTTGTCAGCAAGTTATTACCGTTCATTCTTTTGTCAGCAAGGTACTGGATGTGATTTGCAATATATATATTAATTTTTTAGAACTGTTTGCAATTTATTAATTTATACTTTTATATATAATTATTGTTGGTTAAACATTTTCTCTCGATTTGCCGATTTGCAAAACAACACCGAAACCTTTAAACTAACATCTCTCTTTAGTGTTTTATAGCTAAATTTTTTGAAGAATGGATTAAAGCAAGTGTGGCACTTAGTTTGGAGCTTCAAGAGATTGCTTTGGTCTAGTTAGAGTCAGTAATTAAGGTTTAATTAAACTCTAAACTAATCTCAATCAATTTGCTGGTAAAATGCTCAGTTTTTCTGTCCAGCGTCATACAACGCCAGTTGCCGTTACACAACGCTGAGTTAATTCGATTTTAAATTGCAAAATCTCTGACAAGGTTGGAACAGCGTTACACAACGCTCAGTAGCGTTGTGCAACGCTAGTTCATTTGTTTTAAAACCAGTTAAATCCATTATTTCCCCTTGTCAGAACGTTATGCAACGCTAAGTAACGTTACACAACGTTTCCACTCCTATGTTGTGTAACGCTACCCAGCGTTGTACAACGCAGTATGAAACAGGCGACTCTGCATTGCTCAGACATCGATCTGCATCGATGCTGCATGCATGCTGCCATGTTCCATGCATTGTAGCGTTGTGTAACGCGCTAATCTTCGCTCAGACTTCGCTTTTTCTCTCTGGACGCGTAGGGCAACGCTGAATAGCGTTGTGCAACGGCGACGTTGTGTGACGCCAGTCAGCGTCGTATGACGTTCTGACAATGTTGTTTGAGTTTGTCAGTTCTGCCTTATTCGTTTTCTTGACTTCGTTGTGCAACGCTACCAAGCGTTACACAACGCTCTGACAAGTTCCAACGGAACTGTCGAGCTTTTGCTTTGGATTTTTGCTGAAGCGTTGTGCAACGCTATACAGCGTTACACAACGCTCTGACAACTCACAACGTTATTGTCTGTGACCGTTTGTTTTTTCAACGGCTACTTAGGCGTTGTACAACGGCATATAGCGTTGTATAACGCCAGAGTCTGTTTTGACTGGTCTTTGGAGCTGTTGGCGCCCTCTATATATATGGGGCCTCTTGGAACTGTTTAGATACTTTTGAAACCTTTGAAACTCCTCCCTTTTGAGCTCCAACCAGTTAGACATTACTCTCTCTTGTGTTTGAGCATTATTTAGCAAAATCATTGAGATTAGAGTGTGCTAAACCAATCCACTAGTGTTAATTGCTAGATTTGTTGAGTGATTTGGTTAGAGCCTCAATCCTTTGTAGTGTTTGAGCTTGTTTAATTGAGTTAGGCCAATCCACCTTGAGAGTGATTGTAACAAGGTGATTTGGTTCGAATTTGTAGTCCCGTTCGTGTGGAATTGAACGGAGCGCGCCCATTTCGAGGTTGCGAAACTCCCGGAGACGTACGACTAAGGCTAGCACTTCCTAGTGGGTCGGAACTCCGTAATACATCGCGTGTTCAATTTCTCTCTCTCTTTCTCTCTTTATTATCTTGCTTTACTTGAATTGCTTGTGCTTTGATTGTTTGTATTAGACCAAGTTTGAATTGAACCAAATATTGACCATACCGGTTTAGAAATTCGTTTTTGTGCCTATTCACCCCCCTCTAGGCCTAAATTTAGGGACAACAATTATATATATATTTTTCTGACGTGTCCGTTAACTCTTTTCATTTGTAGGTAACTTGGTCTTGTGGAGATTATGCTATTAAATTTAGGTACCACTCAGTTTTTCTTGTTGGTACGAGTTTTCTAATTTATGGACTTATTTAGGAAGTAAACTTGTTGCCAGGAACCATTTTGTAAACATATTTGAACTATCTCTGATCATGAACTTCTATTTAGAGAAGGGTGTGAATTAAATTTTTTCTCAAGTTGATGTAAACATATTTGAACCATTTGTGCACCTGTCTGTCTCTGTTTAATTGTTGGAATGTTGGTAAACTTATTCTGGTTGTAATGCTCCTGTGTTGTTCATGCTTACACGTGTATGTGTGCATATCTAACTTAACACATACGGCATTGATCAATAATTTATTATTCTAAGAATTGTATTTTGTCAGGGCTCAAAAGGACATGCACTAAAAAAATTTCCTTCTTCATCGACTTTAATTTTGAGATATTTTTAATGTTGCTTTCTTTATATTTGATTAGTTAATAGTTATATTATTATTATTACTTTTTCAAATACATATATAATTATTCTCAAAAGGACATGTATACGTCTTTTGGATGTAGTTGTTAAATTGTCGATGTCCTTTGATTTTATATTTTCAGTGTAACGACATAACTTTCAGTGTCCTTTGATTTTAATTTAATATTTGGAATGTGATTTATATTTTTTTATTATAAATATCAAATACACGTACAAAATAATGAAATATTTGATGTATCTGACGTGGCACCATATGATTGATATTGCCAAACTTTACATTTCAAATTTTGTCCAAACTTTACATTTCAAATTTTGTCTAAACTTTACATTTCATACTTCTAAAGAGGAAAAAAAATGCTTTGGACCAAAGTTCGAATGGATGAACAACAGCGTCCAGCAACAGCGGTTCCGATTTTCGAATCCAAAATTAGATAGTTCGAACGGACTTAATATGGACAGTTCGGTTTCAACAAATGAATACTGGACTGGACCGAGTATTAAAGGGGCTGGGTTTGGATCGGAATGAGAGTTTAATTAAGTAGGGCCGGACTTGAATATTCGGTCCAAATACACCCAATCCCAGCCCTGGGATCAACCATTCTCAGCTGAAGCCCTCCCACTAATTTTTTTCGCCTCCTGTCAACCATACTCGAGCTCGATTCGGAGAAATAAGGAAAGAAAGAGGGATCGCCTAATGGACAAAGAGAGAGTGACGGAACGATCGAAGTAGACGACGGACAGATCGAGATTGATTTTTCATTCAACGATCCAAATTGTTTCATCTGGAGTGCGCTGATGTCATCAAAAAATACTGTAGATAATACCCTGAAATTGGAGTATTTTTTTATTGTTTTAAGTTTTTCCCAGCAAAAGAACAACCAAAGTTGCCTAGAATTTTGTTTTAATTAAATATTTATTTAACATTAATCGAATCTTTCGATCAAATAAGTCGGTTAAAAAGTACGTAGCTAGCAATCTCTACTGTCATGACACGCTCTCTCTTTTTCTTTCTATTTTTTGGGAATGATTTGCCACGATACTCTAATACAATCATCTTTAATTAAACTTCTACAGTTCAAATACTTTCACAAATCAGCACCTAGTAGCTTCTCCTTCGACCTTCCGTGAATAAGAAAAGAAAAATTGAACTAAACTAAACTCCTACTAGCTAGGAGCTTCTTCTCTTTTGGAAAGGACGTCCTCTGACACCATCCAACACGTGTCCATTTCAACATAACAGCTGTCCTCTAACCATGACCTTCCCTTTCCCTTTACCACCTTTTATACCCTTCCATTCCTCTATCCAGAGACGTGCATATATACAAAGCACAACTTTGAAAACTTGCTAAATAAAGAAAACAAAGCTGTGAGAAAGTATAATGGCGATGGCACAGGAGGTGAGAGATCCACAAATGCATGCTGATGCAGAGTACTTCACTCTGCTGAGCGGCCAAAAGATCCCTTCAGTGGGGCTCGGCACTTGGCGCTCTGGTTCTGACGCTGTGAATGCCGTCTGTACTGCTATTGTTCAGGTTATTAATTTAACTCTCTTGTTGTTCTGTGCTGGTGTGTATGTGTGGGATATGCATTCTTACAAAATCTGAATATGTCATAAAAGAGGTATTCAAATCTGTGAAAAACATGCAAATAATATCCAAATAAGATGATCCTATAATCTTCTTATTTTTTTATTTTTAATGCTTGAGTTATGAATAATCCTTTGTTTGGGATTCTTGATACAAAAAACTGCGATGAAAATCGAGAAATGATGAACTCAACAGTTAATTTTGACAAAATTTTGTTCATAATATTGGGGGTCTTTGAGTATCTACGTGTCATAAAACAAAAAGAAATAAAAGAATGTTATGGACAAAGGAATTGTACGTTATATGAACTATTATATCTTACTTGTTATGCAACAGGCTGGATATAGGCATGTTGATACGGCGGCAGAATATGGAGTACAGGAAGAGGTAAAGTGTCCTGCTTTGCTTTAAACAACAGAAAGTAGGCATTGAAGTGCTAATCACTGGTTTATTATTCTTAACTTCATCTCCACCTCGACCCTCAAAAAAAAAAATATTGACCTTAAAAAAAAACTTCATCTCCACCTCTTTACAATTATTTTTTTAAAAAAAAAACCCACAAAAAAAGAGGGGTCCTGTCAGTTAACGGTTTGGGTATGTAATGTTATAATTCTTCCTAGAATATGTGCAACTGTTTTGATCTTCAGGTCGGTGAAGGACTTAAAGCTGCAATGCAAGCTGGAATAGCAAGAGAAGATCTATTTATCACTTCAAAATTATGGTAATTTTTAGTATAGTTGCACTTCCAATTGTATTTTTTCTGGCAACAGCTGCCAATCGGTTGATGATTATGCCGATAGCATTACTTATCAGCACACTTATTTATTTATTTGTTATTGTTTTTTTTTTTTTTTTTTTTTTTTGGTGTGAAGGTGTTCTGATTTGGCCCCTGACAGAGTAAAGTATGCATTGAAGAAGACACTAAAGGAGTTGCAGCTGGACTACCTTGATCTATACTTGGTACCAGAATAAATTATCTGATGCTATGAGAAAACAAGTTTGAAATTTTCCTACTAGATAATCATTTGGTACAGTGCTTAATATCTCCAATATTTGATTAATGCTAAGCTGCTAATCAATATGTGAATAACAGATACATTGGCCGTTCCGGTTGAAAGATGGTGCACACAGACCTCCCGAAGAAGGGGAGATGTTGGAGTTCGACATGGAAGGTGTTTGGAAAGAAATGGAGAACCTGGTTAGAGATGGTCTGGCAAAAGACATTGGTGTGTGTAACTACACAGTTACAAAGCTCCACAGGCTGTTGAAGTCTGCACAGATTATACCTTCTGTATGCCAGGTACCTAGCACAGGCATGCTGCAAATTAGTTTTGTATTAGAAATATATATAATCATGAACTTCTGAGTTTTTTTTTTATTTCATTTAGATTGAGATGCATCCTGGTTGGAGGAATGATAAAATGCTTGAAGCTTGCAAGAAGTATGGAATTCATGTAACTGTAAGTAATAGTGCTAATTAACCAGGAGTTAGACGAATTTAGTAATTGACTAATTGTAGATGGGTATCTCATAGAGTTGCAATTTCTTCCGGAAAATTTGCCAACATCTCTCTTAAAAGTTCCATTTATTTATTTTCATGACAATTTATAGTAGCATTTGGTGTTTTTTTTTTTTTTAATTTCTTTGTTTAATATGTCCGACTACCTGACCTTCAGAATAGAAAAGAAAAAGGAAGAAGAAAGTCGGAGGTAAAAAGTGTTCATAAATCACAAGTCTATTCTGATTTCTGAATAAAAAATGAAGCGGCCCATATATAACCATAATTTCGAAGCCCAAATAGAACTGAATTAGCCCATTAACTTTCAGGCATACTCACCTTTGGGATCCAGCGAGAGAAACCTAACCCATGATCCAGCCGTCACAACGGTTTGTTCTAATTCAATCCAAATCTTAATTATGTACTTGCAATCCGACATTAAATGGTCTCCAATTTAATTGTACTCAACAAATTATGCAGGTGGCTAATAAGCTGAACAAAACTCCTGCACAAGTGTTGATAAAATGGGCTATTCAGAGGGGAACCAGTGTAATTCCCAAATCAAAACATGAGGAGAGAATAATGGAAAACATACAAGTCTTCAATTGGGAGATCCCTGAAGAGGATTTTCAAGTTTTGAGCAGTATTAAAGATCAGGTTATTTCATATTTGGGGTTTACATTATCCCTTTGTTATGGGTTTAAATTATATACTTATTTTTATATTGCTCTTTTTTTCCCCCTTGTTTCTTTGACAGAGGAGAGTTCTGGATGGAGAGGTTCTTTTTGTTAACAAAGATCATGGTCCGTACAAGAGCACTGCTGAGCTATGGGATAATGAAGATTAGAGCATGTTTATGTGAATTTTGTTTTGTTGTTTGTAGTATATGTGTCGTTGTTTTTTTTTTTTTTTGTGTTTTTGTACTTAACGTCTTTTTAATGCTTCTTTTTAGTTATTAGGAAAATAATAAAGAAACTGTGTACTTGCGATTTGAATCACGGGTTGTGACTTAAACGGTAATGGTCAAATCTTATAATAATGGTATCGTTTTTGTATGCTATGGCGGTTTTAGCCTTCTAGTTAATTTGTTTATCATATCTTAATCTTAATAATGTGAATTATTAACGTTGTGGCCTAATCGTAACTAGTATGTTCTTCTTGTCACGGCTGTTTGCTGTTTCCAAGAAGATTCAGAAATTAAATTTCAAATAAGAGTTTGGAGTGTAATTTTAATTTGAGATGTCCATACGAAACATGTGGGTTAATTTGTATGCGAATTTGGAACTAAAAAAACCATTAAAATAATTGCTAGCGTGTATTTTCGTGAGTAATAATGGTGTTTGTTTATGGTGGTTTTTTTATTGCTCTGCAACCAAATTGATTCCGCGTCATTGCTTCGGAATTTCAGTTAATTTTATTAGTTTATAGATTCTTGTTTTTTTGTTGGCTTTAATTTTCATATATACTGGCGTCCGCTTCTTCACATTCAGCTTTTAGAACTTTAGGCAGAAAAAAGATTAAACGAAAGTCTTAGTTATTTAAATACATAAAAAGGTCCAGTGATTTAAATAGCCACTTGGTAGATCGTTATGCTGTTAAACTAAAATTGTCGCAATAACAGTGTTCGTTGGTATACCATAATACTACTTCAAAAGTATTTATTTTTGACATTTTATTTCTTATCTGGATAGAATAGTAAAAAATTAGCAACATAGATGAATTATAATGATATTTTAGCAGAATATAACGACACAATTTATTACATGCTAATATGGAATCAACACTACGAGCATATTATTAGCATACAAATTATGACTGACCTGATTCAATATTAAGTACAATAAAATTTGTCTATTGTAATAATAGATTGTAAAGTGTATATAATAAATGTAACTACTATAGCATGCATATCATGCAATATGATATTTAATTTTTAATTTATATATATATATATATATATGAAGTAATAAACAAGTATATTTATACATTCTCGTTATGATCTCATAGCACTCGTTAAATGATCACTGTTCGATGTCCGCTATGATTTGAGGTTGTCCGTTATGAATCCGCTATCTGTTATTTAAACTTTTACGTAACGGATATGCATATTTTAGGTATCATTTATCGTAGTTAAAAGTCGATTGCTTCTTAATTATATTGTTCGCTATCGCAAGAAGATTTCGATATTTTTAATTATGGAGTGGGTACCATTGGCTTTTTTTTTTTCCCCATGAATGGTACCATTGTATTTGTTTTAAGCTAGGGATATAAACTTTGGCCTTTGGGTGTCACAAATTACAGCAATTTTATTTTTCAATTATATTTTATAATTTGAAATTCACCACAATTTTATTTTTTTATTTGTTTAAAATTACTACAGTTCAGATTCCATTTGTTAATTTTGTTCATTTCATTTATTATATTTTTTATATCTTGTTAAAAAATCTTAAATGTACATGCATGTTTCATTGATAAGAAATCAGATAATTAATCAATTATTTAGTTGCAACATCAGCTCTTCAAAAGAAATTCATTGGAACATCTTGTAATATATTTGAAATGGGTTTCCTACTCTTTTTTTTCCCCTTTCATTTTCATGAAAACAACTTAGTTGTCGGAAAAACATATTCCTTATTGGTCATCCACTTCCTTGAAATCTATTCTTGAAACACAAAATCATTCACCAATCAGATGTAATAATTTGAATGATCAATAATACTACCACCGTTTTAATTTATATATAACCCACCATATAAATATGCTGGGCAACCACCAAAAGATACCCTCAAGTACTCATGCAACAACTCACCCACCACTGATACGAGAAAAATACGCGCACGGACAGCAAAGCATCATTAATTCAATTCATTACGTACAAACAGGACAAGCCATACAAAAATTAGTTGAGAGAGTACATAAATACCCAATAAAAATTTAAAAAAATTATCACTATTTTATTAGGATAACCCACATGCACTCTCGGCCCACAACCTTAAATTTACAAAGCCCAACTTGGTTGTCATGTTGGTGGTGTCAGATTAGAGGTGCCAAACTGCTAATTTAATCTTCAATTGAGGGAACCCGTGTGAACCGTTAGATTAAGTGGGACCCAAGGGGAAGGACCGGATCAGTCCAATTTGTGAGCTGTAAGTCGGTGCCTTGTAGCCTTGTACCAAGTTGCTAGGAAACTTCCTCTCGCTGGGTTTGAGCTTCCCACGTGCACGTGCGCCGCACACGTCCAAAACTCATGCGCTTGGGTTTTGGTACTCTCATGGGTTCTTGTCATTGCAGCGTGCAATGTGGTATACTTAAATACTTTATACTTTAGCGCTCTTCAAGAAACAAATTTTGGTACTTAGCGCTTATATCAAATAATGTAAATTGATTAACAAACTTTGACACATTTTAGCAGTGAAGCTAGTGTGAAGATATTAACTTATGCTATGTACAAGAATTTGTGAATTTAATCTTATTGTAACTGTTTTGTACAATTGATTTTGAATGATTAATTTAATATTTCAAATAATGTAAAATTAATTAAATTTGAACATTTTGCAGCAGTGAAGTTATTACAACAATAAGAACTTAAGCTTTGTAAAAAATTTAATTTGATTTATATTACATTATTAATATGGTTTACAATAATAAATTTTAATCATCTTCAAGAGTAAAGCGCTAAATTTGGTTTAATTTAATATAATTATGTAGACACTAAACTCTAAGCTCGTAATAACTTAATCATATTTTAAAGATGAACTTATTGTTAAAGAGTGTCATTTTAATTTGTAATGGACTGATGAAAGAATGATCGATACACCTAAGACATCTCTTATCAATATTTACAAAATTAAATCTAAATAAACGGTTATATTCTTTGGCATTGTCGATTAATCATTTGCAAATTTTAATATAACTTAGAAATCATGACTTGACTACTAATTAAGTACAATATAACATAACGTAGACGATATGTTCTTTCATCAAATTTAATGATCATCTACCTAAAATAATAACATGAAATACTACAACTTTAATTTCGTGATTTCAATAAACTTTTGCGATAGTAACAATTATTAAGTTCGTCATAATAGTTTGCGAACAAATTAAACACTTGGAAAATATGTGCATGATCTCCAGAACTTGAAAACTTGAGAAATCAGTTCTACTTTTTATTTAGATAGATGTTCTGTATTGTATTTCTATCATATGTCAACACTTCGGTTTTGATCATTTGATTTCATTATATTAGAAGTAATTTTTCAGAATTTCATTGAGTTTAATCACATGGAAATACCGATCAAATAAAAAGAAATCCATTTATTTCAATTAAAAAAAAATTAATAACAGGAAATTCTCCAGAGAAAAAAATTGTTTTCATCAAAGCCTTAGTTTTTTAGATTTCAATGCTACTATATATAATTTTTTTATATTTTTTTAATTTTTCAACTATTATAAAAATTGTTTCTACCTAGTCTGTACTCTTATAAAAAAAATTTCAACTGTTGCATATAGCAAATCTTCTCTGCGGATTGTGTTCAAGTCCCAAAGTAATCCGAAACAAAATTCGAAGTTTTAAACTGATCAATCAAAGCAAGCTAATCACGAACTCCTCCAACAAGTAAGACAAAAAGAGCTTAATTTTTATTCTTTCTCTGATATGTTTCATGCCCTGCTTGTGCGGCTTGGTTGCCACCTTTCAATTGCGACAGAATTGAGTGCCTTGATTTGCTCAAATTAACCCTTAGCCGTTAAATGATGATATTCTTATATATATCACTTGTCGGCAATATTCCTGACTTCAATATATGCTGATTACCAAGAAAAAAAATACAATTGAAGTTATCTAACTTCGGAAATGCCGGGGCGATTTGGCACAATTTAGTTGGGAATTGTTGTTCTTGCACCTGTCTCGTACAAGATATTCCAAAATTCTGATGGCGAAAACTTTATCTCAAATAATGTAGATCGGGACTAGTGTGCTCCTTGATCGAATAAAGTATTGCTAGGTGCCGCACTATTCATCCAAATTTGTATATTGTTGCCATATGAGTATGTTTCTGTTCAATTACAATAAAATTACAATTTTGATCCACAAGAATTTTAAATTTGTCAAGGCGGAATATTAACAAGGTTTTGAATATTACATGTGCTACGTTCTCCTCAACATTATTTAAAAAAAATAGATTATTTGTACGTCATGAATAAATTTTATGAATTAGTATAATTTATGAATTTTATAAATAATACATGATTCATACTTGAATTTTGGAATCTATGAATTTTGTTGTATATTTTCTTAAAACCAATGGTTTTATGTATTGTTTTCAGTTTAACATAAAATTATATCAAATTATGTTAGTGCTAAAATTACAAAATTTTCAATATAGATTTCGTTAAATTATTTTTAAAACTTCAATGTAATAAATACTAGAAAGGCTGAAAAGGTTCAAAGGCTGTGTTTGGATGGTAGGAAGTGGGAAGAAGGAATAAGGAATAAGGAATTTTTTTCAATAAATTTATTCCTAACCATCCAAACTCTTCACAAAAGTTACACACTTCCCAATAAATTTATCTCTTCCCAATAAATTTCTTCCTTTCTTCTTTCTTTCTATCTTATTCTCAACACATCCAAACGGAGCCAAAGGAAGAAAGAGGTACAATCCTAACTTCTGTTTTTTGAAACAGAATTCTAAACCTCTGTTACACATTTTGTTTCACACCAAGTGTCAAATCATTGATGGGTGGGTCCCAACAGCTGAAACAGTCAGGTCCCGACAGCTGAATACTAAACTACATAAACAAGTCGTCAGAAACTTGCAACACACACTCGCACAGAATCATTAATAGCAGATCTAGACTGTCCTTCTGCCAACGAGGAGGCAACAACTCTGGAATCAGTGAAAAGTGTTTAGAACTGGTTGACACTTTACATTACAAGGTTTGCATGGATGGGTTTTGGGCGGTGAACAGGGGATGCACCGAGCCGAATTGTACAGGATTAAAACCCTGTTGGTCCAGCATAGTTTGTACGGATTGGCTGAGAGCTTGAGACCCACTTTAGCTAGATTTTAGGCATGCCTGCTTAAACTAGACTTATCATCATTAGTCCCTTTTCTCTTTGTTTGATAACATTTTGCTTATTTTTCAAGAAAAGGTGGGCGCTTCTTCTTTTTGTCTCCCTATAATTATCAGCCTGTTTAGTGGGTCTTATTATTTTATGCAAATTTGATGAGTGTGTAAATAGATGCTATCAAATGCCAACTTTTCTGGGGACAATCCGTGCTGCTTTAGATTTACCATGCTTGGGCTTAAATTGTTGCAGCATGTTCTGAACCAATATCATTGAGTTGCATATAAGGGAAATTTTTTTTTTTTTTGGCAGTTAATTCAGTTTCAATAATTACAATAGCTTGAAAGGAACAATTTACAATAACAGCTTAAATGATGATGAAGCATATTATATATATAATTTGCATAAAGTGGAATAAAGATAGTAATATCCCACTCAACTTGAAACTTGAAAGACTCATTAATACTTAACCGGACCTCAATCTTTTTTTTTTTTTTTCCTTTTTGAAAGATCAATGACTCAAAACGACTTCCACTTAGAAAACTCGTGGCTTCCTCAAGATCAATTTTTTCAATCTAATTTTTTACAAGCTCGGGTTATGTTCGAGTTCAAGTTCAAAATTGTTTCGGTCTGCTCACTCGAGTTCAAATCAATATAGTTTGATGTGCAATTATATTATCTAATTATCTAATTTGTAGTATCTAGTACTTTAATTTGATGTATGACATATCTACTTTTTTTAGATATAAATATTAGGTTTCTTCAAAATTATATAATGAAAAAAAATTAGTAAGTAAAAAATATAATAAAAAATAATGTATATTAATTAAATTTTACTTGTTTTATTTTAAATAATATAGAATATATATATTAAAAAAATAAAATTTGAGCTTGTGTAGAAGTAGAACTCATGTTTGGTTTTGTGGTCGAATTAGCTCTAGCTCGACAGCTCAATGTGAATTTCAATTTAGACTGACATGACTCAATTTAAATTAAAATTAAAGTCAAATCAGGAACAACTTGTTTGAGCTCGATTCATTGGCGCCCTAAGCAAAAATCTTATTCTGCCCAAAAAACTTGAACTTGCATTCAACCCTCTGACAAAAACCATGTTACAAATTTAAATAAGTCGTGTAATTTGAAATCCAAATTACTCAAGATTTAGTTTTAAAAAAAAAAATGAATCTGAACAAATTTTAAATCTCAGCCAAACTGTAAACTAAACAGCCTAAATTGATTCAAATAAAAATAAAAATGAAATTATAGAAAAAGGTAATTAAAAACAAACCTCACAGAAGTCTCATTGAAATCTGATACATTCTGACTGGACTATCTTCATTCGGCAACCATATGGTGGAATCAGATGACCATAGTTGTGCAACTAAATTTTACAAAATGTCTTCATATAATCATTTAAAATTCGAAGAAAAAAATTAGATAATCCAGATTTTATTTATTTCTCTTGCAATTAATACTGACACAAGTACATAAAAGCCTGAAGCACAACTAACATGTTACAGTTTTTTGAGCGTCGAGACCATAATAAATTACTAATTTTTCAGAGATCAATACAGGTCAAAACAAATGGTACAATGCACCGTAATCCGTACCGCGCGCTAATAATAATTGCTAAATTCTGCAAATGATTGAGAAAGGCAGCTTCCTGGAAACATCCCAAGCTCTTAACCACCTTAACTTACTTCCTTAATTAATCAACATTCTTAAATCTAACACCGAACAGTTTAAAAATAATTGTTAAATACGGTCATAGATCCCAACTCTGTATATTCTCCTCCTAATTATCTAGCAGGTGGCCACCCTGTAAAAATTAATTACAAAATTTCTCAGCCAGTTCAGCAAATGAGTAAAATAAAAACCCGGCCTAACGCTCTACCTTAAAGAATGGTTGAGATTGTCTGTGGCACATAAAAAGAATATGTTCTATGCTACATGCATTAGTCTTCAAAACTTTTGTTGTTTTTCCTTTTTCATTATGGAGCTACCCAATAATCAATAACATAAGCTTGCATACGTTTCAGTTTTTTTTTTTTAAATTTCTCTATGTTATGGGGATTTGTGTTTTATTGTGCCTTTTAATTTTAGAATGTTGTGCTTTGCAAGATAATTTCAATTAACTTGTAATTTTTTATTCAAATATATTTGTTTTTTAAAGTGAGGATTTACTAATGGAGGTTCTTTTTTTTGGAGATATTTTATTTTGTTTTTGAATAATATCATCGTCTTTTTTTTTGTCCAAGTCGACTCGTTGCAAAAGAACAAACACTGCACGATCTACAGGGAGATTTAAATTTTAATGAACATGATGGAGGTGTGCCCCTTGTCCTATCATGAGCTAGATAAGATTGAAAAATACAACAAAGCCAATAATTTAAAGTTCTTCCCAAAAAAAAGCTTTTAATTTGTTTGATTTGTTGGAATCCTGGTAGTACTTAGTATATAAGCCCCCTCCGTTCATCCGTGGTCCAACCGAAAACAAGAGAAAGAGAAATAAAGAGAAACAAAAGAAAGTGAATATTAACAGAGAAAAAAAAAAAGAGAGAAACAGAGAGAAATGGGTAACAGTCTCAGATGTTGCCTAGCTTGTGTTCTACCTTGTGGAGCATTAGATGTGGTGAGAATTGTGCATTTAAATGGTCAAGTTGAAGAATTTAGTTGCCAAATCACAGCAGAACAAATCCTAGAAGCAAACCCGAATCATGTAATAACGAAGGCGTGCTCGAATAACGGCACAAGGAGGATAGGAATTGTGTCACCTGATTCGGAGCTCAAGCGAGGGAATATATATTTCCTCATACCGAACTCGTCCATACCAGAGAAAAAGAAGAAAAAGAAGGAACAAAAGAAGAAGCAATTTAAACCAGAACCGAAAATGGCGACTACTGTGGATGATGATAATTACTTGAGAGAGTTGCTATCAGAGAAGCGATCGAGTCACCGAAGGAGGAAGAGTGTGCGAGTTGCAGTATGGCGGCCGCAACTCGAAAGCATAATGGAGGAGTCTTGAATTGATTTCTAATATGTGAAGTTTATTTTTAACATGCTGACTGGTTCTGTTCCTGAGGATTAACCCATTTTTTTTGTTGGTCTTCAAAAAAAAATTTCCCTCTTTTTTCTTCCCTTGTGGATAATTGAGGGGTTCTTTCTTCTGTATTTTCAGTTCTTGTTACAATTGGCTGAAAGAAAGATGCGGGACAATTTCAAAATTAACGATGATCTTCCCTAATAATTGTGGGAAAGATCAGGGTCAATGTGGGAAGAAGGCAGGGGCTTTGCTTGAGTTGGGTTGTGTTGTTTCAAAAAAATGTACAAAATCAACAATAAATGGAGTATTTTTTTTTCTCTGATTTATATTTTGTTCTCAATTTACTGTACAAAGCAACATATTTTGGCTCTTCGATTAATAATTAGAAAACGTCGATTTGGAAGGGAGTTGGAACCATTAACTAAAATGATTAAAGCTGCATATAATTATAAGGGAAGGAACCGTTTAAGAAATAATTCTAAGGATTTGAAAAAGTATGAATTTTGATGCACTAGCATATACTTGAATATGCATGTGTGAGTCCTGATAAACAAAACAACCATAAATTTGAATCTTTTAGAAGTTGGAATCTGTATAGACTTAATTACTTATTAAATTATGCGGGCTTAGTTAATAAGTATGGATATAATATACATTTAATTTAGGTACTTAATATTTGTCAGAACAATTTTAATATGATTAACTTATTAACTGTATACTTAATATACATTTAATTTAGGTACTTAATATTAAGTATGCGGGCTTACTTAATATAATGTTCGTAATCGTGAATTCTCTTTTGACATTTTAATTTCAGTTAAGTGTGAATTCCATATAAATTTAAATTTTAATATAATATAACTTTATGTTTTTTACATCAAAATCCGCAATTTTAGGTCAACTTTAACATTGATATTTCAAATTATATGTAGGTGCGAGAAAAATGAGAAAAAAAATTAACGATTGTTGGAGGTCCTTAAAATTTGAGAGTTTGTGTATTCCAATATCAATGATTAATTTTGAATTTTTATTTTTCATTGAACTGTCGATGGTTATAAATCAACTAATAGAAACAGTGAGTTAGTTATTTTGAACTGATTATAATTTAAGTCGAGATTCAAACCAAGCCATTAAGTTTAAATAAAAAAATATATATCAGTGCAGTCCCCGTCAAAGCTCAAGTTGCAGTGTACAGTACACGTACTTAATGAGTAACAAGTTGTTGTTCAATAATGAAAAAACGGGGATAGATAATTAAAATTATATTATTGGGCAAAAAATAGTCATTAAATAGGAAACACAGAACAACTGCAATTTATTAGCTCTTTTGAAGTTTAATTGTTCATTTTTATATGAAGAAAAAGAGTTAACAGACAGATTACATCAAAGCCAATAAAATGAAATGAGAAAATATAAAGCAATTGCAACAAACCTTGTTTTAGTGACAAAAAATAACGCATCTTGAATATAGGTGCCATATTCGAAATTTAGTTGTGGGATTTTCGTGGACATTTTTAATTTTGAAAAAAAAGTAGAAGACTTAGATGCCTTTTTTTTCTTAAAAAAAAAAACGTCAAGACTGAAAAATCAAACTAGTTCGTCAAGCTCACCTTCCTCCAACAGAATTTTCAAGTGACGATTCTCATTAAAAGAATATTATTTTATGGAAATTTTTTATGGATATAAATTTTGACCGAAATTTTAGTCACAATCGGTCATCTTTGATTTTTATTAATGCATTATAAATTATGAACTTTTGATAAACTTAAGAATTAGGATTGCTCGTTTCACATGTCACAAACAAGCAATAATAAAATATAATACAATTTTCAGAGCATAGTACGTAAAGATTTTTATATTAAGAAACAGTAAAGGAAATAACACGACAAACAGTTTTAAATCCTAACGTACAATTAACATTATTAGAATATTCCAAAACAGGAGGATCTCATGTCCTAAATTGACTGGCATCTTATGTCTCGATTGGACAGTTCAAATAGTCAGTATTTGAGAAAATACCGACTCCAAAACGAGCTCACCAAATACCTCGCACGTTGATAAGAAGAAAGGAGACGGCAGATCTTTGATCTGAACTGTCCAGTTCAATGTTGACGGATAGATTTTTATGGACCGTATGAATTCCGACAGATCAAATTTTAATCACGGATATTTACTATTGATGGGATGGTTTAAGGCCTGCTTTTTGCAGACCTCGCAGAGGCAGGAGATGAATTCAGATCCGAAAAAATTAATACTAACCTTACTGTTCATATTAATTTTGATAATAATAGAAAAAAAATCGAAATTTTAATACTAACGTTGCTGGATCGTCATCCCAGTTGACGAAAGCCCAATATCCTTGGATCGTCATCCGAAATAACGATCCAACAAAAAAATCAAATATTTTAACTTTCTAAATTTTTTTTGTTTGGATCGTCATCCGAAATGACAAAATATATAATTTTGCAAATTTCAGAAATTTTTTTTTAATGCAAATTTTGCATTTTAGCCCCCAAAGTTTTTATTATTACAAAATATATAATTTATGATTAAAAATTAAACATAATTAAAACATATATTATAAAAATATATGTATATAATTAAATTATGCATGTTAAATACATAATATTTTATATGTTTGTAATATTTATTTATATATATATATAACGTAACATTTATTTTTTATATTAAATACATATTATTGTATATAATTAAAATATATGATGCATATTATTATGTACATATATTTCTATGAATATTTATTTATACATTTAAAAAAATTATATTAATATGTACATTTAATGTATAACAAATTTTTTTATTGGACTACTATGTAAAAATAATAATTTTAGAGTCATTGGCGAATAAATTCAATAAAAAATATATTCAATTCTTTCGCTGATGACCCTAAAATTATTATTTTTACAATATAGTCCAATAAAATTTTTTGTTGTATATTTTATATGTATTTTTAATGTATATAATTTTTTAATTAAAAAATTATACATTAAAAAATATATGGTGACGATGACCATATATTTCTATGTATAAGTATATTAAAAAAATATATGTATATAAAATATATTAAAAAATCATACACTAAAAAATATGTACTTAAAATATGTGATTTTTTTTACATAATAGTCCAATAAAAAAATTTGTTATATATTAAATGTAGATATTAACATATAAATTTTTTAAATGTATAAATAAATATACATAGAAATATATATACATAATAATACGCATCATATATTTTAATTATATACAATAATATGTATTTAATATATAAAATAAATGTTACATTATATATATATGTATAAATAAATATTATAAACATATAAAATATTATGTATTTAATATGCATAATTTAATTATATACTTATATTTTTATAATATATGTTTTAATTAAATTTAATTTTTAATCATAAATTATATATTTTGTAATAATAAAAACTTTGGGGACTAAAATGCAAAATTTGCATTAAAAAAAGTTCTGAATTTTTTTGCTTGGATCGTCATTACAAAAAAATTTCAGCAACTTAAAATATTTGGTTTTTTTGTTGGATCGTTATTTCGGATGACGATCCAAGCTTGGATCGTCAACTGGGATGACGATCCAATGGTATTGGGCTTTCGTCAACTGGGATGACGATCCAGCAACGTTAGTATTAAAATTTCAATTTTTTTCTGTTATTATCAAAATTAATATGAACAGTAAGGTTAGTATTAATTTTTTCGGAATTCAGATGCTATGGATGTGATTTTGTAAAATCCATGAAGCGATGCTCGGCCCAAAAAGCCCAAGACTCCGGTCAGATTCTTCATTTGAAACTGGTTCATTATCTAACTCAAATAACTTTTTAGTATGGCCGAAAATTTAAAAATAATATTAAAATATTATAAAATATTAATAATAATATCTAATATACGCGATTTATAAAAATAATATCGTAATTACGGAATCTGAGATTCCGAACACAATTATGAATTCCTGGAATCCGTACCAAGCTTGTTACGAAATCCTGAATTCCGTAACTGACTTGTTACGGAATTTCAAATTTCGTAATAAGATTTGAATCCGAAATACAACCCTAAACCCTCAAGGACAAACTTATATAAAGAAAGACGAATGTCTTTCTCTCTATGCAGAGACAAACTTATATAAAGTGGAGTTGGAGTTTCGAGGTACCATGTAGTAATGAACTTTACAACCGGACAAAGTGGAAAAAAATATTTAAACGAAAATAAGCAAAATGGAATTAGCCAATTAAGACGATTTCATAGCCTTCAATAAAAATGTTCAAAATTTTATGTTCTTTCAGAAAAAAAAAATCTATTTTGAATCTGAAGTTCATTTTCTTTGAACTATTTTTTATTCGAACTAATTCTGAAATTCAATCTATTTTTTACAAAATTACATTTTCAGTCTACTTATTGTTTCACTTTAATATTTAATAAATATAAATTCCAAATTAACCATTTAATATTATCTTAGAGATTTAATCGAAAGTTCTTGTACGCTCAAAATAGTAATCTATTTTTGATACCACCATTAATATTATCATTAAGAAGTAAAATTTCATGTTAATGGTAATATTTTATGATCAAATTGGAAAAAAAATGTAGAAAGAATCTTTGGATTTATGAACTTACCAAAATTCAGGAGTAGAAAAAAAATTGTTTTGGATAAAGTTTTAATGCTCTGTACATGACCACAAAAGTTTTATTTTTTGGGACAAATGTCAACAACTTACAAAAAAACTTTTCCTTTGTATAGTTTATGATGTTGATATTTTCATTGAGTTGGTGTTTTACAAAATTCAATTTTAAAAACCGCAGCATGTGTTTCCCATGAGATAAATTTTAAAAAATTGCAAAATGCAATTTTGAGTTCTTCGATAAAACCCCATAATGAAAATTGGTTCTCTCTCTAGAAATCTTGGAATTATAATTTTGTTTACTATTGCTTATTGGGAGGTCACATTTTGGAATTATAAGTTTTTCTCGGCAGAGAGAGAAAGACATCCGCCTTTCTTTATATAAGCTTGTTCTTAAGGGATAGGGGATTCAATAACAAGCCAGTCAGTATTCCGTAACAAGTCTGTTATGGATTCCAGAAATCCGTAATTGTGTTCGAAATCTTAAATTTCGTAATTTCAATATTATTTTTATAAATCGCGTATATGAAATTTTATTATTAATATTTTATAATATTTTAATATTATTTTTAAATTTTTCGGTTAGTATGGTGACTATTAGTGAGTGGCGACTTATGGAAGAGTTACGATTCTTACCGGTCACAACGTTAAGGAATAGTGGCTCTGTTTGGATGAGGTGTGGGAATAAGGAAATAAGGGAATAAGAGAATAAATTTATTATAAACAATTCAAACTATTCACAAAGTTACACACTTCCCAATACTTCTTCTCACTTCTTCCCTTATTCCTCTTATTTCCACACCATCCAAACGGAGCCAGTATCCAGCATAACATATTCAATTAACAAACATAACTAAATAATTTACCAAATCTAATACTATAGTTTGATTTATATAATGGGAATATCATAACTTTAAAAAGAATAATAAGGTTTGGTGCAATCTTTCATCAAATACTTAAAATTTTTTCAATGAATAATATTAGCAGTTCAGGATGTATGCTAAATAACACTCAAGTAACCCAAATACTTATTTGTACTATATCTATATGACAATCAAACTACTTAAATATAATTTTTAAAATTCAAAATATATTTGAAGACAAAGGTCGGTGACTATTACGAGCAGAATCTGAATCTTTCAAACCCCTATAAGGAGCATATGATAAATCGTTAAGAGAGACTCAATGATGTTATTTTTTTTTTTTGGAAAAAACAAGTTTAATTCTTAGAGGACACAATAGAGAAATTTAATGTGTTTGCATTTGGTCATGGCTCTCTAAGTAAATCCTCTAGCTAAAAAAAATATTATTATAATTTTTATAGATAAATCAATGCCAATCGGTCCATTTTCTTAAATAATTACTATAGTTATAGCTATAAGCAATTCGGGAGGTTTTCTATTTTTTTTTAATAAAATGGGACTCAAGCTCTCTAACTTATTTTGAGATTAAAAGTTACAGAGGACCTCCAATCGGATTTCGAGCCCGCAATCTTCATCTAAAATGCATTGCTCTTTAATACTAGATCAAGTTACATTCGGAACATTGTTTGCTATAACTAAATTTTAACCCCTCTTTAATGCATTGCTATAAGTAAATTTTAACCCCTCTAAAATGCATTGCTCTTTAATACTAGATCAAGTTATATTTGGAACGAATTCAATCAAATTTCGAGGCTGCAATCTTCATCTAAAATACATTGCTCTTTAATACTAGATCAAGTTACATTCGGAACGATTTTTGCTATAACTAAATTTTAACCCCTCTTGAATTCGAAGCTGATTAGGACCATCATGGTCATCACACGTTAATCATTTATATTTTCGTATAAGTCGTCTAGGTCGTGCTAGCAAACTTTTTGTTCTGTCATGTCTGCCCAAATCAACGATAATCTTGCGCTAGCGTAATATTCCTCACTCTACTTTCCTCTGGCCCCTTTTCCTCTACGCTAATCCAGTGGAGAGTAGAGACATAATTCACCCTGTAAACTATCTTCAAAAAAAAAAAAAAAAAATTCACCCTGTAAACTATCTTCAAAAAAAAAAAAAAAAAAATTCACCCTGTAAACTGTAAAATACATAATTTACCATTTTCTTTCTAACAACAATTGAACTCATTTTCTTTAAAAAAAAATAAGAGCCAAATCATCTATGTTAAACTACCACATGAATTCTTTCAATAGATCACTCACACATGTCACCACTCATTCATATATTCAGGTACAATTCTGGTACGGACATTATCCCGGTATGAGTAGAGTCCCTAATCCTATAATTAGACCTGGTCACTTGACCGATTCATGGAATTGTCTCGATTTTTTTTTATCACAATAACATTTTTTTGACGCGTTGATGTTTTCTTCTCAAAATTTTTCAGCCAATATAATAAATATTGACTCCTGTCGTTCGTTAATTTTATATAATTATATTTATTGAACTATCACTGTCATTCATTAAGTCCCAAGATCCCTAAAATAAAGGGCGTCGAAAAAAAATACTGTATAAAAAATAATTTTGACTGGGTCAAACCTTGACTACGCAGTCAACACTTTTGGTCATGGTGAATTTAGAGAACTCCAATAGACCATTCTGGTCAAATATTAGACGGACTTGGGATAGGGGAGCAGAGAGAGCAACCATTTGACGAATAAAATAATAAAAAAAGTTATTATTATTTTTTTTGTTTTTATGTTGTATTGGTTGGTGGCAAATAAATGGTGTTGGGCGCTGCTTTATAATTAAAGGTGCTATGCTTAAGAATATATATTTTTTAAATTATACATCATTATATTTTTTAAAACCATATCTGTTATCAACTTTATTCTGTGAATTTTATTGCATCCCTTGAATAAAGTAAGTTTCGTTACGGAAACTTCGTCAGAACATTAAAATGGCAGAAAGCCAGAAATTAATAACAGGGTAAATTTGTCCTTGAATATTTTGATGGTGTTCGAGAAGGAATTGGCGTTGGCCTAATTAGCAGCGGTCTCAGCTTGAATTAGTCAATTTGTGTTGGTACTTCACTAGCAAAAGGAAGATGATGGTACTTTACTTGACACATTAAACGCCGAATCCCCGATTCTTTGACACGTCTGAAAAACAACATTTACTGGAGCCCATCTATCAATGCTTTGAAATAGGTTTGTCGATAGGAAATGAGATCCAGTCCCGCGCGGGACCATCCAGCGCACCGCTGTGAGCCGTATGATTTAATCTCAATGGCAAAGAGAGCCCCGTGTATGTAACCTGATTGATAGGCCCGAACCGTCCAGATCAAATCGGACGGTTGGTAAGCTGCGCTGGACGGTCCCGCGCGGGAGCATAGTCGGATTGTTGTCTATAGAGAACTTGAAGAACTAGGACTATTCAAAACGGTGACAAGCAAGCTTCTGCTTTTTTTTTTTTTGTTTTTTTGTTTTTTTGGGTACAACAAAAGCCTCATAATAAAATGTTAAATGAGATTTAGTACAAAGCTCTTTCCCAAAAAAAAAAAAGAAAGAAAAAAAATTGTGTTCGGTGCAGTTTTGTACGCCTCAAAATAATAACAAATTATAAAAAGGAGTTTTCAACTCTTCATCTGACACCTGAACCTGATTGAGTTAGACCGGACAAGTAAGCGCTGATATGCCCCCAAAAGAGGAAACTGGGAATGTCAATGCTACAAAAGTATGAATTGTTGCACCAACAGGAACTTTTCTCTTGACTTTCTATCATGTGCGTTTGGATCGTTGGAAGAAAGAAGAAGAAGAAGGAAGAAGAAGAAAAAAAATTATAAACAATTTAAACTCTTCACAAAATTACACACTTCCCAATACTTCTTCCCACTTCTTCCCTTCTTTCCTTCTTCCCACACCTATCCAAACGCACTTCCAAAATGGAAAGAAAGAGGTTCCAGAAGAGTCGAACAAAGAGAGAGCCTGAAAATATTCTGTTTCTTTTTAAGCTATGTTTTAAAAAAACCAGACCGAACCAAAATCTGGTCCGATCCATTTGACAATCAAAATTACCGATTTTTTGTGTTGAAGCCATTGGAAAAATAAGAGTAAACAAATTGTGGGTGCGTTTGGATGAGAGAAGAAGAAGATGAAGAAGGAAGATGGGAAGAAAAAAAATTATAAACAATCCAAACTCTTCACAAAGTTACACACTTCCCAATATTTCTTCTCATTTCTTCCCTTCTTCCCACACCTATCCAAACGCACCCTGTGCTAGGTAGAATCTACCCTGGACTAAAATGGGATTTTAGAGTATGATTTTTGACTTTATTTTATTAAAACTGAAATAAAATAGTTCAGTGACAAAACCGGTTCAACCGGTTGCACGGGTTAAAGCTCCGAACTATTTAGGTAGCTGGTTAATAATCGGACCGGTTTTCAAACCATTAAATAGCTTCTAAGTTTCTATTCTTTCTTTTCTTGCTGGTAAAATTAGGCAGCGTGATCACATTTTTAGTTACTTCAAAGAAGGTAAGAATGGATTATGGATTTGCACAAAGACATTTCACTTTATAGGGCATCTTAATTTTCCATAAAATTTCTGAAACATACAAATTAGGATTAATTGGTTTTATGCCACCGTAAAATTTTGCTAATTATGAATATGCCATTGTTATATTACAAATTAGATTTATGCCATCATCAAATTATGTAAATTAGAAATATGCCATTATCTCATTCCAAAATAGATTAAATTCCAAAAATATCATCCTGATTTCTCTCAATATTTTTCAAAACCCCCAAATTGCCCTTTTTAATAAACCTAAGTAAAAAGAACTTAGAATAACCAGAGGAAGCACAATGGGGGAAAATGCACACAAATAAATTTTTCTTGCGAGTGACGTGAATACTGGTAAATACTGGTATATATGCCTAAGGTTGGCAATTGTCGACACAGTCACACCCATCACCAATGCCATATTTAAGGATGGTCTGGCTGGATTAATATGCCACAAAATCATCAGGCTTGTAAATGAATATTGTATTGAAATTAAATTCTACACGTCAGGATCAAGTACATGTGTTATGTCTGTTTGATTAGATATGCCAGAGAGATTAACAAAAGTACCCTGGTTCCTTCTCAAACCATGAAACAACTAATAATGTACCAAATAAGAGTATTCAATCAATAATGACATTTTCTTTTATTGGAATCAGTAATAACGTGAGTCTGCAATTTGAGAAAATATCCAATTTCAAAATTTTGTAGTGGCAAAAAACTAATTTTTCATTTAGTGATGGAATTTTTCTAATTTAATTTTTATAGTGGTATAAAACTAATTTGTCATTTAGTGATGACATTTTTCTAATTTCTAATTTTTGTAGTGGCATATTTAAAAGGGTAAAATTGGCAAATCAATTTTTCAGTGGCAAAAAACTAATTTTTACTTTTTCAGAGTGGCATAAAACTAATTTGTCATTTAGTGATGGTATTTTACTAATTTCAACTTTTTACAGTGGCATAAATCTAATTAATCCTACAAATTATTTAAGCATGAGACTGTGAGAGCACAATAATTTCATTAGTACTTTTTTAAGAGAACTTTCCATTTGTTTTTGTATTTCTTCATTTCCAAGTGAAAAAAAAACACTTTCCATATTTTGACTAGAAATGTGGCACAAAGTGGTACACCTTTTAATCCTCGACCCTGAAAAACCTGTATGGTCCCCAATTTTTGACTGCGCCGAGAAGGTTTGATCGTTGAACAAGACAATACTAGCCTTTAATCCTCTGGTTTTAGGGAGATACCACTCATGACCCCAGCCAATTATTTATTGTTCCAAAGATTCTCCTAAAGGTCATATTTTTTTCTAGAAAGTACAAAATCAATAATCAGACCAATATTTACTTAATAGTTCAGACAAAGAAATTCTAATGACCATGTACTCTTTTTGTTCTGAAAAACGACATATGGACACGAAGTGGTAATATACTAATATTGGCGAAGGTACAGAGTGCAGACGCTGACCTTTTTTTTTTTTAATCTAAAATTCATTAATTTTTATGAATATTTGACTTTCACGGGTCAGTTCGTAAATTTAATAGTTCTTCATCATTAATTGTACAAATAAAGAACTATACCCCACGATTTTTTTAGGAGAATTAAATTCAACTGATTTTTTTTTGGTCATTTGCGCCGGATCTTTGTGTAAAGTTTCATATACTACAGGTGATGCAAAGTGTGTCCAAAAAACTGGTCCGAATATACATGACAATTTATTAATTTAATCTCTCATATCAGATTATTGCTGATCATCACATACAATTTCCATATCATAATTATTAGCCTCAACCGACTTGTTTTAAAACTGAAGAGGTCAACGATTTCATTGAATCTGGATTTTATGCATATTTCAAATTTCCACAAGTTATATATTTTGGTAAGTACATATAGCTAGTTAAATACATTACAAGTTATGAGAAGATGTTTGATTAGTAAATTACTGATACTTTAAATATATTTGTTTTATGGTTGATACGTAGTTTAATTAGTATAAGAGTAGATACTCCATATTTTTTTTAAAAATCGACTCCAATTGATAACCTTTCGTGGCTCGTTTTATACATACACCCGTAGAATAAACTTAGAGTGCATTAAAAGGAGATAAAAAAAAATGAAACTAGAACGTCGATGATAGCTTTCCTATGTTAACTGTAGCCGTTTTCTTGAGTTAGATATCACTGCCAGATATTCAATACATTTGATTTTGACTGTAAATTTTTATATTGCAAAAAAATCAGTGAAGATCTAATCTGAAATAAATAATCATTGGATTAGAGAAAAATATAAGGACAAAAATAAACAAGTGAAATTAAACCAAAACAGGTGAAATTAAAACAAAACAAAGTTGGGCCTTTTCAAATCCCACCAGGGGGGTACAGCCGAAGTACCTCTTTCTATATCTAAAAAGCCTCACTAGCAAGTTGCTCATTGGGCCCTAAAACAAATGAATAAATTAGTGCGTATCATTTTTCAAATTTACATAAACTACAACTACAAGTCTACAAGAACAAAACAGGACCTAGAAGTCAACCCTAAGCTGATCAAAGTCAATATAGTAAAGAATTGTCTTCAAAAAGCATGTCATCCTTTGGTTCTTCTTTAGCTCTTGATCCAGTGCCATCCCTTTCTCTCAACTCTTGTGATTGCTGCTGCTGCTGCTGCTGTTGGTTTAGAAAAGAGCTTGTCGGGTAATCAAACCCCGAATAGCCGCCGTACGGACCCGCATTTTGCATCATATCAAGCCCGAATTGAGCTTGACTTGTACTCGCCGATGGATCTGGTCTTGCACCAAAAATGGAGTTGGCGACAAATGGGTTAGGATAGTTTACCATCACCGCTGGTCTAATTGCCATGCCTACATCATTGCTGTTAACATTAAAACTTGTGTTCATCTCAGCTGATGGTCGGTAGAGTGCATGCGCTGTGCTTCCACGTGCTGCAGGTACATCATGGTTGTGTTTTCCCTCATAAGTCGTGATCACGGCCCTCAGATCCTGTGATGCTCTCTCGACATGCTTTCTCACTGGACAACCGGCTGTCGTGCACTTGTAGTAACTCCTGCACGTAATTAATATAGGAGTATTTATTCAATAACCGATGGTTGTAACATGGAAGTAATAAATATGAGTTCGAACTTGGTTGTGTGGAATACTGGAATCAAATCTCTATGCCCAATAGTTATTTTCCTAGAGCATTTACTTTTCAATATATTTTTAAAAGAGCGAGTTGTTTTCATGATTATTAATTTATTATGATGAAAGATAGCTTATAAAATCAAACCTTGGATTAGGATTTCCCTTGACCACTTTCTGTCCATATTTCCTCCATCGATACCCGTCATCCAGTATATCAATGTCGCTCATAGTCTGAACTACCACTCTCGGTTCTCTAACTGTTCTATTCCCTGTAATCGTTATCCCGCCACCTTCGCCTTCTCTCCTCCTGACAATATTAATGAAAATGTCATAGGTTTTTTCCATTTAATTAAACAATGATACATTCATGATTAGGAACTTTTTAAAACCATAATTAAATTCTAATAAACACAAACTACCTACCACTTCTTAGAATCAGGTTCATCTTCATCGAAATCATCCTCGGCATTCCTTTGGGAGCTGAGCTCCATTTCATCGTCTCCTAAAGATGCTGACGAGTTCTCTGGTGTCGCAGTTTGGGTTCCAGATGGCCCGCCAAAAGAATGCTCTGATGCTTCCCCTGCAGCTGATGCTTGCTGAATCATTTGCATGGAACTTGAGTTACGCCTAGTCGACTGCGGTTTAGGGTGGTTGTGCGCACCTTTGTACACTATTTCAGTTATCTGCCCATCCAAAGACCTCTCTACTTTTTTCTTAGTCGGACAGCCCGGGAAGGTGCACTTGTAGTAACTACGGGGATTCTCGCTTCCTTTTACTTGCTTTTGCCCGTACTTTCTCCAGTTGTAGCCATCATCAGATCTCCTACTCAAAGTTTGTGTGGTTTGGATTGGATGGTTGTAGTTGCTAGTGTTAGTTTGTGTTGGAGGAACTTCGAGTGAACTTGTTTGAATGGGACCTTCTGTGTTCGTAGCGTTTGACTCTTGATAATTCCATGGGGCATTAACCTGTTTGAATATAGTAATCATAGATTATTATCACGTGCAGTCTTGACTTGGTAGCACTAAATGTTGGGAATAGTTAATTTGCCAAAATTTTACCGATGGTGGTATGGAAGAAGAAGCCTGCAACAAAGATGATTGCATAATTTCATTTGTTGGTTGAGTATGAAATGAGAAATCCTGGTAAGTTCTATGTTCATCTTTGACTTGTTCTTCTTCCCTCCAATTGAAAGCCTGAGATGGCATGGTTCCAGTTGTAGGAGATGGAAATGCCTGAGGTAAAAAATAAAAAAAGATTCATCTTAATACATAGCAACATCATACAATTTGGATAAACAAAAGATAGAGGATGCAATATCTACTTACACCAGAAAGCATGATCGGAGAGTCTAAGAGATCAACTTGGTGGGGCCCAGGTGTCATGGCAAAGAACGAAGAAGGAGAAATAGGAGGCGGCGAAATCGGAATTGAAGGAGGAGGTAAAGACCTAAACTTTGATGCATAATCCCCTCTACTACTACCGGCAAGGAGATCAGAGAACGAAGGATTCGAGAGAGAAAAAGACGATGGCCGCGAATTGGCCGAGGTATCGAGGCTTCCTGAAGGAGAAGTCATTGAAACAGAAACAGAAGCTACAGAGATAAGCCGGTTTGGAGTTTTGAAAGCTGGGTGTCAGGTTAGTTTCTGGTTTCTGTCGTTTTATTGATGTATTGAAAAGAGGAAGTCCGAGAAATCGGAGGAGGTATGATGTTGGCCAAGACGACTTCCATGGAGGGTTATATAAGAGGTTTGAAATTTTGACCATTGACTAGTCAAAGCTCGTGCTCTGACTGGCGGCTCTCTTTCTTGTCTGAAGATAGATTTTCCTTATCCACTTATTTGATAACACGTATAACTTACGACTCCAATAAGAATAGGAAGAATATATGGTGCTGTTTGGATTCCTTACTATAAATTTATTATAAACAATCCAAACTCTTATAAACAATCCAAACTCTTCACAAAGTTACACACTTCCTAATAAATTTATTTCTAAAAATTACAACTTATCTAAATTCTCCAAATTCTCCAAATTTCTAAGGGATCCAAATGGCCCCGTTGATTGGGGAATGGGAAATTGATTTGGTTCGTTGCATGAGAAGTTCGTAAAAAATCGTAAACCAATTCATGTGATCGTTATGTTGAGGCTTTAAGCTTAGTCATGGCTATTTCTTTGACTTGTTCTAAATGATTAGATTAGTAGTAAGATATTGTAATTTGTTTTATTAGTTTATGTAACACTAGATCTGCTGTTTGTTTTGTTCCCTCCAGATGCAGCTACTGTACTACGTAACACAGTTCAAATAAAGGAATGCCCAACAGTACTTAACTGTACAAAAATTTTGCCTAAAAATTATCAGTGTCCACACAGTACAATTCTCAAAATCTTGTTTTTTTTAATTGGAAACTATTTTTTTTTGTTTTAAATTTTTTTTAGGAGACACAATATGTTACTTGGTAATCATTTTTAAGAAAGGGGAAATTAATTTTAAGTACCTTCACTTTTTATGTCTGGAACACGTCTTAAAATTTTAATTTTTATGGAAAAAATTTAAGACCCAAATAACAAAATGAAAGTATTGCATATAATCTATTTTTTTTTGTTAAATAAAAATTGGGGTCTAGCCCCTATCTTTAATTAATAAATATAAATAAAATTTTATAGCCAGCGGCTAAAATTACAGAAGAAAAACAATAAAATAAAAAAATTAAAAATACTAATAGAAAGAGAAGAAGACTCTGAATCAATTTTGCGCAACGTCAGCCACTCACAAAATAATCTATTATTGTTGTGCAAAAATTTCTGTGGTGCTTTACTCCCATCTTGAAAGGCGTTTAAGATAAAAAAAAAACAATTTAGCACTAAACATTGTCGACGTCGCCATCATGACATATACAAACCATAGAAATTTTGATTCTATTAATACGTAATAAAATTACACCGAATTTTATATTCACATGTAGAAAGAATAAGATCGATCATATATATATATTCAATTTATTTATTTCAGTCTTTAATATTCGTTACTAAAAATTTAAAAAATAGAGACTTTTGAGTGCATAAAAAGTTGAGACATGACACTACTTTGAAAGAAAAGCAAGTTTGGTTTTCTCAACATTACTATGAAAATTGAAGCTATATGTAATGTGATATTGGATATTTCAAAAAATTTATTTCAATATGTAGAAAATTTAGATTTATTTTTAGCAATCTAGACTTTAGAAGATTTAATTGAAATATTTATCCGGACAAATTCTTGGGTATTATTGAGACTCCGGACAAGAAAATTGGAAATTTAAGCAAGTTAAAGAAGTTTTGTTATTTCTTGGTATTTATGACGATTTCTAGTGAATTAGTGATCACTATATAAAAGTTTTCGGTTGGTAACCTCATGGCCCTTACGTCCTCCCGGCTTTGAAAATGTCAAAACTATGCCTTTTACGAAGTGCATTTTTATAAAAAGAATTCTACAGAACGGGGAGTCAAGTAATCCGTCCGTTGATGTAGAAGTAAGTAACGGATTCAATTCTTGCTAGACGTGAAAGAAGAATAAATTTAATTTTGCAGAATAGACTATATGCCTCTATAAATAAATAGTTGTGCTTCCAAAATAAATAAAATAATTCTATAAATATGCTAATAATATTTGTGAAATTATAGCCTTCAAAAATATTTGTGAAATTATGCCTCACATGAATCCTCCACAGTACGCTTTTTATCATTTTAGATGTCGTATTTATATTTGTAAATCTACCATTTATTGTTTTAATTATTTATTATTTTAAATTAAGGTCATTTATTTAGAGAGAAATAGATCATCCATACAGAGACTCTTTTTTGGACAAGCGGAAATTAAACTCATTACTTTAATCAACAAAGTCACTAACTTAGAACTCTCACATTCCGATCGATGTTTAGACAAAATCAGTTCATAATAAATCATTCAATTTAATCTGAAATATCAGTATTCTTAAAGTGAATCACTGATCTATTTAAATTGAACTATAATTTGTAGGCGCATATTGTTTGTAATGTTTGTTTAGTCGGAACCAGCTCATGACCGTTCCTCCCTTAAACAGTGAATTCTAAATCATTATTTATGCAAACTGAACCACACTAATGGTCCATGATGCCATTAATTAATATATCCATCCCTCTTAGTTATATATATATATCAAGAATTCAATGCATTCAATTAATTTATCGTACCTTTCTCGAAACAGTAACTCCAATTTTAAGGAAAAATTCACAAGTAATATACAAATTAAAGAAAAAAAATGAACAAAAGCTTAAAATTGGAGTGTTTTCTTACGAGAACTTTAGGGGGAAAAATATGAAAGTTGCAACTTGCAACAGTTGTGACATATTTTTGAAGTTTAATTATATTGGAGAAAAGTGAGAAGAGCCCGTTTCCTTAGTTGAAACGAACAAGTACAGTAGTTAACAATATCAAAACATGAGAGCCTATCAAGGGGACTCAGATCGGTCAGTAATGAAATTTTTAATACGACAAATTGCGAACAAAGATAGCAAAAGTACACATCAGATACTAAGCAGGGCATTCGTGTGAACATGTACTAGAAAAAATTTGGCGTCAGCAGTTAGATCAACTTTTGACCCCAGGACAACAAACTATATATTTCTGGCAGCTAGCTCGGCATAGGAAATGAGGAAACGGGTGAACACCGACAAGTGGCATTTAAAATGCTAACGATTGATATTAATTTGTGCTGGGGCCTAATCGGCTGCTTATCTTTTGAGAGACAGGAACCAATCGAAGAACGCATCAATATACAACTTCTTCTGTTATTTTGGTTGATCAAAACCAATCGTTGATCAAACCCTTGGTTCTAACCATCACTAATTCTCATATATTTAAATAACTTTTCTCAGATGGATATACTTTTATCTTTATTTTAATTATAAATGGGTTGTTGAAAAGCTAAGATTCTAACCAGACTAATTCAAGTATTCAACAATCAATTAACAATATCTAATTAGAAATCTTCGATTCTAGCAACAATTTAAGAATGTAATTTGGATTACAGTCAACTAATTTAGCTTATTTTAAGAACCTAGACACATCAACACAAATTAAGAATGTTACCAAATCCATAGCAATCTGGCTGGTCACCTCACCTGTTGGTGATATCCCATCGTAATTAGACCCATTCTTGACCTACCTAGTTTACAAATAGGAAAAATAATATTATATCATGATTCACTTCTCTCTGTCAATTGAAGTCATCTTTTAATTTCTTTGTTAAGCCATTAGATAGTGAAATCACGAACGGCTCTGAGTTTGCACTCTTCTCTTGACTTCATAATTTGTGCAGAACAGAATGATAATTATTCCTCACTCCAAGACGTAGCACTTTTGCCGATCTTTTGAAGCGCTTTTACGACCTCTTCTGTTGTGATGTTGCCAGTAACTGTGATCTTGTTTGTTTCGGAATCAAGTTGGTAGCTTTCCATTTCTGCACATGTTAAAACAAGATTTTTTTTTAAGGAACAAACTTTTTTCATGATAATTATGAAAACAGATTTAAAATTAATTTATAATTCCATTTATAAAGAAGAAATAATTTAGGTGAATCACAGAGCTACGTTATGCAAGTCTGTACCATCAATTTTTTTTATAGCTTTCTTGATTGATTTGATACACTTGTCGCAATGCATTCCGACCTTTAGCTCCACCACCTGTTGGCATAATGCAAAACGAGCCACATTTTATGAAAAATAAATGGAGAAATAAGTTGCCTTTTTGAAGTAATTTGGTTCCTTTGCAACATAATTCAGAAGAAAAAGAAAAGATAAGCAAGCAAACAAGCTTTGTTATTCTCAGTTTGCTTTTTATTTTATTTCTGGACAATAAGAACAATTAAAGAGTACTTACAGCCATTGAGGTCAGTGTGAACTGTGAAGTTTCAAGTCTGAACTTTCCTGGTCGGAGGAGAGATGGTAGTGCGATGCATTTTATAGTGAAGTAGTGCAGTATAGATTCTTTTCTTGTACGTCATATATAAAAAAGGCTGAGGTTTTCCACTTCTCTACTTCATCTTTTCATATGTAGGCAATTAGTCGGGCATTTCACACAGGAAAGGAGCTTTGGGGTCACTTATAGGAGGAAGAATCTCCCTTTAATTTAGCACCTATCATTCTTCTCAATGCCTATGAACCTATTTTTTATTTAACAGGCATTCTTTTGTAACCTTTTAATTAGTGGGTCTATCTTTCAGTTGTCAATTATTAAATTTTTAGAGAACTGTGAATGAGCTGGAGGCATTGCTGAAACGGAACTGCATCTCAGGATGGCCATCTACTGGATGTTTTTTATCTCAGCCATCTGATTTAATCTCAACGACTATAGATGCCCCGTGCATAATACCAGAATTGATAGGCCCGAAAAATCTAACCGTTAAGATTAAATCGGACGGCTCGGATCAAAAAACATCTACTGGATGGTTGTATTCAACCATCCAGAGGATACTCTCCCTTGCTGAAACTTCTTTTGCTGCCGTTGCTGTCTCTATCTTGGATCATCTAAGAAATTAGAAGGAATTGTCTACTTTGAAACATGTGGTACAGAGTACTAGCGACTAAGAGTTCTGTTTTGATCTCTATAAACTAGATTAATTGAAGCTGCCGAATGTAATCTACTACCTGCAGCTTAGCCTAATCCAAACTATGAACTAAATTAGGGAATAAAAGATGTTCACTTAATAAAGCTAGAAGTCTGAAAAAAAAGTTGAGTAATACTAGAATCAAACGTATAAGACGTTAAACACGATCTAAATATATATGCCGATCCAAACTACTCAATATGATCTATATATTAAAATAACATTGAAAATCAAATTTTATACTTTTCCAAATTTTCTAACTATTTTTTTTATTTTCAAAATTGGAGGGCCCATAACTTTTTAGTTTGAGCATATTAAAAAATTCCAAAAACAATAGTAAAAAAAATTGAGAAAATATAAAATTTGGTCTCCATGGAGATTTTATAACGTAGAACAATTTGAGCAGTTTGTGTTAGAGTTATGTCCTAGAAGTCAATAATTTAATGACTTAATTATTAGTTTATGTTTTGGATGAGATTTTATCATCTGTTCCTAGGTTTATTATTGACAGATCATTCAGGTTGAGGATCTGAATTGTAGATCTCTGTTGATCATTCTTTAGAATGACAATAATAAATCTAAACGGTCCATAATCTTGATAATTAACAAGGAACATTAATTATCATAAAAGATTAGTATGCAAGTTAAGTGATGATTAAGTTCTACTAATCATAGGTAAAGAGTTACCAACTTAGTTGCATATGTGTATGTTATGGAACATAGCACAGGACTTGACCCATCGAAATAAACATATGGATTGTGTTATGTGTCATTGTTTATTTCGTTGTGATTTTGGTTCTAAGTTTGAGATGTTTATCTTTTCCACATGAGGATAGGTTCAATAAATACTGTCTACCGCTGATTCCCGATAAGGGCTGCTATACGGACTTTATTTATGTTCTCTTGAATTGTGCGGGGAAAAGTTAATCATCAAGAAAACCGTATGTCCCTCATTAATTCACTTAGTGAGTGACGATATCTGTTTGGGCCCCTTGATGGAGATAGATTGTTTGCATGCAACTTTATACAATTATCTCTAGATCAAGAAACGTATAATCTGCAAGAATGACACATTCCTATCTTGGATTATACGATGATATCGTGCGACATAAGAATCAAAATAGAGAAACATATTTATTCTCTTATGCAGGATTGAAATATTGTAGCAGTACACTATTTATGCGAATTGGGAGTCATAACGTGTTGCTAGATACCGCTTATGATTATTGGAATTAAATAACGATTTAATTCTATGGCCAACATAGCATAAATCCTCAAAGGGTCACACAAATAGGTTTTGACCATACGTGCATTAATTATTTATTCGCAACAGTTAGTTTTGTGAAAATATGATAGTTTGATTAATTAATTATATATGGTTGTGAACCGTTATAATTAATTAAATCAAAAGGATCATATAGAAATAAATTAATGCATTCCCTAATCCTAAAATAGTTATCAATGAATTGATAATTATTTTATGCAAGACACTTTAATTTAATTATGGAATTAAATTAAAATACTAGGCTATTTAATTAGTAGCCTAACCAAGCCCGAATAGAAATGGAATTAAAGGGATATTAAATATATGATTTAATATAGTAAATGAGGCCTAATTGATTGAATTAGATAGCCCATTTAGCCCATAATAGTGGGCCGGCCTATTAGGATGGCATACTTGTAATTATGGAAGAGAACAATTAGGTTTTGGCTTCTCTATATAAGGACCACTTACTTGGAGAACAAACCTAAGCATTCTTTTCTCTCTCCTCCTCCTTCTCTAGGCCGCCACTCTCCAAGAGGAGAAAATTTCAGAATTTTCTCCCTTGGTTCTATCCTTTGTTCCATCTATAGGGCTCATGTGTTGAGCATAGATACACTAATTAATTGCATGATTGATTGGTGAAAGAAGGGATTAGGCTTAACCTCCTATCTACTAGCATAGATCGAGGTTTTGGTTAATACCTTGGTGGACTCGAGGCGGCGCCGGTGACTAGACGTGGTGGAGACGGTGGAGAAGGCACGCCATCGATTCCCATGCCTTGGTCGAGCCCCGCGAATACGATTTCGCGGGAGGTATCGATTTCCCCTTTTTCTCGTGTGTTTGAATAGCTTGTGTACTAGATCTTGTGTGTGCTATGTTTGCTTGGTTAATTAATTGGTAATTAGCATAAAAATGAAAATTAGCACACTTTCTAACAGTGGTATCAGAGCACATGGTCGTACTTAAGCTATTTTAACACTTAATTAAGAGAAATTGGCTAATTAATGGATTAGTAGAGATGATGCGTTTGTTTGCTGTCTGGAAATGGTATTTTCTGTGTTATTTCGCGTTTTTGGATGTGATAAGTTCTCTGGAAGATCTTTCCATCTACATGAAAGTTGTAGATCTGTGGATTGTGATTCTTTTGTCGTTGGATTCACATTTTTCTGAATTAGTATGGATTTACTGTGAATAAAACGGCGACAGTGCGCAGAACCAGTTTTTGCTTGCACTGTCCTGTTTGAATGGCTTGAAAGATTTATATTTTGAATATAAGTACCAGTGTTCTATGGCTAGAAATAAAGAGGACTTGAAGCTCTTTCTGAGCATGTAAAATTTGTTGCATGACTCGGATTAATTTGTGGGTTTTCAAGTATGAAAAGGAAGATCTTGTCAGATCCAGTTTGTTGAGCAAATCGATTGTTCTAATAAACTGTACCAACTGAGAACTCCTTTAAAAATTATGTTTAAATGGAGTTGTTCTATTTTGAGTTAGGATTCCAGAAAAATTAATTTCATAATTTTTCGTGGATTTTTGGACCTTCAACTAGGTTAAAACCTTTCGATTGACAGTCTGTCCCAGTACAGAATTTGTTGATTGTTTAGGCTGTAACTTAATATTATTGAACTAAACTTGGTTGTTTTCTTTTCATGAATGGATAGCCTGTAGTCTAAACAAGTTTTTCTATGTATATTGTATATATAAAAACTGGATAGAAGGTGGTCTAACAGACCAAATGGTTGAGAGGATAAGCTGAAAATCTCATAACGGTGTTTCGTGCACTTGTAAGAGATTTGTCATTTTTGATTCTCCCAGATGGCTTAAGATCTCTTCTTGAAATTTTTACTGGTAATCACAATTATGATAAGGAGCTTAAGTAATTTATTTGAGAATTTTTGGAGACCGAAAACTGTTGTTTTTGTTGGATTCCATTAGTTACGTTTTTTGATAAATTACTGTTTTTCTAAGTATTCAAACTAGTTGAAATTAATTAGAAAACTCCTTGTTTGATCTCCTTTCTGTTATGGGATGTTGAAAGAACTTTCTAAATGAATTTAAACAAGTTTGGTTGTTTAAAATTGAGGATTTGTACACGGAATTTACTTATAGCAAACGATACGCAAAGATGCTTGAAAATCGTTAATTGGAAACAAAGTTCTTGTATGTGCTAACTTTGTTTTGTAGGTGGATAGTGGGTTTAGTATGGCTCAAGACTCAATGCCTTGTGGTTGTAAATGAATGCATGTGTGAATGTTTGTAATGCGGCCTTTGGTGCCATTAATTAATTTTTTATTAATTTTTGATGTAACTTGTGAGGCTTGCATGCCCCTAAGGATAGGAAGGGAATAGGATGTTTTCACATGTATTTTGCACCTTTATTTTATATAGGATTTAGATCCTTATAAAATTTAGTGGGAGGGACAAGGATTAGATTAGTTTTGCTCCATGGACGATGTGGCGAAACTAATGCAAGCGGGAGCCATACAAACCCACAACTATGAGATGCTTATATGTGATTGCTTGTGATTGCTATGAATTGTCATAGGCTAGGTATGGGTGTATGCTTACATGACCACCAAACAAGTGTCACTTAATTGATTGTCCCAAACAAAACATGATTAAGTTAAATCGCCCTCCTTCTCTCTATCCCCTTCTAACGTGTATGATCGTTCATTGATGCATTCTCGCCGACGCGGGACATCGTGTTCCATCATCCGTGTCGGGGTGTAAATCGGATTTACTAGGAGCAAATAGAGAAAGGTTACTTAACGATGTTTTCTAATCGGATTGGACATCGGGGCAAAGTTTGTGGATGTACATGTGATATTTCACAAACCAAGAATCATATGGAATGATTGGTTGGAGAACCTACCTTATCTAGTTGTTTTGGTGTCACGCCGACGCTAGCACCATCTCAACGAAAATAGGGATCTTGGAAACCCTACTATATTAGGGACATTAAATAAATATAGTGGGAGTTTTATTTGTTATAAATAAAACAATTGCATAAACTAAATGACCGTAAATTGATCTTGTTATAGATGTTTAAATTGTTATTTTTTGTTGCGATCAATCTTTGAAAATTAACAAACTCGTTTCTAAAAGTATTTACTTAAAGAAGTAATACCGATTCCTAAGACACGATCTTAGTGAAGAGAAATTTGAGTATGTCAATTCCCAAAACTTTCCTCAAACTACCCGAACGTAGCAACGCGATGATTGATTGACTTTTGGCGAAAAGTTATTCAATAAAGCGTATGCTTAATATCCTCATTTGAAATTTCTAGACCTTTGAATTAGCGAATTCATATGGACTAAAATTAACTCGTACGTTCTCATCCGCTTACTCAAGAAAGTGTTCTTGGAGAAAGTAGATATTAACTCCATCATTTATGATTGAGTATAAAGAATATGAGTTGACCAAGAGATTATTCTTTTAAAAAGAAGTTATATGAATGTTTCATTGGCTCACAAATCGAAAGATTGAAGTAGCTAATTGATGACTAGAGATATTAATCTCCGATATCAAGGATTGTTGATATTGTCATACGATCTCTTTCTAATATTAAAGGATATGGCGTTACCTTTTACGCACACTTGTTGGTGAAAAAGGTAATTGGTTAAGTATTCAAGAAATACTTCACCAATGTATGAGTTGAAATTTCGAGACTCTCATTGATGACCATGTGTCACATGAGATGTTTCATTTGCCGTTTATGGGAGGCATTTGAAAGGTTGTCCGAAGTACCATGATTGTGACGATTAGAAATATTCTAATCCTAAAGTGTATTTGTCGTTCAAACTATCTCACTATCTCTAATTTACACTAGTAACTTGATACTAGTTCATATGCTCGCATTTAACGAAATGTGTTGGCAATGAAGAATAAGAGAATGTTCGAGAGATATAAAGTAAACTCCGTATAGGAGATGACTTATTCATTTAAGTCATTACCATTGAATACGTAGAGTTATCTTTATTAAGAGTTTGTTTAGGAATTGAAGGTTGCATACCTTAATTCTAAAACCTCTCATAGCGTCTCCATTTCATATTTAATGATGGATAACTATGTTTAATAAAAGACAAGTTCTTTTATTATGAATTTGTTTATATGATTTCATGCATCTTGATGGAATTTGCTTGAAATAGATAAACAAGTTATGAATGACAAATAGGATGCGTAAGACTTGACATAAAGTATTTGACTTTCATGTTATATATAACCGCTTAGTCACATATATAAACGAGAATCGCATTATGAGAGTCTACGTAACGTAGAGCTCGAAATTCAATTCGATTTCAAATCGATTGATATGCGAATCATGTTTGTTAAATGACAAAAGCGCCTTTAACCTACAAAGGTTTAAGGACAAGTGACTTGATTAGGACTTATACATATCGATGTATAAAGACCAATAAGTACTTGTGCAATGAAAGGTTGTTGATACTTTACTACTTAACCAACGATCATTGTAGATATTAACATATCTATTTGATAAGGTATAAGTATGAACCTTTTGACTAGTTCAAAGGAGTTCAAGTGTGAAGTTAAAAAGACCGTTCAAGGAAAAAGAAAAGTCTTACAATTAATCGTGGCAAATAAGTAGTTAAGTCACATGATTTGAAGTATTATCTAAAGAGTATGAAAATAGTTTCATAACTCACTCCATGAGGAACATTATGGAATAATGTGTCCAAGAATGGAGGTATCGAACAATATTTTGTATTGTTCGATCGATAATAAATCAAATTGACTTATTCGACTCGTATTAGGGAATTATGTTTGAGGACAATATTGTTTACACTGAATGGTGTTCCATCAAAGTCTATTGAGGAAGGTATCTTACGAGATTTTGATCTCTAAGTATAATACTTCTCGAGATTTGGTGTTGAGAAGCTTGTTTCAAGTATTGTGGACTTGTAAGCTTAAACCAAATAAGACACTATATATTTGTAGGATGCTTTATATTAAAAGGCACTACTTCCACGAATATGATAAGAACAAAGTAGTTGTTGCTAATCATAATGTAGTCTTGATGAATTGAAATTCTCAAGAAGAAGTAGTGGGAGTAAAGTGAGCATTAAAGGAGTTTATGCGTCACTACAAGAAGTACTCTTATGGGAAACTTGTCACTCCATACATGGTGCTTAGTGGGAGTTGAGCGGAACTTCATTCACAAGTTGTTTTGAAAAGAAGTTTAATAGTACGCTCCTTCCAATGAGGACTCAACCATATCACGAGTTGATGATGATTCGAGAAACTCATGGAATATATGAGGAGTCAAGAACTCGTTCAACAATTTATTGTAGAAGTAGTTCATGAACCTCAAGTACCAGTCCTACAAAAGATCAACGAGAGTTGATTGCCTAAGCCATTTGGTGCATTGGCTTCACGACATTCTCAAACTTAGCATATGAGAATCCGTTGATAAACAAGAAAAACGATGGAACGATCCGATTCCACATATATGGTTTGAATTCATATGATCTTTAAATAAAATCCATGTATAACAACAAGGTATAGACCTTGGTTGACGTTCATGAAGGAGCAATCCATCAAGAACGTTTTAGATCTTCAAAAGGAAAGATCGACATGGATAACAAATCGACTATGTACAAAGCGCGGCTTCTCGCTTGTAGCTATGTCTAAGTCGATGACTAGTTGACTACGTACAAAGCACAACCTCTTGCTTGTGGCTATGTAAAAGTCAATAAAGATCATTCTAGCAATAGTTGTATTTCATATATATTGATATATGGAAAAACACATAAAAACGCCTTCTTCGTATGAATGAAGGATGATGTTGTGCATTTGACACAAATCGAGGTTTTATGTATTGCTAAAAACATACGCATGCTTCAAGGATCCATAAATGGATTAAAGCAAGTGTTGTGGAGATTGGAATAAAAGTTTTGACAAGGAAGTCAAGGAGTTGAACTTCGTCAAAAGTATCTTGTATAAACAAGATATTCAGTGGGAGCATAATTGTATTACTTGTATTGTTCAAGATAACAATTCATTAAATTGGGAATAACATTAACATTAAGAAAATGAATATTGTCGAGATCTCTTTGGAGAATGCTTTCTCAAATGAGAACTTGGGCGAAGTCACCTAATCCTAGGAAACAAAATCTATAAAGATAGATTATGATGGATGTCAGGTTTGAGCAAATATGCATATATTGACGAAGTGTTCTAGAAACACGAAAGTTACACTCCAAGAAAGGATGTCTAACTATCCGTCACATGGCATGACTTGAGTGTTTTAACTCGGTCTATTGCAACTCGATTCGAGAAAGTGCATGAAATAGTTCAAGCATTCCTTCATTATGAGTTTCATTGTGTACGCCATATTTATGCATATGCCCCAATGTGTAGTATCCAAAAGATATGACAAACAGTTGTCAAATGGATACAAGAGAGACACATTAGGACGATAATCAAGGATATCATCGAGTACCTTATGAGAAAGAATGATATAATGTTTCATCTCTTAAGATGAAAGAGAGCTAGTGTAAGTTAATTACACTAATGCTAGTTTTTCGAAAGATTGATATAATCACAGTTGAACTACATATTTTGCTAAAAGGTGGTGTTGTAAATTTAGAAGGTGTTCTAAATGGAATATTACAACCATTTCCGTCACCAAAGCAAACTACGTTGCAACTTGTGAAGCAATAAAAGAAGTTTATTTCGGATCGAGTTCTTAGTTGAGTTATTATGGTTCTAAGCATCTCGAACCATAAATTACTCCTAAAGAGCCCAATGTTACATTGGAGATTCAAATATGATCTATAACGATATCACTTGATATCATATGATGGTGATCAAGAATATATATAGGAGTATATATATATATATATAGTCGAACAATTTTTGGATAGGTTCGCGAACACAGCGAACACTCTTGCACGACCTCTACCTTGAGCAGTATACGAGATGCAGTTATGCATCCATACGTGGTGGACGTATGAGTAACTAGCTATAAGCGTATTATTTATTCTGAGGTCCGAGACATGTATATATATAGATATATGACATTGTTCTCAATTCTTCGTTGGCTAGAAGTCACTACTGATTGACTATAGGCCAAGTGGGAGATTGTTAGAGTTATGTCCTAGAAGTCAATAATTTAATGACTTAATTATTAGTTTATGTTTTGGATGAGATTTTATCATCTGTTCCTAGGTTTATTATTGACAGATCATTCAGGTTGAGGATCTGAATTGTAGATCTCTGTTGATCATTCTTTAGAATGACAATAATAAATCTAAACGGTCCATAATCTTGATAATTAACAAGGAACATTAATTATCATAAAAGATTAGTATGCAAGTTAAGTGATGATTAAGTTCTACTAATCATAGGTAAAGAGTTACCAACTTAGTTGCATATGTGTATGTTATGGAACATAGCACAGGACTTGACCCATCGAAATAAACATATGGATTGTGTTATGTGTCATTGTTTATTTCGTTGTGATTTTGGTTCTAAGTTTGAGATGTTTATCTTTTCCACATGAGGATAGGTTCAATAAATACTGTCTACCGCTGATTCCCGATAAGGGCTGCTATACGGACTTTATTTATGTTCTCTTGAATTGTGCGGGGAAAAGTTAATCATCAAGAAAACCGTATGTCCCTCATTAATTCACTTAGTGAGTGACGATATCTGTTTGGGCCCCTTGATGGAGATAGATTGTTTGCATGCAACTTTATACAATTATCTCTAGATCAAGAAACGTATAATCTGCAAGAATGACACATTCCTATCTTGGATTATACGATGATATCGTGCGACATAAGAATCAAAATAGAGAAACATATTTATTCTCTTATGCAGGATTGAAATATTGTAGCAGTACACTATTTATGCGAATTGGGAGTCATAACGTGTTGCTAGATACCGCTTATGATTATTGGAATTAAATAACGATTTAATTCTATGGCCAACATAGCATAAATCCTCAAAGGGTCACACAAATAGGTTTTGACCATACGTGCATTAATTATTTATTCGCAACAGTTAGTTTTGTGAAAATATGATAGTTTGATTAATTAATTATATATGGTTGTGAACCGTTATAATTAATTAAATCAAAAGGATCATATAGAAATAAATTAATGCATTCCCTAATCCTAAAATAGTTATCAATGAATTGATAATTATTTTATGCAAGACACTTTAATTTAATTATGGAATTAAATTAAAATACTAGGCTATTTAATTAGTAGCCTAACCAAGCCCGAATAGAAATGGAATTAAAGGGATATTAAATATATGATTTAATATAGTAAATGAGGCCTAATTGATTGAATTAGATAGCCCATTTAGCCCATAATAGTGGGCCGGCCTATTAGGATGGCATACTTGTAATTATGGAAGAGAACAATTAGGTTTTGGCTTCTCTATATAAGGACCACTTACTTGGAGAACAAACCTAAGCATTCTTTTCTCTCTCCTCCTCCTTCTCTAGGCCGCCACTCTCCAAGAGGAGAAAATTTCAGAATTTTCTCCCTTGGTTCTATCCTTTGTTCCATCTATAGGGCTCATGTGTTGAGCATAGATACACTAATTAATTGCATGATTGATTGGTGAAAGAAGGGATTAGGCTTAACCTCCTATCTACTAGCATAGATCGAGGTTTTGGTTAATACCTTGGTGGACTCGAGGCGGCGCCGGTGACTAGACGTGGTGGAGACGGTGGAGAAGGCACGCCATCGATTCCCATGCCTTGGTCGAGCCCCGCGAATACGATTTCGCGGGAGGTATCGATTTCCCCTTTTTCTCGTGTGTTTGAATAGCTTGTGTACTAGATCTTGTGTGTGCTATGTTTGCTTGGTTAATTAATTGGTAATTAGCATAAAAATGAAAATTAGCACACTTTCTAACAGTTTGGATAGGTCATTCTAATCTTAAAAATTAAAATTTTATCATATTGGACAAAATGTATGTATCTTATATGTTTAACATTAGCCACTCCCTATATTTTTTACCCGGGTGTTAGGGATGAAGCTCTAACACAAATGATGTATTTTTGGGATGACCATCCGCAAAAATTACTTTCATTGAATTTTTTATGTTTATGTTGTTTCAACAATTGCAACTTTTTGTCCTTGTAGATCACTAAAAACGTTACAATTAGGAAAAAGCAAAACATTGAAAAAGAAAAAAAAAGTCAAGGAGAGGACGGTGGCATGTGTTGTTTTCCTTCCATTTCAGCATGGCTTGAAATAGTCTCTCCTACATCGACAAATGCCTCACTACCACCATCAATTGCTATTACCAGCTGAACTGGGGCAATCATGACATCAACAGATTCTGCGATAGCCGTTATGCTTGAATCACTTTCATTAGGTTCTGTGTCTGTCAGCTTCTCATACAAGCATTCATCCTCTCCATACAGATTCCCTGTGCGGATCTCTTGAGCAAGAGCACAAGACCAACAAAACAACCATTGAACATAATCAGTCAAAGACGCAGAGCGACAACAAAATTTGTCACCAGGCAATTTGAGTTTCTTTCTCATCTGAATTCTCCAATATCCCCCATATAGCAATCCGTAAAAACAAAAGAAAATTCCTGCATAGCCAATGACATCTGAAAGCACGAAATTCCTTATGTTAAGTGCTGAGATGTTAAGTACCCAAAATGGAGCTATGCATAATAGAAGAAATGTGAACAAGTGCACATACATGTTTCCAAACCCAAGCCTCTGCATGTTCCATCCAAACATGCAACAAGTGCAAAAGAATGACAGGTACCAAATGGTAGGATCGTTCATGCAGTCGAACAAACCTCCGTCCCAATTCAGGTCAACTGGTACTACCATTGAGTTTGTTTTGTCAGATTGATTAGTGTCTCCAATTGAATCGGATTCAAATTCTCTTCCAAGAGGGCTAAAGACCATATACAAGCCAGCAAAAACTGGTGCTGCTATACCCAAAATAAAGAAAAAGTTCTCCCAAAACTCTGGTCGGGATTTACTGTTATATCCCCAGTAAAGGCCACAAAGCGCATACTGAGAAAAACAGGTGACGTGTAGGAGAACTACAACAACTGCAATATGGGCCCTTTCATGTGGCCTATACATGCCATTTTTGCAGTATGTTTTTCTAAGTTCTGTTACATCTTCAGATTTCCACCGGAAAAGCAGGAATAAATGGTGGAACAGGTTTGGGTGCTTTAATAAGCTCATGAGGGTAAAAAGGGCATTTAAAACTTGGTTGTTTATTTCAATCCAGCGGTTTCTTAAAGATTTTGTGGGGAACGCATTGTTTAGTGCACCTATAAGAAGTAATCCCAGCATCATCAGAGAGGCGCCCACACAAAGAAACCAAATGAGAAATCCAATGTTCATAGGATCTTTTAACCAATTCTTGCATTTGTAGAAAAGGAAGTTCCAGTTGAATTTTCTTACAAAATGGGTTCCAAAATGAGGACAGATGCCAGCAGGAGAGGGAACTGAAATTGAAATTTCTTCTTTTCTAATGACATTATCATGAAAAATGCTTAGGAGATTGACATTACTTCTTCTATCTTCAGGCTCTTTCTGCATTATGCTCTCCTCCATGGATGTAATATTTATGGCGCAATGTTCCAATTCAGGGAGATTTAGAGATGTTTTGTGCCCTTGTTCCTGTTGTACTTCTATTATTTCACTATTCCCATTAATGGACATTTTGTTTTTTGTTTTTTTATGTAATATGCCTGTATTGTACGTTGAGTAGCTGCTGCCCTGCAATTGGAGATAATTGTTGAAAGATTTATTTTTTTTTCTGTGGCACCATTGAAACTCTATACTACAGCAATATAAACAGAAATTTACCAGAAAAAGATTATACTGATAAATGTCCAAGATAATGAAAATATTTATACTTCACTCAAATTGGAGATATGAATTTAAGATCTACGTGACAAACCAGGGCCTTCAAAGATTAATATGGATGTAACCCATCTCTTAAAACAAATGAGAAGAATAAAGGAACAAATGAGAATCAGCTTCACAAACTATAGAAAATCCGACCAGCATGCAAAACATCCAAGCAATTGATCTCTTAAAACAATATCAACAAAAAGTTATGCAACTAAAATGATACTATATATACAACTAATAGGCTCAAAGTTAAAAATGAATTTATCAACAAATCAGCTTCTGATGAAGAATAAAAGCATATAGGAAGATTAATGACAGTTTTTAGAGAATGAAACAAAAAAATGCAAATAATTGCACTAAGAGATACCTTCAAAAGCCTCAGTCGAGTACCACCCTCTGTTTTTTTGTGAAGTAGAGAACAGAAGAATTTTTTGAAAGGGAGATATACAATCAGATCCGATCCATTAATTTCACCAATTTTTTAATAGTCTTAAAATACATCAAAAACCAAGTTCTGCGAAAGAGAGAGAGAGTAGGTGAAAGGGTCACCCATTCAGCTAACGGTCAAACGTCCGAAGTCCACTATTTGACATCATTAACCTCCAGAAAACTTTTTTATCTTTCTTTTTTGTTATCTCCCACAAAAACTATGCACCTTAGTCAAAATCCTCAGATTGGGACTTGGCGGAGCTGCCAGCCTGCCACCAACATACTGAGTAGGAAGCAAGCACCTTTGTTTTGTTGAAGTCCCTTTTTAAACGGGTTATTCCATGACTACAAACAACATGTTAATATTGATACTGCCACAGAAAATCGCCGTCCTTCTATAAAGGCTATTTTGATTTTTTAACTTTTCTAATTATTTTTATCAAATAGGAAGCACTGTATGCAGGAGGACCGAGTTTCCTAGCTATTAAGCTAATTTCATTTGGTTTTTAGTTCGGTTGAAAAATGTGACATTTTGCAATTCATTCATTTAAATAATTTGGTATCTGAAAACCAAATAATGCGAAATATAATTACACTAGACCTTTTAAGTAACTAGATTGCCTTGGTGTCGCGGCTTCGCCGCGACGACCCTTTGGATGAAGTTTTCTGAAAATATTCGTCAACGCTTCCTGTCCTTCTGACCTGACAATGTGCTACCTAGCTCTTTCTGCATCCGTTGAAGATGTTTCACGTTTGAGCGTGCATTGCAGAGTATAGTGTAGTAACACCTGTCAGCTGTTACGGCACTTGTCATGTGGGAGTTTAGATGAAATATCGGGCTGTGTGTTCTATCAGTCCCAAAAGGCCAGAACTCCTGGTGTAGTTACATTTATGACAAAGGAAGTTAACTAACAACTGGTACAAAATTATGTAAAAGTTAGAACTTATTAATAACACATTCATTTTCTACTAACAACTCATAGTTTGATATATAAATATGGTACTGACGGCTAAATTTAGGCAGGTTTATATCTAGAATACAGTCTTGCGCTAAACATCACACATAAGACCAATAATTAGTACTACCAAACGTGTGGAACATCCTACAAACACCTAACAATTAGATAAATCATGGCATAGAAAAGTAAACTAATTTGCGAACTTATTTCCACGAACAGTACAATTGAATGACATATATGTTTATAAATTTTCACAAACAGTACAATAGGCTTACAAATTTTACCTCAAATAATATTCTGACAATATCTATTGAAGAAAATAACAGTATTCAAAAGTTGCTCCCTTATAGTTCATGTTACTTCCCTTTATCCTCTCTAAACCCTCCCTTATGCAAAATGTAAAAATTAGAAATTATGAGCAAGCGAAGAAAAATTCAGGGAGAGCAAAAAAAACAACAAAACTTACAAAATAAAATCACCAATCGACCTAACCTCAAATTCAGTCTGAAGTTCCTCAAATAAATCACCAATCCCAATCGAACGTCTCATTATGTGGATTTCTGAAAATTTAACAACAAAGTCATAACCAAATAAGTAGTACAAATCTGTTACGAATGTAATAAACAAAAGATTTTCAACAAAGTTGCACCTATCAAAGTTTTACAACTGACCTTTTAGATTTCAGCAACTTAGAGAAAACAAAAAAAAAGGAAAATTTCAAATAGAATAGAAAAATTAACTTGGCACACGAAACCTCCATGCTTTTTTATGTTTGGTATTAAATATATATTCAAATATAATGTGTTTAAATTTCCAAAGGTACAACATAAATTGTAATTTAAAAGGTTGAATTTATCTTACATGTTACGTCCAGCAGCAATTAATCAAGGGGCAATTTAGATCAACTTCAGCCATTGATGACGTGGCCAATCTGAAGTCTTTTGTCTTAATAGAATCAAATATCAACATGTCAAATAATCCACATGGATACCTAAATGCTCTGAAAAATAGACTTTACTATATTACCACCATGAACTTAGATGTAAAGCTGCCTTCATAATTCTCTTATGAAGGTACTCCTCGCATTACTACCCGTACTGCCTTCATAAATCATTAAGGAATTTATCTAAAAAAAAAGAAAGAAGGAAAGAACAAATTCATATTAAATTAAAAAAATCTCACAACAATTATAGCCAACTAACTAAAACATGTGTATTTTGGTAGCTTTCTGGTCCATTCGTGAAATAGCAAAAAATTGACTGCCAGATTTGTGTTTATCACCCATTATGACACCTTACAGAAAAAAAATATATACAAATATTCTTCATTTTTCACATAACATTTTACAGTACTTATGCTTATCTTCTTCCTTTTTTTTCCTCTCTTTACGAGGTCAATTGACTTGTTTACACATGTGACACCTGATTATAAAAATAACATTTACAAAGATAAATATCGAAAGTTGGGGTCGAATAGGGTAGATTTTCCAATATACAACAAATTGTTGATCATCTACGACACTATTATAACATGGTGTTATTTGAAAATATGAGAAAAATACTGCATTCCATCTTCTGATATAGCAGGGTTGTCAGTGTAAAAAATGAAAGATAAGCAAGAATAAAATTGAGTGCACTATACCAACTCCAGGAACGTGCACTTGAAGAATGAATACATTTGTCAAGATACTTTGCTGTGACTCAGTAGGTTTTGGCCAAGAGAAAGTGTTTCTGACACACCAATAATGCTTATCGCCATTGCCAAATTGTTAATTATCTTAGCAACCTGGGAAACAAAAAAATCATGAATTTTAAAAAAGTTTCAAATATTTGGGTCTTGACGTTGTCAAAGTATTACTGTTATTCTATTTGACAGCAGATATATTTGTTTAACATTATTTTCCGTTTTATTGGAAGGGGACTCTCCTAAATATCAGAAGGAAGTCAAGGAACAATGAGCTTGTTGTTATTTTTTTTTTTTTGTGGCAGTAGCGTGATTTTTTTTACAATTACTGAGCTCGAGCTAGAATTTGGTATACAGAAATAGATTGACCCTAAAATAAGAAATTTTTTATATTCTTCCAGACGTATCACAGTTTATAGCAACAAATTGCATACTGGTAATCATTTAGGTTAGTCGTCATGAAATTAAAAGTTTCGATCAATTGATAAATCCACAAAGGGAAAATTGAAGTGTAGCAAGTGTACCTTGTGACTGCACATTGAAAAAATAAATGTATCATTCTCTCTTCTTGCTGCCCACAAATTTGGCAAATTGAACTAATGTTAGGAAAACCAACATGCGACTAATTTTTTTGAGTCATTATTTCTCTTTTCCTTTCTTCGAGTTCATGTCAGTTTTATATAAGACTGAAGAGCAAGAATGTAAAGATCAACCAACTTAAACAATTAAATATATGAAAGCGTGTATTTGTAAGATTTGCCCTTCAGATGTATTTTGCACACCAGAATAAAGCTGCGCACTGTAAGAATATTTTGTCTCCTAAAGAGACCTGACATATACTTTTATTTTCATTATGCAGGGCATAAGAAGACAAAATCTATGAGATGGAGAACTTTAAGTTCAATTTACCTTCGATTAAAAAATTAAGCAAGGTGTGTATACAAAACATTAGGCATGCCCAGGGGCGGATCCACCACCGGAGCGGGTGGGGCTAGAGCCCCACCTACCGCCGTCGAGCCCTTGGAGCCCCTCCTTAGCCCCAGCTAATTTTTTCAGCCATTAAAGCACTCAAAGGTGGGGCTGAGGAAGAAGAACAGAAGATATTCGTGTTTAAGAACAGAAGATTTTCGCACTCAAAGCCATTTAATTTTATGGGCTTTTTGTTCTAGACCTACAGTAACATTAAATAGCTTATTTGGGCTTTTTAAACTCAATTTAACATTAAAATTTTTTCTGATATTAAATAGCCCATAAGGCCATAAGGCCTTAATGCGAATAACTCCTCTAACCTCTCTGTTGCTTCGTGAGCTCTGTCCGTGTCCCGTGTCCGTCCTCTCTCGTGCAAGCCGTCAGGCGTGCGGCGATTCAGCTTCAGCGATAGCGAACAAGTCCCTCCCGGCGACTCAGCCTCTCGTGCACACGTCACTGACGGAAAGGGATAGAGAGACAATCTTCCGGAGTGCCGATTAATCTGCTGGTTGATCTTTGTAAGCATTCGCCTTTCTTTTTGTGTAATAGGTCAATTGAGAATCCTGATAGATTATAAAAAAAATATTAATCTTGTAATATAGATAAACGTGCAGCAACAAACCGTTAACCGTAGTGAACTAGTGATTGACTGATTGTTAACCAAATAACCATAGTTATGGAATTCAAAAGTTTGCACAAAAGCATCAGATTATAGACTTATAGTTTATTTGTATATATCTTTGCCTAAATTGATTTTAGATTCTGAAACATATGTATGCTCTGTTATAATATTTTAATTAGATCAAACATGTTCTCAAAATGTGTTGGCCTCATATTTGTACAATTGTACCCAAAATTAAACTCATTATAATATTGATCTTTGTAAAACCACAACGGTTCTTTTACTGGTAGGTGTTTTTCAGTTTCAACTCTAATACCTTTATAGTATAAATATAATGTAATTTTTTCATCTCTTTCATTAAAGATCTATTTGCACATTGTTATTAATCAGGAAATCAAAATGTCAAAAAGAACATTGCTCACATATTTTTTTCAAGTTCAAGCAATACTAGTGGAACTCCAACACCCGGGACTGATGGAGGCATAAATCAACCAAAGAGAACTAGATTAGAGTTTCGACAATCAGATATTATTGGTGATCCAGGAAACCGTAAACCAATTGAAGATTATCCATATGAAATTAGAGATGAAGTGAAGAAGGCATATGCTTTGAGTGGTCCAACTCAACCTGTTAATCATACATTTCCACGCAAGTGGCAAGGTGGTGAATGTAGATCATTTCAGCAGACTTGGTTTCACGAATTGGATTGGCTAGAGTATAGTGTTTCAAAGGACGCAACCTATTGCTTATATTGTTTCCTTTTCTTTGAATCGGGAAAGAGTGAGAAGTTTGGCAGTTCTGTCTTTGCAAAACAAGGTTATGTTAATTGGAAAAAAGCTAAGGAAGCTTTTGTTCGTCATAGTAGTTGCAAGACTCATGCAAATGCTAGGCTAAGCTGTGATGACTTTATGAACCAAAGAACAAGTGTGGCTACAAAGGTTAATAAATATAGCAAAGAGGAAGAAAAACGATATGAGATACGCTTGACATCTTCTTTGGATGTTGCAAGATTTTTGATAATGCAAGGTGATGCTTTCCGTGGACATGATGAGTCTTCTACTTCTCTCAACAAGGGCACTTTTAGAGAGTTTGTTGACTGGTACAAAGACAAGGTTGAGGTAGTGAAAGATGCATATGATAACGGTTCTAAAAATTGTCAGATGTTGTCACATCATATACAGAAGGACCTTACAAAAGCATGTGCAGAGGAAATGATGGAAGTTGTTATGGATGAGATTCGTGGTAGGAAATTTTCTGTGCTTATTGATGAGTCTCGAGATGTATCTATAAAAGAGCAAATGGCAATGATTTTGAGGTTAGTAGTTCATACTTTGCACTTTCTATTTTTCACTTGTATAATTTTTTATTATGTACTAACATAAGGTGGACTTTGTTTCGTAGGTTTGTGAATGATGAAGGAATGGTGCTAGAGAGGTTTGTTGGAATTCAACACATTGAGAGATGTACAGCCATTGCTTTGAAAGAAGCTTTGATCAGTATGCTTTGTAGCCACAAGTTAAGCATCTCTATGCTTCGTGGGCAGGGTTATGATGAAGCTTCCAACATGAAAGGTGAATTTAATGGCGTGCAGAAATTGATTCGTGATGAAAACCCCTATGCTTTCTATGTTCATTGTTTTGCCCATCAATTGCAACTAGTGGTCGTCACTGTTTCAACTTCTACTCCAGCCATTGCAGATTTCTTTAACTATGTTCCTCTAATAGTCAACACTGTAGGTGCATCTTGTATAAGAAAGGATGCCTTGCTTGCAAGACAACATGATCTGTTGTTAGAAAAGGTTGAGAATGGAGAGATTCTCACTGGAAGAGGTTTAAATCAAGAAAGTAGCCTAGCTAGACCTGGAGATACTAGATGGGGTTCACATCTTAAAACTTTTCTTCGGATTCTAGTGATGTGGGAGGCTATCATAGATGTCCTTGAGATAGTAAAGAAAGATTCTATTAAACCAACATGTAATGGTGGAGCTTTTGGTCTAATTGGCAAAATGGAGAGTTTTGATTTTGTGTTCATCACGCATTTAATGATAGAACTATTGAGCATCACAGATATTTTGTCACGTGCGTTGCAAAGAAAGGATCAAGACATTGTTGAAGCAATGCATTTGATCATAGGTGTTAAAGATAGCTTGCAAGATATGAGAGACAATGGATGGGAGCCATTATTCAAGAGAGTAAAAATATTCTGTGATAAGAATGAGATTGAAGTGCCAGAAATGGATAAGGAAGTAAATGCTAGAGGGACATCTGCACGTAGAAGGCAAAAGGTAACAAATATGCATTTCTACCAAGTTGAGATTTTTCTTGCTGCTATTGATTCCATTATGTCAGAGATGAACCATCGGTTTGGTGAAGTTAGTTCAGAGTTATTAGTATGCATGGCTTCTTTTAATCCAAGGAACTCATTCTCTAATTTTGATGTGGATAAGTTGGTAAGACTTGCTGAAATTTATGCTGAAGATTTTGATATTGGTGATATTGCTCTGTTGCCAAGTCAACTTAGAGGCTTTGTTGGACGTGTTAGAAGAAGTCAAGATTTTTTTGGATGCACAGAGCTTCCACAAGTTGCTGAAATTATGGTCAAAGTTGGAATGGATAGATCTTATTCATTAGTTTATCGACTTATTGAGATGGCATTGATACTTCCAGTGGCAACAGCTTCAGTTGAGAGGGTCTTTTCAGCTATGTCTATTATAAAGACAGATTTGCGTAACAAAATGGGTGATGAATGGTTAAATGACTTGATGATTTGTTATGTCCAGAAAGAGATATTTAGGAGCATTAGTAATGAGAAAATCATAAAACGGTTTGAAGAGATGGCAAAACGTCGTATGCTAGTGCCTAAAAAGAATATAGTGGTATGCTTCACTCTCTTCTACTTTAAGTTTTTTTTTAAGTTAATATTTTCTTTGACAACTAATTTATTGTGTGCAGATTTCTCCTAATGAAGGGTAAATTGTATGGAATATACTCATAAGAGGGCAACATGTCATTGTCATCTACTTTATTTGGTATGAACAAATTCAAATTGCAATTTTTCTTTTGATGTATTTTGAACGGTTCATCTATTTTTTAGTGTTTCTTTTGATGTATTTTGAGTAGTTCAATGTTCTTATAAACTCAGCCCCACTTAAATATTATTCCTAGATCCGCCACTGGGCATGCCGCTTATATATTAAAAGTTCAACACCTCCAAGAAAACAGATGACAATATGTTGCTCACAAAACCAAGAGATCTTTCCCCACAACTTTTTGGAGCAAATGAGGAAGTGAATATATAGTTTGAACCATAAACAAAATATCGGCACCCCATTTTACACTCTCAAGCATTATGCAAATGTATCATGTTCCAGCCAGGGAGGAACTAGAAAGCATACATACAAAGTGAAAAGTTTCTCTAAAAATCTATTGTGCCGAGCCACCATCTTTTTCTATGATAGAAGGCATAGGAGCCTTCATTGCCTTACCCGGGCTTCCGATTTGAAAAACTGATGGGCTGGATCTACCCACAAATAGAGAACTAGAGCCAGAAGTAAAAAGGGGCGTACCATTTTCTCTCGGCAAAGGAGAAATCAGTGGAGATCCATCAACTTTTCTACTTCTTTGATTTGCAAATGACCTATCTTCTGTAATTTCATAAAAATCAGCAGTTCTCAACTCCTGTGCGAGAGTACACCAGCAACAGCACAACCAATTAGCACAGTCTGTAACTGAAGGGCTAAAACACAAAAATGTACTTTTTGGAAGGATATATCTTTTTCGCATTTGGATCCTCCAAAAACCTCCATACAGCAAACCTAGGAAGCAGAGAATTATGCCGGTGAGACCCAAAGCCGTACGAAGATTCTCATTGTTAATATTCACCGCAACAAGGTTGAAAATGAAAAACGGAGCTGAACAAAAGAGTATGAAAGTCATGATGTGCACAAACATGTTACCAAATCCTAGCCTCTGCATGTTCCAGCCAAAAACACAGAAAAAACAAAAAATTGATTGATATGCCAAAGAGATATCATCCCAGAAATCAAGTATGCCACCAATCCATTGAGGTTGAGTGTCTGAAAACCTCCTTTCTTCACTTACAAAAGAGTATCTCCTTTTAAGTGACTTTAGCTTTACAGGAGCCGGTTTTGTAATTGTACCAGTGGTACCACTAGTAACAGTTAGCGCAGACTGCTGTGCTTCTTCATCTAAATCTAGGTCATAATCCTTTCCAAGAGGGCTAAGCACATTATACAACCCTGCAAAAGCAGGCGCACCAATGGCCACAGAGATGCATATAGCAACCCCAATAGCAGGTCGTTCTGATCTAGGGTAACCTAAATTCAGACCACACAATCCATACTGCGCAAGGCAGCTTATATTAAGGAGAGCTATGATAACCATCATGTGTGCCCATTCATGTGGCTTGTACATGCCATTCTTGCAGTATACCTTCCTAAGACGTAGGATGTCTTCTGGACTCCACCGCAATAAAAGCACCAGGTGGTATATCCTTTGTGGGTGCTGGTACAAGCACATCAAGGTGAATAATGCATTCAATATCTGGTTATTTACCTCAAACCAAGTATTCCTTTGCGATTTTTTAGGTATTGCATGGTTTAACATGCCGGTCATAATCATAAAGAGAATTTCACCTGAAACTGCAACACATAGAATCCATATAAATAGAGCCATGTTTAAAGGATTTCTGATTCATTCTATTGCCATGGACCACATATGGGCCCAGTCAATTTCTTTGAAGTGCAATCGGGGAAGATGGTTCTGGTCTTGGGGCAAATTATGGTTTTCAGAGTGGACAGAACGGGACAAATCATCTCTTTCAAGTGCAATTTGTTTGAACCTGACTGAAGGGATGGTCCAAACTTCTTGAAGCGGGTTGCAGTAGGAGCAGAAAGTGATTTAAAGAAATTGCAAAATGAATTTTGCTTCTTGATTTTTGTTGATTGGTCCTCTATAGAAATCTCATTTATACTACTACAAGATTTGGTTTTGTGTGCTTCATCTTGAATTTCAGGTTCGAACTCTTCTTTGCCATTAGAAGCTATTTGACTTTTTTACTTAGATATATTGAAGTGAGTATTCTTTAAGGCACTTCTTGGGTGTTAAATGCATAGACCACCTGATTCAGGTATTCTAATTAAATGCACATGTTGATTTGTAATAGGCAGACAGCCCTGAGATTCATAACAAAGGTTCCATATGCTTTCTGACCTTGCAGTAAATTAATCAACCCACCTAGTAATCTGCAATCAATAGCTAACTATGATCCCATGATAAAAGAATTCCTTAATGTGTCTAAGGAAAAAATGTTGTTTACAATAAATGGTGCAATATTTCAAGTAATTATGGTTTCCAGAACTAGAGAGACTGGCATATGAGAATTCAGACGAATTGTACCAAAATAAAGTTCAATTAATCGGTCCCAACTACTAGTTCCCTTAAGAGAATTGCTACAAATGGAAACCCAAAAAGTTTCGTTGACTGCACAATACAATGACACAATCCACTAAACGATAAGCTAATACAGTACCATAAGTTTATAACCAATTGATCTACGCAGCTTCAAAAGTCTCTAACAAGTCAATTAATTCTACCCATAAAAAAAGGGAGAAATTGAAACAACCAATCACTTGGGTGTTCTCTGTAATCAAAACCAAATTTGAAACGAGATTAAATCAACAAAAAAATTATGAATCGTTGAAAACTCACCAATTGATTAAGATTCTTCTCTTCCGAGGAACCAATACGCCAGACCTAAAGCGCAGAAGTTGAAGCAAAATGCAAAATGGGAACTAGGAAGGTCGCGTGGGGATATTTCTGGAATTTCAGTCGATTTAATATCCACAAAGGATGCGTCTTTCCACTTGAGAGAAGCTTCGAATTACAGACAGACAGGCTGGTGTGAAATGTGAATTTGGACTTTTTTTCTCATTTTACAAAGAAATTAGGCCGTGACCTGTGAGTTTATGGAACGTGGAGTCAAAATACGAAAATATCAAAGATGCCCCCGTTATATTCTTCCCATCGCATGTCCAGTTGTCCACTATGAAGTTGAGGTTTTAAAAGATTCTAGGAATTATAAGTGTCATCGCGATTTATGCAATCGCTGCCATCGCTAACCTCAATTTTTCTCACGCGCGCTCCCCTCCTCTTCAGATGCGCTCTCCTCCTCTTCTCTCTGGTGCGCGCTCCCCTCCTCTTCACCAACAAAGTGACGCGCTCTCCTCTCCTCTAATCCTCTCACCTACTCCCGATCTTTTCTGCCTCTTTTAGACCTCGCCTTCCTTTTTTGTCTTCCTTGGACATCGCCTCACAGCAAAATAAATTGAACACATAAAAGTAACAAATTGAACGCATGAATGTGACGAGCAGCAAAATAAATTGAACACACAAAAATAACAAATTGAACATATAAATGAACAAAGTGAACATATACACCAACAAAATGAAACACAAAAAATAAACATTGACGCACAGTAAAACAAATTGAACATTAAAAGTAACAAAGTGAACATATGCACCAACAAAGTGAGACATAAAAAATAAACACTGACACACAGTAAAATAAATTGAACACATAAAAGTAACAAAGTGACCATATGAATGAACAAAGTGAACATATACACCAACAAAGTGAGACATAAAAAATAAACATTGACGCACAGTAAAACAAATTGAACACTTAAAAGTAACAATTGAACATATGAAGGAACAAAGTGAACATCTACACCAACAAAGTGAGACGTATAAAATCAACACAAAGTCTAATGCACAGCAAAACAAAATGAACACTTAAAATAACAAATTGAACAGATAAAATAAACAAAGTGAACCAAATATGACGCAGACAAGGAAGAGAGGGGTAAGAGAGAGAGATGCACAGAAAGAAGGGATAGAGACGGAAGAGTGCGTAGAAAGGAGAGGGAGCGTACCCGGGTGAGGAGAGGGAGCGCTTCGCTAGGGAGGAGAGGGAGCGCTTCGCTGGGGAGAGAAAAGCGTTTCGCTTCGATGGGTGAGGATAGGGGAGCGCTTCGAGCGATGGTAGGGATGGTAGAAATAGAAATGACAGTAATCAATTTCCAAAAGATTCTTAGATTGATTTTAACTCGCTATACATTTCGTTATATGAATATGACATACTGACATATCAAGGGAACAATTGGAAAATTTGTTGCTTCGCCCCACAGCCCATAGTCGAATGAGAGAGAAAAAAAAGTAAAGTTGGGTGGGTTTTGGCGTTTAAGTTGTGGGCTTAAGGATGCTCGGCCCATAAATATTAGGCTTGGACCCAAATCAAGGTTGGGTGCTATTGGAACCAAATCCTATACGGACTGTGCAGAACTTTTCATATGCACTGTTGGATTTCATCGAATGGATCAGATTGAGTAGGTATGTTAAATCGCTTCCAAAGAAAATAAAAAGCACAGCCTATAACTCTTCGTCTCCTTCTTTTGTCACATTCAATCCCTCTCCCTCCTCTTCATCACCTCCCCCTTAGCACAATCGCGACACTCCCAAATCCGTCACAACTGTCTCTTTCGCAGCTTTCTCTTCACCTAACTAGATTCGCCGTCTCGCGAATTAGTTCACTACCTCGGCAACTCTCTCTTCGCCTCGTAAAGTAAAACCTAGTTGATCCCTAGTTTCGATATAGTCCATAAGATCATAACCATATTTCTAACATGTACATTTGTCGATTTGCTATTCTTGAGTGGAAAAGTCTAAAATTTGTTGCAAATTTTTAGTGGTATTTGATTTGGCACTTACACAAGAAATTCACATATGACGAGTATAACTGGTATAAGAGATTGTAGGTCTATTCTGACAAGAATTTGTTGTCAAAGGGTCATTGCCATAAGTACCTTGAGTAATCATGTTATTATGAAATTGTATTAAATTTACTGATTAGTCTGTCTTGCAAGGTTTTGAAATTGTTTTTGTGTTGTAACTGTAACTGAAAGCGGTTTGAGCAGACAGAGACGAAGATAATCAAATTTGAAATTGTTTCTGTGTGCCTGTAACTGTACCTTATTTTCCAATCAAATTTGCGACTTAATCAAGAATGGAATTGAGCAGATAGAGACGAAGAGAGCAAGGGTTCCGCGTATTTTAGACGGAGAGACAAAGAAAGGCTCGTCTTTTTTTGTTTTTTAATAGCGTCTCTAAATCCTTTATATTCGATCGAAAGGTGCATATGTAAAGTTCTGCACGGTGCGGAATAAAATAGTTCCGTAGAGGATTTGCCGATTTGGTTCCGGGTGGTACTTGGTTAAATTTGAGTGAAGGCTAGGATAGGAATGAAAACGGTCACCGTTTTGACCGTCTTTTTGTTTCGTTTCGTCCAAACGAAACTGTTAAAATATTTTGGTTGTGTTTCAACAACGAAACGATTAACGAAATTTTGAAATGATTTCGTTCATGTGTATTTTCGTGGTTTCGACCGTTTCGTTTTGTTAACGCAAATGAGTAGTCAATTTCGTTTTCAAAACAAAACAGTTAACGAAATCGACCGTTTTCGTGATCGTTTTAGACGTTATGCTGCCCTAGGCTACGATATTACAAACATGTCTTGAGCTGTCAAATGTGTTAAAACGGACAAGGAACAAGCATGTTCAGTTTCGTTTCGTTTCAGTAATAGAACAAAATCACTCTTTTCATTTTTGTTCTTTTCGCTAAACGAAACAATTTCTCTGTTATGTTTTTAATTTTCCATTATAATTTTTTTTTTCATGTTTCGTTTCAGTAAAACGATATAATTTTCTGTTTCGTTCCTTATGCGGTATTGACACTCCTAAACATGCTGCATCGTGCCATCTGTAACAAATACTTGCATGTTAGAGCTCGTGTCAAATTCATGTCATATGATGCTAGATAATATTTTGAATGTATCGTGTCATATTGTGTTGGGTGAAAAAATTGGCCAACATCACACACATTATGGCACAATTTACTAAAAAAAAATATTTATAAATTTTTGAATGAGAAAAAATATAGTAAAATCATAGAAATTTAAATTCACTTCATATATTTAAAAATATATATAATTAAATAAAAAAACGATTACGGAATAATTATATTTATATATAAACTCATTTTAATTAATAAGTTTTAAATAATGTACTAAATAAATAAATAATATGAATTTAAGTCGTGTCAACTCGTATTTCTATCTTATCGTGTCGTATCATGTGACAACTTATCATGTGTTAAAATATGTTAATGTTTGAGAATCTACACGACATGAATTTTACACGATACGAATACTGTCTTGTCGAATTATTTTTGTATACCTGTAGTGCCGTGCCATTACCCCATTCTGCTGGCAAGAATATTTATCAAAAAATAAATTTGAGAAGAACAGTGTCGCGGCTTAATATTTTTCTTTCCCCTAAAAAATTGTTAGCTTCAGTAGCACGTTTTTGTTGAACTTTTTTTATATAACTTTTTTGAGAAATGCTAGAGTCCAATATATAGGACAGATGGGCTCCGTCCAATACGATCGATTTTATGTTTTTAAATTTTAAATGACTGATCCAAACAGTTCAATATGTTCTATATATTGAAAACTTATAAAAAAACTATTTTTACATTTTGTCGAAATTTTTTACTATTTTTTTGGTATTTTAGAAAATCGCTGTTGTTGGACGATTCATAATGTTTGTATCATGAATTTTCAAAAATACCAAAAAAAATAGTAAAAAAATTCGAAAAAATATAAAAATTGGTTTCTTGTAAGTTTTCAATATGGAGAATATATTGAACGGTTCGGATCGGTTATTTGAAATTTCAAAATGTAAAAACGATCATATTGGACGGACCCATCCGTCCTATATATTGGACTCTAGCATTTCTCAACTTTTTTTTAAAGAAAAACAAACAGCGTCCTTTCAATTTCTTTGGTTTTGTGGATGCCGAATATCAAAGTCGTTTTTTCGGGTGAAAAACACAGCAACAATCACTTATTTTTCTTTTTTGTCATTTCGCTTGTCAAGGTTTCATAGATAATAAAAACAAGACAAATCCGGATATAAACTCCTCTAATTTGATAATAAAAACAAGACAAATCCGGATATGAACTCCTCTAATTTTCTCTATTCGGATATAAACTCCTCTAATTTTCAAAAACCGGATATTAACTCCTCTGATTTGATTTTGTTTGGAGATAAAACCATTTTCATTAATTTAATCATATTATATAGAAAATTAATGTAATAGCTAAATCATATTTATCAGGTCCATAAAATAATTTTTTCAGTATTAAATTTTAGTGGTGCAAATAATATTATATTATATTCACTTTCTAAGTACTATATTTAAGTAAAATATTATATAATTTTGAGTTTGTTTTTTTTCAGTATTAAATTTTAGTGGTACAAATGTTTAACAGGCCCATAGCACAGTACTAAGATTTTCAAATGATATTTACATTTATTTTAGTATATTTGAAGTTATGTTTAGATTTATAGAAGTTTAAGGGCAATCCGCTATTTATCCAATATTATTCATGCAATATTGAACTTTTCATTTGTTTTGTAAATATATCAGTCTAGTGTATTACTTGCATTACGCATTAACAAACTCAAGTTTATTGTGGTTATATATGAATACTCAATTATTTATATTGGTTCATAGCGCTAAAATTTTCTGTTAATTTCAGAAAAAAAAGAAAGAAATCTCAAGTAACGGCTCACATGCTAATGTAGAATAGCTAGTTTTCAACCTACTTTTATTATTTAGGAAAATTGGATATAACCTCCTCAAATTTTCCTCATTTGGATATAACCCCCTCAAATCTTTAAATATTGGATGTAACCCTCTCTAATCTTATTCTATCCCGATGTAAACCCTTATTAATAATATTAATAGTATTATAATTCAAAAAAGTATTTTTTTATAAAAATGTGGCCGAAATACCCCTTTCTCTTCTCCTCCTCTTTCCTAGAATCAAATAATAAAAGAGATGATAGACGATCTCTTCTTCTTCATCTGACAAATGCTCTCCTTAAATTGAAATCAAAGTTCGATCTCACTTTTGTTAACTACCAATAATTACATCTTAAAAATGTTTATTTTAATCTTGGTTGCCTCCGAACATTTGGAAATGCATTTATTTTGCATTTGAATTTCACTCTAGATTGAGCCAAAGACGAGAATTCCATCATTTGATATATTGAGTTCCTCTCCTTTTTAGTAGCTAAAGATCAAGAGTATCTAGAGAAACAGGGACAATTTATTTTCGTAAACAAGAGATAAATCAAATGGGCTTTGATCCTGAAATTGCTCCAGTAATCGGAGACCTTTCCACTTCCATTTGATTGCTCAGGTTAGCTCAAGGGCAATTCGGTCACATTTTTATAAAAACTGTTTTTTTAATTATAATTTTATTAATATTATTAATAAGGGTTTATATCCGGATAGGACAAGATTAGAGGTGGTTATATTCAATTTCGAAGATTTGAGGGAGTTATATTCAAATAAAGAAGATTTGAGGGAGGTTATATCCAATTTTCCTTATTATTTAATAAAGAACATGTGAAAGAATTCTAATTAAAATAACATAACTTTTTGGCGACAGGTCACCTAAAGAGAAGGAAAAATAAAAAACAAATCAAAACATCCTCAGTAGCTTGTTAGAAAACTAATTCTCGCTGCGCTCTGATAGGCTGATTGACTAGAAATGACAAGAGAGAATAGAATTACCACAGGCCAATCCGAGCTTATCCTCGTTAAAACTTAAAACTTGTCCGTATTAACTCGGATTAACTAATTCCGCATTTCCGTCTAGGTACACCAATCATTTTGCTGTAATCATTCAGTAGTTGGTTTTAGTGTCTCCTCCAAGCTCCTCCTTCCATCACCTCAAAAGCGCAAAGCCAAGAAAGAAAGAAACTCAAAATTCTTAACAAAGCCATTGCTTTAATTCTTCCATATATTTATCTATCCTCCAATCTCTATCAGACTAACACCATGACGCCTGCGTTGAAATCTCAAGCATATGATTCGTCAGAGCCTCTCATCGAAAGATCTCCACTAGAAGGCGGCACTTCAGGCGGTGCGTCTGTTTCCAGTGCGGTGTTCAATGTCTCGACAAGCATAGTCGGTGCTGGGATCATGTCGATCCCTGCTGCCATGAAGGTGCTTGGTGTGATCCCAGCTTTTTTCCTGATCGCCGCTGTTGCCTTATTGGCTGATGTCTCTGTCGAGTTCATGTTACGTTACACCGGTTGGTCCCTTGGCCCACCATCCTACGCCGGAATCATGAGGGACGCATTCGGCCATGTGGGGTCAACGGTGCTCAATCTCTGCATTGCACTCACCACAGCTGGCACTCTAGTCATGTACCTCATCATCATAGGTACAACTAATTAGTTAATTAAATCAATTTCTGTATTTGCACCTTGCTTAGTTTTTTTCTAAATTGATTTCAAGAATAATTAATTATGGGTTTAAGTTTAACTTTAGAGTGGTTGAAATGAGTAATTGAGTTGTGAACTCGTAATACACGTGCAGGGGATGTGATGTCTGGGACAACAGTGGGAGAAGAGAATCACGGAGGGGTACTACAAGAGTGGTTTGGGCCTCAGTGGTGGAACGGCCGGGAAGTTGCGCTGCTAATCATCGCCGTGTTTGTTCTCCTTCCACTCGTGCTCGCCAAACGTCTCGGTGTGTTTCTCGCTCCTAATCCATAGCAATTATTTGTTTATTTGTTTTGAGAAATTGCACGGCTGTTATTTATTCTTCATTTTTTTGGTTCTGAATTCTGATGCATTAGTTAATTTTTAAGGCAGTGAGCCAGTGAGACCTACATTGCAATTTGCAACAGCCTGCTGCCGCATCCCATTATGGCACTATCCCAATTTGTTTGTTAATAATTAATATTAGGTAGTTTTCATAGACGACTGAGATCTGTTCGTGGAAATTGACAAAGGAATCTGGGGCGTTAATCCCTTGAGAACAGTCCAAAGGCGATGATTGTTTACCAGTCAAACTGTTTGATAGCATTTAATGCATTTTTCCCATTCCCTTTCAATTTGTGCTGTCTGATTGCGACGTGTGCTGTGGAGTGGGTCATTTTTTAGATTAGGCCAGATTTGTAATTTGTTCACAGTTTTTCCTAAATGGGCCGGTCCAATTTAACTGACAAGTTTTCTAGCATGCAACTTATGGCCTCGTTGGAACAAATTTAGTAAGTCATTTAATTTTTCTAAATCCTCACAAATTTAGTAAGTCCAAAATTTTATAATTTTTAGTTAAGCAAGCTTTGTATTTTTGTAACTATATATTATTGCAGCTAGATTAGTATTTTGTAAATATCCAAAGATTTGAATGAAGCTATTTTGGTTGCAGATTCATTGAGGTTTACATCAGCAGCATCCATACTGCTTGCTGTGTTATTCATGTGCATAAGCTTGGGAATAGCCATTTATGCTCTGTTTCAGGGGAAAACTAAAACCCCGAGGCTCTTCCCCGACTTTGATCATTTGCCATCAATTTTTGATGTGTTCACTGCCGTCCCTGTCATTGTCGTCGCATTCACCTTCCATTTCAATGGTAATTTCCTTGCCGAACCATTGTCAAGTAAGGTTCGGTTACAGACATTTGATAAAGATAGTTCCATCCTCAGGTGCTTGGAGCTGTTAAATATTTATTTCAGTGAGAAAACATATTCATGCATAATTTCCTTTTTGTTGGATTTCCAACTTCTGCATCAATACCAGAAGATATAATTTTTTTTATGTACCTTAATGAAATTTTAAAGAAACATAATACAAATGCAGTATATAGATCATTTATTTATAAAATTTTTACGAGATATCTTATCTTGTAAATTGAGTCTTTGCTGCAACATAAAAGGTTATTCTTTGTTATGAATTGAAGTGCAACAATCACGGTGTTTGTCATTAATTAGTCACTGAAAACATGCTTGTGGTTGTTTTCTTAATTAATACAGTCCACCCGATCCGTGCTGAACTAAACAAAAATTCTGAGATGACATCAGCGGTACGCATCTCCCTGGCTTTATGCTCCATCATTTACTTTACTGTTGGCTTCTTCGGCTACCTTCTCTTTGGCGAGTCCACTATGGCAGACATCCTCTCTAATTTTGACAACACTGCCTCTTCCACACTTGTACCTCCATTCGTCAATGACATCGTCAGACTGAGCTACGCACTCCATTTAGTTCTCGTTTTCCCCTTATTGCATTACTCTCTGCGACTAAACATGGATGAGCTTCTTTTCCCAAAAAGAAGGCCACTTGTGTCAGATAATTTGAGGTTTCTATTTCTAACTGGATGTTTGATGAGTCTGTTATATGTGGCAGCCATTGCTATACCAAATATATGGATCATATTTCAGTACTCTGGTTCTACCTCTGCTGTTTGTGTGTCACTTATCTTTCCTGGCGTGCTTGTGCTAAGGTACCTCTTTGTTTTATAATGGGAAATTATAATTTGCCCCAGCATTGACCCAAAATTTGTCCTAGTGTACTGCCATCCAACTTTGAGCTAGGCAACTTAAAATTGCCAACTCTTCTTTTCAATAATTCAGGGGTAAATTCAGGGGCTCATTATCAGTATTATCTGGATCTGGATAAATGTGAAAGTTTGGTTTGTTTTTTAGCTTAAAAAGGTGATCCAATGTTGTGGTTCAGTAATTTTTTTTTAGGCTAGGTGGTGAGAACCACACCAGCAAATTTTATTATAAATTTATAACAAAAGATGTGGTTCAGTAATTCAGTATGCATTTCGATGCAGATTCTGTTATACAGGTGGTCCAGGTATACCAGTAGCGTGCCAGAAAATGTATGTTTTGTGTCAGTGACTCAGTTACATTGGTTCACCATAGTGGTACATAGAAGTAGAACATATCGGCACCAGCCTCCTGCATATACCACGTTTCTCCAGTCTTGAAATTACAAGTGTACCAATTGTTGCCTTAAACTTTGTACTTAATCGTGCATGAACAACAATTTCTTTATTTCCAATTTATTAACAAAAAAAATCTAAGATCCTAACTGCTAATAGCAATGCTACATAGGGATGTGCATGGGATTGCAACAAGAAAAGACAAGGCATTGGCAGCAACGATGATAGTTCTAGCAGTGATAACAAGTTTAATTGCACTTGCTTCTAATATTATGAGCTCCATAAATGGGACAGTTACCACCACTCATGGAGTTTAGCAAGACTGACCTGATAAATCAGTTGTAAGACATACAGATGAAATAATCAAATGGCTTGGTGGCATGCATCAGACAGTATAAGCTACACACATAATGGAGGTAGCATTTTGATTTAAGGCTTCATAAATTCTGTTTTTTTGTATATGTAGGTAGAGCTATAGATTGGTATTTCTGGAGAAATTATCTTGTAAACCACATTTGTAGATTGCTTGTGATGAAATCGAAAATGTAGAAGTCTGTAGTCTTTACTTATTATTAGTTCCATGCAAATCGGATGGTAGAAATTTTGTTCAGGTAATTAATATTTGCCTTAGCTTTTGTATTTTTATTATTTTGTAAATGGGCAGATTGTCCATGTAATGTTTACTGTTATCTGAATTGTATGAAATTATGCTATAGTGATACTCCATGTTCTGCAACATTCTCGCCTGTAATGTTTAATGATCTGGAATATTACCTTTTGACAATTTTCCTGTTTGCTTTTAAGGAATAATAGTTGTCAAGAAATATCAACAAATTATCAATCTTGTACATACAAACAGAAAGCTCCGCGTCATCAATTTAACCTTTTGTTTTTGTTATTGTTCTCAACTTGGACTGCAGAATTTTATTTTTTGATACAAACCGTCCAAATTAAAATAAACATACTGATTTGAAAACACCATCAAGATTAACGTCAGGGGCTAATCAGGCACTTTTTAAAAAAAAAAAAAATCAAACACATCTCATAAATAAAACCTACAATTAATACCAGAGAAAAATATTACAGCAGATGAACATAATACCTAATTATTTTGAAACTAATAGTAAAACAAGCTGAAAATTACGTGACGTAATTTCTGATTGAATATTAAAGAAAATTCAAAGTCACTCAAGTAAGCTGGTAACAGGTCGTAGTTTACTCAGATGGCTTGTTTGACATAGGTTACCATTTCTGGACCAGACTAGCTACGAGCTAAATTTGTTTCCCATTCTTATCTTTTTGAATGATAATTATTGGAACTTGATAAGAATAGCTCTATATCTTGTAAGACTTGCTGAAAACACTGGAAAGAATACAGTAATTTCCGGTTTTAAAATACTGTTGCAAACTACAGAAACTTCCAAACCCATCACCGCCGATCTAGTTCCAGCCAATGAATCAGCTTCAACCATGATAGATAATTCTGGCCTGAGACAAATCATTGGCCAATAAGTTGCTTTCAATATATTATTCTAAGAATAATTGATTTTCGTTTACATTCACTTAATTTATGATGCACTTGTAAATTATTTTTTAAAATTTATCATTATTGAAATAAAAACTATATTATGAATCAGACACAGAGAGACAGCTATAAAAACAGAGTACACAAAACAGTGATGACAAGTAATATATGCTAAGTGAATGGGTTGTCAAAATTATGGTAATCGAAACACTTCTGTTATGTATTTTTGTTCTCTCTGACCGAATGATTGATTTTCAAATCCTGTTGTCCAGTTAAAGAGAATATAATATAAAAGTCGGCATATATTATACTCTTAAGAAACCTAAATTAATTAAGATCACTTATATCGAACTTGTAATTTATGTTTGTATTTAAATGTATATGAGAATAGCATACTTTTATTTTAATTTTGGTTGCATTTATGTATTTATCGATATAAGCTACAAATTATGTATTAATCCTATTAATTAATCAACTACTAACAATTAATCATCTGGCGATGCCCTTTTCATCACCAAAGTGCATACCATTTTTGTTACAGTACTTAAAATATTATGGCTAAATATTGTGCCAATTTTGTAGACTATTCAGGCCGAATTGTTGTGGAGTAATCACGATCGACATTTTTTGTCAAGTGGCTGTAATGACTCCACGCTCATATGGTGATATACAAATCTTCTGGTTATTTGTAGTAATTGTCATTGTTGATGTGAGTATTATTGTATGTTGCTTGCGTTGTTGTTATAGTACTAATTAATAAGTTTATTGATTAGTTGTTATTATTGTTGTACCTAGCATGGCTGTGTAAGGAATGTCTGATCTAATTCTATCGTTTAATCGTCAAACAACAGTGCCAAGAGGGAGACATCTACACTTGCTCCCATCTTTTCAATCTAAAGAAGGGAGATACTTTGGTTTGGCTCCCCAAGTTCAAGGTACAAAAGCTAATTAATGCATGTATGTATGTATGTATGTATGTATGTATGTATGTATGTATGTATGTATGTATGTATGTATGTATGTATGTATGTATGTATGTATGTATGTATGTATGTATGTTTGTGTCTTTGTATATGATTCATGATAATGCTCCAAACATCTAGTGTGTATTACCAAACTGGAAAAGTTATATAACTAATTTTTATACGGTGGCCAAACATATTATGACCAAGGATGACACGAAATTAATTAGCAGATTTTTTTTTTCTTTTCATAATCTAGCAAGTGCCATTTTCTTTCCTATTGATTTTATCTTTTTGTTATTCTTTGTTTTTTGTTTGTTTCTTTTTACGTGCGTCATATGGCGACAGAGCAACTAAAGGGAGATAAGACAAGACAGACGTGAGAATAAAATCTAGATCGATATTTCATATTTTCTATGCCGTAACTAAAGTCAGAAGCCTATATATGAAGTCAAATTTTCAAACAGTATATCAGAAAGAAATGGTCCCCGTGTAAATAAAAGATTGCGTAACCATTTGTCAGAATGGCATCCTTTAGATTCACATCCAGTGTCTAGCCTTTATAGTGGTAATTTGTGAAGCGAGTCGTGCGCGCAGTATGTCATTCCGAATTAGTTATAGTAATTAATTCTGTGACAACTAGCACCAGAAATCAGTACTAGAGAAAAATGACACATGGGAAAAAAGAGCAAATGTCCTTCATCTAGGCGTGTTAGATCTGACTAATGTAAGGTATCTTTCTCACCTAGAAACATCGAGTCAGTTCGAGAAGACTTGAGTGGAGGTTGTACCAACTCCTTAACCAAATTTCCTTTCTTCCTTGTCGCCAGGAAACCGTGACAACGGCACAACCGCACAAGTATCGAACATTACATTTTACATGCATATTTTTCTAGCGTCTGGTCGAAACTAGTGGTGCCACTGCCACATGGTTTACTTATTATTATTTTTTTTGTTTTCTTGTTGCAACTGAGTTACTGTTGAAAAGGAGCTTAAAAAAAGTAAAAAAAAAAAAAAAGAAAAAGAAAAAAACAACTACAGCAACAACTAAAGATACCAGTTTTCTTATATCCATCTTATTAGTGTTGTTGGAGGAGCTAAAGGCCTCATGAAACCTCGGCCACATGATGTCAACCACCCATGGTGCATGTCACAAATATTTCATATAGTTTCATCTATATATTGTTGGTCAAATATGCCAGGATTTGGTTGTTTCTTGATGAAGAGAAAGCAAAAATAGTGATGCCATAATCATGCCTAGTTGTCACGCCATGCTCCTCTGGCAAGCGTCTAGCTGGCCTGGCCCCCTACCCTCAAATAATTTATATCCACACGACCACACATTTACATTGTAGATATAAGCTGGTGTGTTAAAGTAAAACCTTTATTAATTTTTCATCCGAGTGTAACTCACAAGCTTAAACCATTACCATTGAGGCGTTGAACCTTTTATTTATGACAGTGCCTAATTAGCACCAAAGTGGATATGATACATCTCCTATGGGACAAGAGACCGACTACATAAGGCACTAAAGAGTGGGGAAAACTGAACCAGTCAATTTCAGATTTGGAGTACATTACAAGCTAGAAGCTAGCGAAGGCATATATCTATATATCTCTCTTCTTGCAAAGCTGCTCGGTACCGCTCTTGAGGTGTACTGTACCAGATGGAGAAGCAGGGCACGTGCACTACTATATAGAGATCATATTTGCAATTGCGCAAGCATGGCAATTTGGCTATATGTAGTTCTTCATGTGCCCGTTTTCTCCACCTAGTGCACTCCACCTAAATCTCATTATACAAACCTCAGAAGTGATCGATCAAAGATGCTGCTCAACTGCAATTCAATTTCTGGTTGGTGTTTCCATTCTGTGTTATCCATTTGATTATCCATTATCGGCAAAACCTTTGTATTTTTATTGAATTTATTGAATAAATAGTTTCACTCCTTCTAGCTTAATTTTGTAAAGAAGGCAGTTAAAATTAAGTTATAATTATTCTATTACCCTGTTTCCTTTTTATCGTGCATGTATGTTGTGTGTATGGTGGCTTGTAAATTGCAATGTTTTGCGCGATAGAAGGGAAATTGGCAAATTTATTCCAGCCTAACATGTTTCGTGTATCATTGGTCGTTAGGCATTACAGATATGTCATTTCTCATAGGGTGTGTTTGGATAGGCCGGGAATAGGGAATAAGAATAAGGAATTTCGGTTTGCGTGCTTATTCTTATTCTTGCGCAAAACAAACGGTATAAGAATAAGAAATTTGGACCCTTATTCCTATACTAACAAAACCATGATATAAGAATAAGGAATAAGAATAAACACGCAAATCAAAATTTCTTATTCCTATTCTCTATTCACGGCTTATTCCATTGCATCCAAACACACCCATAGAGTATATGACTTCCATCATAATTAAGTTCCAAAATTCCAAACTAAACTTCAGCTGGAACTTTCAAGAACAATATGCCCCAGAACTTATTTCAGGTTTTTACTGCATAAGACATTTCTTTGTCATATTGTCAGTTTATGTGTTTATTATGGTTTTCTATCAGTGTAATTTGGTACCAGCTCAGACAGACATAGCGGGCATATACTGTTTAATATCAGTCTACCATTCATGCTTTAAAATTAATTTATTCTATACTAGCTGGTGAATGGTAAAGTTGAAAGTAATTACAAAAGGTCAAATCAACGTAAAAATCAAATTATATATCACGTTTAGTACGAGTACTAGCTAAAATAATGCTAGAAGAATAGCACTGACCACTGAGCCGTTTGAAATTTGAATTGACAGAAAGTGGCTTCCAATCCAGGTATCGTTTAATTGATTAACTATTTATTTATTTATTTATTCCGCTGCTATCAACTGCAAATCCCAGCAGCTGCCCTTTTTTGTGATAGATAGGGGTCAAATTTCCCAATTTATTTTTGAAATTAATTGTCTATGAAGAATCCAACTGGATTTCGAACCTGCCATAGCAGCTGCTTTTTATATTGTTGCTATAAACGGAGAAACGCAGGAAAATAAGAACAAAAGCTTTTTTTAGTTTGTGCTTTTTTGAAAGCATAATAAAAATCTTGGTTACGTGTGGACACAAGATTCACAAACCTTTTAAATTAATGGGGAACAATAATTTTTATAATTTAATGATATTTATCATTTTATAAGCATATCTGCATATATATGGGGTTAACTAGAAAATTTTCAATATAAATGCAAGGGTCTAGTAAGTGCCATTTGAATAATGTAAACCCTCCTACGTGTGTGGGATCTCATTGAAATTTGTAACAGATTATAAACTATTATCAAGCTTCAGTATTTGTTATATTATCACTGAGCCAAGAAAGAAGAAACACATGATGGACCCTTCTGATCTAGATCAGGTTTCTCTTGATGTGCACTCGACGAAACAACTGTTGTACAACTGGAACAATCAAAGAAATAATGAAAATATATGGGCCTATAAACAGTGCATCGGTACAATTAAAAAGCAGAAACTTATTATAAATATAAAAACACAGAAGACCCAGAGCATTTAATAGGTCCAGTTGCCTGCAGAACCGATCTACAGATAGTTTTTTGCTCGGGCCTACAATCTCCAATCAATCTACTTTTATAGCATCTGCTTTTGAAGGCAGATTTAATAGACACATAAATAGTATATATATATGCAACTATTCATGTCCGTGTCTCATGCAAAACCATCTACCTCTGTCGTTATTTTCAAAATAAATTATTAAAGAAATAGATTCATAAAGCCAGGTACTTGGAATCCACATGACGTTGCACGAGACACGGACATGCATACTATTGAAGAAATAACTCCCAAGTTATATTATTATTTTCATATGTCATGTAATACAACAAAAGCCCATTAGGTCATATTCTAGACTAATTGGCCCATTAATTAGCCACCATTCATGGCTCGAAAAGTGTTAAAAATAGGAATAGCCTCGCTTAACAATTTAAATCTTTCCGGATCTCTTTCTCTGAACTCATCACCCTAATTGAAGATTTGGCATCTCAATTTAATTTGCAGGAAGAAAGACTTTTAGATTTTCATAATTTGAAATGAATTTATATTAGATCGGATCTGAGGATAGAGTCATAGAATGAATGGAATGGGACCAACCTCAGATTTTTCCTGATTAATTTGAACAAGAATTTTCTCCCCACATAATAATTTTTGTAGTGAGAATACAGGTGAGGGGAGTCATATTTCAGTAGTATACAAGTATTAAGATCAGAGTTTAAAATGTAGTAGTGACTGATCATTATATATTGTACCAAATAAATAATTTGAGGTGATTTGAAATGATCACCTAATCATCACCTTATGGACCCCAGTATTTCAGTAACAATGTTACGCTTCCGTTAGATTGTAAATTCAATTACTAATGATTCTGAGAAACAACTTAAATTAGAGAATCATGACCAGTACACTAAATAATTTTGCAAAAGAGAAAAAAAAAGGGGTATGATATAACATGAGATACCAATTTTTTTCTGAGAGCCGTCTAACAAGTGCTGTGGTAAAACACTAAAACGGTAAAACCATCAACTAAATTTAAAAAAAAAAGTGTTGTGGTACTTAATTAAAGGGCGAGAACCTCATCCAACGAGGACACTTGTCAGCCCATATATGGTGCATGTCACGAATTATGTCCTATTAGGTTAAGTATACATGTGCTGGGTCAATTGAAACATTCATGTTTTTGGTTGCTCGTGATAATGAGAAAGCAAAAATAATAGTGATGCCAATAACACTTGCATATATAGTTGTTATGCTCCTGCTGGAAACTGACTAGCTGGCCTGGTCCCCTATCCCCCTACAAATTTATTTCCACTCTTGTACGTACGTTGGACAGCAGGAGTGTTAAAATGAAGCCCTATTGCTCCTCCTGATGTAACTCCCATGCTATAATTCATATCGTTGAACCTTTCTTATGTAGGATATTGAGCTTACTTTATTTTGATCAAATAGTAAAAAAATATTTTATTAATTTGTTTGATCTTCTAGGTCATATTGGTAAATGAAGTCATACATCTTGGTAGTTGTTATAAGAGTTATTAATATTTAATAATTTGAGATAGTTGGGTAGTCATATTAGACTGTATGAAAAAAGAATGATCAATAATATGTATATATGCATAAGAAATTATATAGGTGACAAGGATAAGAGATGTTAAAGAGGAAAAATAAAGGAAAATTTAAAATATATTCTTAGAATATTTGTTTTCAGATTTTTACATTTTATTGATGACTGTATTTGGTCAATTAGAGGGTATAGTACATCTCCTATCCTATGGGATAATTTTGGGACGAGAGGACTACACATATAAGGTTTTGAGTGAGAAAGTAAACAACTCAATATTGAACCTTTAATACCCAACTAGCTAGCTAATCTAACAAAGGCATACATCTTCTTCATGTAGCTGTTTCAATTACCGACTGCGAGGTGTGCTTCACCAGATGGAGAAGCAGGGCACGTGCACTACTATGTAGAGATTGCCTTTGCGCACTTGTCGAAGCACCGATTTGGCTATGTGGTTCTTCATGTGCCCCTCTTCTCCATCTTGTGCGCTGCACCTAAGACTCATTAGTGCACAGATGTGAGATGCCTCAGGATTGATCAAAAGTGCAATATATAGATGATCAGTATTTGAGGTGAGTTGTTTGTGAGTACATATATTATTATCAAAACCTTTTACATCTTGATTGTGTTCATTTATTTCACTCCCTTTTATTCAGTTTTCTCATAACATACCCTATTTCTTCACACATATATAGGTGACAGTACTGTCCAGTAACCTTAATCATCAATGTTTTTTTTGAAGCAAAAATGGAGGTCAAGCCTCCATGTTTTGTCCTTAATCATCAATGTTAAAAAATAAATGTAAGCCACTTTCTCCAGACTTTGATACTTTGTAGTAAAAAGATTTCATTCTAGCTTAATTTCATCAACTCCATTGCTTGGTAATTTGGTATGGATAAGGTACATCGCATAAAGTATATGTATCACTTTGACTGTATCTGTGTTTTGAATAATGGATAGTGGTCTTGTTATTAAGAACTGGCCAGCCATTCAAAATTGTACATTTGTACTTGCTGCAATAGCACCACGGTGGAAACCACTACACACTTGTTCCTGCACTGCAATCTGGCTCGTAGAATCTGGAACTTGATCCAGCAACACTACAACTTCCCAATCATTCTTATTACTGAAGAACCGACTTCCTTTTGGTTTCTAAACCGACGCCAAATTGGCGATCTTTGGGACTTAATCTGGACGGCTGCTTGTTGGATGATTTGGAAAGAGCACAACAAAAGAATCTTCTCCTCTTCTTCTAAGCCCCCTTCTTCTTATGCAAGAGATCAGCAACTTAATTAGTTCTTTCTTGGAGGCTTTCAGCTTAATACGCTCCAATTTTGTCTCAAACTTTATGTTTTGCTTTTTAAAATTTGTTCTTTGTTTAGAAATTGTAATTATTTAGTTAGGCTTTCTTCTTTCTCCCTTTTCTTTTTTTTTCTCTTTTGTAATTATTTAGTGTGGTAATTGCCATCTAGCCCTGAAAAAAAAAATAATAATGGATAGTGGCTTTGGTAAATTATTATGCATGATTTCTAATTGAAAGCTGGCTTGACTAATTTTAACATACGACACGCGCTAATTTTCAAAGTGCAAAGTAAATTATCATGATCAGGTGGCAATAAAAAATTGAATTCGTTTGCAAATGATCTTTCAGCTTTACGTACACTGGAGGAAACAATAATTGCAAAAATAGCATAATTATTAAAATAGAAGAAAAAGGATCCAGAACAGTGGTTCAGTACAATTAGCTTCCAGAAACCTATAGATAAAATGAAAGGCTTCTAAAAGGCCAGCAACAAGAAGACCAGAGCATTAAATTGGTTCAATTTTGCTACGCAATTGTGTTGATAAAAGTTTATATTCTCAAGATCTCCTACAATCTCCTATGAAAATCACAACTACCATCTACTTGTGAAAGCAGATTTAAAAGGAATAACAAGTATATGTCGTTTTCTTGTAACAACAAAAATGGAAGATTTTGCGCCCTCGAAACTAGAAAATATATATAGATCACAAACTTATGAGACAAAAAGCATTTGCTCCTCGTCGTAAATTTGACTAAAGATACCCAAATGTACCCTTGTTTCTCTGTATATTTGAGTGTTTTTAGAGCATTTTTGAAGTAAATGAGAAAGATGCTTGTTACATTTATTCCAATTAAAAAGATCCAATTACCAACAATTCTTGGCTCAGGTGATATAAAGCTAATTAGAAGATTATATATACAGCAAACGCACATTTATCCTGATTCTCTTTCTCTTTTTTTTTCTGAAAAACGATTCTCTTTCTCTTATAAATACAAAAGTAAGAATCTAATAAAGCCAGGCCTTGGAACACACACAGAACCGAAATTTTAAAAAATAATATTAAAATAATATAATCCAATAAAATTAATATCAATATAATCAGTTTAATATAAATAGTATCGTAAGATCGGAATCTTGGATTCCGAACGTTAGATCGGAATCCTGGATTCCGATCTAACGTTAGATCGGATTCTGGGATTCCGATCTAACGTTAGATCAGAATCCAGGATTCCGAACAGTGCAGTAACAGGAAATTTTGTCGTTTTTCATGGTTTTATTGTACTTCTATTATAAAATATTAAATTAATATATGAAATTTTAATATTAAATTAATATATTATGAAATTTTAGTAATATATTTTGAAGATAAAATATTAAATTAATATATTATATTTTACTTCTATTTATAAACATTAATTAAATATATAAAATATAATTAATAATTTATTTTATTTTACTTTACTTCTATTTACAAAACAATATAAATTATTAATTTAATTTCACAATTTTAATTAAAATATAATTATTAATTTACTTAAATTGTAAACAGTAAAAAGAAAAAGAAAAAATATTGATTTGATTTTGCGTGGATTCCTCTGACAAATGCTAAGATCGGAATTCTAGATTTCGATCTAATTTATTTTAATTTAATTTAATTTAAATATGTAGCTATTAAATTTAATTTAACTAATTTAATTTAAGTAATTATATTTGAAAAGGATGGAATAATTTAATTTAATTTAATTTCATTTAACTAATTTAATGTAAGTAATTATATTTGAAAAAAATAATTTATTTTAGGTAATGAATTATTTTAATTAATGAATATGATAAAATTAAAATCTATTTTAATTAAAATAAATATAATATATATATTTAAATTTTAATTTATTAATTAATATAATTAAAATATTTATAATAAATATTATTAATTTAATAAAATAAATAACAGTAAAAGGGAAAAGACCAAAAACTGATTTGATTGGGCGGTGGATTCCTGACATGCTTAGATCGGAATCCTGGATTCCGATCTAAGGTTAGATCGGATTCCTGGATTCCGATCTAAGCTTAGATCGGAAGCTGAGAATCCGATCTAAGCTTAGATCGGGATCCAGGATTCCGATCTAAGCAATAAGTTCGCCACACAACGGCAAATTATTTGATTTGATCGGGAATTGACGTGAACTTTTAAATCTGTTTGCTAATATCGGAATCTCAAATTCCGATCTTATCACTATAAATAGTTGGTCGTTATCACAATCTTAATATCATCTATCTTTTCCAATTAATTCTTAGTCATATAGAAATGTATTCAATTAGTGTTTTTGTCAATCAATCTCCCTTTAATCCAGCAAATAATTTTCGTTTTGATGTTTTTCCACAAACTGATTATGAATCTATTAAACAAATAATTTTGTCCTCATTGGGAATTTATCAAGGTGAGTTCAATTTGAGAATTGTTTCGCGTTTCAACGTAATTATGGACGGAAGGTTTCAACAAATTATTTTGCCGGTGAACTCTCAAAATGAATGGCGATATGTTCAACACGAGTGCTTTGAGGCAAGGCGACTTGATGGTCTAGAAATGCATGTCGATTTACTTCCGGCACAAGGTAAATTTAATTTTGAATTTAATTATGTGAACAATAGAATAACTATAGAATAATAATAATTATAGAATAATAATTAAAATAATAATAATTATAGAATAATAATTATAAAAGAATAATAAAAATTATAGAATAATAATTATAGAATAATAATTATGTAAACAATAGAATAATTATAGAATAATAATAACTATAGAATATTTATATTAATATTAACTATGAAAATAATAATTATAGAATAATAATTAAAATCATATTAAAATCATATTAAAATCATATTAACTATAGAATAATAATAACTATGAAAATGCGATTTATAAATAATAATTAAAATCATATTGAAAATCATATTTTATTAATATTAACTATGCATAAAAACATAAATAAGAACAATTTCTGGCTTTTAATAAGTAATATTTAATATCGTTATTAACTACGTTTTTGTATGTGATTACTACAATATTAACTACGTTATTATTTAACTACAATTTTTGTATGTGATTATAACACATTTTTTTTATTATAATTAGGTGGTTATTATAATTATAATTATAATGAACAACAAAATTATGAGGAAGAAGAACACCAACAACCAAATGCAACCAATCAAGAAGAAGAGAATGAAACCATTACATTAGATTGGGATCCTTGGGACCCTAACAGTATAGATCCTCGTGATAGTACACTTCAGGAAGAAGAAGGTACATACTACGAGTCTTACACCGGTCAAGGCACTTGGGAACATGGTGGTAGTAGTAGGCAAGAACATGGTGGTAGTAGTAGTAGTAGGCACGGCCGACCACAAGAAGAAGAAGATGTCGTTCAAGTAAACGAAGAAAACGAAGAAGAAACACGTCGACTCGATGATTTATACAACCGAGGTCCCGGTTTTCAGTCAGACTATGCAACAGGTGAGGACTTTAGTGATGAAGAAGTGGACTTATTTGAGTCAGAGGGAATCGATGGTGGACTCCAATCAAACGTGAACCCCAATCACCAGTATTACCTTACAGGAAGGACAGAAACATACCATCCCGTAGGGCAATTTCTAGATATTTCTGAGTATAGAAATTCCGTACCTCAACCGTCTCAACCTCATGAATCAGGGCCATTAGCAGAAGGGACAATTTTTTTCTCGAAAGAGCAACTCATAGGAGAGTGTCAAAAATACTCATTACGTTTAAATGTACAACATAAAACCACTGCTAGTTCTCCGAAAAAATTAATATTGAACTGTAAGGAATATGGTTGTAAGTGGCGTATGTATGCCCGTACAGAAAGAGAAGGCAAATTTTGGAAGATAATAACGAATGAACACGAGCATACATGCGTGAGGAGGGCCGGAGACTTCACACATGATAATTTAACGGCTGAGGTTATTGCCAACTGTATTACAAATGCAGTAAAGAGAGATGTCGGTATTTCCTTACCCGACGTTAAATCTCTACTGGAGAAAGAATACCCGAATGTGGTGCCCACTTATAACAAGATTTGGCGGGGACGAGAAAGAGCAATCAAACATCTTTTTGGTTCATGGGAAGATTCGTACAACAAACTACCGAGTCTTTTATTGGCTATACAGAGGACGACACCCGGCACGCAGATAAAGTGGTTGTTTAAAAGCGTAGGTGATCCGAACAGAGCTATGTTCGAAGCAGCAGCATGGGCATTCGGGCCTTGTATCGCGGCGGTTCCGTATATTAGGCCCGTGATTAGCATTGATGCCTCTTTCTTATCAGGTCGCTATAAGGGTAAATTCTTAGCGGCTTGCGGTTACGATCCTGAGCAACGGCTTGTTCCGTTAGCATTTGCTTTAGTGAGAACGGAGGATGAAACTTGCTGGGGTTGGTTCATGAAATTTCTAAGGGAACAAGTGGTGGGACCCAAAAAATTTTGTGTTGTCTCAGACCGTCATTGGGGAATAAGGAACATGTTTAAAAGACCACAGTACGGATGGCAAGAAAGTGCGGAGCCTGCATTGGCCGTACATCGGTATTGTATGCAACATTTATGTGAAAATGTGTACAAGGTTTCTGGTAAAGACAAAGGTATACCACACAAATTTAGAAATAAGTTGGCTAACAAGAAAAAGAAACGGCCATTCATGAAAATGTGGGAGGAACTCCGAGTGACAAACCCTGAAGTTATCGATTATCTTAAGAAGTGTGGTAAAGAAAACGAGACAGATACCAATGAGCGAATGAGACCAAAGAGGTGGGCACAAACTTTTGACAATGGTGCACGTTGGGGTCTTATGACTAGTAACGGATCTGAAAGTCTAAATAGCCGGTACAAGGTTGAGAGAAGACTCCCAGTTGTTGGACTCGTAGAAGGCACTTGGTACAAGACCGTGCAGTGGTTTAATGAAAGGAAGCAAATAGCATTGGGAAGACAGGCAGATGGAGAACGGTGGCCAAAAGAGGTGCAATTAAAAGTCATGAAGCATACTCTTAAAGTGGGTAAGGATTACCGTTGTATACTTTACCTAAAATTAACCTTCATTTATATTTACATGTTTTTTTATATATTTTAATATTTACAGCGCTGATGACTGTGGTAACCATTGATGTTGAATGTGGAGAGTTCGAAGTACAGGTGCCCAACGAGAAAGATTTCCCTGGAAGAACGTGGAAGTACAAAGTTCTCATCAACCGAAATTATCAACCAGAAGATCCTCAACTACCGACTAGGCGTGTGACGTGCAAATGTCAAAAACCTCAATTGACCGGAATACCATGTGCTCATGTTGTTGCCATATGCGGTACATATATATGGGAAGTAGATGAATTTATAGACCCACTATATAGTACAGAGAACATGGTTAAAATATGGTCATCAAGTGACTTCCACTGCTATGAAGACGAAGAGAACTGGCCTCGCTACGATGGACCTGTGGTGTTCCCTGATAAGAATATGATTAATCGGGGGCGGCGAAAGAAGGACCGTGATTGGATGTGGATGGATGCAATGCGAAATAATAAAAATAAAAAAAAGAACCACAGAGGACAACAACCCACAACCACCTATCTCTTTGGAGGAACTTCAATCTGGTAGGCGTGCCAACACGCATAGACGAACAAGTACAAGGAATAAAGCTCCGCCTTCAACAGGTAACCGAGGTGAAATTTCTTTTTCCAGGGAGCCAGTTCAACCTGGCCGAAGTTCTGTTAGCGTAGATCCACGAACTCAAAGTCGTATTAGTCTTGGTATAGGAGGAAATGAACCACGCCGAAATTCCATTAGCGTGGATCCACGCTCAAGTTCTGCTAGGTATGTCACAAGTCAGGGGACATCAATTACAAGGGACAGTCAAGGAGCATCGAGTAGCAGAGCACAAACCGGAAAACGTGGTGGAATTTTACGTCTTGGCGCAAGAATAACTAATTTTGCAAGAGGAGGAAGAAAATAATTATAATTTTTGTGGTGATAATGTAATATTTAGTTGAATTGTACTTTTATGTGATGTGAAAAATAATTGTAATATTCGTAATACTAAGTTGAATCGAGAGCTGTTTTTTCAGTTGAAAGTGTGACTATCTTGGTCCTTTGTTATTTTTGTTTTGAACAAATGGTACGCCTAAAAATTTTGAAATTTAAATTTACGAAAATAGGTCCGCCAATTAACAGCTCAGTATTTTTGATAAAATTTTTCAGAGCGTATTTCATAATTTTCTAGCGCCAAACTTTTCGAATTCAGAGCTGTTTTTTCAGTTCAAAGTGTGACTATCTTCGTCCTTTGTTATTTTTGTTTTGAACAAATGGTACGCCTAAAAATTTTGAAATTTAAGTTTAGGAAAATAGGTCCGCCAATTAACAGCTCAGTATTTTTGATAAAATTTTTCAGAGCGTATTTCCTATTTTTCTAGCGCCAACCTTTCCGAATCCGGAGCTGTTTTTTCAGTTCTAATTTTTCTCATATTTAATTATCAAAATCTTAATTATTAAAAGCAAAAAAAAATTAATTAATTAATTACACATAAATTTTCATATGAATTTTTCTTATTTTTAAGTATTGTTAAAATAATTTTACAATTTATTATCTATTTTTCTAATTAATTAAGTAGTTAATAAACAAATAAAAAGACAAAAAAATCTAATATAATTAATAAATTACATATAATTTTAAATTTTATTTTTCCTCATTTTTTCCGATTTTTTAAAAATTTTCTCTATTTTTTTTTAATTAACTAAATTAAAAACTAATAAACTAAATAAATTAATAATTAAATAAAAAAAAAAAATTAAACTTACTGTGCTCGCGCGCGGAAAGGAGGTCCTAACTCGTAAACGTTAGATCGGAATCCAGGATTCCCATCTGACGTTAGATCGGAATCCCAGAATCCGATCTAACGTTAGATCGGAATCCGAGAATCCGATCTAACGTTCGGAATCCCGGATTCCGATCTTGCGATACTTCTTATATTAAACTGATTAAATTGATATTAATTTTAGAGCAAGGTTCTAGTGCCACCATTTTTGGTTGCCACAAGTTGCCACAACTTCATATTGAATCATTATTTTAAAATTTCAAATTTCAAATATCGAATCCAAACCATTGATCTTGTTCAATTTAACGAGCGATGCGTTTTCATATAAGATTTATAAATTTTAGAGTTGATTTGATACTCGATCAAGTGATTGAACAATGAACGTGTTAGAATAAATCAGTCATAGTTAACCAGATTCGTTCATTTGTTGACCACTTGATCGAGTATCAAATCAACTTCAAAATTTATAAAACTTATATAGAAACACATCGCTCCTTATATTTAACAAGATCAATGGTTTAGATTCGACATTTGAATTTTAAAATTTTTAATTATTATTAAAATATGAAGTTGTGGCAACTTGTGGCAACCAAAAGTGGTGGCACTAGAACCTTGCTCTTAATTTTAATGAATTATATTATTTTAATATTATTTTAAAAAATTTCGGCACATAGAAGAGGCTTGTAAAATTCATTAGATCTCATTTCTAGCCCAATTGGCCTATGGGCTCTTTTCTTAGTAACAGAACTACCTCTCGAGTCTTGACGCGCCAACCTGGGAATAGTTAGATTTCCAGTTTTATACTGAATCAGTAAATTATTTCTAAATTTATTTAAAAAACAATTTTTTTATATTTTATTATAGGAAGTTCTGCCATGAGGGCAAATTTTGAATCGGGTTTTAATCTCAACCACTCATTTTCAAAAAAAAATTAACTCATTAACACTCATGAACGGTTGTGATTGAAGCCCGATTCAGAAATTGGACCTCATGGAAAATTTTCCATTATTATTATTTTTATTTATTGCCCAGACTTATACTTCTTGCTCTTGTTCTTTTTTCTTCTATTTGTTGCTTGCTTCTGTATCAAATATAAAAAGCTGTTGTTCTTCTGCCCCTCAAAGTATTACATCTAGGCTCTTCTCGTGAACACATTTTTCTTTGTGGACCAAATGGTTCCAGTTTTACGAAGGCGCTAGATTTTTTTTCTTTTTTTTTATAGAATACGAGCTTAGCAAAAATATATATATAATAATAATAATAAAATAAAATAATTCTCACACACACACAAAAATAAAAATAAATAAATAAAATAAGTTTTTGGTTCTTCGTTGGTACTAAGTTCGACAATTTATCAGATTTTTAAGGCTTTGTTTTGATTATTTTTTTATTTTAATAGATCATTACAGCTCGTTAATTACGGCCTTCCTACGGGACAAAAAAAAAAAAAGTAAGGCTGGACCAAAACAGAAACTAAAAAAAAATCTATTGCTACAGGACGTCAGAACTATCAAAAAAGCGAAAGGTGTACATAATTAGAATTTGTGTCCTGTCTCATTTCCTCTGTTCTGCAGTGGAAAATCTTTATTTTCCTCATAATTTCTCCATTATGATACGAAAAGTGTACAAAAAGACAATTAGAACGAAAAGAGGGATTTAAAGGGACCATTTGTGCAATTGTGCCCCCAATTCCACAAAGCATGCAATTATCCTTCTCAGACAGCAATTGTTCGGCCGCAAATCCGCAATACCAACCCAAGCACACTCCTCTTGCGTTCTTTCCTATAATTCTCCTTCTGCAGCCGGTTTTAAACTCAAATTTGTATGTATATGTGATTTGTTACACGGACGTATATCAAGTTTAGGGAGCAAAGAATCAACAAGGGTTTAAGGGTTCCGAATGTCCGGCCTGGAGGCACGCGTCCGAACCTAACCAATTGGAATGATACAGAACATTTGACTAAAAAGTCCTATAGTTGAGCTGAACCCGGTCCACGCAATTATTATTTAATTGTTTCCATTTTTTTATGTGTATCCTCTTCTTGAACGACGACATATAACGTCCGTCAGTGGATAAGGCCTTTGACCCGAAAGTAGGCGCTGGCGAAAGACGACTTTAAAAGAACTTTCTCTTGTACTTAGGAATATATTATATATTTTTTTATGCATTTAGATCCTATAAACTTAGTTTTAATGTTGAAGCTGACGCTGTCACAAGGAAAACAGAATAAATAATATGAGGATTGCTAAAATACTATGCATAGCACGGATGACTTTCGTGCTACGGATTCGATCTTGCATTTCATGCTCCAAACAACCGATCCAAACCGTTCATTATATTCTTCATATTGAAATCTCATTAGAAAACAAATTTTACATTTTTTTTTTACTATTTTTCTCAGATTTTTGAAAATCACTGTTATTGAAGGGTCCAGAATTTATTAGATTAAGTATTTTCAAAAATCCGAGAAAAATAGTAAAAAAATTAAAAAATATATAAAATTTGATTTCTAATGAGATTTCAAGATGAAGGAGATAATAAACGGTTTGGATCGGTTGTTTGAAGCATGAAGTTCAAGAACGAATCCGTAGCACGAAGGGCATCCGTGCTATGCATAGCATTTTAGCAATCCTCTATATAATATTAAATTATTTAAATTTCTTCTGAAAATTAGGTGTCAGGGTGTTTATAAAATGTACATAGAACCACTAAAACTTACAATACATTGATTGAAGATAGAAGTTATTAACTTATTACTAGTTTTTTTATGAACAAGTTTAATTATTTTATATGTGATGTTGATGTTTCAACTATGTAGTTGGTTTTCTTGTTGCTATTAAATATTATGTAATTAACGAGCCTCCTTGATTATTGTAAATATAAATGCATCCTTATGTTTCACTTTTAAATTTTAAATTAATAGTTAAACTATTTGGAAGTTTATTAACACTGAACAATACTAAAATGTAAACTAAATTTGAAGTTTGTATACGTATGTTAATATTTTTTTAAAAAACAAAAATAATTTCATGCAAGAGGATGTATGAATATGGATCTACCAAGTTAGCTAAAAAAGGACAGAATAAATTTAGATAATAACTAGGAAGAATATAAAATAAAATAAAATACATGATGCCCTTAGAATATCTTCGCTATTATCCAAGTTCCCTATTCGTTAATAGACATTTTTGTAAAGACGAAGTCATCAAAATGTCAAAATAAAAAAGAATAAAAAAAAAGGTGGTGCAAAACCCTCCCGTCCCAAGCGTGTGACACGCCGGAATCCCCATTCGTTATAAAGCTATAAATTCTAATATTTTCGTTACCATCCTTAAAAAATTTGTAAATTCATTTCCCTTGCACACTTTCCTGCTTCGTCTCTCCCTCCTCTCGGTCCACCGAAGGAAAACAAGAAAAGGCGAATATAAAAAATAATAAGGGAAATAATAGAGAATACCTTGTTTGGAAATTGGAATTCTCTCCCCACTATAGAAATTAGAAAAGGCGAGCTACGATTGCCTTCTATTTTCTATTTCTATATTTCTATTTTCTCCTCTTTGATTTGATTTCATCGTTCGATCGGAGTCGAAAAGAGACGATGATGTCTTCTCTCGGCCATGTCTCGGCCTCCTCGTTGGTCGAGAAGGCCACGAGTCACCTCCTGATTGGTCCCGATTGGGCCATGAATTTGGAGATATGCGACATGATCAACACCAATCGTTGGTATACCTTTCGTCTTGTCCTTTCTCTTTTTGTAAAATTAATTTGGTTGAATTTTGTTTTTTTGTTCCTGAATTTTTGTAATATGTGATGATAAGTTGCTTTAGTTATCTCTGTTCTCTATCTCAATTTATTCTTGCATGAATTTTGTTTATACTTTTTCGTGAAAAGTGTAGAGTTTAGAAATATTTCTGGAGTTGACCTAAGGATTTTGGGTTGTTGTGCAGTTTTCTACTTACGTGTAATTTATATTATTAGATGGTTTGAAGCAGTCTATTGATCACAGGCATGATATATATCTGGTCATTTGCTTGGCCTATGAATATGAGGTTTAATTAATCTGTATAGACATTTTGTGTTTCTGATTTGGTGCTATAACTCAAAACTCAGTTAAAAGTACACTTCTCAGACTCTTATTACCAGTAGTTGTCAATAATGGGTTCACAAATATGAATTTTGGGAACAAACAAAATGCAATTCTGCAATTGATGAATGTTTCTAATTCTTCATCTTCACTTGTGTATAATGAATCAGGCAAATAAAAGAAGTTATTCGAGCGATTAGGAAAAGGTTACAAAACAAGCATTCTAATGTTCAGTTTCTCGCTATGACGGTAATTATCATGACTAGTTCCTTATTCAAGTGTATTAAGACCAGCGAAGTCAAAATTTTGCCCCCACAATTAAGTTAATTTTAATTTTTGTAGCTTCTAGAGACTATGATGAAGAACTGTGGTGAATCGGTACGTTTTGAAGTAGCTCAGCATGAAGTTCTCCCAGAAATGGTCAAAATTGTCAGAAAACAGGTGCGCATTTAGCAATATACAATGTAAAAATGTGTAGTTTTAAATTTTCTTTTAAGTTTAGCCCAATTCTCACGACTCTGGAGGTTTTAAAAATGAACAGTTTTTTTTCACTCTATTTATTAGTGCTGAATGTTGACTTCTGGCAGTCTTGTTTTGGATAAGACATTGGAAGTCACTCTCTTTATTTGTGATTGATTAGTTGTTATCAGCTTTCTTAAAATACAAATGGAAACTAACAAACGGATCTGTGGGCTTGATTGTTACTTAGCAGTATCGCAGTGTGTTCATTTGCTGATTTTGTTTTTCCTTGTGAAATTCCATAAAGACTGATTTTCAAGTGAGAGACAAGGCATTGATACTGCTTGATTCATGGCAAGAAGCCTTTGGTGGGCCTGGAGGGCAACACCCACAATATTACTGGGCCTACATTGAATTGAAGGTATCTATCTACCTATTTTGATTGCATTAAAATTGAGATTTGAATCTGGATGAACTATACGAATTGAATTATAATATTTTTTTTCCAGAGATCTGGAGTTCAGTTCCCACGCCGGGCCCCAGATGCCCCATTGACATTTGAAAATGCCACATCATCTTCTTCACATCTGTCTGCACAACCTTATGCTTCTGGCATTGCCTCTAATTCCCAAACACCAGGTGAAAGAGGTGGACCTGCAGTTGTACACATGAGGTAAATTCCTTTCTTTTAGTTCTTTTCCCTCGATGAGCCTCATCTGTTGAATTTGAAAATTATGTTTATGCAACTGATAATCACATGACTAAGGTTCAAAAGACATCTTATCCATCTCATTTAGAGTGGACAAATTTGTCCTTCCCTGAGTGGCTGTGGGTTTTCACTCATGTTTACAATGGGCAACAAATTTTTTTTTAGTATTGAGCATAATGTCTATTTTTCAGACAAGGTTGACTGAGGAGGCAGTTTCCATCAGGACACTTTGTCTTTTATCCTTCTATAATGTGGTCTCTAAAGTCCATGAATTTTGAGCCGCCAACTGAACTGTCTGTAATGCTTGTTGCTAGGTTGAAATTATGCAATTAGTCCATATGTAAAATGGTAGGGGGCAAATATGTTGTCTGTTCTGCTATTCAATTATAATAGGATAATATTATAATATTTGGGTGTTCATGGAAAATATAAGAAATGCAAAATGATCTAAAGCTTGTTCTTTTTAAATGTTTGTTGTTTATGGACCGTATTGATTCTCTTGTCTTTTTTTTTATTTTACTTATTATTATGTTTGTTTAGTATGTCGGAGTTGCATAACATGAGGAGTGCAATGGAGCTTCTTAGTGAGATGTTGCGAGCTGTCAACCCTCGTGATCGTGTAGTGAGTATTATCCTTTCTTTTCTATATATATTGCTATTTTGCTATTGTTGTGTTAAAATGACCTTGCTAATCTTATATGCCACCATATCTGTCCCTTTTTTCCCCTCCCTTTTGCAGGCCATCAAAGATGAAGTGATTACTGACCTTGTGAGCCAATGCAAGTCTAGCCAGAACAAGCTTGTGCAATTAATCAACTCCACTGGGTATGACATTTCATTCTTTCATTTAATTTAATTACATAAAATTAAACAAGAAAACACATATTCAAAGGAAGGAGATATGAGATCTAATTTATCACTTTCCTGTGGGCTTGTGGTAGGGATGAGCAAGTGTTGGCAGAAGCTCTTACCATAAATGATAGCCTACAAAATGTGATTGAGAAGTATGAAGCCATTGCCTCTGGCAGTTTGCCACCTGAACCAGCTCCAGTTCTACCCTCTCCAGTTGCACCTCCTCCAGTGGCACCAGCTCCAGTTGTAGAAGAAACGAAATTTGAGGAAGATGAGGATGATGAATTTGCTCAGATAGCACAAAGGTTGTCCTAAATAATATTTTTTTTTTCTTTTTTGCATGTAAGACCTTTTGATTTGTGAATTAATTTGCTAATCCTGATTCATAGGAAATCGAAAGGGAAGGGGGTTGAGCAGGAGGCAACATCTAGCCAGAGTGATGTTACTGTAGAAGAATCTGTCGCAAGCAATGCATTGGTAGTTATCGACCAGCCACCACCAACAGAGGCATCAAAGCAGCAAGATATGATCGACCTCTTAACTCTTGCGCTCTATGACCCCAACCCCACCTCCTCTGACAACTCGACCCCACCTCAACCAGCTACCACCTCACCGACCTCTACAACCACTGTTGACCCCAACCCCTGGGCTTTAGTTCCTGTTTCTTCCCCTGCTAGCCCTCCAAGCCCTCAACCCCAACCCCTACCCCAAACTTACTACCCTTACAACCAAGGATACAATTACAACCCATACAATAATTATGTGGCATCGTGGGCCCAACCTGCAGCACAACCAACTCAGACTCAATACTATCCGTCCAATCCCTATGCATTTCCATCAACCCAGTACCAAGTACCACCTGCACCTGCACCTGCATATGCACCTATGCAGCGGTTCAATTCATTCGGTGGCGCTGCTGGTGCTAGTAATATTACTGCATCTCCAGTTACAGCTATTCCAACCAGCAGTTCTAGCGGGGGTAATCCTATGAATGTCTCACAACCTGCTCTGAAAAAAGATATGCCCGCTGGGTCCAAGCCATATTACATGCCTGATAATTTGTTTGGTGATCTGATAGACGTCAAGAGCTTTGGTGCAGGGAATAAGGTAAGCAATAGAGGGTCTAGTAGCATGACAAGTTCGCCAGGAAAGCCTATGGTTAATGGTAAAAAGTAGTCTAGGATGCAAGTTGCTAGTGACTGTGTGAATGTTGTTACCACTGGTTTTTATGTATATGTGGTGTATATCTTCAATTAGTGGTTACTTTTCTTTTTTTCTTTTACATTAATTTGCTGAAGCGGTCATGCTATACACAGGAGATCATATTTTCCTAGTTCTGTTGCATGATGTTCATAAAGCATTCATTAATTGCATTTTATCCTCTATAGTTGAATTATACTGGAAAATAACGATGTTGGCTTGGAGTTATTGGGGACATTGGTTTTTTAACTCTCTTTAGGTTTAATTGTTGATGAGACCAAGCTTTTCACGAAGTCGGTTGATGAATTATTGTAGTTAAGAACGTTTTTTCTTTTTTATTATTGTACATGATCGCAATATTTTTGTCCTTTCTGTCAATTGTTTCTTCTTCTTCTATGCTTCTTCTCCTTCTTCTTCTTCTTCTCCTTATTATAATAATAATAATTATTATTATTATTTGGTTCTTTTTTTGTATGCAATGAAGTTGGTTGATTTATGCTCGTTCATAACCACAAGTGTGATTTGAGTCGATGTACATCACATCTTTAGTCTGATTCCAGTCCAGTGTCTTAACAAAACTACACTGATAAGCCAACCGGTAACATACTACGTATTATTACCCCCTTTTCCACGTGCCAGAACAGGGAAAAGTGGACATCATTTTTTTTTTTTTGAAAAAGTAACATTTTAGAGCTACCTGTTTCATTACAGAAACATTGAGAAATTACAAAAGTTTTTAACACAAACACTCATAAGGATCTATCCTCCACATAGACCTATTTAAGACATACCACTATACCAGCTAACAAACAAGGAACCAACAAAATTACAACCTCAGTACAATCACCACAATATCCAGAATTAAACGGACTGTACAGAATATTAAAAAAGAAACACTGCTAGTCTTATATATTTGCTGAAACTTTTTGCAAAACCAAGCTGTATCCATATCTTCTCCCGCCATTGTCAACTCCGTAAGCCCTTGCACTTTTTCATTCTTGCATTCTTCTTTTCCAATCCCGTCCATGAATTCAAAAGACTATCGATACAGGGAATTGCTTCCCTCTAATTAGAGATCCACTCTTAGTTTGACTAAAATGTCCTTTGCACTACTTTTATTTTTTTTTTCCTCTACTGGATCTCAACCGAGGGCATTTAAGTCATAATTTGAAAAAATGGTAGTGAATGTGAATCTCTGAAAAAGGGCGTGAGTAGACCTGTCAAACGTCTAAGACATCCACGGAACAAACGTGTTCCGTTTTCTGTTCCGTTCCAGCCAACGTAAGCGAAATCTATTCCGTTTCCGTTCTGTTTCATCAAACGAAATAGTTTTCTATTTCGTTTAACGTTCCGTCCTTGATTTTCCTTTGATTTCACCTAATTTCCATCAATTTTCATGTTCCGTTTCAGTAATGTTCACAAATTTCATTTTCGTTTCCGTTCCGTTTCTGAAAACGGAATCAATTTTCTCTTTCGTTGTGTTCCATTTGGATGGGATGGAATTGAACGGAACAGCATGGTGAAACATTAATACTGACAGACCTAGACGTGAGTGAAGCAATTCTCATCTACAGAGTAACATCCCCTTAACAGTTTTATTGGAAAGGGCTTGAAAAACAATAGAATTATGATTAAGCCATAACTCCCAACAAACAGCAACGGTTGGTAAAGCAATTCTTTTTTTGAGACAAAAATAAGGATCATGCCCTTATTTTTTCATGGAAAATAAAAAGTTCTCAACTCTAGCCAGTGGCTAAAGATTGAAGGTACAAAATAAGGAAACTAAAATTACATTACAAAACAAAACAAAGCAGGAACGGAGCTAGTAATTAAAAAGCTAAATTGCACTATGGCAAAAAGAGCCAGTAAAGAAAAGTAAAGGCCCTCAGAAGTGCTGAAAGAAGAGTGTTCCTCCATGAGGTCAGAAGTAGAATTAGATAGCGTTTGTGCTCAGGTTGGAACTTTCCCATTCAAGAGTGACTTGATCCACCAGAATTTGCAGGTCCGTGCACCGCTGGTTGAAAATTTGTGCACATCTTTCACGTCACATTACAAAAGTGAGGATTGCCAGTATTTCTTTGGTAAAGCAATTCTAGAATGATTAGGAATCGATAAGGAATCATCTATAACATCTCTTATAGTCAGCCACCTGACCTTTACCCATCGAAAACCATAACATGTTTAGAAAAATGAAAAAGATATAACCTGCACTCTCCAACAAACCACAAATGGTGCATCTGCTATTTCCTTGCCAATTTCTTTTCAACAGATTGGCTTTAGAGAGGATTTTGTCATGTGCCAGTAACCACATGAAAAATTTTATTTTATGAGGAACTGATAAATCCCACCAAATGTTTGCCAAATGTGTGCATTATTCAGTAACCCCTCCAAAAGTTAGAAATTCATAATGAGAACTTAAAGAAAAATTATGTGTTTTATCCCATTTCCATAAGAGGGTATCTATCACACTCATTAGATAACAGACATTAGGCATATCACATGACATGTATATATATGTACACATAAAAGTAGAAGTTTTGGGCAGACCGACTTTCTGAAATACCAACTTTCAGAATTTGTGGGCTCTTTACGCTGCCTAAAATAGCAACACTGCACCCAATTCCGGTCCGTCGAATATTATCTGAAGAGTTCTACAGTACAGATCTCTCTCGTGGGAATTTTTTTTGTCTACGCCCAAAATTTTATCATCGTTGTTGCCTCCGTATCAAATAAAGAGTTCATGCAATGAAAAACGGGAAGTGGTGCGCATCTTGCAATAAAATCCTGGTGTCGTTTGAAGCAGGGACTTTATCCAAAGTAATAACAAACAATATTAACGCATTGAGTTCATAAAATAATAGGAAAAATTAAAATATACGGTGCCTATAGTGCAACCAAATCCTTAAAAAAAACACTAGGAGACAGCGAGGTGCTATCTCTTGATACACCAGAATGTCCATTTATCATCATAATCATAAAAAGCTTTTATTATTGAACTCATTCCCCTGTACAACACATCTACAAAACACTTTGCACAACGGGAAATTTATTCAAGCTTTATAACTTAGATAGTGCAATGTCCATCACATCCACAAAGAAGTCTGTATAAGAAAAAAAACTAATAATCAGTAACCATTTAGGTCAGTCAATTTATATAATACAACTTGTATTTTACATATAAAAAAAATTTCAAGAGGAAGTAAAGAATCACCTGCGTCCTGCTTTGTGAAGCATAGAGGAGGGGTTATTCTGAAAACATTTCCATAAAAGCCACCTTTTCCTACTAATACTCCCATATCTGTATAACAAAAGTAAATGTTCGCTAAAATTTAATTTAAAATATGGTAAAAGCATTATATGACGGCCGTTTTTAACAATTCGACAGTTACCTTTCATGAGGTCCATTACATGTCCTATCTCAGCTTTAGCTGGTGTCTTCTTTTCCCGGTCAGTTACAAGCTCAACCCCAAGCATCAGGCCCCTTCCTCTAACATCTCCGATTACTGTTGAACAAACAACAAGTCAATTACTAGTTCACTATTTTTTTTTTCAAATATATATATAGGGTAAGCCTACTGTTTCATACAAACTGAATTGGAGATTGACTCATAAGTCATAAATATTAATATCAGGTTCACACTTACTCTCATGCTTCTCTTTGAGCTCACAGAGCCGGTCTTTCAAGTGAGATCCAACAACATGTGCATTCTGTTGCAACTTTTCTTTCTCAAGTACTTTAAGGACTGCATGGCCTCCAGCAGTGCAAACAGGATTTCCTCCAAAGGTATTGAAGTAGCTCCGTCGGGTCAAAACCTGAGCTATTTCTGGGGTTGTGACAACTGCTCCAATTGGTATCCCATTTCCAATTCCCTGAAAAGAATAAATTAAAATTTGTAAGATCTAATGTGATAAATTACTACATAATAAGAAAAATTTGATTTGCCGTGTGAGTATTTTGAATCAGAAAAAGCCACCTTAGCCATTGTTACTATATCTGGAATTACACCATGCGACTCAAATCCCCAGAAATGGCTGCCGGTGCGTCCAAATCCAGCCTGTACTTCATCAGCTATGCAGAGTCCACCGGCATTCTTTATTGATTTGTACACTGCAGGTAAATAACCAGGCGCCAGCTCCATAATTCCACCGACTCCCTGTCAAAACAATAATTTCAATTGTTTCCAACCTTTCTAAACGCTAGATAACTGTCATGAATTAGTAAAAGAGCATACTTGTATAGCTTCTGAGATGAAACCCGCTATCCGGCCAGTGGTACCAAAATCTATGATTTCTTGAACATCTTTAGCATATTTCTCACCATCAGAGCCAAAAGCACCCCTGTATTGATCAGGATTCAATGCATGATGCACTCCACTCTGTTTCACATATAAAGAAACATCATCCATCTGAATTTTTGCACAGTTTTAAGATGATCAGGGAGTTAAGATTTTCAGCAATCTTTCACCTGAACAACATTGAATTTCCAATTGGATTGTGCTGTTGCACCCATTGTTCCGGCTGCATTTCCATGGTAAGCATTTCTGATTGAAATAATATCTTGACAACCAGTGTAAAGTCGGGCAATCATTAATGCAAGCTCATTAGCTTCAGTACCCGAGTTGGTGAAGAAAACAACCTGAATTCATTAAAATTAAAGATTTAATTACACTATTAGATGCAAAAATATCATAGATGTTTGCCTAAGGAAACCTATACAAAATATTGTTTATTTAAAAGAAGGAGAAAGAAATTAACTAAAGCTAACAATTGCAATTCCAATCTGTGCTGACGAAATTTCAACTTATCATAATGTAGTTTACAAAAATTATAATTTTTATCACTGAGAGATATTATATGGTAGTAAGGGATGAATTAAGGTGTTATTGACTAAACATGAAGCTTCATACCCAAAAAGATCTATATTTTCCGTCAAAGAAGATTAAGTTACAACCAATGGAGGCATAAACAACAGCAGAAGAAAAGTATAACCATTTGTGTCTTGATCGTTGATTCAAAATTTAAAATTGACTACCAACAAACTTTAAACTAATTTGGAGAACACCATATCATCCTGAACTTCACTTTAAAGTTCAATTTAACTGACCTTAAGATCACCAGGCATCTTGTTGGCCAAAGCTTCAGCGAAATCAGCAATGGCACTGTTCAGATATAACACAGTAGAGTGTTGAATTTTCTTTGTCTGTTTAATAATAGCCTCAATCACATCAGGATGGCAGTGGCCACAACACACCGTTGCGATACCACCAAACGCATCCAAGTACCGTCGGCCATCTTCATCAAACAAATATTGCATCTTCCCTTCTACTATGTTTAACTGTCATGAAAAGAAAAACATGAAAAATTGAACATTTTCATCATTTTAATTGACATCTACAGAGATCCAAGTTGTTCAGTGTTCTATATGTTTAAATTAATTTGTGATAAAGATGAGATAAATCCTTCCAACTTTGAAGTTTAAATATCCAAAATAATTGGAAGAGTGCTGTCCCTTGTGCATATTTTAATTAATTGGTGTCATACTTCGCTTTTTAGATTGGTTAATCAGTGAAGATCCCACTATGTACTTCACCTACCTAAACTCATGGGCCGTGAATTATATTATTGAGGCATAATGTACATTTTTTTTAAATAAAAAGAGCCCAAGTCATCATCATGGTGTTACTTTAGGGGGGCACAAAGCTTTCTACTAAAAACGACAAACAGAGTGAGCTGGCAACTGAAAGTAGCTACCAAACTATGTATTTGATATCCCGAAAGCAACTAACAACAAATTCCTCTCTTGTTTGTTACATTACGACTATCCATCATCTCAACAAGCAACCTCCAACAAAACTTTTTACCGTGAATTCACAATTAGTTAGTTACTTCCCAACTAAAGGTCAGAAAACCGACCAGAAAATCACACCTTTCAATTTTTTTTTTTTTTTTTTTGAATAACCAACCTCCCAAAACCTCCTTATTAATGTAACAGTACTGATTGTTTAAGATATTGTTAAAACTTAATTACTAAACAATAGAAAAATTAATGTATATTTTATAAAACCAATAATAAAAAAAGAAAAAAAATAGATAAAGGAAAGGAATTAAACTTCGTACAGGCTTGGCGTAGAAATGGAAGAGAGAGGGGCTCAAATACTCAATTCTCTTGCGAAGGATGTCAGCCGCTCGCGGCCCATCATACGGCTGAGGAACGTAGTCGAAGGGGGGCATTTTGGGGAGAACGGCCAAATTTTCATCGTGGCGAGGAGCGACAACCTCCGCGGCCGCGATTCCAGAGTGGCCTCGCTTCGGCACTAACGACGAAAATGCCCTCCGAGAGAGAAACCTCTGCATCTTGAAAATTGCTTATTTTTTAGGAGCTCTCCCTTTCTTTCGCCACCAAAGAAGAGAGAACTGCTTCAATTCAATCTCTCTCTTTCTTTCTCTCTCCTTGCCTCGTTCTATTTTGATTTGGAGGTAGAGCGAGAGTCGTGGGGGTTGGTTTTTATAGAGCGCGAAGAACGGGTGGGGTCCAGTTGTAAGTAAGAGATGGAGATGCCACCCTATTTTTTATAACTGACACGTTGGATCTCATGCGGATCGCATGTCTATTACGTCTCGGTCATAATTTTTAACTTTTTCATAATCATACGATGAATGATACTAATCATACTATCACTCAGTAACCTTATCACTGTTGATGTTGTGCGTTGTGTGTTTTTCTGTGTTTAGAACTCTGTTGTCAAGCGTATTGCTGGTAGTCTGAGAATAGTTGATGTATATTCAATCGGTTAAAAATAGATAACCAGCTGTAATGTCTTTGACTACAGCTAAATATTTTATTAATGAGTTATTTTTTGTAATACTTTGTTTCTTAATAGTTACTTTCCAATTGTTTTGAACTAAGTTGGCCTTTAAACTTTTGAACAACTTGAAATTGCAGAACATAAATAAACTAAAATTCGTATTGATAAACAACTCTTTTTATCTCTTATTATTCTTTTTTCGAAACATCTAGATAGAGGCTATCTAGTTATTTTTATCTCTTATTATTCAACTTTCGTATTTGTGTTGAGCAGCAGATGGAATAACACTTTTCCTCCGAGTTTAAAGTTTAAACCACAAAGAAAATTTGAGCTTACTGATGAGAGAACACTTTGCAAATTGTGCAACTTTAAAAGGTCTTTGACGTCAATCCACAGAAGGATTGATAGAACTCCTGCCCTAATCGATTTGAGATTATCTATGATGTAAATGTAATGAAAAGGAGATAAACTTATTATTTTTTCCAGTTTGTTTCATTTTTATAATTCATTAATATACATCCATGACTAAATTTGCTATTTGTACTTTTTATATTTTCTATTTGTATTTATATTAAAAATCATCCGACAAAAATTACTTGAACTATGTCAATTTTGAAGCGTTATTTATTTCTCATTTAAATACGAAAAAAGTTTGTTTCTTATTTTCTCTTTATATGTTGTACGCGCCTATAAAAATCATGATCGAGTCCTTTCGGAAAAAAAAGGCCAATAAATATATATACGTGATAACAAAATATTATCCACAACCACAATTAAAGGATGGACAAAAAATTTATCTTATTTTAGATTTTCGATTATGAAGACCACAAATAGCTCAATTATGTATTAATTATAAATTTCTTTTTATTATACAACGAGTAAACATATATATAACTCGTTCAAATTATAAATTTCTTGATGCCACATTATTTATGTAAACATAGCCATGAAGTTAACTGATATTGAAAATAACAGTTTTATTCTTTCATTGCAAGGTTCTGAAAAAGTGTATAATCAGTATTTAGTAGTAAAGAGGTAATCTAGCATTTATTGTTTTTGCATACAGCGGTACTATGATACTTGTCGTGTTAAACTATTTTCGTATAATCTTATAAAGCCTAAATTATTAAGATAATAATATATCTATAAACATTATTCGTTACGTCTCTATTTCGACGCACAATTTAGTTTATGCCATTACAAAATAGTAAAACTTAGTTTTTTGCCGCCGAAAAATTGATTTACCAATTTTACCCTTTTAAATATGTCACTATAAAAAGTTAAAATTAGAAAAATATCTTCACTAAATGACAAATTCGTTTTATGCCACTACAAAAATTTGAAATTAGAAAAATGTCATTACTAAATGATAAATTAGTTTTATGCTACTACAAAACTTTTAAATTAGAAAAATGTATTGTATTTTGATATAAAATAATTTCTAAGGACGTTTGTGAATGTGTGTATTTCAATCCAAGGCCAAGCTACTATATTTATTTCAAAATAATTCAAACAAAAAACATTTATATGTTTGGATGAAGAATCGTAATAACAAGAATAATGTTAGGTAAATTATATTTTAAACGAATTAACAAAACAATGTCAATACTTTTTTTTAGCGTCAAACTGGAAGAGATTATTAATTTAAAAAATAACGGCATCTTAATGATTGTCGTATAAATTATGCCAAGCTACTCTATAGCGTTTGGAAATTTTTAGTTTTTTTTTCACCGTAATTTTTATGATTTATTAAAAGGGCAGTTTGGAAATTTTTTAAAATAATGAGTGATTTCATGATGTCATTTTTAGTATTTAATCATTTTAAGAATAAGATAATGGCATATATCTAATTTACACAATTTGATAATGGCACAAATCTAATTAGAAATCTAACAGTGACATATCCCTAATTAACTATTTTTCACATTAGCATAAAACCAATTAATCCTTATAATACTAATAGAGTATTGGGGCACATGACAAATAAAACGCTGATTGAACTATGTAACATTTTTGGTTAAATAAAACATCCAGAAAAGAAAGTAACATATCTAGCAATTAATATTAAAAACGAACTCTAATTTTTTTAAATAAAATATAATGTCAATAGATGTGTTCAAAATTAAAAAATTCTTCGTAAGGTGCAAAAGCAATTATTAATTGAACGATTAAAAAATTAAACCATTTTGGGTTTGAGAATTTTCATTTTTACGAAGTGTGTTGAATGTTATTATTTCATATCCAATTTAAACAGTAAAGTGCTAATTCATTTCGGTAATTGATGGAGAAAATACTTTATGTTGAGGACTATATGTATATTTAAATTATGCGTCTTTTTCAAGATTAGTATACTGCTAGTTAGCATACTCACGCAACTATATACTCATATATAGTTTGTTAATTCGTATTTTATTGGAGCTGAACAATCAACTCCAAAAATTAATTATAACATTGTCGTGTGGACGGAACGCCGAAGCACCTAAAAATATAGTAAGATATACATAACAATAATTTGCATTATCATCTTTCAACACAACACATGGTATAAAATATAGCGTATACCTCTTTCAAGAGTAAATTTTTTTAACGTCGCGTGATTACTAAATATTTCTAAAATTGGAAAAATATAGCGTATGCCTCTTTTAAAATTTAATTATTTCAATACCATTTTTTTAAATTATGCTTTATAATAATACAAAATAATTGTAATTACGACGACGGATACGAATCCGGAATAATTCCTCTAATTATTTCTATGAAATTCGAGAATGTTCTTCAATCTTCAATACTGACAAATTAATTAATGGGCATCAGTGTTTGTGTACTGGCAGTTACTTCATTAGGTGGACCGTCCACTACGGAAAAAAGGACCTTCTGTAACGGCACTTCTATAACGGTTTTTGAAATAACCGTTACAGAATAGTGAGGCATTAGGCGGAAAAATTGACGCCACAAATCTGTAACGGTTATTATGAAACAACCGTAATAACATTTCCGTCATGGTCAGGAAAAAAATGCATCAACCTTCTGTAACGGTTGTTGGATAATAACCGTTACAGATTTATTATATTCTGTAACGGTTATTATCCAACAACCGTTACAGATATGAAAAAAAGAAATATATAAATATCAATAATCTTCTGTAACGGTTATTAGTAAATAACCGTTACAGAAGGTTAACGTTTTTTTTTTATTTTTTATTGATTTTGTAATGGTTATTTACTAAAAACCGTTACTGATATGGGACGAATTTTATTAATTATTTTATGATTCTGTAACGGCTTTTTTTTTATGATTCTGTAACGGTTATTTTTTAATAACCGTTACTAAAAAGTTCTGTATTTAATTAGGTCTTCTTCCCCATCCCAACAAACTCACAGCTAGCGCCGCACTTAACTCTTTTCTGATCTTCTCATTTATTGCGATTTGTGGTGTCCACTTCACTCCACAAAAATAGCAAAAATTTTCTAAAAATTCTGAAAAAATAATAATTAGAAAGAGAATAAGAAGGAGAGCAGATTTAAGGTAAAAAAAATTAATTTTGAACCGTATTTTTTATTTTTACATTTTTTTCTTATTTATTTCGATTTTTTCATTAATTTATGGTTATTTTTGTTTTTTTATATATTTTAAGATCTCATTGAATAGGAGAAGATCTTACATCGGCCGGATAAGTCGCACGATTCAACGAATCGGAAGTCACACGATTGAAAGTATATATTTTCATGAACTTCTCTTTTTTTAAATTATTTGCATTTCGTTAATAATTTGCATATATATATAGGCATGGATTTTGTATTGTCATATAGGAACCAAATACCGGAACTCAACTGAATTTAGGTCATTGCCCGTCCGAGATTAATCCATTAGGGATTAATCTCGGATAGTACTCCCGGTCGGGAGTACTGCTCTTTGGATACGATCTGTCTCATTTAGGACAGCGAGTTGTACGTTAGATGCAATGTGTTGTCTGAGAAAAATTCGGCGGCATTTCCCTTGTGTTCCCACGGATACGTACGCACGAGCAATCGTGTGTTGGCGTATTCAGGGAACATAAGGGAAAATGCTGCCGAATTTTTCTCAGATAGCACATTGCATCTAACGTACGCTCGCTAATGAGACAGAGTATCCAAAGAGCGGGCTAGGATGGTGACCGGTCCGAAAACCTAATATGACACATTGGTCCGAAACCCTAATAATTTGCATAAATTTTATTGTTCAGATGAATCGGACATGGATGTACTCAAGTAATCGATGCTCGTCTACATTTTTTAGAGGACTTGAAGAATTTATGATTTGTGCTAAAGAGAATTTGAAAATGAAAGAAGATGATAAAATGTATTGTCCTTGTCGTGTTTGTCAGAATTTGTTGAAGTGGTCTAATTTTGAAGAAGTGAAGGCTCATTTGATTATAAATGGATTTCAACCGGATTATAGTCGGTGGACACTCCATGGAGAGAATGGGGGGGATAGTACTAGCACAAATGTATTGGATTCTGTGTATGAGGAAGAAAATGTATCATTGGATGATGAAATTGATGATGTCAATGTATTTGATGATGAGAATGTAGATGATGATAGAAATGTAGATAACTCAGAATTTAATGCCGATTTAGATGAAATTGTGAACAATGTGGATGAAAATTTTGTTGATAATGTTGAAATTTTTTGTATGTTACGTGAAGAAGATAAAATAGCTTTATATCCTGGTTGTGAATTGTCAAAACTTAATGTTGTTTTCAAACTGTTCAATCTTAAAGCCAAAAATGGATGGAGTGATGCAAGTTTCACATCTTTGCTCAAACTATTACATAAAGAATTTCTTCCAAAAGATAACCAGTTGCCAGATTCAATTTATAAGGCTAAAAAGATGTTATGTCCTTTAAAAATTGGAGTTGAGAGAATTCATGCATGTCCAAATGACTGCATATTATTCCGGAATGAGTACGGAGACTTGCATAAATTTCCAAAGTGTAATGCGTCACGGTATAAACCGAGGGACGATCAAATTGAAGATGAAGGTAGTAAGGGACCAGCTGCAAAAGTGGTGTTTTATCTACCAATAATACCAAGATTCCAGCGGCTTTTCTCTAACGCGAAGGATGCCAAATTGTTAAGATGGCACGCAGACTGCAGGAAAAAAGGCGATGGCATGCTCAGACACCCAGCAGACTCTCCAGATTGGATAAATATAGATAGGGAATTTGAAGATTTCGGCAGTGAACCTAGAAATTTGAGATTGGGTTTATGTACAGACGGGATGAATCCTTACGGCAACATGAGTAGCCGGCAGACTACGTGGCCGGTCTTGTTGTGTATTTACAATCTTCCTCCGTGGCTATGCATGAAAAGGAGATACATGATGATGCCCTTGTTGATTTCTGGTCCCAAGCAACCAGGTAATGATATAGATGTGTACTTGGCTCCATTAATAGATGACCTTGGTGATTTGTGGCAGAATGGAGTGAAAATATATGATGCACACTCTAGAAGTGAGTTTAACCTCCGTGCCATGATATTTTGCACAATCAATGATTTTCCTGCATACGGAAACCTGTCAGGGTATAGGAATAAAGGAGCGAAAGCGTGTCCTATTTGCATGGAAAACACCCATTCTGTGTACCTGAAAAACTCCAGAAAAAATGTTTACTTGGGACACCGGAGGTTTATTAAGAACCGCAATCACCCTTACCGTCGAGACAAGGAAAGGTTTGACGGTACTGTAGAAAAAGACAAGGCCCCAATACCGTTATCCGGTTCAGGGGTGTATCGACAGGTGAATGACATTAATGTAAAATTTGGTAAGAAATTTGCAAATGAGATACCCAAGGGGATATGGAAGAAGAAGTCTATATTCTGGAATCTTGAATATTGGCAAAGTTTGGAGATTAGGCATTGCTTAGATGCGATGCACATAATAAAGAACATATGTGAAGCTTTGATCGGTTGCATGTTGGAAATTCAAGGGAAAACTAAAGATGGCGTAAATGTGAGGAAGGACATGGTTGAAATGGGGATCCGGCAAGAACTAGCGGCACAAGATAAGGGAAAAAGCCGAACTTGGCTGCCTGCAGCACAATTTAATTTATCAAAGCAAGAGAAAAAAAAGCTTATTAGAATGCCTGAAATCTATTAAGGTTCCTACTGGTTATTCCTCGAATATATCAAGAAAGGTTTCTATTAAGGACAACAAATTACTTGGTATGAAGTCACATGATTATCACGTCCTACTGACCCAGTTACTTCCGGTCGCAATTCGAGGAATTCTAAGGGAAGAAGTGAGGAAAACCATCACTAAGTTGTGTTTTTTCTTTAATTCCATTTGCTCTAAAGTGATTGATCCGAATAGTTTGGACAAGTTACAAGAAGGTGTTGTACTAACCCTATGTGAGCTGGAAATGTACTTTCCGCCATCGTTTTTTGACTCCATGGTGCATTTGACCATTCATTTAGTTAGAGAGATAAAAATGTGTGGTCCTGTATTTCTACGATACATGTATCCTTTCGAAAGAGCCATTGGTCAATTGAAGGGGCTTGTTCGTAGCCGATCTAAACCAGAAGGAAGCATAGTGGAAGGATATGTGGCCGAGGAGATTATTGAGTACTACACCGATTATTTGCAGGATGTACAACCAATCGGTCTTCCAAAGTCTCGACATGAGGGTAGACTTGAAGGAAAAGGTTATATATTAACTTCCAATGTTCACCTTATTTAGCACAAATGTTCACTTAAAGCACAATATTTGTTCACCTTATTTAGCACAAATGTTCACTTAAAGCACAATAATTGTTCACCTTATTTAGCACAAATGTTCACCTAATTTAGCACATTTGTTCACCTTATTTAGCAGAAATGTTCACTTAAAACACAATATTTGATCACCTTATTTAGCACAAATGTTCACCTAATTTAGCACATTTGTTCACCTTATTTAGCACAAATGTTCACTTAAAACACAATATTTGATCACCTTATTTAGCACAAATGTTCACCTAATTTAGCACATTTGTTCACCTTATTTAGCACAAATGTTCACTTAAAACACAATATTTGATCACCTTATTTAGCACAAATGTTCACCTAATTTAGCACATTTGTTCACCTTATTTAGCAGAAATGTTCACTTAAAACACAATATTTGATCACCTTATTTAGCACAAATGTTCACCTTTCAGGTACAATTGGAGCTAGTACTCATATACCGGATCTTGCAATGAGAACCAAAGCACATATGAAAGTTCTCCAACATCTTGCTATTGTGGCGCCTTACATCAATGAACATCTAATCGAGTTACGTGAACAATACCCTTCTTACACTGAAAACTTGATTACCATAGAGCATGAAATAAAATTTTTCCAATGGCTAGAAGATAAAGTACAGTCCCAGTTGAAAGAAGGAACAGAGGTCGATGAAACCATGAAATGGTTATCAAGACGTCCTGATGCCGTGGTCGAGACATATCAAGGGTATGACTTGAATGGATTTACCTGGTACACAAGGAAACATGATGGTAAAAGTGCCGTGCAAAATAGTGGAGTCACTGTTGTAGCTTTGTCTAGTGATAATGTTAGGCCGGCTACTTATTATGGGTGGATCGAGGAGATTTGGGAACTAGATTACCTGAAATTTAAGATACCCTTATTCAAGTGTGCATGGATCGACAACGGTCACGGTGGAGTTAAAAAAGACAAGATGGGGTTTATAACTGTTGACTTCAATAAAAGAGCTTATCGAGACGATCCCTTTATACTTGCAAATAAGCAAGCAATGCAAGTTTTTTACATTCAAGATCCGGCGGATAAGAAAAGACATGTTGTGCTTCAAGGTAAATGTTCATCTTATTTAAGTACAAATGTTCACCTTATTGAGTACAAATGTTCACCTTATTTATTACTTGTCACTTTCAGGAAAAAGACGTATTGTCGGTGTTGGTGATGTCGTAGATGAAGAAGCATACGACCACTTCGAGGAAATACCTCCTTTTTCTATCGGTATTGACGATACATCACAGCCAGTATCGATCAGTTGTAGGCGTACAGATAACACCGAAGGCGTTTGGGTCGACACGCGAAGGAAAAAAAAGAAAGTAGCTACATAATAATTTTATTTTTATTTTTTGCAGGTCATTAATTGGTGAAATATTTTGTTAACAAGGAGCTAATGTATTTTTATTTTTGGTTAATTTTCTAAATTGTAATTTTATTTTGTTAGAAAAAATGTAAAACAAAATTAAATTCATGTGCAACCAACACAGAAATTAAATTCAGTAAAAAAACTTAATAACATGCATGGATAAACCAACACCGAAAATATCAGTACTAAATGAAATTAAAACAGACACAAATTTTAAAGTTCAAAAAAAAAATGAAATTGAACTAATCTGTAACGGTTATTAGCTAATAACCGTTACAGAAGGTTATTAGTAAAAAACGTTTGACCTTCTGTAACGGTTATGAGCTAATAACTGTTACAGAAGAGGCTAATCTGTAACGGTTATTAGCTAATAACCGTTACAGAAGATTATTAGTAAAAACGTTTGACCTTCTGTAACGGTTATTAGCTAATAACCGTTACAGATTAGCCTATTCTGTAACGGTTATCAGCTAATAACCGTTACAGAAGGTTCGAACCCTTTATATTATCCCAGCCTGGCGTCTGTCCGTCACTTCTTTCCTTAATTTCTCGATCTCGCCTCTTTCTTAAAACCCTACCTCTCTCGACACAAGCTCTCGCGCCTCTCTCGACACAGAAGTTCTCGGCGGCTCTCGACGGCTCCCCTCTCTCTCTCGAAAAAGGTAAATCCCTCTGTCTCCTCTTCCTCCTCCTCTCACCCCCTCGCTCGATCCCCTCTCACTCTCTGTCTCTCTTTGTTACAGCTTGGATCCTTCTCTCTCTGCCGCTCTCTCAACTCCTACAGCCAGCAACTCCTCTCTCTCTCTCGAAAGTAATCCCCTCTCCCTCCCTCGTCTCCTCTTCCTTTCCCTCTCTGTCTCCTCTTCCTCTCTCTCTCACTGACTCCTTCTCACTATCTCTTTGTTGCAGCTCTCTCTGCCGCTTTCTCAACTCAGACAGCCACCAACCCCCGACAAAACTCTCTCGAAGGTAAACCCCCTCTCTCTCAAATTTTAATTTAATAGGGACTGAAATGCCAGAAATTGATTGAAATGCAAATGCTAGGGGCTGAATTGATTGAAATGCAAATGCTAGGGGCTGAATTGATTGAACTGTGTTTGGAGCTAATTTAGGGGCTGACATGAATTGATTGAATTGATTGAACTGTGCTTGGGGCTAATTTAGGGGCTGACATGAAAAATTAGGACTGTTTTGCTTAATTTGAACTGTTTTAGGGACTGAAATGGATTTAATTGGGGCTGAATTGCAAATGCACAATTTTAGGGACTAATGTGCATAAATTTCAACTGTTTGGGGGCTGTTTTGGGGATGATATTGGGCTGTTTTGTGGTGCATAAAGCACAATTTATTTAATATGGACTAAAATGCAAAAAAATGCTAGAAATTGATTATGCAAATAATAGGGACTGAAATGCAAAAAAGCTAGGAATTGATTATGGATAAGAAACTGTGCTAGGAATAGATGTGCATATGAATTGATTATGGATAAGGAGTTAAGAATTTTATTTAAAATGGAAATTAGATGGAGAAGGATCAAAACGTGAACAAGGTGGGGGAGGAAACATCCAAGGTGGGGGAGGAAACACCTACGGTGGTACCAAAAAGGGTCCCATTATACGGACCTCCCAAGAGAAGGGCTGTCTCGGCTGTACGTCGTCTCCCTCCAGGCTGTGAAAGGAGTCCTGATTTTAGTATGGGAGTTAAAATAGATGAGGGATCCAGTGAGAATAAGGAGGAGGATAAGAAGAATAAGGAGGTTAAGGAAGAGGACAAGAATTAGGGTCGAATTGTCTTAGAAATTAATAAAATTATCTATGTTATGTTGTGTGAACTTTATCTATGTAATTTGAAGTTTATGTTATTTGTGTATGAATTCATGTTTGAATATTATTGTGTTTTAATTAAATGAATTTTAAATTTATGTATGTTTTAATTATTTGAATTTTAAACTTGTCCATGTTTGAATAAATTGAACATTGCGCCAAACATTAATATATATTAATTAGCTACGGTGAGTCGCGACTCACGGACCCTCCGGTGAGTCGCGACCAAAACTCTTAGATCTAGATCAAAATGACCGATCCAAACCGTCTAATATGATCTCCCTATTGAAATCTCCATGTAGACCGAATTTTTTATTTTTTCGAAATTTTTAAGTATTTTTTTGAAATTTTAAAAAATCGTTAATCTAATTGGTTCTGAACCATTCAAAAACATCAGTTTTTAAAATTCCGAAAAAAATACTTAAAAATTTTGAAAAAAAAAAATTTGGTTTGCACGGAGATTTCAATAGGGAGATCATATTGGACGGTTTGGATCGGTCATTTTGATCTAGATCTAGGAGTTTTGGTCGCGACTCACCGGAGAGTCTGTGAGTCGCGACTCACCGTAGCTAAACTCATATTATATATGGTGTTTTAATTAGGTAGTAATGGAGAATGGTGAAGGAAGCAATTCAAAGGGAAAAAAAGCCGATCGAACGAGTGTACGTTTGGCGCAAAGTTCGTGCCAATCCATCCTCTCAAAACCAAACGAACCAAAACCAAGCCTCTCAAAACCAAGGCCAGCCAAGCCTCTCAAAATATGAATAGCATGCAATGTTTTTCAAGTTTTTGATTGACAAGCTTGTGGCACCATACACAGAGTGGAAAGAAGAAGTCATTGAAATATCAGATGATGAAGTCATTGTTTTGTCGGATGATGAACACTAGTTTTAGGATTTAGATTTATGTCTCTGTCGGATGAAGAACACTTGTCGTTTAATGTTTATGTTTAGGTTAATATATTTTGTTAATGTTTATGTTTGTTTATGTTTATGTTTATATTTATGTTTGTTTATGTTTGTTTATGTTTATGTTAACTTGATTTGATTGCTTTCATTGTTGTTAATTATTTGTTAATAGATATGTCTGGAGATCAAGATAGAGATTTACAGGGTGAACAGGCTGGTACAGAATCCAGCATTAGGGTTTCTGATTGAACTGAATTTCAGGAAGAAATGTCGTGCGATCTCTTTTCTCTTGATCACAACAACCAGAGGATTAAGGTGGCCGAAGGAAATATTATTCCGAGTGTTGTTGGTCAGATCGTACACGGCGTGCCTCTAACTGATCAACAATTGTATGTCCATCTTCTCCGAGTAGGCGATGAATTTCGTGAATGGCAAGTCCCTGGTAGGTCAGATGAGCTATTGGGAAATAATATAGGGGGCCGATTCCCATGGCCGTCATTTTTGGTGGAGATAGGCCACAAGGTATCGTTTTATTTAATTATGACAATCTGTTTCATACATTTCTCCTAATGACTTATTAATATGATGGCATTAAATGCAGAGTTTGACCAAAAAGAAGCCGGCCAAAAAGAAGCCAAAGGCGAAGGAGGCGGCGAAGAATGTGGAGGAGAGTCCAAAGGTCCCAAGTGCGGGGTCGTTTGTTACTCGTGATCCACTCCTCCCAAAGGATATTATTGACAGGCTGAGCCCATCCGAACAAGCAGTATACAGACTGTTGATGCTCCAACCAGAAGAAGAGAAGAACTTTGAGCTGCCTAATTGCAATCCTTGGGGTACGCACGATGGCGATGTTAAGTTCAACGTTAATGTCGACGATATTGTCGAATGTTTTAAAAGGGAGGAGCTATCTCAATCGATTGTGAAATTTTACTGCTGGTTTGAATTTTTCAACTTTAATGTTTATTTTTTTCTTCATTCAATTCATTCAAAATTGAAATTGTTGAACTTTGATATTCATGTTTGCAGGTTTTGGATGGAAGAACTTTCAACAGGTCAAGAAGAGAATGAGTTCTCCAAGAGCATCACCGTACTGGATCCAGAGTTATTGGCTGAGTGGAAATTCAAACACGAAGAACTCGGTGCGGTGAATTACCTAACGAGAGCATTCATGGATAATCCATCCTCCTATCTTGTTTTGCCGTATAATCAGCAGTAAGAAATATAACCAATATGGCTACTAATGAAAGAATTTTGTAATTTCCTTTAATTCCACCAAAATAATAAATCTCCATTAATTACAGGTTTCATTGGGTTGTCCTTGTTATTAATGTCGAGAAGCGCACCGTTCACTTTGTTGATTCTCTGGAACGCAAGAATCCAAAGTTATATATTAAGCCATTCATATCTTCGTAAGTTTCCATTTCTGAATTAAGTTAAAGCATGATGAGATTTTTCAAATTAAAAAATATTAGATTTTGATACAAGCGGTATTTAGTGGAAGCCGGAAGATATAGCCAAAAGAGCAGAACAAGATTTGATTGGTACCGAATTAAGGTACAGAACTTATCAGTTTAAGATATTATTTGTTTGTGAAATTGAAATTAACTAAAAAAGATTGTGTTTCTTTTGTTGGAATCTTAATTAGGAACCGATACAAAGGGGCGGCACAGAGTGTGGATATTTCACAATGCTCAACATGAGGGCAATATTAAGTAGTTGGACTACGGTCGGAGAATTCCCTGAGGTAATGTTAAGCCGATTTATTATTTTAGAATTTCATATTTTTATTGGTTTAGGGCTTAGGGTTTACAAAATTATTTGACTTTATCAATTGTTAATGATCAAATTGCAGTATATCGAGCCGGTTGGACAACCATATAAAAACGAAGACGTTGATGCAGTCGTTTCGGAGGTTATGGACTTCATGTATGGGGTATTATTTTAGGAAAATTTTGACTTGATTTGGTGTTAACTCTATGTATAGTTACTTTGTTAATTTTTGCTACATATTGATATATGTTTTGTGCTTGGTATATATATGTGACATCTGATATATGCATGATATATGTTTGTCTGCTGCATGTTGGATTGTATGATGTAAATTGGGTACCAATTCGGCTAGCAAAATTGGGCTAGCCAATAAGACAGGCGAAATCCAAAAAAAAAGGTCTTTTGTAACGGTTATTAAGGAATAACCGTTACAGAATTCATAATTTCATTTTTTTATATCAACAATATCTGTAACGGTTATTCCTTAATAACCGTTACAGAAGACTGGATTATGTAACGGTTATTAGATTATAACCGTTACACTGGATCTAAAAAAATAGTAAATGTAATTTCCGTCATTAATAGGATAACGGTTATTATATAACAACCGTTATAGAAGCCAGTCTTCTGTAACGGTTATTATCTATTAACCGTTACAAATGTTCTCCATAAAACCGTAATCACATTTCCGTCCACAATACCATAACGGTTATTAGATAATAACCGTTACAGAAGCCAGTCTTCTGTAACGGTTATTAGATAATAACCGTTATAGATCTGTAACGGTTATTAGACATTCTGTAACGGGGGCTACTATAACGTTACGTGTACCGTTACAAATGTCTTTTATTAACCGTTATAGAAGTCGAAATTTCGCGTAGTGGTCTGTCCTTCTGGGAGGACATGTAAGGGGTGAGAATAGAATGGACAAAAAGAAAAAAGAGACAGAATGAACGCTTTATATTTATTTTGATAATAGAAAATACGTTGACACATAATTTGTTACTGACAATGATAACTGGTAACTATTATAAATTAATTTTGAGTATAATATATTTTTATTTATTTTTTTCAAATTTGTTATGTTCACAATTCACAAATTAAAACAACGATACTGATATTACTTTTGAGATTCGAGAATCACATCTAACTCGGTTAGTTAAGATAAAAATTGTTTACATGAAAGATGCTGGTTTGAACGACAAGGTGACTGCAGGCGGATATAAACAAAAATAAGTCTAAGCCTTTTCATTTAATAAGAAAGTAGGAAAAAATGGCTCTTATTTAGAAACTAATGCGCAAAATTGTAAATTTTGCGTATTTGAAACCTGTAATGGGAATTCAAATTATGAATATTAGAAATTGCATTACAATAAACCTTTTCAGAGAAATATACTCAATAAATTTTTATTTCTATATGTATATAACTAATTTTTTTTCAGAGAAATTAGAAATTCGGAAAGAAATGGTTCGCCTAGTAACAATTGTATATTTTTGAAATATCAAATTATGTTATTTTTTATTTGAAAACAGCCCTGTTAATACTTAAAGTTAAATGTGAAAATAAAATAGAAACTATTAAGATAACCAATTTCAAAATTTTATAAAATTTAACTAAAAATAGGAAAAACTAAAATTCTGAAAATTTTTTATTTGGTATTCCGTATTTGAGGTAGGAACATGGAACTATTTTGATTCCAAATTGCGATGATATACTGATGGTAAAAAGGGGAGGGGGAGGGGGTGGACTTCTTCTTGCTGTTTTTTTTTTTATTGGCGAGGTACGATGTAGTAGTCTGACACGTAATCAATGATATAAGCAGTCTTGTAGTTATTTGACAAGTAAAATTTTGATAAGTAGCTCAGAAAAAATGTTGCATACTTGCATGTAATGATTTTGTGCGTGATTTGAACAAACTTGGTTTCTATGGTGGGATACTTATCAGTAGTGTACAAATACAATGTACATGTTTGCAAAACTTATTAGTTTGGCATGACTCACTGACGCATCGGCATTATCTTTCGCAAAAACAAATTCTAATGGTTCACCTATATGATTGCAATTTTTATAATACATATCCGAGTTTATTCTATTGGACTTATCAGGTTATCACGTTGGATCTGCGTTTGCTTTGATTGGCAATTTGGTAGATAAAGTGATGTGTGGTCATCTGGCCAGAAAGTAATTATAAAACTCGGTTTGATGACATCAGGGATGACTCATAGGTAGGTCCCATTCAATAGTTTGTTCTTCTGTACCGCGCAAGGATAAACGATCTGGTGTAGCGAGTTGTTGATACTTGCAATTCGTCACTTGATAACAAAGCTTTACTGAAATCAGTATCATCAGTATTATAAATAAAGATGCGTGGGTGTCCGATTCTGTTTTGGTTAGTATCTGCGCCGACACGGGATCTGCACCATATGTATTTTCCTTCTCGCTGAAATCTGCTCTGTTGGTATTGATGTAATTTTTTTAACTATGTCTAACTTATTGTGTGGTCCACTGTGTTGTTTGGGCTATGATACATTTCTTTTTAACTATACCTGTTTCACTATTGGCTCAGTAATTTCCGCCACAAATTTTAGATTTCTTTTTCTTTCTCACCTCTCAACTTCTCATGGCCACACAGACTTCTCTCTCTGTTTGCCCTTTTGCGCTTCCACTTTCCAGATCCCTCCCTCCTTGATCTCTCTATCTCTTACTCCACCTAAGCCGATCTCCATTCTCGCTCCTTCTCTCACTCCACCACGACCGATCTCGCTGAGTCGACGGGACTCGGAGAGAGAAACAAAGGGTGCATCGATGGACGATATCAAGGCAGAGAGAAGGGTGTCGGCCATCGAACGACGCTGGAAAAGGCGGAGTACCAGACCTACGTTTTTTTGGTGTTCCATAGTTCCGAGAATGGTGGAGAGAAGAGAGATTGAAGAAGGTTTAGATCTGCTCTCATCTCTTCTAATTTTTGTTTTCTGTAAAAAAAATAATATTTGGCTAAATCATCTTTACTATATTAAAATTTTACTACATTATTGATTGATTTTTAAAGAAAACTAATTTCTAATACAGGATTAGAGCTCATAAGCTATTGATACAGGATGATCTTCAGCTTTTGTGATTGGATCGAAATCTCTATTTTCAGTTTCATACTTCGAGGAAAAAGCAGATTATGCAAGTAAACACATGGACTATATCAATATAAACTGTAAGTGGTTTTACAATTTTCAATTAGGACAATTCGTGTACTGACATGTATTGACAATTACTGTCATAACAATATTGTGGGTAGGAAATATAGAAATTTCAAATGATAAAGAAATTAGCGTAGCAACAATTAGACATGCACTGCCTCTTTATGGTCCTTGAATTTGCAACATAGGTGCTTGATCGAATGCAAGTGAAATAGGCGGACTTCATCTACTGGATGCAAGTGCAAAATATGCATACATGTGGTACCTCCTAGCAGCCCTCTATTTATAATGTTTAGTATCTCAACATTTTTTTTTTACTTTACATTTTGTTATTTATCAAATCAAACATTAACTATGATCAAGGGCCTTATAATTGTTTGATGTTGCTTATGGCAACAACTATTACGATTAGTAACTTCCTCATAGAAGTACAGAGGTATCTAATCAAGCAGTGTGTATGGTCAATTATGAAAATAGCTATTGTGATTATGAGGTTGAGGGGCATAATTGCAATGTGTATGGTCATGTTTATATTTGGGGTATAAGTATCAGTATCATCAGTATCAGTATTATAAATAAAAACCCGTGGGAGTCGGTTAGACACTGTTAAATTTGGATGGACACGGGAAGTGGCCATACAACGTGGGCTGAAAACTCTTTCGCTTTGTGAAACGTTTTTTTTACAAATATTTGTGTGTCGAGTGTCAAAGCGTGAAAAAATAACCCGGTTCATTAGCATACTTCTAATTGGTTGCGCAATTTATTTTTTGTTGCGCCCCTTTCCATCATCCAAGTCCATAGCGTCTGAAAGAAATTCTTCTCCCCTACAGTCCTACTTCGTCTCTCTCACATGCAGGCTGCAGTCGAAGTCAAATACCCTATTTTTGCGTGATACAGAGATTTGCCTCCCTCTCTCAACCTGTGAGAGAAATCAGTGGAGAAATCAAAAGTAAGCAACAATGGTTTTCTCCCAATTCCCATTCCTTTTTTTACTGAAAAGGAGAAATGATTTTTTTGAGCTTACTTCTCATTTCGTTTACTGAAGAAAAGCAAAGATGAGCAAGACTAATGGAGGGTAAAATCTCAGTGGCGGGCAAACATCAAGCATGGATTAGCTTGGGCCTTAAATCAGTGTTTGACTTTTTTTTTTATGCATCAAACTTCGTTTGGATTGTGTCAAATAGTGGAATTTTTTTCCCGATTGATTTATTCGGTTATCTCTTTATTTCTTATTGTGATAGACAAAGTTTGAAAAATGAAATTGTTTTTCATGGTACATGCTGCTAGGAATATAAATTATTATTATTATTTTTTATGTTACCTGCGGGAATCAGCGTGGGTAGTTTTTTTATTACAGTTTCCTTATTGTCATATAGGAATCAATCATCAATTTGATTTGGAAAATATGGCTTTGATTATGGCATTAATTGACGTTCTGTATGTCATCATTTTTTTTTTCAAATATATCATTCATTATGGCATTAATTGGTGTTTTTTAAGTTTGAATTTGGCGTTAATTACAGGAATATTAATTTGTTATTAAAAATCCGTAAATTTCTAATTTAATACATCATATATTCATATTAACTGACTGATATTGGGGAGATCATGGTTTTTCATTGTTTGCCACTTACAGTCAATTTGGGTGCGATTTGGACAGGTCAGTTCTGTCTCTCTTTCATGAAATTCCAAAAAAAAAATTTTACTATTATTATCTATGATTTTTTTTGAATCACTGGAGGAATTTGGAGATTTATTCTATTTTTTCTAATTCGTCTCCTAGACTCCTATCAAGTTTTATTTTTCAATCTAAATTTAAATTAATACAATCAATAGTTTCACTGCTCAGGATATATAAAATTCCATTCATTTTTATGCTACGCTAATTTCATTCATTTTTTTCTAATTTGATGGCAGATATTGGTTCGAGTCGGTGATATTCTTGACCGAGGTGAGCATGAAACGACAATTTTGTCTCTGCAAAATATCGCTTAATGTGCAAGCAAAATCTAAAGGTTTTGTTGTCTTTTAGGTTTGCATTTATTATATACTTATTTTTAGAAAGACTGTTCATGCAAATGAGAAAGCAATGCATGTTTTACTTTCAATTTCATGTATCAAATTAATGTTAATTCTTAGAGGGGTATTACCTGAAATTAATCATGTATAGTACTGGTCAATCCATGTAGCTCTTAAGAGAATTCATTTTAGGAGAAAACCCAATTTAATAGACACGTACTGCTTGCTAGGAGGCCCCAGTTTATGAGAAATTTGCTTATTGGGATCATTAATACTGAAACATACTTGACATATGCCATGAAGGAACAAGATAAATATTATTTGAAGAACTAGACACCCATTCGAATGGTCTATGATGGAATATGACATTCTGAAGGAGAGACTATGAACCAGTCCAAAATAAATTAGTCATAATACAAAACCAAATAGTCTATCCTTGACCAAATAATTTATCAAGTTGTGAAAGGTGTGTAGGCTTTTACATTTAAGTTTATTTGTAAACGATGTCTTCTTTTTCTTGATTTTTAGTCTCTCTTTTATTTTTAATTTGGATCTTTCTCACACACATAACGATTGTCGGTGAAGCGACAAATATTCAAGGGAGTCACGCTCTAATTCTCTGATATAAGATTATGTGGATAAATTTTGGGGATTGATTGCATAATAAATCTATTGTGAGGAGGATTAAGAAATTGAGAAAAATCTTTACTGTCTGAGTCTCAACTGAAGAGCAGTACTATATTTTGGTTCAGAATGAAAATTTTAATATCATGTGACGGGTGGATATATTCTTATTAATTTTGTTTGAACTTAATCCATGCAAACTCAATATCGACTCTGGCTTGCAAAATCAAATGATTGGAGTGTTGAACTTTTGTCACCTTATGTGATGCACAAGGCTGTGCTGGTACACCATATCCATGCGAGGAATTAGCTATTGAAGAATTACACTTCTGGAGAGCAAATGAGCAATACCCATAGTGGCACTTATCGTGAGGATTTGCAAACCATTCGAGAAAAGTAGTTCCTCATAGGGCACTCCTATGTTAGGATGTTATATAGAATGGGCATTTTACATGAAATTTGGATTGTGTGCTTACTTTCTCAATAAAATTTGCTTCGTCATGTATATAAATATTAACATATCATACATACTTATACTAAATATATATGTGTGTGTTTATATATATAAACATTTTTTAATTAACTTTAAAATATAAAATTAAAATTTATTTCTAACTAAACATTAAGTAAATATTAATTAAAATTAAATATTACAGTATATAACATTTTGAACTTTACCTGTTACAAATTTTAAATCTATAGCATTTTTTAAATTATTAGAAAGTCAAATATCGAGCGAAGCTAGATTACCCCACCTAGTTTTAATAATAATTAGTGTCTGTATTATTTCAAAGAAGGATAATTTAGGTTTATTCCACTGACAAAATTGAAAATTAGAGATATGACATCACTAAATGGCAAATTAATTTTATGCCATTGTTTTTTTTAGACAGTACTTGGTAGCAGCTACCAAGGTAAAGTAAAAAGAAATTAAAAAGTAAGAAAGGGAAAAATAACTAGAAAAAGCTAACTATTTTTATGCCATTGTTAAATGACGAAATTCAATCAATTGACATGATCATTTTACCCTTTTAAATATGCCGCTATAAAAGATTTAAAATTAAAAATATGTCATTAAATTAAAAATATGCCATCCCAAAAGAAATTCCCGCTATAAAATTGTACAAATTTATTATGTGCCATTAGAATCTTTAATTTTTCTTCAAATTTTCTGTATTTTTTCTCGATTCTATTAATATTTATTGTATTTGCAAATCTGATTATTACTATTAGTCAGAAATAAAAGTATTTGTAACAAAAAATATATTGACGTTAGTTCCAAGTAATTAAGGAGTAGTGCGTATGAACATGATATTTGAAAAAGGAAATTCAATGGTTTTAGTCCCAAATAATTATATTCGCAAAACAGATCATGGAACGTGTTATTTGAATATCCGCGCAAAAAAACAAACGAAAAATATTAATGTACAATAATATAACATAAATTGTGTTTAATCTAGTTTATTCAAAAAATATTGGTCAAAGTTTATTAACTATCTAGGCAGCGGGTTTTCGTTAGCAAACTTGATTTGATCTCTAAGGACAATTTGAGTATTTCATAAAAATTAAAATGGCATATCTCTATTATTATAAGCACGGATGGAGGAGGCGTTACATGCTAGATCTAGCATGTCAACAGGTGTTTATGTCGTTCAATCGATTTGATCTGTGGTTGGATATCAATCGGCAAACAAAGCAACAATATATATTAATTTTTCGTCTAATAAAAAAATAAATTGAATAACATATCTATTTATATCGCTGGTAGATTAAGCAACATATTTTTATTACCTAACATTATTTTATTTTTTTATTTACCCACATATGGGGACATCTTAGGCTAGTCTCTAATTATAGTGGCATATCTCCAATCTTTAGAAGAAATTAATAGAATAAAATTAATTTTAATCATTTTCTAATGGCAATTTTATAATGGAAATCATCTAATTTGCATTTTAATGATGATATATCTCTAAATGTCAATTTTAATAATGGCATACATCTAATTATTCCTTCAAAGAACTATAAACAATTTGTATCCAAATTTGTAACATTTTTGCCTTAGCCAATTAATTTTTCATATCATATTCAAGACTACAATAAGAAAATTTGTTTTTGACTATGAAAAGTCCGTGAGTTTGCTTTCTCAATCATCAAAATATTACATGAGATCCAGGACAAAAAGTCATTAACAAAAATACAAAATATGATAAATTTTAAGAAAAAGGAGAAAAATTGAGATATAAGCAAATACGGAAGATGGTGATGTTACGCATAGTAATGTAGCTCGGTGATTTATTTTCCTATACGTATGGCTGACCGGCGATTACTAGCGATTCATTTTTCATTCAAACGAGTTTCAGTCTGCAATTCGTACCGAGGACGGATTTTTGGAGTTAAACTCACTCTCACGGGATCGCGCGTGTGATCGCGACCTTTGTCCCGTCCATTGTAGCACGTGAGTCGCCCATGGCATAAGGGGCATGATGACTTGACGTGATCCTCGCCTTTCTCCGACTTATCACCAACAGTCTGTTCAGGGTTCCAACTCAATAGTGGCAACTAAACACAAGGGTTGCGCTCGTTATCACTTCACTGCTCCTACATGGTTATTTGATTTGATCCGTAGCTAGACATCAATCGATGAACGAAATGATATTAAGTTTTGATTTTATATCTAGGATTGAAAGAACATTGATTACAATCATAATTCTTTTTTTCATTTTAGAAAGAAAAACACATATGAAAAACTTTTATCATCTATAATTTTTTAAATAGTTTTCTATAAAAAAATATATAAATTTATTTTTAAATAGTTTTCTAAAACTTTTATCATCTTTTTTTCGTTGAAGTATATTTTTTTTTTGTCTTTTGGGTGGGTGGGTAGGTAGTAATTTGAAAACTGTTTTAATACGCCACGTTGTGAGCGCGCCAAGTATTGCGAATTAAACAAAAAATATTGTAAATTGTAGCATGCCGTGTGCAAATGTAAGACTCGCCAGTCACCGAGTAACTTAAAACAGGTCCACGAGTGACCATGACTAATAAGTAGTACCGGGAAGTTTGGAGCAGAGAACCAAGACTGTAAAAACTGATCTGCTGTCCTTTCCTGTCAAATAATCGGACGCATCCAAACATTTTACGGAGGGTTCCAATGTCAATATTTTGGTTGCCCCTAAATGCCAACATTTCACTATTTGGTTACTTTTTTAAAATTTAAAATAGAAACGTCAAATCCAAACTGGTCATCTTATTTAGTTCAATGACCGATGCATTTTGATATAAGTTTTGTTAATTTTAGAGTTTATTTGCTACTCTATCAAGAGGTAGAAAAATAAACGAACCTTATTAATTGTGATAGATTCATTCTAATACGTCCAAGTTTTAGCCTTTGATGGAGTATCAAATAAACTCTAAAATTTACAAAACTTATATCAAAATGCATCGGTCATTGAACTAAATAAGATGACCGGTTTGGATTTGACGTTTCTATTTTAAATTTTAAAAAAAGTAACCAAATAGTGAAATGTTGGCATTTGGGGGCAACCAAAATGTTGGCATTGGAACCCTTCTCATTTTAGAATTAGTTATTTCAAAAGCAACCTGACACAATCAACAAGTTAATATCAAAATTAAATTTACGGTCAAGGAACTACTTGTTGGAGTTATGCCCTAGAAATCAATAGTTTAATGACTTAATTATTAGTTTATGTTATGAATGATAATTTTATTATTTGTTCTTAGGTTTATTATTGACAGATCATTCAGGTTGAAGATCTGAATTGTGGATCTCTGTGGATCATTTTTTAGAATGACAATAATAAATCTAAATTGTCCATAATCTTGATAATTAACAAGGAACATTAATTATCATATAAGATTAGTATGCAAGTTAAGTGATGATTAAGTTCTATAAATCATAGGCAAATAGTTACCGACTTAATTGCATATGTGTATGTTATTGGAACATAGCACATGACTTGACCCAATGAAATAAACATATGGATTGTGTTATATGTCATTATTTATTTCGTTATGATTTTGGTTCTAAATTTGAGATGATTATCTTTTCTACATGAGGATAGGTTCTATAAAATCTTGTCTACCGCTGATTCCCGACAAGGGCTGCTATACAGATTTGATTTACGTTCTTTTGAATTGTGCGGGTAAAAACTAATCATCAAGAAAACTGTATGTCCCTCATTAATTAACTTAGTGAGTGACGATATCTGTTTGGGCCCCTTGATGGAGATAGATTGTTTGCATGCAACTTTATACAATTATCTCTAGATCAAAAAACATATAATCTGCAAAAATGACACATTCCTATCTTGGATTATACGATGATATCGTGTGACATAAAAATCAAAATAGAAAAATACTTTTATTCTCTTATGCAGGATTGAAAATACTGTAGCAGTACACTATTTATGTGAATTGGGAATTATAACGTGTTGCTAGATACCGCTTATGATTATTGGAAATAAATGGTGATTTATTTTCATGTCCAACATAGCATAAATCCTCAAAGAGTTACACAAATAGAGCTTTAACCAAACAGTGCATTATTTATTTATTCGCAACAGTGCGTATTGTGAAAATATGATGAGTTGATTAATTAATTATATAACGTTACGGACCGTTATAATTAATTAAGTCAAAGGGATCATATAGAAATAAATTAATACATTTGCTAATCTCAAATTAATTATTAATAAGTTGATAATTAATTATGTTCAACTTATTTTAATTAATATGAGCTATTTGGGCTTCTATTTAATTAGTTATTTAAAAGTCCAATTTGAGTTCAATTGAAAGGAGCAATAAATGGAATGGTTAAATGGGCTAAGCCAAGGCTTAAAGCCCACTTAAAATGTCAGCCAAGGAGGGACAATTTTGTCCTTTCAAAAAGTTGGTAGAGATGTAGGTCAAGAGGTCTATATATAGGGGTTCATTTTGAGAGAAACCCTAGCCACCTTTTGCATTCTCTCTCTTCCTCCTCTCTTGGCCGAAATCCATACAAAGGGAAAGAAATTTTCAGAAATTTCTATCTCCTTTCTCTCCTCTCTTCTACCTCAAGCTCATGTGTTGAGCATTAATTCTCTCCACCAATTAAAAAGATTAATTGAATAGAAGAGAGAATACCTTGGAATTAGACTTTCATCTTCCTCTTGTTAGCACAAGGGTTGAAGATATTGGTTAATCCTCTAGGTGGACTCGAGGCAGCCATCGACGGAGGTGGAGGCGCAAGGAGAGCGCGCCACCGACTCTCACGCATTGGCACAAGCCTCCTTGATACGATTCAAGGAGAGGTACATCCTTCATACCCTCCTCTTGTGTGTTGAATAGTTTAAGCCTTGATCTATTGTGTTGCATGCTTGTTTAATTAGTATTAATTGTAATAAAAATAAAAAATTGGCATATCCAACACTTCCTAACACTACTTACATTTTTATTTAATCCCTATCCCTATTCACTTATAAAACCATGTGTCCAAGAGCTAAAATAATTAAATGAAAGGTGTAAACAATTGTTTATTCTATACAACCTTAGACATTGATCATTTAAATCAATGGTTAGATGTTAGCAATGGATATAAGTTTACAAACTCTTCATTTTTAATAGAAATTAATTTTCGTTGGATTGATTGTGCATTCATCAAAATAGAAAGAAATTTATTGTTAGATTGATTGTGTACTATGTTTGAAAAAAAACACGACAAATATGACAAAGTTTATTAAAATAATAATTATTTTTCAATTTAAAAAAAAATAGATATGTAAAATTTTCTGATCTGTCATTTATCCACCCAAGGTGGGTACGTTTGCTAGTCGTAATAAACCATTCTTTTTTTTTTTTTTTTTTGTAATGAGCCGGTGGCCAGTAATAAACCATTCCGTCCATATTTCTTCTTCCCAACAAAAACAGGTGGAATGAACACCCCAAGTTTCACCCAGTTCTCGTCCTGACATCCTATACAGTTCTATACATCCATAATTTGATATATTAAACAAACTTATATGAAAATCTTTACGTAGGTATATCCTGTGCATCAAATTTGGTGCGATACTAAAAATAATTTGTTTATCAATCAAGCTGTTTAAAATTCAATTTAGTCAGTAACCAAATATATTCAAATCGTATCAATTTTATTACAAAACATATCTAAACTATAAAGGAGTGCAGATATTTTAATTAGTTTATTTGAGAATTTCACATTTAGTCAATAACATTTAAAAACATTAGGGCACAATAGAGAGCCACAGACCCGAAAAATTAAAAAATAATATTAAATTAATATAATATATTAAAATTAATATCAATATAATAATATTTTGTAAATAGTATCACAAGATCGGAATTTGGGATTCCGACCGCAATTACGGAATACCGGATTCTGATCTTAGCAAAAATCGAAATTCCGGATTCCTGTCTTAGCTAAGATCGGAATCCGGGATTCCGATCTTAGCTAACTACTCATTTAAATATTATTTCTAATATTTAAAGCTAAGATCGGAATCCCGGATTTCGATCTTAGCTTTAAATATTAGAAATAATATTTAAAAATAATATTTAATTAATTTATTTAATACATATAAATTTAATTAAAATATAAATAATTATTTTATTTAATTAAAAAATGAATAATTAAGTTATAAATTTTTAATTAATTTACATTAAATTATAAATTTTTAAACAACCATTTGATCTTCGTCTCGGATGTCGTCATTTGTATAGCCAATAAAAGACTCGGGATTTTGTTGTACGAATCTTTCCACGATCTGAAAAGATGTTCGATTGCTCTCTCTCTCGCCCATGCCAAATCTTGTTATAAGTGGGCACCACATTCGGGCATTCTTTCTCCAATAGAGATTTCACGCCCGGTAAGGAAATACCGACATCTCTCTTTACTGCATTTCTGATACAGTTGGCAATAACTTCAGCCGTTAGATTATCATGCGTGAAGTCTCTGGCCCTTCTCACGCATGTAGGGGTGTACAAAAAAACTGTGAATCCGTTCAATCCGTTCAACCCACCCGACCTGAATCGTTTTTTACCGGGTTAGCATGATGTTGGGTTGGGTACGGGTTCTAATTTTGACAAACTCGTTACTTCGGGTTGGGTTACGGATTTTGTACTAGTAAACCCGTGTATAGTTCAATCCACCCGTTTATCATTATTTATTCCTCTTTGTCTCGAACTAAATTGTAATAGCCACAAAATGATTTTTATATATATTGAATAAATTAATTAAATTTATGTTTAATTAAATAAATTAATTAAATTTATGTTTAATTAAATAAATTAATTAAATTTATGTTTAATTAAATAAATTAATTAAATATTATTTCTAATATTTAAAGCTAAGATCGGAATCCGGGATTCCGATCTTAGCTTTAAATATTAGAAATAATATTTAAATGAGTAGTTAGCTAAGATCGGAATCCGGGATTCCGATCTTAGCTAAGATAGAAATCCGGAATTCCGATCTTAGCTAAGATCAGAATCCGAGATTCCATAATTGCGGTCGAAATCCCAGATTCCGATCTTGTGATACTATTTAAAAAATATTATTATATTGATATTATTTTTAATATATTATATTAATTTAATATTATTTTTTAATTTTTCGGTCCACAGACACAGGACCTATTTCATGGCCCAATTTATTATGGATACAAGCCCCCACTAATTTGGAGAGTTGGAGCTTGGAAGTACTGTGACATACAATTCAAGTCTAAAGATGTCATGTGGACAGTGCCCGAGTGCCGAAGGATGATGAAGTATAATTTGTAAATTGACTGTTGTTACTTTTAACATACACTAGTCTAGACACAGTACCATTTTAGTAAAGTTTGGACTTTTGGTTCCTATTCTTAAAAAAAAAAAACAGTTTCACGAAGAATAGGTGTAATTTTTCTCTTTACGATTTTTTTTTTTTAATAATTTGTCGCTGACTTTTTGTCGGGATTTTCTGCCGAATAATGTACACAGCGCACAAATGTGTAACGGGAAGCGATTGGAAGATCTAATATAAATATATATAATGGGAAGCGATTGAAATATTTATTGCGCATTACTATACCAGATCTTCCATACATAATGATCTAAACTTTAGATCTATTTCAAAATGACTGATCCAAACCGTTCAATATAATTCCTTTATTATCTTCTTGTTGACCAAATTTTACATTTTTTTAAAAAATTTTTACTATTTTTTATTTTAGAAAATCGTTAATCTAACTTTTTCGTGCACAGTTCAAAAAAGCAGCTTTTAAAAATAAAAAAGCTTATAAAATTCCAAAAAATATAAAAATTGGTTAGCAAGAAGATTTTAATAAAGAGATCATATTGAACAGTTTGAATCGGTCATTTTGAAACAGATCCAAGAATTTAACTCAGTATGCATCCAAACTCTAGCACATTAGTATGTATCATAAATACTCTCTTTCTATGTATACTTCATACCACACTACCGTTTTATCCATTTTATCACTCATAGACTCTAAATCACCACCTAACCGTCAAACTGCACAAATCGTATTTTAAAACCTGAATATATATTGAGAATACTCTATAATAGACATTGAGAATACTCTATAATAGACAGGGTAGAAATTGATAGGTAGTTATCATTGGTCCATTGTCACGTTATGCTGACGAGGGTGTCCACTTACGATGCCAACTCAAATCTGGTGTTGTGCTACATCGTATAGCGCAACAATCTAGATTTTTTAAAATCAATTCAATGACCTGTAATTGTCATAGAAAAATTAAGAGAAACAATATAAAATTATTAAATTGATTTTGAAAAATTCAAATTGCTACGCTGCACAGTGTAGCGGTACACAAATTTACTTTACTTACCGTCGTCCTGCCGTTCGCAGAGTGGCGCATGTTAAACTATTCCTTTTTATCGAGGGAAAGCTCGTAGGCGTAGGCAGCGTGTTAAACTGTTGGTAAAACTTGGAAGAGAAAGTTTAATATGCACCATAGTGCATAGGATATTTCGTGCACCATAAATTTTTTTCGGGGTATTTTTGTAAATTGACAAATTTAATTTAACCAATCTAATCTACATATTGAAATCTCATAGCAATTCAAATTTTACAATTTTTGAGATTTTACAATTTGACCCTAGAATTTCGCGATTGGAGACACAGACCGATTTGCAAGAAGTTTGAGAAAATCATGAAAAATAGAAAATGGACCCCAAAAATCATGGAAAAATACCCAAAAATCCAGTGTAGCATGAGGAATATTATGGTTCTTTCAGAATGGTCAAAGAAGCTGTAGAATTCCCATTTTATGCAAAGAAGCCACTGATTTGGAGAAATTAAATAAAATAGGAGGAGGGGTATTTTTGGAAATTTCTTGATTCCACTGGATTCTACATATTTTTATGAAACTGTGTACAAAATTTCATGGAAAAACTCGGTAGGGAGGAGGTCCAAACAATTTATTTAGTTTCAGCAACAAATGATAATTGATTTAAATGAGGAAATGGAGACAGACAATACACAGAGAAATGGAGAGAATATCCCACGAAATTCAAATATCCCTCTTATACAGAGCGACTTGGGTACTCCTGTTCTTTCATAAACCGTGCATAAAGGATGGATAGTCTTTAGTTGGTGCATGGTAAACCGAGTTCATGCGAAGCCAAGAAAAGAAAGAGGCGCTGCCTGTGTCTCATACTCTCATTACATCTGACATATGGGGCCCCATCGAAGAACTCATCTTCTCCAACAGAACAGAAGAGAAAATCGTGAAGGAGAGAGATGAGACGCCACGCATGTGCAACTACCTCTCTAACCGTCTGGTCAAGACCCCAATTGACTGCCCAAGTGGACCCCAGTGCGACGCGACAACAACCGTTGGATCGAACCTCAAAGAATCGACGATTGAGATCGAGGGGAGCAGTAACAGATCCATAACCGCCATGGTCAAAGCTGGCGTCTCCTCTGTTGACCGTCCCAAAACAAGCACAAATTGGCCGCCTCTCAGCCCTTGGATCAGATGGCGATCCGTGTGCCTCCAATTGGAGGGCTGAGATCGATTGAAGATGGGAGCTTGTTGAAGAAGAGACCAGGCCTTGAGGCCTATATATACCCCCATTGAAGACGGAAGAGGGGTTCCACCTTCGTTCCACTTTTTCGTTCGAATCCCGTCCCACTTCAATTCATCTCCAATTCCCCACACACCTTCTCCTACATACGAGAAACCAGATCCATCACCATTGTTAGGTTAGAATACACATAATCAATTAGGCTAGCATTTACACAAACACTTAGGAGGCATTGTAAAAGAAGAGGAAAGAAGGGCTAGGAAGAGGATTCTGTAAAGAAGGAAGGTAAAGATCGTGTAAACAGGTGAGATCCGTTGTGTAAACTGTAAATGTTTGAGTAATTGAAGTTGTGCTTTGTTGAAATCCGATCTGACTCTGACTTTTCTTGATTCTGTTATGTCCTTGCTGAATTGATGGAATTAGCATTGTATAATCTTGTTCTTCTCTCTTCTTGATTTGATTCGAAGCCATGGTCTGATGCATAGCTCAGTCATGGTAGAGATGAAGTCTAATTGCATTCTTCTTCTTTTTTTTTTTAAATGTTCCAAGTTGATTTGGCTGAGTCTCGTCTTTTACCTCTTTCTCTCGTTTTCCTTGTTCTTTCTCTGATCAAGATCTGATGCATAGCTCAGTCAGGGCAGAGGTAGAACTAATTCCTCTTTGATGATCCAAATCATGCAGTTTTGCCTAAAATCTTGATAAAGTTTCTTTTCCTTTTTTGATGAATTTAATCTGATTTCTCCTTTGTAAATAAATCTGCTAATCCATTGATCTCAGTCTGATGCATAGCTCAGCTGTGACATGGAAAGGCTTCACAACTCTCTCATGGATGTCTTGAGCATAGCTCAGTAGACATGAGAGAGAATAACATCCCTCACTTCCCATGTGATCTTGAGCATAGCTGAGTCACAGTGAAGCTGAGTTTGAACACAGTAACGAGTACATCTCATATGCGATTCTGACGCATGGCTCAGATTACATGAGAGGTGGAAAGGTTGTGTTTATCGCCGTTTGGGAATTAGAATAACTATTAGGGTCCTTCTTGCAAAAGTTAGCTCAACAGTTCCTGCTATCTTATTTCATGTTAACATTGTGCCAATTGTTGATTACTTTGATTACAATCCAGTATGGAAGGAAGAATTCATTAGTAGAAAACTGAGTAGTATCATTGTTGTAGCTTAATGAATTTCCGGCATTCTGTTATTCTAATTATTGCCATTGATCTTTCTGAAATTCGGATGGTAGTTTAGGATGTTAAAAGGACTCCTTTATTTTAAGCTTGATCTGTTTTGACCCGACAAACTTCTTGGTTAGGCCTGTTTCAGAATTACTTTTCTTTATTTTCAGTTCTTTGACAATTGTAACTTGATTGATAATGAGAAGCGTCAAAGGGTTTCTTTAGAAAAAGTGCAGAATCTAATTTGTTGCAAGGTCCAGTAGCTCCAGCACCTTTCTTTTGATGATTGGGTAATGTAATAGATGGTGTCATTTCTGTTATTAAAATGGTATAAACCACAACCGGTATTGTGTGAATTTGATCATGACCTGACCAGCCTTGTACATAGTAATGGTGTATATTTACAGGTTATTTAATTGTCTTTGGTCTTAATTGCTGAAAGTAAAGAATTGAAGACCAGGTGGTGGAATGTTAAGTTCATCAAACGGCTTCTAATGCCTGACACTAGCATACGTGCAAGTTGTATCATACTAACTTAGTTGATTTCATTGTTTGCTTGGCCTTGTAATAGCCATACATGTGTAGTCTAAATGATCAAATAAAGTAGAATTCAATTGTTTGTGTATAATTGTTTTCCTGGGTAACCAGTGTATAAAAACCATGTCACGATGAAATATATATAGTAAACCAGGCTCAGTCTCTCCTATTGTTAATAAATCAATTGATATCAATATCCGATTCTCATTCTCCAATGCTCAAATGATATAGTAAGATGACTCCGTTAGCACCTTCTCTGGTATAAATAAAGCTTGTCTAAATCCTCTCATACCCATCGGTATCAGCCCCTTTCTCTGCCGTACCAATCACTTGGTTCACTCGCCGTAGGAAGCCGACGCGACCTGAGCCGTTTCCACCATCGAAGTCCTTTCACTCATACAACGCTCCAGAGCTCACTCAGGCGCGTTGCGGTGGCCGGAACCCAAAACGGGTCCACGCCCGTTCTACCGGAACCGTTAACACAGGAATGAAACCCATCTTCTCCATTCGAATACCAGCACCGTGAATTGTTGGATCCTCTGTGACGAATCGATGGCGAAGCTCGCATGTTCAACCCCTGTCAACCGATGAAGTGAGAGAATAGGTGAAGTAAAGCAGCATCAGCCCAATCCAGGCCCAGGAGAAGAAAATCAAGAAGAAGATAGCCCATTTTCAGAAATTCCGTTCCTCCTTGCCATGTCAGCTCGACTTGATGATGAGGCCCAATAGGAAAAAGACACATAGGCAGAAACTTTAGAAAATCATTAAAAATAGTAGGAAGCCCCTTAAGATATAAACGACACATTCATAAAATTCTAAAAATCAAAATAAACTTGTTTCACTGATACTTCGATATGAAAATATGTCAAAGTAGTGGCCTTTTGTATTTTTGAAGTATTTTCGCCTTAAAAATGGATTTTAGAAAACTCCTTGAAAGATGCTAAGTATTTTCGAAATAAAACTTCAAATGTGCTATCTTCAAAAAGCTAAGTCTACTTGAGTACAAATATTTTCAAAAGCCTAAATGATTTCAAAAATGATATCTTTTAAAGTCAAATATCTTCCAAGATCAAGTATTTTGAAGTAAAAAAGTACTTTCAAAAGTCAAAGCTACAAAAGGCCAAAGTGAGTAAATCACCAACATCCCAAGAGAAGCATCAAGAAATTAAAAGTCCAAACACGAAACCCAAAGTCAAAGCCAAAACCTCTTCGTTTGAGGAAAAGTCCCTCACTAAGGTTGAGATCGACCTTAGATGACTTAGAAAATGAATTCTTACGGGCCCCCTTCGTCCAAAGAATTCCATTTTATTCTCACAAGAAGATCGACTAAGATGATCCCGAGAACCGACTCTTATTAAGAAGACCGACGAAGATGGTCCCTAGGGTCGTTAAAGAACCAACTCTTATTAAGAAGACCGATGAAGATGGTCCCTAGGGTTGCAAAAGAACCAACTTTCGTCGAGTAGCCATTAAAAAGGACCCGAAGGTTGCAAAACTTCTTTTGTTCTCACAAGAAGATCGACTAGGATGATCCCGAGAACCGACTCTTATTAAGAAGACCGATGAAGATGGTCCCTAGGGTCGTTAAAGAACCAACTCTTATTAAGAAGACCGATGAAGATGGTCCCTAGGGTCGTTAAAGAACCAACTCTTATTAAGAAGACCGATGAAGATGGTCCCTAGGGTTGCAAAAGAACCAACTTTCGTCGAGTAGCCATTAAAAAGGACCCGAAGGTTGCAAAACTTCTTTTGTTCTCACAAGAAGACCGACTAAGATGGTCCCGAGAACCGACTCTTATTAAGAAGACCGATGAAGATGGTCCCTAGGGTCGTTAAAGAACCAACTCTTATTAAGAAGACCGATGAAGATGGTCCCTAGGGTTGTAAAAGAACCAACTTTTGTCGTGGCCGCCCAAGAGGCCCCGAAGGTTGCAAAACTCTTTTCACTCTCACAAGAAGGCCAGTCATAGCCCCGAGAGTTCACCATGAATAACCTCCAGTTAAGCCTTCCCTTTAACCCATCAAAAACCTCATCTAAACCAAGAATCCATTCCCTTCTTTTGGTCAAGACAGAAGTCTTTTGTCGATCCTTAATTGGGTCCCGTCCATTGAGTTTGGTACCATCAATTAAGTCCTCCGCGATAGCACTCCATAAGTCTCTTTTCTTAGCCCATTACGTCGTTACCCTTCATGTCCCTTAATCAGAGGTTCCCGTAGGAAACTACGGGGTAATTAACAGTAGGGGCTTGCGCCTACTGGAAAGAAAGGACCCGCTAAATCAAGAAACTTCTTTAAGTAGCGACTCTTTATAGGGTTCTCTTGTGTTGAGAGATACCCGCCATGGAGATCGAAGCCTTAAGGGAGGTGAATCTAGGCTATATTCCCATTGTTCTTCGAGAAATCCCTTCGAGGAGAATAATGACGAAAAAGCCGCGACAGATTCTCTGGCACGCCCGGTGGGACCTCTTTCTCCTCTCATCTTTGGGATTCGAAAGGTGGCGTAAGGGCTAAGGAAATTTTAATGAACACTCCTAACGGTAACACTTAGTTGTTGTTATTGCAGGTTGAAATGGCATTCGCACCAATCGACGCTTTCAAGCCGACAGGAGTTCTTCAGATCGGAGGAGTGCCGATCTGCTACAACGACGAATTCACAATCGGAGGCATGCCGTTTGGACACTCCTATGTGCCCGTCGTTCAAGTTAGCGATGGTACCTTTCAACTTGCCAAGGTCGTGGTGGAGGAACCGCTAGAGGAAGTAGTGGAGGCTTCCAAAGTCATTGAAGATCCTATGGAGATTGATGATGCTAAGGAGGAAAAATGGTTCGTTGTTTCTCACAAGCGGGATCGTTCAAGCTTAACCCCTTCTCCTCAACGATGCCAATTCAACCGCCGTTCTCCTACCAAGAAGAGGGTTGTGAAGAAGGTGTATGCACCGATCTCTCAAAACGCAAGAACTATGAAGAAGGTTCAACGGGCCTATAAGAATGAATTGGAGGTAAGGCCCAATTTGCCAGTGAGCAATCCTTTTGCCTCGCTCCGCTTGGTGCGGAAGAATTCGCCCGTGGCCATACTCAAGACCATGGAAGAATTCCCTCAAGAATACCAAGCGCAATTTAGGGGAAGAAGTCCGCAAAACCGGCAATCGGTAAAGGAGAGATTGACATTCCCACGGGTATCGGCTCGCGATCGATTGGGGCCGAAGGGTCAAAAGAAAGGATCATCTTCCGTGCACCAGAGACCGGGGCAAAGGATCAAGCCTATCAAAGAGAGATTGGGGCCCAAAAAGGTGTGGGTACCCAAAGAGAGAGCTCAACCAATGGAGATAGATCAAGAGCCAAGAAATAAAAGGAGACATGTGGCACGGGAGGATGGTCAACTTGTGGTCCACGCCCGAGTTCATATGGTGGAGATTAGTGAAGAGCACGAGATGCACGCTTTTGTGAATATGGCTAGCGATGGAGAAATTCCCTACACCAAGAAAGATAGCAAAGATAAACAAGATCGCGCCTCTTCAAGTCACATTCTACATGGAGAAAGACCAACAGAAGAGGAAGAAGGAGATCTAAATGGCAAAGATCGTTGGCATGAAGGGGAGAAGCCAAAGTTGATGAGTATTATAGAAAAGAATGAAAGGAAGATAGCGGCCATGATGGACGAAAGAGAAAAAGAAAGAAGAATGTTCAGGAAGATGTACAAGCTTCTAAAAAAGAAGAATCTACTTGAAGATCTTGAAAAGGAGGATTCTTCTAGTGAAGAAGAAGATGAGTACAAAGGGAAGGTGCTCAAAGAAAGAAAAAGTAAGAGTAGATATGAGTATTCCGATGAGGAAGGAGAGAGGCCTAAGAGAAGACATTCCAAAGAAAGAAGGAATAGGCACAAGTATGAATCATCAGAAGAAGATGAAGAGAAGGCATACCGAAGGTATCTTAAAGGAAGAAGAAATAAAGTGAGATATGAATCGAGTGAAGAGGAAATGCTCGAGCGTAGGCATCGAACTGGGGCAAGAAGGCCCGATTCAACCAAGCAAGTCATTCAAGAGATGATTAATCTACAGCTTCAAGCCACGGGAGCGGGCCGATTTGCTAACTTGCGCAAGAGATGTGGGAGGCCATACCCTAAGGAATACGAGCACATTCCTTATCCTCTTGGCTACCAAGTGCCAAAGTTCAACCTATTCGACGGAACAGGTAAAGAAAGCATCACGCCCGATCAGCATCTGATCCAGTTTCGCAACGCATGTGGTAACACCGCGCATGATGAAACTCTCTTGCTCAAGCAATTCTCCCAAAGTCTCACTGGGGCAGCATTTGAGTGGTATTCTTCACTTGAAAATGATTCCGTTGACACATGGGAAGAGATGGAGGATTTATTTAGAGCCAAGTTTGCCATGGTCAACCAAAGGCTCCTTGTAGCCGATGTCGCGTGCGAAAAGCCAAAATCGGGTGAAGCGCCACTTGACTACATCAACCGTTGGAGGAACATGCATATAAGGTGTTCTCACCAGATGCCCGAAAGAGAGGTGGTTGAATTTTTGATAAGGAATCTCGATGATTGGATAAGGCGACCTCTCTCGGGAAGTGACATTTACACCTATGAAGACCTAGTGACTCGAGTTGCAAGGATTGTGCATATCGGCCCTCCTAAAGAGACACAAGACTATAGAAATGAACCAAGGAATAGAGCACAAGGGTCGATCAAAGTGGCGGGTGCTAATGAAGCTTCAACAAGCCAAGGTGGTGGCCAAAGAAATTACCGCAACAATGATGACAATAGCAATAGCAACAATGGCAATGGAAATGGTCGCGCCACTACACTCAATGAACGATTGAGTAGGCCGTACTCATTCAAGAAGGAGAAAACGACGGCTCTTTTCAAGCAACTCCTAGAAGGAAAAGCCATTGAGTTGCCAATATGCAAAAGGCTCGAAGAAATGTATAAGACATATGATCCGACCTATTGTGCCTATCATAGGGTCATAGGTCATCCAACGGGCGATTGTTACGTCTTTAAGAATATAGCGGAGAAGATGATTAAACAAGGGGACTTGATCTTGCCCGAAAGTTACAAGCAAGCACCAGCTCCACACGCACAGGCCAATGCGGTGGCACGAAGGGACAATCCAAGCCGAAATGTGGAATGCAATGTCATAGTGGATGAAGAAATGGGAATGCATGGTTTCGTCTACACAAGTGGCGAAACTCTTGTGACAAATGAGGAAGGAATTGAGTCACAAGTAGCAATGGTGGAGCAAGATGAGGAAGTTTCTCATAACGAACAAGAGAACCTATATGTGGAAGAAAGTGATGAAGAAATGAATGATAAAGGAATAGAGCAAGCGAGTGCATCAGAAGAGGGTGAGAAATCAATGTTAAAAAGAGAAATAAAGAAATTGAAAATGGAAAAAGAGGAGTTGGAAAAGGAAATAAAGAGATTGAATGAGAAGATATTAAAAGTAGAAGAAAAAGGGGCAGAAGACAGTTTAAAGGAGGGAGAATTTATTGACTTCCTACAAAGGAAAGGGCTATATGGTGAGTTCGCATTTGGAATGCGCGATTCGTCATCAAAAGAGGAGTTAGTTGAGAAATCCTTTGAAGGAAAAAATGAGGAAGGTATGTCAAACCTAAAAGTAAACAAGAACGAACAAGAAGTGATACCTGATGGAGAGGGGATACCCGAAGGTATGTTGGATGTTAAGTCTAAAAGAAGGGTGATGAGGGCGGAGTTGCTAAATGAAAAACCCAGAAAAGGAGAAACCGCCTCTGAGTACATCAATCGGTGGAGGTCAATGAACCTTAAGTACGGGCACCAAATGCCGGAAGAAGAGGGAGTAGGAATTATGTTGCAAAATTTGGAGAGATGGATGAAACGACACCTCGTCATGGCTGACATTCATACATATGAGAGGCTTGCCAAGAAAGTGCATGAATTAGAAAAAATAGGACCTCCACGAGAAGCTCACTTTTCAAGAGGCCAATGGAAGAAAGATAAGGGTAGCCATAGTACCAATCCAAAACCCCTTCTGTCATTAACAAAGTTAACCAGTAAACCATATTCCTTTAAGAAGAAGATAGTTCGAGGGATATTCGATGATATGGTGAAAAAGGATTTGCTCAAATTGCCGCGATGCAAGCGTGAAAATGAAAAGGAGAGGACAGACGATCCTAATTTTTGTCCCTATCATAGGATCCTAGGGCATAAAATCGAGGATTGCTGGGTGTTCAAAGACTGGATTGAAAAGCAATATCAAGGAGGTGTGTTACCTCTTTCCCCGCGTGATTTACAGGAACCGACACCTCATGTGTAAAGAGGCACTGCGTTCACAAACCACCTCGAAGACTCGTCCCATAAGACCTATCATTCAAACCCAAAACCCAATTTACCAAAAACAATCAAAACCTACATCTTATCCACAATAAAGCCTAGTCCACTAAAATCCAACCAAAAGTCCATGATAACAAAAATCTATTAAGTTCAAAACCACAAAACCACAAAACCATGTACATAGCCCAATAAAAACTTTAGAATAAAGTCCAACGAAAATGTTAGGATCCAATAAAACCCAAAATCCAAAACCCAAAACCTTAACTTAACCTTTCAAACCCAAAACCCGAAGAGCAAGGTATTATGTCATGTCGGGCTAATGCTTGTAAGGGTGTTTCGTTCTTTTGAACATCATGGAACATTTCTTTGCAAGGCCCAAAATAAATAAGGCAATTGTAGATAAATAAAAGTCCTCAACTTTAGAACATGTTAGATAGTAATTCGTCCCGCCGGGCCTAAGTGTAAAGGAGTGTCCTTGTCCTTTTGGGCGTTCATAGGGCATTTCCAATACAAAGGCCTACATTTTTATAATAAAACACACAAGAGTCCCCTTTTGCAACCGATGACGGATTCTTATGATTCTCGAGGGTGCAGAGTTGTGCTACTAATATTGTTCGCATTGTGGGAGATAGTTACAAGAAAGAAGGACCACACTGGGGCAAGGATAAGCAATCAACCATGTTGAGATACAAGACGATGGACAATCACACTGGGGCAGCCGCAAAACACGCAAGACAAGTAGGGGAGAAGAGTAAAAAGAAGAAAGCAGAGAGCTCCATTCACTAAAAGAAGATACATCATTACAACCATTGCATAAAGAAGTCTGGTACGAGAGAGGTTTAAACAACAACCGATGGTGACTAAAGGGATACAAAACAGAAGACATAAGAGTGCCCTAAAGCTAACACTGGGGCAAGGCAGATCAAGATGGTCGTTTACTCTGGGGCAGCCACGACTTCATCAACAACCGCAGCTCCACCACCAGCCAAGTTGTTAAGAGTGACGGAGATAGCTTGAATCATTCCTTCCAAGGTGTCCAAGCGAGCATTCAATTCACCGAAGCGTTGATCAATCAAACCCCGAAGTGAGACAGGGGCAGGGTCATCAAGGACCATCATGGAAGAATTATCATCCGGTGGAGAATCAACCTCTATGGGGTCGTATTGATTTGGAGCCGCGTTGGGAAGCAAGATATAGTCATTCACCGGATGCTTAGGATCGGGAACTAGCATACCCATTGAAGATTCAACCCATCCGATAAGCGGCAGTGAAAGAAGAAGGTTGAAGGGATGTGCCACATCAGCGTCTGAAACACGATTGCCCCACAACATGTCAGGCACACAGATACGAGCCCTAAGCATAAGAGTTTCGATGAGGTGACCATAAGGCAGCGGCTCCCGATCGGAGATCGCTACTTGGTGCATGTGGAAGAGGATCATGTGAGCCAGGTTGATAGGCCACTGTTTTTGGATCAAGTTGCGAAGATAAAAGAGGCTTCCTGGCTTGGCAAGATGTGTCATTACCCCTTGTGGAAAGACGATGTCATTAATTACCAAAAAGAGAAACCTAGAAGTCATGACAAAAGATGTAAATAAAAGGGGTTGAGGTGAAACACGACCAAAGAAGAATGCGATTAAAGAATAGAAAGAAACAAAGAAGAAAGGATAAGGAGGAAAGAAGAAAACACCTATGAAGAGCGGGCAAATGGAAAGTAGACACCCTCTCTACATCAGGAGCCGCCGCCCGAAACCATTGGCGACATTCCTGATAACTTCCAAAACCTTGAGGCCATCTCTGATAGGCATAGATAGTGGAACCGTTGGCAGTATTGGTTGCCCGCAAGTAACCGGCAAGATCTCCGACCGTGATATGAAAGAAGCGACCAAATAAATAGGAAGAGGCCAAAGGAGTGCCATAATGATTGAAAGAGATCCTAAGATTGGCATAGAAGAGACGGGTGATTCTAGGATGGAACGGATGGTCGCAGTCAGCCAAACCGCCCAAACTCCATGAATTTAACCAACCTCTGATGAGATTCACTTGCTCCACTGGAATCCTTCTCATAGGACGGAAGAAGTAGCAATCAGCCACTGGCCGCTCTTCGTTGCCCATGTCGTTGTAGTAAGAAAGGAAGACAGTTTCATCGCGAAAAAGATAACGGTTGTCGGGAGTAAGAGAGCAGTCTGGAAAGGTGGAATCCAGACGTAAGACGGAAGAACTGGAATCCCCTCTGGCACGCTTCGATGAAGGAAGAGAAGACATGGCGATAAGAAATTCTGAAAAACGGAGAAAAAGATGAAAGACCACGGTGAGTTTGGATGAAGAAAAGAGAAAAGAAAAGGCGCGCTTATATAGGCATGGCAAAGAAAAGTTACAAGTGGAGTTAATGGTGAACGTGTGAATGAAGTTAAAGCCGTGATGGTAAGAAGTGGAAGTAAACCGTTCAAACCAATGCTTGAAAGAAACGGTATGAAATCAAGAACGCGTAGAAGAAGCGGAAGTGTTCAAGGCTGACGTCAGAAGGAAACCAACAAATCGGGTCAAGGCCCATGTAGGTTCAAGCCCAAGGAAATACAGGAGCGGGCCAAATACCCTAACCTAAATTGTGGAGTGGATCTATGTGCGTTCAAGATTCCAAAAGAAGAAAAAAAAAAGAAAAAGAAAAAAAGCGAGTATGGGCCAAATTCCCATGTCTCATGAAAGAAGAAACGGTGGTAAGAGTAAGATTACTCGAACCCCGCAAGTTAAGAAAGAAGAAGGCCTTGAGTATGGAAGCCCAATCAGGAGCAAGAATGACGAAGTTAGAAGTTCAAAAGAGAAAAAGAGGAAATGAGGAGAAGGAAGAAAGAAGAAAATAGAAAGAAGAAGGAAGATGAAATAAGTAGATAGTGGAGTAAAAACCCGAAATTCTCAAGACCGCGCATTTTGGAAGAAAGTGAAAGACGAAGACAAGCCGTGCTCCATCACGCATCATCGCGATTCCAACGCGACAAGCCAAGCCATACACCAGCAATGCACAAAGCCGTGCCTCAACATGCACAATCCGCGATTCCAACGCGACCAACCGCGATTTCAACACAAGAATCTGTATTACATCATGCATCATCATGGTTCCAATGCAAAATGTCAAAAGGGCACAAAAGAACTCTCAATGTTCTAGTCCTTGAATATCAACTCTAAATGTCAAAAGGGCACAAAAGAACTCTCAATGTTCTAGCCCTTAAATATCGACCCCAAATGTCAAAAGGGCGCAAAAGAACTCTCAATGTTCTAGTCCTTAAGTAACCGACCCCAAATGTCAAAAGGGCGCAAAAGAACTCTCAATGTTCTAGTCCTTAAGTAAGCGACCCCAAATGTCAAAAGGACGCAAAAGAACTCTCAATGTTCTAGTCCTTAAGTAACCGACCCCAAATGTCAAAAGGGCGCAAAAGAACTCTCGATGTTCTAGTCCTTAAGTAATCGACCCCAAATGTCAAAAGGGCACAAAAGAACTCTCAATGTTCTAATCCTTAAATATCGACCCAAAATGTCGTAATTCTAAGAGTTTTTGGAGATAAAAATGGAGCTTCCTACCTTCACCATGTCAAGGTCGTCGAACGTATCAAATATTGTCAATGCTCATCAATGAAGAAAGAAGTTGGTTCAATCATGCCGAAGCAACCAAGTTCAACCATCCGAACATCCATACCACACCAACAAGTATCAAAATCCAGCAATATCAAAAGGAGAAACAAAGAAAAGCAAACACGCTAAGCTGCAACAGCGCCATGAGCCGCAGCCTGATCCTGTACCACAATGCTGCTCTCACGGAACTCTGCCAAATCAAGAAACACAAAACTTTATAATCCCACCGGCAACTAAGAGATACAAGACCCCAAAATGAAGGAGAGTGTAGCTCAACCCAACCAAACCCAAATTCTTGCGAAAACTAGACAAAATCGGCATGCAACCAATTCGACTACATACAAGGGGTCAAGAAGGGGCCACCAGAGTACGCTGTTCTGCCCAAGATCCTCACAACCTACTCTGATGGGGGGCATTTGTTTGACCCTAGAATTTCGCGATTGGAGACACAGACCGATTTGCAAGAAGTTTGAGAAAATCATGAAAAATAGAAAATGGACCCCAAAAATCATGGAAAAATACCCAAAAATCCAGTGTAGCATGAGGAATATTATGGTTCTTTCAGAATGGTCAAAGAAGCTGTAGAATTCCCATTTTATGCAAAGAAGCCCCTGATTTGGAGAAATTAAATAAAATAAGAGGAGGGGTATTTTTGGAAATTTCTTGATTCCACTGGATTCTACATATTTTTATGAAACTGTGTACAAAATTTCATGGAAAAACTCGGTAGGGAGGAGGTCCAAACAATTTATTTAGTTTCAGCAACAAATGATAATTGATTTAAATGAGGAAATGGAGACAGACAATACACAGAGAAATGGAGAGAATATCCCACGAAATTCAAATATCCCTCTTATACAGAGCGACTTGGGTACTCCTGTTCTTTCATAAACCGTGCACAAAGGATGGATAGTCTTTAGTTGGTGCATGGTAAACCGAGTTCATGCGAAGCCAAGAAAAGAAAGAGGCGCTGCCTGTGTCTCATACTCTCATTACATCTGACATATGGGGCCCCATCGAAGAACTCATCTTCTCCAACAGAACAGAAGAGAAAATCGTGAAGGAGAGAGATGAGACGCCACGCATGTGCAACTACCTCTCTAACCGTCTGGTCAAGACCCCAGTTGACTGCCCAAGTGGACCCCAGTGCGACGCGACAACAACCGTTGGATCGAACCTCAAAGAATCGACGATTGAGATCGAGGGGAGCAGTAACAGATCCATAACCGCCATGGTCAAAGCTGGCGTCTCCTCTGTTGACCGTCCCAAAACAAGCACAAATTGGCCGCCTCTCAGCCCTTGGATCAGATGGCGATCCGTGTGCCTCCAATTGGAGGGCTGAGATCGATTGAAGATGGGAGCTTGTTGAAGAAGAGACCAGGCCTTGAGGCCTATATATACCCCCATTGAAGACGGAAGAGGGGTTCCACCTTCGTTCCACTTTTTCGTTCGAATCCCGTCCCACTTCAATTCATCTCCAATTCCCCACACACCTTCTCCTACATACGAGAAACCAGATCCATCACCATTGTTAGGTTAGAATACACATAATCAATTAGGCTAGCATTTACACAAACACTTAGGAGGCATTGTAAAAGAAGAGGAAAGAAGGGCTAGGAAGAGGATTCTGAAAAGAAGGAAGGTAAAGATCGTGTAAACAGGTGAGATCCGTTGTGTAAACTGTAAATGTTTGAGTAATTGAAGTTGTGCTTTGTTGAAATCCGATCTGACTCTGACTTTTCTTGATTCTGTTATGTCCTTGCTGAATTGATGGAATTAGCATTGTATAATCTTGTTCTTCTCTCTTCTTGATTTGATTCGAAGCCATGGTCTGATGCATAGCTCAGTCATGGTAGAGATGAAGTCTAATTGCATTCTTCTTTTTTTTTTTTTAAATGTTCCAAGTTGATTTGGCTGAGTCTCGTCTTTTACCTCTTTCTCTCGTTTTCCTTGTTCGTTCTCTGATCAAGATCTGATGCATAGCTCAGTCAGGGCAGAGGTAGAACTAATTCCTCTTTGATGATCCAAATCATGCAGTTTTGCCTAAAATCTTGATAAAGTTTCTTTTCCTTTTTTGATGAATTTAATCTGATTTCTCCTTTGTAAATAAATCTGCTAATCCATTGATCTCAGTCTGATGCATAGCTCAGCTGTGACATGGAAAGGCTTCACAACTCTCTCATGGATGTCTTGAGCATAGCTCAGTAGACATGAGAGAGAATAACATCCCTCACTTCCCATGTGATCTTGATCATAGCTGAGTCACAGTGAAGCTGAGTTTGAACACAGTAACAAGTACATCTCATATGCGATTCTGACGCATGGCTCAGATTACATGAGAGGTGGAAAGGTTGTGTTTATCGCCGTTTGGGAATTAGAATAACTATTAGGGTCCTTCTTGCAAAAGTTAGCTCAACAGTTCCTGCTATCTTATTTCATGTTAACATTGTGCCAATTGTTGATTACTTTGATTACAATCCAGTATGGAAGGAAGAATTCATTAGTAGAAAACTGAGTAGTATCATTGTTGTAGCTTAATGAATTTCCGGCATTCTGTTATTCTAATTATTGCCATTGATCTTTCTGAAATTCGGATGGTAGTTTAGGATGTTAAAAGGACTCCTTTATTTTAAGCTTGATCTGTTTTGACCCGACAAACTTCTTGGTTAGGCCTGTTTCAGAATTACTTTTCTTTATTTTCAGTTCTTTGACAATTGTAACTTGATTGATAATGAGAAGCGTCAAAGGGTTTCTTTAGAAAAAGTGCAGAATCTAATTTGTTGCAAGGTCCAGTAGCTCCAGCACCTTTCTTTTGATGATTGGGTAATGTAATAGATGGTGTCATTTCTGTTATTAAAATGGTATAAACCACAACCGGTATTGTGTGAATTTGATCATGACCTGACCAGCCTTGTACATAGTAATGGTGTATATTTACAGGTTATTTAATTGTCTTTGGTCTTAATTGCTGAAAGTAAAGAATTGAAGACCAGGTGGTGGAATGTTAAGTTCATCAAACGGCTTCTAATGCCTGACACTAGCATACGTGCAAGTTGTATCATACTAACTTAGTTGATTTCATTGTTTGCTTGGCCTTGTAATAGCCATACATGTGTAGTCTAAATGATCAAATAAAGTAGAATTCAATTGTTTGTGTATAATTGTTTTCCTGGGTAACCAGTGTATAAAAACCATGTCACGATGAAATATATATAGTAAACCAGGCTCAGTCTCTCCTATTGTTAATAAATCAATTGATATCAATATCCGATTCTCATTCTCCAATGCTCAAATGATATAGTAAGATGGCTCCGTTAGCACCTTCTCTGGTATAAATAAAGCTTGTCTAAATCCTCTCATACCCATCGGTATCAGCCCCTTTCTCTGCCGTACCAATCACTTGGTTCACTCGCCGTAGGAAGCCGACGCGACCTGAGCCGTTTCCACCATCGAAGTCCTTTCACTCATACGACGCTCCAGAGCTCACTCAGGCGCGTTGCGGTGGCCGGAACCCAAAACGGGTCCACGCCCGTTCTACCGGAACCGTTAACACAGGAATGAAACCCATCTTCTCCATTCCAATACCAGCACCGTGAATTGTTGGATCCTCTGTGACGAATCGATGGCGAAGCTCGCATGTTCAACCCCTGTCAACCGATGAAGTGAGAGAATAGGTGAAGTAAAGCAGCATCAGCCCAATCCAGGCCCAGGAGAAGAAAATCAAGAAGAAGATAGCCCATTTTCAGAAATTCCGTTCCTCCTTGCCATGTCAGCTCGACTTGATGATGAGGCCCAATAGGAAAAAGACACATAGGCAGAAACTTTAGAAAATCATTAAAAATAGTAGGAAGCCCCTTAAGATATAAACGACACATTCATAAAATTCTAAAAATCAAAATAAACTTGTTTCACTGATACTTCGATATGAAAATATGTCAAAGTAGTGGCCTTTTGTATTTTTGAAGTATTTTCGCCTTAAAAATGGATTTTAGAAAACTCCTTGAAAGATGCTAAGTATTTTCGAAATAAAACTTCAAATGTGCTATCTTCAAAAAGCTAAGTCTACTTGAGTACAAATATTTTCAAAAGCCTAAATGATTTCAAAAATGATATCTTTTAAAGTCAAATATCTTCCAAGATCAAGTATTTTGAAGTAAAAAAGTACTTTCAAAAGTCAAAGCTACAAAAGGCCAAAGTGAGTAAATCACCAACATCCCAAGAGAAGCATCAAGAAATTAAAAGTCCAAACACGAAACCCAAAGTCAAAGCCAAAACCTCTTCGTTTGAGGAAAAGTCCCTCACTAAGGTTGAGATCGACCTTAGATGACTTAGAAAATGAATTCTTACGGGCCCCCTTCGTCCAAAGAATTCCATTTTATTCTCACAAGAAGATCGACTAAGATGATCCCGAGAACCGACTCTTATTAAGAAGACCGATGAAGATGGTCCCTAGGGTCGTTAAAGAACCAACTCTTATTAAGAAGACCGATGAAGATGGTCCCTAGGGTTGCAAAAGAACCAACTTTCGTCGAGTAGCCATTAAAAAGGACCCGAAGGTTGCAAAACTTCTTTTGTTCTCACAAGAAGATCGACTAGGATGATCCCGATAACCGACTCTTATTAAGAAGACCGATGAAGATGGTCCCTAGGGTCGTTAAAGAACCAACTCTTATTAAGAAGACCGATGAAGATGGTCCCTAGGGTTGCAAAAGAACCAACTTTCGTCGAGTAGCCATTAAAAAGGACCCGAAGGTTGCAAAACTTCTTTTGTTCTCACAAGAAGACCGACTAAGATGGTCCCGAGAACCGACTCTTATTAAGAAGACCGATGAAGATGGTCCCTAGGGTCGTTAAAGAACCAACTCTTATTAAGAAGACCGATGAAGATGGTCCCTAGGGTTGTAAAAGAACCAACTTTTGTCGTGGCCGCCCAAGAGGCCCCGAAGGTTGCAAAACTCTTTTCACTCTCACAAGAAGGCCAGTCATAGCCCCGAGAGTTCACCATGAATAACCTCCAGTTAAGCCTTCCCTTTAACCCATCAAAAACCTCATCTAAACCAAGAATCCATTCCCTTCTTTTGGTCAAGACAGAAGTCTTTTGTCGATCCTTAATTGGGTCCCGTCCATTGAGTTTGGTACCATCAATTAAGTCCTCCGCGATAGCACTCCATAAGTCTCTTTTCTTAGCCCATTACGTCGTTACCCTTCATGTCCCTTAATCAGAGGTTCCCGTAGGAAACTACGGGGTAATTAACAGTAGGGGCTTGCGCCTACTGGAAAGAAAGGACCCGCTAAATCAAGAAACTTCTTTAAGTAGCGACTCTTTATAGGGTTCTCTTGTGTTGAGAGATACTCGCCATGGAGATCGAAGCCTTAAGGGAGGTGAATCTAGGCTATATTCCCATTGTTCTTCGAGAAATCCCTTCGAGGAGAATAATGACGAAAAAGCCGCGACAATTTCGTGCACCATTAATTTTTTTCGGGGTATTTTTGTAAATTGACAAATTTAATTTAACCAATCTAATCTACATATTGAAATCTCATAGCAATTCAAATTTTACAATTTTTGAGATTTTATTACTATTTTTTTTTCGAATTTTTTTAATCATATCATTTTTGGAATGTTGTACTATTTTTAACATTCCAAAAATGACAATTTAAAAAAAATAAAAAAAATAGTAATAAAATCTCAAAAATTCTAAAATTTAGTTTGCCATGATATTTCAATATGTAGATTAGATTGGCTAGATTAGATTTGTCAATTTATAAAAATACCTCCGAAAAAGTCCGCGGTGCACGGAATGCCCTATGCACTATAGTGCATATTAAACTTTCTCAACTTGGGAAAGTAGGATTGTTTTTTCTACAGTTATAAATTAGTTTTTAACTTTTTTATTTATTGACAACACTAACACATTGACAATAGTTCTTAAAATTTTTTTTACAGGTAGATATTAGGAAGTTTTAAAGTTGAAAATAAACCCCATAACGAATTATTCTATTTTTTTTTCCGGGCTTAAAAGCAGCTCTCAGTTATTCTAATTTTTAAATGCGCATATGTTATCAACCAGTATCAGATCGGGTCAACTTTGTAAACGAACTTCATAATCTTTGCCGATGAAATAAGTTAAAACATTATGTTTTATAGTTGTGGCTCCTGGAATAATTTTCTGTACCTTGTCTTAACCCTAATAGATATGTGGCAGATTTTTCATTTAAAATTCTTACAACTGTGATTGATCAGGTTCAAATCGATAATTGATCCAAGGTAGAATGTCCTAATTTTATAAACTAAGTTTGGCACGTTTCGTACTGACTGAAAGGACCAAAGTAATAAATTATGTCAAACCCATTTGTTAATGATTTATATACACTTTGTCACATCCCAAAAACTGTAATTTTTTTTATTATTAAAAAACGTTGTTTGCTTATTTGACATGATTTGTTCTGTATCCTAATTTGGTAAATTTCAATAAGAAAAAATCGGGGCTTTTGGCAATTTCGTACAGACTGGAACGACCTCAAGAAATAAATTATGTCAAACTCATTTGTTATTGACTTTTTGTACATTTTCCCATCCCTAAAAATGTAAAAGACTTTTACTTAATGAAAAATTCGTTCTGTGTCCTAATTTGGTAAATTACATAGAAGAAAACAGTCGGCGGTTCTGGACTTCTGGTAATTTTCGTATTGATCGAGACGACCCTGAAATAAATTAGATCAAAATCATTATTTTTGTTTATAATGCAGATTACCGTTCCAATTATTATGTTAAATCGGAGCTCACAAAAATATGGTACAATAAGAATCTTTTAAGAATGGTTAAAATTGTTTACACAAAAAAAAGATGGTTAAATTTGGATTAAATACTTCTAATTCATACATTTTTTATAAAATTTTTTTTCTTCATTTGTCACTTCAATTTTAAAATTATAAATGTTGTAGTTTTATTAAAATCAGTTTCATAAGAAGTTATTTGTATGCCCCGAATTATTCATATAATTAGAGTATATAACGGTACTTATTATCGTCTTATTTCAATGAAGAATTGAAGAAAAATAAAATGCAAATATTTAAAATATTCATTACACAATATGACAAAATTTATCTATAGCTTTATTATTTTGAATATAATTCTCAATTAAAAAAATAATAATAAGACGAAGCCGAACTTTGATTGATTCTAGTTACTTTAAAGAGGGAATTACTTGTGACAATCAACACTCGTGCAATCAAGCAATCAACAGGGAGTCGCTCCCCTCGATTCACCCTTCCCTTTTTTTACCTTCTATTCGCTCCGCCTCCTCTCTCCCTTTATTCGATCTCCTCACAATTTCCAATTCAAATCTCCATCACCTCCTTCGCTCCCCTCTCCTCACGTCCGCTCACCTCCGCCTCCGCCTCCGCCTCCGCCTCACCTCCGCCTCCGCCTCATCTCAGCCTCTCTTTCGCCTCTCATCTCTCCCGCCTCCGCCTCTCCTCTGCTTCACCCCCGCCTCCGCCTCGCCTCAACCTCTCCTCCGCCTCTCCTCCGCCCTCGTCTCCTCCGCCTCACCTCCACCTCCGCCTCCCCTCACTGTTCCATCTCCTATACAGATCAGATCTGGTTGAGGAAGAAAGAAGTAGAAATCGAGAAGGATAAGAAGAGAAAAGAAGTTTAGATCTAAATCTGTTACAACTTGGGAGTAATTAAATTACTACAAGGGATGATATTAATTATTGTAAGGGAGTATTTAATATGTATAAGGGAGTAAATAACATTCATATCTGATTCTGCTGTTTTTTTGGAGTAACTAAATTACTATAAGGGAGGAAATTGATCAGTTTAAGGGAGTAACTAATATATACAACGGAGTAAATAATATTCATATATGATTTTGATGTTGTTTGGGAGTAAGTAAATAGCTATAAGGGAGTAAATAACTAGTATAAAAGGAGTATCTAATATGTATGAGGGAGTAAATAACATTCAGGACTGATTATACTGTTGTTTGGGAGTAACTAAATAACTATAAGGGAGTAAATAAATGACAGTAAGGGAGTATTTAATCCAAGTAAGAGAGTAAATAATATTCATATCTGATTCTGCTGTTATTTGGTAGTATCTAAATAGCTATAAGGGAGTAAATAACTAGTATAAAAAGAGTATCTAATATATATAAGGGAGTAACTAATATTTAGAATTGATTCTACTGTTACTTGGGAGTAACTAAAAACTATAAGGGAGTAAATAATTAGTAGTAAGAGAGTATTTAATACAAGTGAGAGAGTAGATAATATTCATTTCTGATTATGATAACGGCAGGGCTAGGCGACGGCGACGGCAGGGCTGCGCGACGGCGACAGCAGGACTACGCGACCGCGACGGCAGGGCTGCACAACGGCGACAGGAGGGCTGCGCGACGACGATGGCAGGGTTGGGCGGCGCCGACAGTGACGGCTGGGCTGGGCGACGGCGACGGTGACGGGAGGCTATGTGACGGGATGGGAGAGAGGCTATGTGCGCGAAAGGAGGCTTTGTGTGGGACATGAGGCGATGTGCGAAGCGAAACCCACGTGGACGAAGGGAACGGAAGGTGAGGGTGAGAGGGTGAAGCGAAAATGGAAACTATCGGATAGAACTGGATAGCGTACTTACCTAAAATGGATATTAATTGCGTGATTGCTTGAAATTTTGATTGTAGTTATCAGCTCCGCTTTAAAGATGGGTTTCAAACTTTCAATTTTGTTACGGCCTTCGAAAAATACTGGGCTTTATAATGGGCTTGCGCTAAGACTTTTTTAACTTTTGTTGGACGACCAAAAGTATTTTAATCCAGCTTGATTGCTTGAATTATATGGCAATGTTATTACTAACCATTAACCAAAAACATTTTGAGAACAAATACTCTTTCGTACCGTCCTAACGAACCCAAACATATATAGATGAACGACTGATAATAAATTATATATCATGACTGCTTGCTCCGGAGACGACATTCTCTGGCAAATATGCATGGAAATCACCACCAATTAATACAGAATTTGAAAGCGCAATTTCTTAATAAGAGAGAGAAGTTAAGACCAAAATAATCAGAGTTACAATACATTGAATTGCAATTTCACTAAATATTTTCTATGGTATTCATTGCCAGTTTTGTCACCATTTCCAACGCTATAATAGGAATAAATATCTGTCCCTTAGATCACTTCGAACTGGAAATTAATTCCATTTGTAATTTCCAAAATAAACTTTCAATATTGTTTCAGACCTAGAAAAATGAAAAAATTTATCCCTAATCAACAGAAGATAACATACATGGATCTTTGCATTCCTATTTCCTTCTTTTTCTCCACCTTTTTCCTCCTGACGTACTCTTCTCTATATTTTCCCATTGGAAGCCAAGTATCTGTACCAGTACCATCTATATATCAACCTGGTATCAAAGGGAGAGCATATGTTTTAGATTCTTTATCGAATTCTCCAAATTTTAGAGCAGCACTGAGTGTGGAGGCTATAAACGGGAATTACTTTTGTTCTTTAATAGTACTATTAGATGATTTGGAAGTATGGGCATCTGATCATGTGGTTAAGTTCATCCCGGTTAATAAATGCGTTCTCGAGCTAACTCAAGATGGAAACTTGCAACTGAAGGATCACTCGGGGCTCATCGGGTGGCAATCTGGCACTTCACACCAGGGTGTACAGGTGATGTTTACACAAATCAGCTCTTGCTTTTGTCAGATAAAATTAAAAATATGATATTATTACTGTTGTTCACTGGTAAGTTATTGAAGTGATTTGAAAATATCAAACATTTTAAGCAGTTCATTAGGATTCATAATTTATTTTAATAATTGTCGATATTAGGTAGAACTGTTGTCATATTAGGTGCACTTGTGACCTCTTTAACTTTGTGTGCGTAACACAATTTTGTATTGAGTCAATAGAAACGCTGGAAACCAATTAATTGTAATCAATTTCTTTTCATGGACTGAACCTCTGATTTTTTGAGGTAACATAGCTATGCCTTAAATAGGTTACAAATTATGCATATATCTTGTCAAGAATATTGAAGGTTATTCTGTATATAAAAAAGATTTGTGATTATCTGATCCATCGTATGCTCTGTTTAAGAATAATAGTGATAAGCTATTTTATTAAAAAACTTCAATTACAACAAAACAAAAAGCATAAATCGAAAATCTAATTTCCATCTAATTTTTTCCACAGCTGCTACACCTACAGGAACACATTGGTAATCTTGCTTTACTTGACGAATCAAATCAGATTACATGGCAGAGCTTTGCTCATCCAACTGATACTATCTTATGGGGTCAGCAACTCAATGCATCATCACCATTATCTGTCTTCCCAACAAACACATCGGTATTCTATTCATTTGAAATCATTCAAGAGAAGATTGTCGCATACATTAACTGGAGAAAAAATAAATATTCTTATTGGAAATTCAAGCCAAATGGAAATAGAACAATTGGATCCATGAGACTGAGTGTTAGAGGACTTAAAATTTTCAATGCTGACTTTCATAAAATTGCACAGATCTTGTCAGATAGTCCCGAACCAATTCGACTTTTCACAATAGGCATTGATGGTGATTTAGAATTCTATCATTATTCAATGAATTTGAGGGGGTTCAAACCCTCTCGTGAATTACTAGGTTTATGTGATCTTCCGTTGCCATGTGGATTATACGGCATCTGTTCACCTCAAAACACATGTAGATATCTTCAAACCGAGAGCATAAGAGACAAAGTTAACGAAGTATTTAAAATGGGTATGTACAATGGAATATGTGAATTATTCCGATCTGAAGTTGAAATGGTGCGGCTTAAAGGAGTAGAAACGATTTTAAGATCGCATTTTGCTATTATTAACATAACTGAAGAATCATGTGTCACTTCATGCATGGAGAACTGCTCGTGTGATTCTGTTGTTTATTCTCATCAAGAGAGAAGCTGCTTTCAGTTTGGACTGGTTGCTGGTGTGAGAGAGGTGTACGGTGAAAATGGTGAAAGTTACTGGGTTAAAATGCAAAAGCAGGGCAGAGATGAAGGGGTTTCTATTGAGATGGTGAAAAAAATTCTGATAATTGGTGGGGTACTTGATTTAACTGTGATTTTCATTGTTGGTGCTGCTTCAATTTATTACTGTTTTTGTGTTCGCAGTAAGAAAAGTGTTTTGTCCCCTCGTACAGATAACAATTGAATATCAAGTTACATGAAATGATCATAAATTAATAGAAAAGCAATTTAGATTGGCATAAATTTCCAATCGCAGGAAATTTAAGGGTTCCGTTCGATTTTATTCTATTTGTATTAGAGGGACAATGCATGTGAGTATTATTTTTTTACAATTTCATAGTGAATATTTGCATTTTTCAATTTTCTTAACAAGCAGAGGAGAAGAAAGAGTAATGTTGTTATTGTTGTTGTTTTTTTTATTTTTTCATTAAAAACCCCACAAATCTGTCTGTTTGCAATAAAACCAGAAACAATGATACAGGTAACATTCACCAATCTCAGAAAAAAGATAACAGAAAATGCCTAAAAATTAAAATAGTTCGATTAATATAGGTCTATATGATGGTCTGTGATTATCCAGCTCTGCTCTGCTTTCTCTTTGTGGAATTCTGGTGTATATTCGGGGCCCAGTGGGCCGACTCAACCCAAGTTCTTTCTATTATCAAAATGTTTAGTACCCTCTATTGTCTGAATATTATTTCGTTTAGAATAGTGGGCTTTGCTTTAGGACTCTTGTTTATGACCCTTTGTATGCACTTTTTCTATGAATTGGAAAAAGAAAGTTCATATCTAAATTAGCAACCGATTTTAGTTTGGTTACCTATTACAACAACATACACACTCACTTCCAAGTTCTCACTTACAAAATCAAACAAATATAAGATGACAACCATGTCGTCTTCAAAATAATATTTTCAAACATGTCCAGTTACTGTAGTACCTATATGTTTTAAATTTGCTGGCACCTTCTTCTCTTGCCTGGAGAGTGACAATTTCCCCATCTATGACAGCACTGCACTGAATAAGATGTTTATTTTGAGTTGTCAATCCTTAACCGCACAAATTCCCTGATTGTTTCTATGTATCGTGCCGCATTCAAATACTGTTTTTTTATTTTTTTATTTTGTCAAACCAACATGTCGAACTAGACTCTTATATGCATTTTCTTTTCTTCTGCTGGGTATTAAACTTACCGTTTACTAATTTCATATACTATTTAGTAATTCATTGTATGTGGCCAAAATATGTCAAAGTTTTTCCATTCTTAAGTGGACTCATTTACTGGATTATTTCTTCGTATCGTGCCGCACTCACCAAATACCTGTTTTGTGCTATTTTTATTCGAACAAACTCGTTAAACTAGACTTAATATGCCTTTTTTTTTAAATTTCCATTGGGTTAAGGTTACTATCTTTCGATAGACATTATGGAGCAGTTCCCTCGCTTGATTTCATATATTCTTTAGCAATTCATTGTATATGGCCAAAAATATTTTTCAAAGTTTAGTCATCAAAGCTAACTAAACAAGGAAATGACAGTTTCGTATTCTCCTTTCCACCTGGAAATAGGAACCCTTTTTCTGTTAAGATTACTAAAAAGACACATTAGCTAAAACCTCACAGTCATTTCATTATATGAACATATGAAATAAAATGTGGTGCTTATGAAAACTTCATTTTGGACCTCTAATAAATACGCTGTTACATTTAAAGTCCATTAATTGCAACAAAAAAATGTCTGTCAGTGCTGGCCTAGTTTGACAATTTACTCTTGATTGCATCAATCAGTTCACAAAAGTCCCTCCTGATCTGTCTCAGTGCAGTGAATATTTTTTTTAATTAAATTTTGTAATATTATCACTGTTAAATTTTAAAACAGCAGTGAGACGGTAAAATTTTGAACTATATATTCTTTCTGGTGCATTTTCCAGTACTTCATCTGAAATCTTTCAAGACTTCTCTTTTTCTTGTTGGATCATCATTTCATTTAGATTCAACATCAATTTAATCAGCAGTACTTCCGACAAGTTTGGACTGTGATACCTCAGAAGGAAATCTTGGTTTAGGTTTTCTCTGATAACCTAAGGTCTCCATTTACTATTCGTGTCCGAAGAATAGCCCTAAGTGCAAACTGTTACCATCTTGATCTAGCATTTGCTAAAATGGTGTCAGCATGATCTCATATGAGTACACAATTGGAGGTATCAATGAGAACTTAAATGATCCAATATTAATAGAGAACACGACTAATTGTTGTTTTTTCCAAATGCAAAACGTGATAAAACTGCAGCATTGAAATTGAATTAGAGATTAGTGTGGATCCTTCATAATTTAGTTCTCCACCACCAACAACTCAACGTGGTTGAAATTATTCACAAAATAATCAGTGCATTAGAAAGCATATTATAAATAATTATTATTGAGAACCAGGAAGGCATACAAGCGAACTTTTTCTTAAATGAAATTCCAAGTGTGAACTTACACTGCGCTTAACTAATCAAATTGAAAATTTTAGAGTGTGAAGCAATTATAGTTGCTTGTAAAATGCGTAATCATTCCTCTTGTAGCTAGCTGCCTCTCTAGTAACTCCTTATTGATAAGTTATTAATTTCCATATCTGTATATGAACTCATGTCACAAAAATATATGTCCAAAATCGCGTCATCTTTTCTTATGATTTCATTTCTTTCAGAACTAATAAATATATACACCTCTTATACACCTTTGGTTATACAATCACACATCAATAAATTCCAAGCTTAACGGCACTCAACTACTTTTTCAGACTGGCTAACAAGAAACCACATATTTCTTCTATAAACCACATCTATCACAATCCTACATTAAGGCCACTTGTTTGTTACCACTCTTTAACTATATCATTCCTCTTTAAATACATAAGCACCAAATTCACCACCAATCTACACCATTTCAAACATCTTCTCCTCCATTATGTCTTCTTCTTCTTCTTCTTCTTCTCTTCACTGGTTAAGCTTAGTTGGAACCATTTGGCTCCAAGCAATTAATGGGCCCAATTCTGATTTTGCTATTTACTCTTCCCAGTTGAAGGACGTGAAGCATATCTCACAAGTGCAACTCAACTTCCTTGCATTTGCCTCAGATGCCGGAAAGCTTTTTGGCTGGTTTTCTGGAGTGGCTGCCATTTACCTCCCTCTATGGCTTGTGGCAGTAACTGGTGCGGCCTTTAGTCTGGTTGGTTATGGTGTACAGTTTCTCTTCTTGGAGAACTCTAAGCTAGAGTACTGGCATCTTTTTATTCTCACTTCCTTAGCTGGAAACGGAATATGTTGGATTAATACCGTGTGTTATCTAATATGCATCAGAAATTTCACTTCTGATAGCAGAGTTGCAGTTGGCATATCCACTAGTTATCTAGGGTTAAGTGCTAAGGTATACAATGTTATTGCCAACGCAGTATTTACAAAAACCGAGTCCATAGCTAAGTCATACCTCCTTTTGAATGCCATTGTACCAATGATTGTAACAATATTTGTTACACCATCTCTAAGAGTGCTCAAGGCTACCAAGGAAAGAACCAACTCAGCATTCCTTTTCATGTTTGGCATCACATTAGCAACGGGAATATGTGCTATATTTGGAAGTATCGGTACCAAATCATACGGATTCTCCTCGAAAGAGCACATGATCAGCTTGGGAGTGTTGTTAGTATCTCCCTTATTCGTACCGGTTGGAATCAGCCTCAGTGAAACCATGAGAAAAATTTTAAGAGATAAGAAAGAGAATAGGATTCATGATCTGAGAATCGAAGATATTGAATCAGCCAAAGAGACAAAAGAAGAAAGAGAAGAAGAGTTGGTTGTTCCTATATCTATACCAGTGTCGGCACAAGTCGTGGAAGAGAAAGAATGCGAGGAAGTGGGAGGGATGAAGATGCTTAAGAAAGTAGATTTTTGGTTGTATTTCATGAGTTACATGTTTAGTGGTACATTAGGGCTGGTATTCTTAAACAATCTAGGTCAAATAGCAGAGTCGCGGGGTTTAAGCGATACTTCAACTTTGGTATCTTTGTCGTCATCTTTTGGCTTCTTTGGTCGCCTCATTCCTTCTTTCCTGGACTACTTCTCTATCAAGTAATTCTTTCTTTCTTTCATTTCGTTTTCTATTAGAAAACAATCTTTTTCAAACATTTAATTTTATCTCTCTCTTGTTCACATGTTTTTTGTGATTGATCTGAGAGTTTGTCATCCTCTGTTTCAGCATGCTTCATTCAAAGAAATCGCGTGTCCTATCTAATTTTCAAGCTTTGATTATTTTTTTTTTTTACCACTCAAAGAATGTTTACATTTGGATATTGAATTCTTTATTTTGATTGGATTTAATCAGCTTATTAGGAAGGGTTGCGAGACCCTTCCTGAAGCATAATATTCTGATTATAATGTGGGGGAAAAATAAAGAGATTGGTTGTGCATTTAATACACTAAAAGTTTTCTTATGTTGCTGTGTCCTGCTCTGGACCAGTTTACGTGCTACAAATTTATTGTTCTAATAAATTTTTGTTTTTTTTTATATCTGTATTCAGGAGGGGATTCTGTATATCTAGGATTGCATCAATGGCAGCACTTATGGCACCATCGGCAGGAGCATTTTTTCTTCTGCTACATCCAAGCAGTTCCATATTATTTATTAGTACTGCCATCATTGGCGCTTGCACAGGGGCAATAACGTCATTTGCTGTCTCTGCTACGTCGGAATTGTTTGGTACCAAAAATTTTGGGGTAAATCATAATATTGTGGTTGCGAATATCCCAATTGGGTCGTTTTGTTTTGGGTATTTTGCTGCATTTTTCTACCAAAAAGAGGCACAAGGGAATTACAAGTGCTTTGGAAGCAGATGTTATGCTACTAGCTATGTTATATGGGGATGCACTTGCACAATTGGTACTGTATTGTGTACCGTGTTGTATGTACGGTCTAGGAATTTAAGAAGAAAATCGCTGTCTAATTAGACCTTTGTATATGTAGATTTAGCAAATTTAGTACTAGATCTATTATAGGGATAGAAATATGGTTCTTTTTTTTTTATAATTTGTCTCCTCTGTTTCTTAGATGGAGACATCATATTGGTCTCATGTATTATATAGATAAAAAAAAAAAAGATGGCACCCCGCTTGGGCGAATTTTAAACCCAATTTCTTGTGCTTTATTATTTTTTTTCTAGTTTTGAAGCTGAATTAAATTTTCTCTAGTATGCATTAGTAAGATTGATCTCATATATGAAAAACCAACTTCAAAAGAATAATAATAAAAAAGGGAAGAAAAGTTCTTATTATTGCCTATTTGTACAAAATCATCCAATTTGCATGGACGATTCTTCTCGGGCAGAAGAAATTTCAGTACACGTGTAGCACAAATTTTTAAGAATTGATGTTGAATTGACCTGGTTTATACATAACATAGTACGTACAATTTAATTATAGCACAAATCACTGACGTTTTAATTACTAACTGCAACAATGTCTCTGTTTCAATTCATTGTGTAGTGAATTCAGATCTGGTACCGCGCGGCATCCGTGGAGGGCACTTTTAGGACAGTCCGATCTATGTTAGGTGGTCCGTGAATTTCACAAAATTGTAAGGTCAGAAAAAAATTGACTGTCGAGATCAAATCGGACGGCCCGAGTAAGCGCGCTACACATGTGCCGCTCTTCATGGGATCGGGGTCCTTGTGTAGTGAGTAGTGACTAGCAGGTCGCAGGTTCCATTCTGATTAAATAAAATAATGTACCAGCGAATATTTTTCATATATTTGAATAGCAAAGATTTTTCTTATAGAAATAAAGTTAGTTAATTATAAAAGCATAGATTATTTTGTGAAAATAGAGTTTATTCTTTTTTCACGTCTACGACGAAGCCACTGTGATCAGGCCGAGGCAGTAAGGATAAAGGGGGCTTGGCCCCCTCTAAGATTTTAAATTGGTATGAAAAGTTTTTTCAATTATATGCTAAAATTTGTTAATATATAACATATAGAAACTCTAATAAAAAAGTTCAAATACAATTAATAAATATAGCTCAAATACAATCTAATAAGTTTATTGTTTGTTGAAACTAGTTTAATTATATATATTTTTTTCTTTTAGAGTAAATTTAGAAGACAAAAAATCACAAATAAAATATTGTTCAAATATGAAAAAATTTTACTTATTTTTTTAAGAAAAAATATATTTTTTTATTGTATTTGATACACTCGATTAAATGGAAACCGTGCAGGTGCAGGCCTCAACGTTCTGTTTAGTTAAAATGAAATATTCTAGGCCAGGTGCGTAAGGGAAGTCGGAAGCTTTGATGTATAATAATTCTTTCTTATTAAATTCATGTTTAGAAAAATTACTAATATAAAATCATACAATATTAATTTTTGTTGTTAATTTTTTTAGATTTTTAAAGTTTCAAACTTTAGTCTGTCTAAGTTGAAATTATGGTCTCTCTAAATCGAAATCGTGGATACGCCTTGACTGCGACTCTCACGTTGGAGTAGCAAAGGTAATTAACATAACAGCAAATCATGATAAGTGCTCTACAGATATTTAGCCATATAAGATAATTAATAACAGGTCTTATAAGTTCGACATATTTTAGACCGACATTTTCATGAAAATATATAAATGCAAGTCATTTGCTGATAGATCTAGTTCAATTCCTTAGGTTTGCAACATATTTCAATTGTTATTAATTTATAGTTAAATTGTATCGTCTTCAAGAATAAATGCTCAAGTCTATTTATATAAGCATGATGCATTTTGAAGCTACACTTCCCAGAACATCGACGCATTACGCGTTGAGTCCCTTCTAAAACATTATTATTGATAGTATACTGCAAATGATGGCTGCTAACTGCTAAGTACCTATCACTTATGGTGTCCGAATCGCCAAGTATCTATCACTTATATATAGTATACTATACAAATGCACTGATTATAAAAAATGTTGCATTTTATGCACGGATGCTAGTAAGGACTCCACATCCGGTATAGTCAACATAATTGGTAAAAAATTGTTCATCGTGTATTTTAAAGTTGTCCTTTCCACACAAATTATCTTGTAAATTGCTTATAATTAACGTTCCTCTTTTTTTTTTTTTCTTTGGTGGGAACCAGTTGTGATAGAATTTCGAAAGTATATTTTTGGAAATAAAAAATTTTCCATCTGGTCAAAGCAATCATAATTCATATAACCTGACCAATCTATCACCTAATTAAATTATTTATCAATTTTAACATGTATCAATAATGACTTTATACATAATGTCGACAATTAATTTTACATTTGAGATCTAATAACTGTTGAATTTATATTAAAATATGGTCCTCAAAAAAATATATTTTGGCCCTCAAAAAATAATATTAAAATAATTTCGGAATTTCTTAATTTTTTACATGCATTTAGAGAAAATCATATGTACCACTGTTATGGATACGAAAATGAAAATATTAGAAATAAGACATTTGAACTGTATAAAAGCTTTTATAAATAACCGAAGGTTTAACTTGATATAAATCGATATGCATATCTATTTCTATGAATGCAAATACAAAGAACTAGATATAAAGAAGCAAACATTGATAGAAACACCTAGATCCTTTGTCAGAGTTAGGTTCTGCAGCGTCTCGTCTCTCTTCGCACGCAGCCGGGTACAACACCGTCTCAATATAGAACTTGGCATCACCTTCCATGATTTCAAGTACCGATCTACTCGTGCGTGCGCTACCCGATTGCTCTAAGCTCTCAGTTGGCTTCTTCCCTCTCATACCTAATCCTCTCTCTATTGGAATACACAAAATAGCAGATCCAGAGAACCAGAGGACAATTACAAGTAGAGGAGAATATATAGGAGTCGGTCTGAACAGATAAAGTCGATTTAGATTTCTGATCCTAACAATTCACTTACCCAGCAAGTGATTCGCTAGATCGTTTAGTGACAATGACCTGCTTGTTCAACAAGTGATCCGCTTAGAACTGCTCCACACAATTTTACTAACAATAACCAAAAAAAAAAAAAATTCAAATAACTACGCCCGAGTCTTGTAACTCTAATACGCATTGACTTCATGTGATTTTTCTACGCATTCCAAAATGCACATCAATTTATTAAGAGTAGACACTCAAATATGGTAAAATTAGTTAGGTATATCAATATGTTAGGTTTCGGGTCGAAATTTGATGGGTCCGACACAATCCGAATGGTTTTACGAGTTAAACCGACATATCTCACTACGCGAAATTTCGACTTCTGTAACGGTTAATAAAAGGCATTTGTAACGGTACACGTAACGTTACAGTAGCCCCCGTTACAGAATGTCTAATAACCGTTACAGATCTATAACGGTTATTATCTAATAACCGTTACAGAAGAATGGCTTCTGTAACAGTTATTATCTAATAACCGTTATGGTATAGTGGACGGAAAATGTGGTTACGGTTTTATTGAGAACATTTGTAACGGTTAATAGATAACAACCGTTACAGAAGACTGGCTTCTATAACGGTTGTTATATAATAACCGTTATCCTATTATTGACGGAAATACATTTTTACTATTTTTTTAGATCCAGTGTAACGGTTATAATCTAATAACCGTTACAGAATCCAGTCTTTTGTAACGGTTATTAAGGAATAACCGTTACAGATATTGTTGATATAAAAGAAATGAAATTATGAATTCTGTAACGGTTATTCCTTAATAACCGTTACAAAAGACCTTCTTTTTTTTTTGAATTTGGCCTGTTTTATTGGCTAGCCCAGTTTTGCTAGCCGAATTGGTACCAAATTGGTACCCAATTTACATTATACAATCCAACATGCAGCAGACAAACATATATCATGCATATATCAGATGTCACATATATATACCAAGCACAAAACATATATCAATATGTAGCAAAAATTAACAAAGTAACTATACATAGAGTTAACACCAAATCAAGTCAAAATTTTCCTAAAATAATACCCCATACATGAAGTCCATAACCTCCGAAACGACTGCATCAACGTCTTCGTTTTTATATGGTTGTCCAACCGGCTCGATATACTGCAATTTGATCATTAACAATTGATAAAGTCAAATAATTTTGTAAACCCTAAGCCCTAAACCAATAAAAATATAAAATCCTAAAATAATAAATCGGCTTAACATTACCTCAGGGAATTCTCCGACCGTAGTCCAACTACTTAATATCGCCCTCATGTTGAGCATTGTGAAATATCCACACTCTGTGCCGCCCCTTTGTATCGGTCCCTAATTAAGATTTCAACAAAAGAAACACAATCTTTTTTAGTTAATTTCAATTTCACAAACAAATAATATCTTAAACTGATAAGTTCTGTACCTTAATTCGGTACCAATCAAATCCTGTTCTGCTCTTTTGGCTATATCTTCCGGCTTCCACTAAATACCGCTTGTATACCCTGCATGCAATATTATTTAAAACAACAAAATCTAATATTTTTTAATTTGAAAAATCTCATCATGCTTTAACTTAATTCAGAAATGGAAACTTACGAAGATATGAATGGCTTAATATATAACTTTGGATTCTTGCGTTCCAGAGAATCAACAAAGTGAACGGTGCGCTTCTCGACATTAATAACAAGGACAACCCAATGAAACCTGTAATTAATAGAGATTTATTATTTTGGTGGAATTAAAGGAAACTACAAAATTCTTTCATTAGTAGCCATATTGGTTATATTTCTTACTGCTGATTATACGGCAAAACAAGATAGGAGGATGGATTCTCCATGAATGCTCTCGTTAGGTAATTCACCGCACCGAGTTCTTCGTGTTTGAACTTCCACTCAGCCAATAACTCTGGATCCAGTACGGTGATGCTCTTGGAGAACTCATTCTCTTCTTGCCTTGTTGAAAGTTCTTCCATCCAAAACCTGCAAACATGGATATCAAAGTTCAACAATTTCAATTTTGAATGAATTGAATGAAGAAAAAAATAAACATTAAAGTTGAAAAATTCAAACCAGCAGTAAAATTTCACAATCGATTGAGATAGCTCCTCCCTTTTAAAATATTCGACAATATCGTCGACATTAACGTTGAACTTAACATCGCCATCGTGCGTACCCCAAGGATTGCAATTAGGCAGCTCAAAGTTCTTCTCTTCTTCTGGTTGGAGCATCAACAGTCTGTATACTGCTTGTTCGGATGGGCTCAGCCTGTCAATAATATCCTTAGGGAGGAGTGGATCACGAGTAACAAACGACCCCGCACTTGGGACCTTTGGACTCTCCTCCACATTCTTAGCCGCCTCCTTCGCCTTTGCCTTCTTTTTGGCCGGCTTCTTTTTGGCCAAACTCTGCATTCAATGACATCATATTAATAAGTCATTAGGAGAAATGTATGAAACAGATTGTCATAATTAAATAAAACGATACCTTGTGGCCTATGTCCACCAAAAATGACGGCCATGGGAATCGGCCCCCTATATTATTTCCCAATAGCTCATCTGACCTACCAGGGACTTGCCATTCACGAAATTCATCGCCTACTCGGAGAAGATGGACATACAATTGTTGATCAGTTAGAGGCACGCCGTGTACGATCTGACCAACAACACTCGGAATAATATTTCCTTCGGCCACCTTAATCCTCTGGTTGTTGTGATCAAGAGAAAAGAGATCGCACGGCATTTCTTCCTGAAATTCAGTTCAATCAGAAACTCTAATGCTGCCAAAAATAAATATAAAGAGAAAAGAGAAAAATGATCAATATGAACCTGAACAACGCTTCTCGGATCCGGATGCATATAGCTTGAGGCAACCGTTCGGAATAACTCTTCGTTTGGCATTCCTGAGTCTACCTCAGCTTCAACGAATGGCTGATACGGCGTCACAAATTGCTGTGGTGCTTGAATCTGCAATCCGCTACTGGCCAACCATTGTTTCACGTCCTGAAAATTATGAAGCAACTGGATAATGAAGAATAGTTTTCATTCATTTTGATTACATTTTGATTACCAAAAAGGATTACCTGAAAAGCTTGTTGTCTCGCCGCATTCATTATCTCCTCAGAGTGAATCAAGTCCCTTTTGGTTTTCTCAGCGGCTTCAGCTGCGACCCTGCTCATCAATTCTTCAATCTGGTCTGGTGCCATCCATCCTTCATGCGCATCCTTTCTAGATTTTCTTTTATACACATCTTCCTTCTTGGTCCATAAAGGATATCCCCTGATTCTTCCTGGATGTTCCGGCCTGTCAACCGCCCGATTTAAGACTTCTTGTTCCGGTATTGACCCGGAATTGATTTCACCAGACATGGCACTCAACCGACTGAATGCCTCAATAGTCGACGAATCAGAGCTATGGAACGTGTAAGTATCTAACAAGCAACAAACAAATCTTATTAATAATCACAAAACAGAATTTGAAGTTAGCATATATAACAAGTCTTTACATGTGTAAGTACCTTTATCCTTCGTAGCCACAGTCCTTCCCATGAAATACCTTTGACTCCTCGGTTCCAAATCGCCGATGGTAATGCTCGTGGAACCGGCCCCTTCAGAATCTCCTGGTATGACAATCTTGTCTGTAGGTTTCCATGAACCTTTTTTTCCTCTATAGCCAGTGGAACCCATCCTATGAGGCTCTTTCCATTTCTTTCTCAACTCCTTCGCTTTGTTGCTCTTTTGTACAAAATCTGCACCCGTCCTTTTCTTGAAAAATTCTTCCCATTCCTTTTGTGAGATTGGGTGTTTATCGCATGGATTTTTTGGATTGTTTGGATCGGCATTTGTGATGTACTCCTCAGCAATCCTACTTCTATAAGCCCTGTGACTTATGCCCATCGCTTTGAGAGTATTGTTCATGGCTTTATCATCTTCGATGTTGAACATTTTCTGAAACATAACGAAACGTTAGTTAATTGGTAGCATAGAAATTTAAATTAGATGATTTAAGTTAAAATTTATTCACCTTGATGTCCAACCACAACTCAAGTCTGGTTTCCTTTGAAACGTCCTTCCGCCAATCATTAATTGTGATTGGCACTCTTGTTCTAGCCAGATACCCGCAATATGATGCAAATTTGTTCACCGCCTCTTCAGTACCAATTGGCACTCCTTCTTTGTCAAATTTAATCTCAAACTTTTCCCCAGCAGCTTTTTTCCTCCTAAACTCTTCCATTGTCGTTCTGCTCCTTTTCTTTATTTCGAACGTTGTGACCTCCCCATCGCTGGATTCTGTAGCTTGTTCACCCTGTAAATCTCTATCTTGGTCTCCAGACATATCTATTAACAAATAATTAACAACAATGAAAGCAATCAAATCAAGTTAACATAAACATAAACATAAACAAACATAAACATAAACAAATAACATAAACTTCAAATTACATAAATATTCAAATAATTAAAAATACATAAATTTAAAATTCATTTAATTAAAACACACTAATATTCAAACATGAATTCATACACAAATAACATAAACTTCAAATTACATAAATAAAGTTCACACAAAATAACATAGATAATTTTATTAATTCCTAAGACAATTCAACCCTAATTCTTCTCTTCCTTATTCTCCTCCTCCTTATTCTTCTCCACCTCCTTATTCTCACTGGATCCCTCATCTATTTGAACTCCCATACTAAAATCAGGGCCCCTTTCACAGCCTGGAGGAAGACGACGTACAGCCGAGACAGCCCTTCTTTTGAGAGGTCCGTAAAACGGGACCCTTTTTGACACCACCTTAGGTGTTTCCTCCCCCACCTTGGATTCCTCCCCCACCTTATTGACGTTTTGATCCTTCTCCATCTAATTTCCATTTTAAATAAAATTCTTAACTCCTTATCCATAATCAATTCACAATGCATATATATATCTAATAATCAATTCACAATTCCTTATCCATAATCAATTCATATGCACATCTATTCCTAGCATAGTTCCTTATCGATAATCAATTCCTAGCTTTTTTGCATTTCAGTCCCTATTATTTGCATAATCAATTTCTAGCATTTTTTGCAGTTTAGTCCATATTAAATAAATTGTGCTTTATGCACCACAAAACAGCCCAATATTATCCCAAAACAGCCCCCAAACAGTTCAAATTTATGCACATTAGTCCCTAAAATTGTGCTTTATGCACCATAGCAACAAACAGCCCAATATCATCCCCAAAACAGCCCCCAAACAGTTCAAATTTATGCACATTAGTCCCTAAAATTGTGCTTTATGCACCATAGCAACAAACAGCCCAATATCATCCCCAAAACAGCCCCCAAACAGTTCAAATTTATACACATTAGTCCCTAAAATTGTGCTTTATGCACCATAGCAACAAACAGCCCAATATCATCCCCAAAACAGCCCCCAAACAGTTCAAATTTATGCACATTAGTCCATAAAATTGTGATTTATGCACCACAGCCCCATATCAACCCCAAAACAGTTCAAATTGTGCATTTCAGTCCAAAATAAAATAGTTCAAATTATGCAAAATAGTCCCTAATTTAAACAGTTCAAATTTTGAGAGAAAAAAGAGAGGGATTACTTGAGAGTTGGGGGTTGAGAGTTGCTGGCTGGCTGTCACAACTGAGAGAGCGACAAAGGGATTGCTAACAGAGAAACAGTGAAAGGGAGTCAGTGAGAGAGAGAGAGAGGAGACAGAGAGGGAAAGGAAGAGGAGACAGAGAGGGAAAGGAAGAGGGGTTTACCTTCGAGAGAGAGAGGGGAGTTGCTGGCTGTAGGAGTTGAGAGAGCGGCAGAGAGAGAGGGATCGAAACTGCACAACAAAGAGAGACAGAGAATGAGAGGGACTCAGAGAGAGCGAGGGAGTGAGAGGGGGAAGGAGGGGAGAGGGATTACCTTTTACGAGAGAGGGCCGCCGAGAGGGAGTCAGAGAGGCGCCGAGAGAGCTGAGTGCTTCTGTCGAGAGCTAGGGTTTTAAGAAAGAGGCGAGATCGAGAAAGGAAAGAAGTGACGGATAGACGCCAGGCTGGGATAATAATATAAAGGGTTTGAAACTTCTGTAACGGTTATTAGCTAATAACCGTTACAGAAGAGCCTAATCTGTAACGGTTATTAGCTAATAACCGTTACAGAAGGTCAAACGTTTTTACTAATAACCTTCTGTAACGGTTATTAGCTAATAACCGTTACAGATTAGGCTCTTCTGTAACGGTTATTAGCTAATCTGTAACGGTTATTAGCTAATAACCGTTACAGATTAGTTTAATTTCATTTTTTTTTAACTTTAAAGTTTGTGTCTGTTTTAATTTCATTTAGTACTGATATTTTCAGTGTTGGTTTATCCATGCATGTTATTAAGTGTTTTGACTGAATTTAATTTTTGTGTTGGTTACACATGAATTTAATTTTGTTTTACATTTTTTCTAACAAAATAAAATTACAATTTAGAAAATTAACAAAAAATAAAAATACATTAGCTCCTTGTTAACAAAATATTTCACCAATTAATGACCTGCAAAAAATAAAAATAAAATTATTAACTTAACAATTTAGCATATCTATGTAGCTACTTTCTTTTTTTTCCTTCGTGTGTCGACCCACACGCCTTCGGTGTTATCTGTACGCCTACAACTGATCGATACTGGCTGTGGTGTATCGTCGATACCGATAGAAAAAGGAGGTATTTCCTCGAAGTGGTCGTATGCTTCTTCATCTACGACATCACCAACACCGACAATACGTTTTTTTCCTGAAAGTGGCAAGTAATAAATAAGATGAACATTTGTACTCAATAAGGTGAACATTTGTACTTAAATAAGATGAACATTTACCTTGAAGCACAACATGTCTTTTCTTATCCGCCGGATCTTGAATGTAAAAAACTTGCATTGCTTGCTTATTTGCAAGTATAAAGGGATCGTCTCGATAAGTCCTTTTATTGAAGTCAACAGTTATAAATCCCATCTTGTCTTTTTTAACTCCACCGTGACCGTTGTCGATCCATGCACACTTGAATAAGGGTATCTTAAATTTCAGGTAATCTAGTTCCCAAATCTCCTCGATCCACCCATAATAATTAGCCGACCTAACATTATCGCTAGATAAAGCTACAACAGTGACTCCACTATTTTGCACAGCACTTTTACCATCCTGTTTCCTTGTGTACCAGGTAAATCCATTCAAGTCATACCCTTGGTATGTCTCGACCACGGCATCAGGACGTCTTGATAACCATTTCACGGTTTCATCGACCTCTGTTCCTTCTTTCAACTGGGACTGTACTTTATCTTCTAGCCATTGGACAAATTTTATTTCATGCTCTATGGTAATCAAGTTTTCGGTGTAAGAAGGGTATTGTTCACGTAACTCGATTAGATGTTCATTGATGTAAGGCGCCACAATAGCAAGATGTTGGAGAACTTTCATATGTGCTTTGGTTCTCATTGCAAGATCTGGTATATGAGTACTAGCTCCAATTGTACCTGAAAGGTGAACAAATATTGTGCTTTAAGTGAACATTTGTGCTAAATAAGGTGAACAAATATTGTGCTTTAAGTGAACATTTGTGCTAAATAAGGTGAACAAATGTGCTAAATTAGGTGAACATTTGTGCTAAATAAGGTGAACAAATATTGTGCTTCCTCGCATTTACGCCATCTTTAGTTTTCCCTTGAATTTCCAACATGCAACCGATCAAAGCTTCACATATGTTCTTTATTATGTGCATCGCATCTAAGCAATGCCTAATCTCCAAACTCTGCCAATATTCAAGATTCCAGAATATAGACTTCTTCTTCCATATCCCCTTGGGTATCTCATTTGCAAATTTCTTACCAAATTTTACATTAATGTCCTTCACCTGTCGATACACCCATGAACCGGATAACGGTATTGGGGCCTTGTCTTTTTCTACAGTACCGTCAAACCTTTCCTTGTCTCGACGGTAAGGGTGGTTGCGGTTCTTAATAAACCTCCGGTGTCCCAAGTAAACATTTTTTCTGGAGTTTTTCAGGTACACAGAATGGGTGTTTTCCATGCAAATAGGACACGCTTTCGCTCCTTTATTCCTATACCCTGACAGGTTTCCGTATGCAGGAAAATCATTAATTGTGCAAAATATCATGGCACGGAGGTTAAACTCACTTCTAGAGTGTGCATCATATATTTTCACTCCATTCTGCCACAATTCACCAAGGTCATCTATTAATGGAGCCAAGTACACATCTATATCATTACCTGGTTGCTTGGGACCAGAAATCAACAAGGGCATCATCATGTATCTCCTTTTCATGCATAGCCAGGGAGGAAGATTGTAAATACACAACAAGACCGGCCACGTAGTCTGCCGGCTACTCATGTTGCCGTAAGGATTCATCCCGTCTGTACATAAACCCAATCTCAAATTTCTAGGTTCACTGCCGAAATCTTCAAATTCCCTATCTATATTTATCCAATCTGGAGAGTCTGCTGGGTGTCTGAGCATGCCATCGCCTTTTTTCCTGCAGTCTGCGTGCCATCTTAACAATTTGGCATCCTTCGCGTTAGAGAAAAGCCGCTGGAATCTTGGTATTATTGGTAGATAAAACACCACTTTTGCAGCTGGTCCCTTACTACCTTCATCTTCAATTTGATCGTCCCTCGGTTTATACCGTGACGCATTACACTTTGGACATTTATGCAAGTCTCCGTACTCATTCCGGAATAATATGCAGTCATTTGGACATGCATGAATTCTCTCAACTCCAATTTTTAAAGGACATAACATCTTTTTAGCCTTATAAATTGAATCTGGCAACTGGTTATCTTTTGGAAGAAATTCTTTATGTAATAGTTTGAGCAAAGATGTGAAACTTGCATCACTCCATCCATTTTTGGCTTTAAGATTGAACAGTTTGAAAACAGCATTAAGTTTTGACAATTCACAACCAGGATATAAAGCTATTTTATCTTCTTCACGTAACATACCAAAAATTTCAACATTATCAACAAAATTTTCATCCACATTGTTCACAATTTCATCTAAATCGGCATTAAATTCTGAGTTATCTACATTTCTATCATCATCTACATTCTCATCATCAAATACATTGACATCATCAATTTCATCATCCAATGATACATTTTCTTCCTCATACACAGAATCCAATACATTTGTGCTAGTACTATCCCCCCCATTCTCTCCATGGAGTGTCCACCGACTATAATCCGGTTGAAATCCATTTATAATCAAATGAGCCTTCACTTCTTCAAAATTAGACCACTTCAACAAATTCTGACAAACACGACAAGGACAATACATTTTATCATCTTCTTTCATTTTCAAATTCTCTTTAGCACAAACCATAAATTCTTCAAGTCCTCTCAAAAATGTAGACGAGCATCGATTACTTGAGTACATCCACGTCCGATTCATCTGAGCAATAAAATTTATGCAAATTATTAGGGTTTCGGACCAATTTGTCATATTAGGTTTTCGGACCGGTCACCATCCTAGCCCGCTCTTTGGATACTCTGTCTCATTAGCGAGCGTACGTTAGATGCAATGTGCTATCTGAGAAAAATTCGGCAGCATTTCCCCTTATGTTCCCTGAATACGCCAACACACGATTGCTCGTGCGTACGTATCCGTGGGAACACAAGGGAAATGCCGCCGAATTTTTCTCAGACAACACATTGCATCTAACGTACAACTCGCTGTCCTAAATGAGACAGATCGTATCCAAAGAGCAGTACTCCCGACCGGGAGTACTATCCGAGATTAATCCCTAATGGATTAATCTCGGACGGGCAATGACCTAAATTCAGTTGAGTTCCGGTATTTGGTTCCTATATGACAATACAAAATCCATGCCTATATATATATGCAAATTATTAACCAAATGCAAATAATTTAAAAAAAGAGAAGTTCATGAAAATATATACTTTCAATCGTGTGACTTCCGATCCGTTGAATCGTACGACTTATCCGGCCGATGTAAGATCTTCTCCTATTCAATGAGATTTTAAAATATATAAAAAAACAAAAATAACCATGAATTAATGAAAAAATCGAAATAAATAAGAAAAAAATGTAAAAATAAAAGATACGGTTCAAAATTAATTTTTTTTACCTTAAATCTGCTCTCCTTCTTATTCTCTTTCTAATTATTATTTTTTCAGAATTTTTAGAAAATTTTTGCTATTTTTTTGGAGTGAAGTAGGACACCACAAATCGCAATAAATGAGAAGATCAGAAAAGAGTTAAGTGCGGCGCTAGCTGTGAGTTTGTTGGGATGGGAAGAAGACCTAATTAAATACAGAACTTTTCTGTAACGGTTATTAAAAATAACCGTTACAGAATCAATAAAAAATAAAAAAAAACGTTAACCTACTGTAACGGTTATTTACTAATAACCGTTACAAAAGATGGTTGATATTTATATATTTCTTTTTTCTTTTCTGTAACGGTTGCTGGATAATAACCGTTACAGAATATTAGAAATCTGTAACGGTTATTATCCAACAACCGTTACAGAAGCTTGATGCATTTTTTTTCCTGACCATGACGGAAATGTTATTACGGTTGTTTCATAATAACCGTTACAGATTTGTGGCGCCAATTTTCCCGCCTAATGCCTCACTATTCTGTAACGGTTATTTCAAAAATCGTTACAGAAGTGCCGTTACAGAAGGTCCTTTTTCCCGTAGTGTCTAACTTCATTAATTAATATAATATTATTATTTATTTATTTATACAACTCTATCTTATATTCTTTTTTTTAGAAATATACTTGGTAGAGAACTCTATCTTATATTCTATGATAATCTTAATTAGTTTGTGATAAATCTTAATTCTTAGTAAAGTCAAATTAAATCAAATGAATCACATTTATTATGGTCAGGTCTATCGCCTCGTGACCCGTCTCTAACTCGAAATGGATAAAAATATTAGTTATGGAGTGTCCATGACTTTTGATTAACAATAATTTTCGGAAATTAAAAAATTTCTCCGATCTAATTAGTTATGGACACTCCAATAACAAAATTAGTTAAAAATTTCAAAAAAAAATGATTGACAAGGAGAATTTAATTAAACAGTTATTTGAACTTTCTAAATTGAGAATGATCTTCTCGTGCTAATGAAGCTGAACAAGAGTTTGATAGAAAAAAGATGTTTAGCGGTTTCCAAGAAAAATTCAAGAAAGTGTTTGTCTCTGATTGCAAAACTTCTCCGATGATCTCTCCGTTTACGGGAGCATCTGGTAGAGTTTTGACTGGCGAGGAATTAGATAGAGCGAGAGCTTTAATCCTTCATTTTGGTAGGGTCTCCATCTCTCCAGGGGAGGCGAAGGGGTCCGTATCCTCTGCTCACCTTTTAAGGTGAGCAGAGTGCCTACCTCTGATCCGAGCCGTTCGATCTAATCTCGACGGTTAAAATTTTTCGGGCCTTACAATCTGGTTACATGCACGGGGCTCCCTTAACCGTTAAGATTACATCTAACGGTTCAGATCAGAAGTGAGCAGAGTGCTCACCTTAAAATGTAGGCAGAGGATGTGATTCCGAGGCGAAGTATTCTGAAGCTGTGAAGCGGGGTCCACAGATTCCTACTGGAGGTGTGGTGCGAAGAGGTGGTTCTAGAAATCGGATTCTCCGATTCAAAGCGGATCTTGAAAATCCGATCAAGGTGGACTAGGTTCACCGGATGAGAGGTCACTGCATGAGGTGTGGCGATAAGGGCCACTCTGCTTTCGGTTGTCGTGAACCGTGTCTATGTTTTGTGTGTAAACACACTGGGCACGGCGTGAGAAGATGCCCTTTAGTCTTTCCTCATCTCAAAGCCGCTAGTCCTAGATCTACCATTTCCAATCTTTCTATCTCTTGCGCTTCTTCTTCTCTAAAGGAAGAGGCGCCTTTACCTGCTTCCACCATTACTTCTCTCTCAAAAACAACTTCAATCGCCTCCTCTCCTTCTCACAAAGAGGTGGTGATTCCTTCTGGTCTGAAGCAAACTGTCTCTCACAAAGAGGTGGCGATTTCGATGATGCATCCGCAAGTGCATCGTTTGAAGGAAGATGACAAAATCTCCATCAAATTGCAAGAACTCGCAAGAAGTATAGTGATTCAAGCAGATGCGTTGATCTCTCTGCGCGATGTGATGTGTGAAATGAAATCAAGGCTTCCTCGAGAGCAGTTTAGAGTCGTGAAGTTGCAGTTGTATAGGTACCAAATTATCGGTCCTTCAGTGGAGTGGCGTGATGCTCAGTTTCGTTTGGGGCAGTTGGAGGTGTCTAATAGTAGAGGCAGGCGTTGCTTCTGTCAGATTTGCAAGGAGGCGCCGGAGCTTGAACCTTCTGCCCCTCTTGAACGCCACTGGGTGCGCAATGCTGATGTTCCTTATGGATGGAGGACTTGGTACGGTCTGAATCAGATAGTGTTCTTTGGTAAGTTGCATTTACCAGATTACCCCACTCATATGGAGATAGAAGGGAGATGGCAGAGGGTTCAGGTGGATGTAGGAGAAAGAGCTATCATTCCTGATTATGCTTGGTATGAAGTGACGTATAAAAATGGCAGAAAAGACTTTTGTATGGTTCATTTTATTGTGGATGAGGAGGAAGAGGGCTCCGACTTTGCTGAAGAAATCAAGTCTATTCCTGAATTGATGTGGACTCAGGAAGACGAAGATGCTGCGGCTAGTGTCAAGCTAATGGGGCATTCTCCCTATCAAGTTCCTCTGGAGCAACCCTTCACTGAAGTTAAGGCAAAAAAGCGTAAGAGACCCAACAAAGCTTTGAAGAGGGGACCAGAAGTACAGCTTCCAGGAGGTATCTCAGCTCCTTCTGGGGTTGTAAATCTAGGCCATTATTCTCCTTTGGCTAATCTAGAGGGAGGTAGTCCAAGGGTTACTACTAGGGCGTAAGTCAGGAAAAGTGCTGAGAAGGGGATTGCTTTTAAGGAGGCTCAAGTGGGAAGTAAGCTCGAATTTACAGGCAAAGACAAGTCTGTGATGGTTGATAATAGTAAGGAAGAGAAACAACTTTTGAAAAGGCGGTTGAGGATAGTAAAAAAGTAGGCCAGAGCTCTGGTAAAGCAAAAAAGCAGGATGTTTTTGTGCAGAAGCTAGAGGTGGCTGGTTCTGTCGAGATTATTAGTGAAGACTCTCAGGAAGTGAAATTTGTGGAAACTTTGGAGGCTCCTACACATTATACAGTTATAAATGAGGGAAGTGAGAGTTCTCCAATTCCTCTAAGTGATCCTTTGGGCCAGTTAAGGGAGTCTATTGTAGGGGCAGATATTGATGATAGTTTGAGGGATAGAATTCTGGAAAGTATGAAGGAATATGAATCAATGGCTCTGGCTCTCAAGGCCCAGGTCATGAAGTATAAGCAGATTCAGTCTAAACAAGCTCTTCCCACCAATTCAGAAGGTGAGAAGAAAGCCATGTTGCTGAAGCAAGTGAAGTTGGAGAAGATGGATACTGGCAGGATAGGTTCTATAGTAGGAGATAGCATGGGCTTAGGAGCTGTTAGGAAAGGATCTCTTGCCTCTGTTAAAGGGGTTCCTTCTTTGGCTGTGGATCCTGCTGTAGGTAATGTTTTAAACCATTTTATCTACAATAGTAGATTAAGTGATGACGAGATTATTGCTTTGTTAGAGGACTTTGGTATTGCTTTTGGAAATAGTTATAAAGAAAAGATTAATATTGTGAAAGTTGTTAGAAACACTGCTCCCAAAAAGTTAACCAAAGTCTTACAAAACTTGCTTGGTTCTCTTGATAAAATAGGCTTAAATGATAGTAGGGGTTCTTGTAAAGTGACTTAATGAAAGTCCTTGTTTGGAATATCAGAGGCTTGCGAGGTGCTAATAAAAAACGTTATTTTTTGGACATTTTGCATAATGAGCATATAGGATTAGTAGGTTTACAGGAAACAAAAAAAGATGTTCTTCATAAAAGATTTCTGAATTCCTTGTCTCAAGTGTTTTTTTGGAATTACATTCCGGCCATTGGTACTGCTGGAGGTATTTTAGTAGGTGTAAATAGTAATTTGTTCTCTGTTTTGGATTGGGATATTAGAACCTATTCTATTTCTGTTCTGGTGAAGTACAAACTTCAAAACTTTTTACTTCTATTCACGTCTCTCTATGGTCCAGTGGATTCTGCTTTAAAAGAAAGCTTTTGGGCAGAACTTGAGGATATTAGTTCTCATGTTACATATCCCTGGATAGTAGGTGGAGATTTTAATGTGATTAGAAGAAGAAATGAGAAGAGAGGTGTTTCATTTGATACAAGGAATATGAGTAGATTTAATAGATGGATTGATTCTTTGAATCTCCTCGATTTTAGAACCTTAGATAGAAAGTTTACGTGGGCTAGGGGAGGTAATTCTCAACAATTTGCTTGTTTAGATAGGATTTTCACCAATCAAGAGTGGGTGGATCGATATGCGCAGTCGTATTCGTATAGTTATCCTAGGTTATACTCGGATCAAACTCCTCTGATTCTAGATGCTGGGGTACAGGTGAATGTCAGTTCCTCTTATTTCAAGTTTGAAAAAACTTGGTGTTTAAAGGAGGATTTAAAAGCTTTGTTACCTCGGTGGTGGTCCCAGATTCAGTTAGAATCCAATACAGCCTATGATTGGGTCACTAAAATGGTTGACCTAAAGAATAAGCTTAAGGGATGGAGTAGGAATTTGGGGAAAGAAACTAGAGATAAAAAAAGTTCTTTACTGACTAGGATTAGCAATTTAGAAAATTTGATGGAAGAGAGAAGGTTAGAAAATATAGAGTTTGAAGGTTTAGTAACTTTTAAAAAAGATTTGTTTGATATTCACTTAGAAGAGGAGGTCTATTGGAAACAAAGATCAAAGATTAATTGGTTAAAGGAAGGGGATGCAAATACGAAATTTTTTCATAGGTATGCGTCCATTAGGAAAGCAAAAAATTTAATTACTCATCTCTTGATTGAGGGGAGAGAGGTTAGGGACTCTAGTAGCATCCAAGAGCATATCTTTGATCATTTTGCTACACTTTTGGGTACAGCTAAGCAGGGATGGGGAAGTCTTAAAGCTTCTGATTGGGAACAGTATGAGTTAGTGTCAGTCGAAGAGAATGATGCTCTTATAGCTTCTTTTACTTTGGATGAAATTAATTTAGCTGTTTCTCAAATGCAAGCTGATAAGGCCCCCTGGTCCTGACGGTTTTTCCATGCTTTTCTATCAAGGCTTTTGGGATATTATTAAAGAGGATCTTCTTTTTCTTTTTAATAGTTTCCATGAGGACATGTTAGTTATTTCTCTTTTTAACAAAGCTACTATTAGTTTAATACCTAAAGTGGAAGATGCTGCTAAGGTGACTGACTTTAGACCAATTAGTCTCATAAATTGCATTTTTAAAATCTTCACTAAGGTATTAATAAATAGATTAGTCCCAGTGCTTAACAGAATCATTAGTTTAAACCAGAGTGCCTTCTTAAAAGGTAGGTTTATTTTAGAAGGGGTAGGAGTAGCACAAGAAATTTTACATTCTGTACATAAATCTAAAGAATCTGGTATTCTTTTGAAGCTAGATTTTGAAAAGGCGTTTGATAATGTTAATTGGGACTTTTTATATAAAAGTCTGGTGGATAGAGGGTTCCATCCTAAGTGGGTTTATTGGATAGCTCAAATTTTGCAAGGGGGTAAAACTGCTGTCATGTGTAATGGACAGTTAGGACATTTCTTTACCTATAAAAAGGGACTTAGACAAGGAGATCCTATCTCTCCATATTTGTTTATTTTAGTGGCAGACGATTTATCTAAAATTTTGCAAAAAGGGTCTAGTAAAGGACATTTTGAGGGGTTAGGTCCTTGTCTTTCTACAGGTTCCAAGGTTATTCATCTGCAATATGCAGATGATACCTTGCTTTTTCTAAAAGTAGAAAATTTAATGATAGATAAGCTTCTTTGGGCCTTGAAGGCCTTTGAGGGAATTTCAGGGCTTAATATTAACTTTGCTAAGTCTGAGATCATTCCTTTAAATATCTCAGATTCTACTGTGCTATCATTAGCTAGGGTGCTTAGTTGTAAAATAGGTAAGTTACCAATAAAATACCTGTTGGAATTGTGTTCTAAAAGTTATCTTATGGTGATTACTTTTATATGTTATATTTATGAATTGGATGTTATTACATTTTGTTCCATGAGTTTATATTCGTATTTAGAAGTGTTCAAGAAGATGCTCTTGGTCTTGAACCGCAGAACTCTAAATAAAATGAATATATATCTCTAAAATGTTCACAGGTCTTGGATATTAGCAGGAACACTAATATGCCATACAAGACTGTCGTGTTGATTAAAAGTACGTTGTAGTTCTGTAAACGTTGATAAAGGATTATCATTTAATAACACGAGTATATGAAAAGTTTCATATATTGAACAGACCTAATTGATAAAAATATTATATGAATTGTGTTTGTGTCATTAATGTTTTTATCGTGTCATTAATTCTAAGATTGATATGATATATTTTCACATAAGAAATATGCAACGTGATTATTACTTAAAGCCATTTGAAGCTTGTGGTGATAAAAGTAATAGTTCTTTGTATATAACTTGTGTAGGATGGAAATATATATGTCAATAGCTAATTGCCACTCATGAATTGAGGAATGATATTATAAAGGGCCCCTTGGTAAAGTAAGATTATAAATGGATCCAATATAACTGAAGTGCAGTTATAATTATATAATCATACTTATTGGAGACCAAGAAAAGATTATAATACGAAGATGACACGCAAGGAATAGACACAAGTAATGTTAATAACATTACTAGAAGGATCGTGTTTCGTAAAAGGATTTGCTAAACATCTATATTATTTGGGTAGCTGTAATGTATGCTAGAGTACCGCTTACAGTTTATGGAATAAAATGTTTTATTCCATTGCCAACATAATATGGATCCTCAATATAGGTCACACCAACTGAATGGGAAACAAGAAATATATTTTCTATGTACAAAGTTTCATGTTGTATGAAACAAAGTGTACAAATAGAAAATTATATCACATGACGTGATTAACTACCAATGAATAAATTTATTAAGATGTGAATATTATGAGTATAATATGTGTTTCACATAATATAATAATATATGAATATTATTATAGAGTGCATAAATTTATTTAAAGCCCAAGCCTAAATATTTTAACAAATGAAGAGAGAAAGAAGGTTTTAAATTCGGGTCAGAATTTGAGCCAACTTTAAACTGACAATTAGTATAGCAAATGATAACCAAATTGGACAAATGATATATGAAAAGTGTAGCCCTGGAAGTGTAGAATCCAATGGTTCAACGTTTTAGTGCTGCAACGTCAGAAATTAAAGTGCTGTTTTAATTTCTAATTAGTGGCTTTGAATGCTATACGAATTTGAAAGGTTTATTCTGATGTTTTAAAGGTAAAACAGATCAGAAAATTAGAACACAAGTAAGTCTTCATGTGTTGAAGCTTTGGCTTTCTCTTCCTCAAAATATTTGTTAAAATATTCTATCGATTAAGCAATCGATCAAGACACGGGTGGCGGAGCTAGCTGTTGACGGGAGTTCGCTAGCACGAATTCAACTGTCATTCTTGTTTCGGATTCAAGGTGAACCAAGAGGAACAAAGCTTCGTTAGAGACCATAGGTATGGCTCAACAATCCTTCTTATAGGAATATATGTGATTGTGATGCAAATATAATATAGGAAAGTTAGCGATAATAAGAACGATCTTAGATGTTATCGGTTAATAAAATTTTTAAAATTACCCGATTCGCATCATGAAATTTTTGCTGATAAGGATAGCCTTAATATACATTCAGTTGCTTTTTCTATTTTACACTTATTTTGTGCGTGGACAGAATTGAACACAGGAATGGAGTTAAGTATTGGCAAACTGCCGAAAACAGGAGTAGGAAGAATGATGGTGACACCAGGTCCTGGAGAGGATGGGCATGTTACTGAAGATTGAAGAAGCCTAGCTTCTGTTTTTTCTGGGTTTTTAACTAGTTTTAGTAGCAGAACTGAGTTGACTGTTTTTCATTGGGAAGTTATCTGGTCTTTAGTAGTTTGGGAAGATCAGAGTTAACGTTTCTTTCTTTGGAGTCAGTTTAGCTTATTAGCTTGGTTAGATTTTTTTGCGTTGTTATAGTTGGTGTTTGTTGTGTAACTTTGAGTCATAGTTTATGACTCTGTACTCTTTTGTTTCTTGTTATAATATTGGGTTCCCCTGCTTGGGGTACTTTATTTCAAAAAAAAAAAAAAACTTTTTAAATTGAGAGATCTAGTCAGATTTGACGAAAGGATTCCTCCAATTTTATCGTAGCATTCCTCTTTATTTAGACTAGAATTTACACTCCCTTTAATCAAAATTAAGATTTTTTTTTTTAAATTATCCCAAAGGTTTTCAGAAGTAATTGAGATAAGGACTCGATGTAACTTTAATATTTTGGATAAAAAGAATCTCTCCAAACAATTTGGATTGCTTAGGCTACTTTCTGCGTACTTTAATTTATAAATTATCTAGGTATATATCTAGGTGTGGTCGCATAACGCAGTTGGCCAAAAAATGATATTGTACAAGTGAACGAAAACAAAAAAAAAGACGAAGAAAAAAAAGGAAATGCAATCTGCATATGACATAGGCGACGGTCACTTAACAGCCTCCATTTGTAGTAAAATCAACACTATCAGTTTAGCAACAAATTCATTATTCTTTCAAGTTTTCATACAGAAGTCGGTGAGTTTAATTATGTGTCCTTAATTAACACTGTTTCAACTTTCAATAGACAAAGAAAAGAAAAAGTTAGTGGACTAGGGGTCTATGCTTTAACATTGCTTTTAAGTTTTAACAGCCTACCAACCTCTGTGCCAAACAGAAAAATCAGGACGAAATTATTATTTTACCCCACATGCCACTAAACTCCTTCCAAATGTTGGCTAGCTAGTATAGCATGGTTTTTCCAATGACATGTCACCGACTGCTTCATGTTACTAGAAACATAGCTTTTGGAGATTTTTTCATGAAAGGCTAGGAAATTAATGTCATCATGAGAAATATATTGCAAGTCTAACAAGGTGCTAAGCTACAAAGAGTTGAATCGGTCAATATCACAGAGCAAATAATTAACCCTTTTCTTTTGTCTTTATCACACAAGCTTTCAATACATTATGTGATTCCCATATAAGATTTTTTTTTAAAGGTGAATTGGGTCTAAACGATCCAACTTATTTTTAAATTAAATGTCTATAAAAAATCCTAGTCGGATTTCGAACCTGTAACATCGTTTTTCACACAAGGTACATTTCTTTTGGCCACTAGAATTCCCATGTAAGATTTAATTAAGATGTTTGATTGTCACATGTATGATCGTCCTTCAATTTTTTTTTTGAAGGTAAAGATCGTCGTTCAATTATTGATAAAGAAATTTTTTTTATAATATTTACACTAGAGAAAAGTTAATTGCTACATACAAATCCATGCACTGAAATTGCAAACATATCAGTGGTCTAGTTGTGTGTTCTTTTGATTGTTGTACATTTTTTTTTAAGAAGAGAATGGAGTCTCTGGTTTCCATTTTATAAAAAGATCTTAGTGTAATGCCAAGTCAGAAATGATTTCCATTTCTAACTTCTAGCCACCCTTGGTTAATTTCCCAGGTTTATATTTCTCACCGGAGAAACATATATATATCCACGCTAAAATACCATATTTTCTAACCAATATAAAGAAACTGATTAAAGAAAATCACATCTTAATCGCAGGACAAACGTTCAATAATTGCAGTCTTCTCCTCTAGCGGCCACATGCCAAGCACTTCTCTGTTAATATGATTCTTGCACCGGAAGCGTTCAGATTTGATTGATGCAAACATGAAGTTACGAACGCAACCAATTTTATCCCTGTATACTAGTAGGTAAAGTTGATCGATATATGTCATGTACCTATATATATGTATCTTTATTGAGAGAGAAACCTTAAAGCAGTTCAATTACTTTTAGAAACATGCATTAGTTAATGGCACTTGATTAAATGCGACAACGATGCATTTCGTTAGATGTAAGGCAGTGTTTTGAACATGGCATGGTCCCAACCATAAAAGTGAAATAAAACAACAAACTAAAATTAACTAAGGTTCAAAATGAAATGTTACGTAGAAATGTAGGTGTAGTACTTAGTACTTATTCTGAGGGGCTGTCAACTCTAGGCTCCGTTTGGATGGCTTCTTTCCGGAATAAGAAATAAGGAATAACCATTTTTTACCAATAAATTTATTTCTAACCATCCAAACTCTTCACAAAAGTTACACACTTCCCAATAAATTTATCCATTCCCAATAAATTTCTTCCATTCTTCTTCTTCCTACCTTATTCTCAACGCATCCAAACAGAGCCTAGAGATATAGCTAGGTTCACTTTTTTGCAGAGACGTACATTTACGAAAATAGATATTGAAGTCAACAGAATAAGATGTATATGTTGGTGTGTAGCATAAAAACTTCAATGTTAAGACTTTGGCCTTGCTATATGCAGCTATATATTACATTATTATTACCATTATTGTTGTCGCTGCTGCCAATATCGTCGTTTCTGTAAATTAATGTATTATATATATAATACCTTCAATCAATATTAGATTCCTATTACTTTAGGAACATATATAGCGCGTGCGCCAACCCCCCCCCCCCCCCCACCAAAAAAAAAGTAAAAGGAAAAAAAAAACCCACTGCTCTTTCGATATTTATAAATCTTATTAATTTTCCAAACTTAATTTTGTTTTCCACATGAAAAATAATATCTGAAGTTTAACCATACTTAATTGATGCATGTGATATTCACCTGATGTATTTTAGTTGTTTGCCAATATTTGCATGTCATTGGGCAAATAATTAAATTAGCCAGTTTTCATAACTATTGAGGAACAAAATTGGCCAATTGTATAGATGAACAATCACTCAGTGTAGCCTCTCAATGTAGCCTTGTTAGGTATGTTTGGAAGTTACATGTCCCGTCAAGTGTGATACGTACTGTGATGCATAGAATTTAGTATCTTAAGATACACGATATGTTACTCACGATATGATACAATTCAGAGCCTGTTCGATACATATCTTGGCCACTGTATCTCAATTCCAGTGTGCGTATCTTAATGTATCTTAAGATATACACGATGTGTAAGTCACGATACTAGAATGTATCTTAAAGATACGAACGATTCGGTAATAGTCAATAGTGAAACGATTCGATTTTAGTAGAATAATAATAACAATAATAATCATTTTGAATTATAATTTATATATATTATAATAAAATATTAGTAGAATAATAATAACAATAATAATAATTATTATTATTTATACAAATTATATAGTATAATACTATACTATAATGATTAATAGTTTAATACATTCTACATATATTATACAATATAATTTATACAGATTATACTTTTTTATACAATATTATACTTATAATTTTTACGAATTAAAAATATATTCATGTTATACAATATAAAATTATAAAAATACATTACACTATTATAAAAATATACTGATTAATAATTTATACATATTTTATAATGTAGTGCCATAAAATATAATCGTAAATGATCTATACTTATTATATATTATAATATTAAGTAAAACCCAATATTTATAAACTATATTTAATGAAGCCTGAATTATCGAATGATTATAAAGATATAGTGTCATATGAAAACTTTATGTTAATGAAAATAGTTCAATATAAATTTTAATTACTTGTTAATTTTATATAATTTTAAGGATAACTTAGCGTATCTTAAACGAATCGATACGATACACAATACACGATACAATAATTAATGCTATGATACACGATGCATTTTACGATTCAACTCTTGTGATGGTATATATGCAGATAATATGTCATGATCTTACCTTTTATTATGATATATTATCAGTATTTATAATTTGAGCATGTAAGAGTGACTTATGAGTATAAATAAATAAATAAATAAATAAATAAAAACTCATATTCTATAATCAATACCATTCAAATATATCATCTAAACTTTTTGAATTACTTTAACTATGGTTATATCGAATATTATTATTAAAAAATAATAAATCACTTAAAATATTTAATATCGTACGTACATATATAACCGGAATTTGAGGGAAGGAATTAATGGACACTAATCTGTTTTTGGCGGTCCGTGACAGATCTCGAGGAAGAATTTAATTGAAAGCAAACGACAATTTTGTTCATGTTTGTAAAATTTTACTCTTTTGCACAAAGACATGAGCTTCTGTGCGGTGCACATGGGATATGACTTATAATGCATGGAAACTATTTAAGTGGCCGAAAGAATAGTTAATAATTGTTTGAATGAACATGAACAGATTGTTCTGGTAAATAGGCCTGTTTAACGTGTCATACGGCAACGGAATGAGACATTTCGTTTGCTGTTCCGTTTCATGAACAATATGACTGTTTCATTTTATTTTCCGTTCCATTTCATAAACGAAATGCGCTTTCATTCCGTTTGGACGGAACGGAACGGAACGACGTGAATTTACACTAAAATCTGCACTATTTGTCGAAACGGAAGCGAAATAGGCCATTTCGTTTATCGTTCCGTTTCGACAACGGTATTTTCTCTCATTCCGTTTGCCGTTCCGTTTTCTGGAACGAAATGAAATTATGTTCCGCCATCCGTTCCGTTTGGACGGAACGTGACGGAAAACGAATCTTCCGTCGGCAAGTCTATTGGTAAAGAAGTTAAGAGATACCAGGCCCACTTCAGTCAATGCGTCCCATCTGATAAAATATTGGACCATCTGGACGGCTCCAATTGATCGGGACTGGTTTAGTACAAATATGCTTATCTGAGCCTTTCAAAGAGGAAAATTATTTGTGGTCGTGTATTATTTTTCTTTTGTTGTTGTAAGTTATTCTGTTTTGGGTAATGTATCTAAACTAAAGCTGATAATAATTTAATCACTAATAACTTGTCATAAGTTAATCTAGTCATGGGATATTTTGGAGATTTTTTTTGGCAGCAACGGCAGCTGGATATTTTCAAAGTGGATGCATGCTTTTTGGATCTCCACTACATCCAATTTTTACGTTTTGCGATCAAGTTATGATCTTTTGATTGTGATATCATTTTTTTGACAGTAAAGAATAATGTTATAAAAATTAACAAATACTGAGTTGAACGTCCATTTGGAAACAATATATTATATATATATATGTGTAACTACAAACATGTTTCCAAAAGGAAAGAAATAATATGTCGTTTCCTATTATTTGTTTTAATCATACTATTTGAGTATTTCCGACGAGAACGAGGCCTCTCAATAATTGTTTGGCAAAGAATATTTTTGCCTCCTTTTTGAGATTGTTTCTCTTTCTATAAAATCAAGGGAAACGATCTGACGGATGTATCTGATTTTGAAAGATACTCTGGATTTGACGATTCTCTATACTGTATGTTGTACATGAGGAACACTCAAAACTCTATAGAGAATTAAAAAGTAATGAAAAAAGAAAGGAACATTTTGGATGGTTTGCGTTGATGTTACCTATATCAGCCATTCAAACATAATATCTTAATATATGCTCAATTGGTGGTACAAATTACGCTTTGGAGCACCACAAACTATATTGAAGCCAAATCTTAGTTTGCTGCTACGTACTTTCTAAACCTCAATCCAATGTACGAACCAATCAGAACAAGTATGGTAATAAATTTGGGGCTCAATTTTCGAAATGCACCTAGCTGTTGCAATTAAAGGACTTAATTATAATTTACAATCAAGATTAATTCATTTGGGATGCTCTCTCTTTCAATCAATTTATTATTGTGGTGGTCAATTTGAACTAGTTAAGTTACAATTGATGATGATTGTCCCTTTCAGTTGCCAATTTTGCCATTATCTTTCACTCCATAAGGTGAGATTCAGAGGAACCCTCCCCTCTTTTTATGAAGTTGGAGTATTTGTATACAGTAATGAAAAAAATGATGAATAGGAGAAGAAATAGATTCTCCATTGGGTCGTGGTATTTAATAATTTCTGTCACGGTAAGTCGTTAACTATAGATTTCATTTTACTTCCTCTAAAAAGAAATAAATACAGTACTGCAAGGAAACAGAAACAAGCATGGAGCATACAACTGTATCCATCGGCCTTTCCCAAAAAATAACTATTTTACTAGAGAACAAAGATAACTAAGTGGCGAAGGGGGCTAAAAGAAAATGAAAAGGAACAAAAGACACAGAGATATATGAATTTGTTTTGATTTATTGATATACACAAGCTCACACTAGGACATACTTTCATTATCACATATTTGGAACTTAGTAGTGGGTTGCACTGAAAATGATACGAATCTAAAATACACACCTAAGATTAGAAGCAAGAAAGAGGATATTATAAATAAATAAATAACACAAAAAGCGAGATTAGCACAGAATGCAGAATGGACAACATAGTACAGGATAATGGTTTCCTAGTGGTCAAATACACACAGAAAATCATTCAAAATCTGTTTAACTTTTTGGGTTTTTTGGGAGACTTGGCAGTGGCTATAGCATCAGTTAAAACTTGATACCGACGATAGTCCAACAAAAATTGAAGTTGTCTTTGATCCTCTATGGCGGATGACCTGTCCAAATGTGTAACAATCAATATCTTTATTGTCCTTGCGGAATCTGTCTATTAACGACATACTACTATACTAGGTACCACCACAATTAATCTTATTAGACAACAGTGACATCACAAAATTGGTGACATGTAAGATACCCACAATCTTTTGTTCACACCCACATTTTTATCTATGGACGACATCTTACACACAGGCATATTAAATTCCTAGATAAACTTTTTGAAAATTCAAAAAATTTCAAGATGGCTTGAAATCTTACCCACAACGTCGATGCATACAATTTTGTGAAGTAATGGGTTCGAGTACAGCGTTGCAAATCGGTGAAAGGAATTCACTTTTACATGATAACTTTGAACTCATAATCAACTCAAATCTTAAAAGTTGGCTAAGAAGGTAGTACTTCACCTCCATTCGATTCTGACGTGTAGACTAGAATAAGAAGTATAAATATATTATCATTTATCAATTATCAATTATCAATATAGGAAGCTTGGCTAGTTGGGGGGGGGGGGGGGGGGGTAAACCGTTTACTAATTAACACCACTACAGGAAAAAAGGACTTTTGTAACCCTCATTCTGAAACGTTTATACAACAAATGGTTACAAAAGTCTCAATGGCAGTGTTCTAATTTTTTGAAAAAGCATTTTGTAACGCGTTTTACTAAAAAAACGTTATAAAGTTTCCCGTCCAAAAATTAAAAAATCTGTCCAGCCTTTTGTAACGTGTTTTATGTAAAACGCGTTACAGAAGAGGCATGCTTTTGTAACACGTTTTACATAAAACGCATTACAAAATTATAGAAACGGTTTTTTAGTTTTAAACGTTGCAAAATATCAGCATTTACTAGGGTTATTATCTCTTCGTTCCTCATTTATTTTTTGGCCGCCGCACCTCCTCGCCAATTGCTCTCTTCGTTATTAATTTTCACCCTCTACCGTTCTTCCAAAAAAATAGATAAAAATTTCTAAAAAATCCAAAAAAAATAAGAATTAAAAGGAGAAGGAGAAGGAGAGCAGATTAAAGGTAAAAAAATTAATTTTGAAAAGTATTCTTTATTTTCATAATTTTGTCTTAATTCACTTCGGTTTTCAATTAATTTATAGTTAGATTAATGATTTTTTTTCGTTTTTATTTTGTGATAATTTCAGATCTAATTGAAGGAGTGAAGTATTTCTTCAAATTGAAGGTATATTTTCATAATCTTTTTTATTTTTAATCATTAGCGTTAATAATAGCATATGCATTTAATTAATTATTGTATTGTCATATAGGACCAAAATACCGGAACAAATAATACCGAATTTAGGTCTTTGCCCGTCCGAGATTAATCCATTAGGGATTAACCTCGGATAGTACTCCCGATCGGGTGTACTGCTCTTTGGATACTCTTGTCTCATTTAGGACAGCGAGTGGTACGTTAGATGCAATTTGTTGTCTGAGAAAAATTCGACGGCATTTCTCCTTATGTTCCCCACGGATACGTACACACGAGCAATCGTGTGTTGGCGTATTCAGGGAACATAAGGAGAAATGCTGCCGAATTTTTCTCAGACAACAAATTGCATCTAACGTACGCTCGCTAATGAGACAAGAGTATTCAAAGAGTGGGCTAGGATGGTAACCGGCCCGAAAATCTAAGGCGATAAATTGAGCTATAACCCTAAACCCTGACCTTTGCATATTTTTCATTTCTTCAGATCAGATGGATCGGACGTGGATGTACACAAGTAATCGGTTTTCGTCTATATTTTTGGAAGGACTTGAAGAATTTATGGTTTGTGGTAAAAAGAATATGGATTTGATGAGAAATAATAAAATGCGTTGCCCTTGTCGAATTTGTCAGAATTTGGTGAGTTGGGCTAATGTGGAAGAAGTGAGAGGTCATTTAATTAAGGATGGATTTCAGCCTGGTTATACCAGGTGGACACATCATGGAGAGAGTAGGGAGGAAAATTTTGTTGACAATTTGAATGTTTTAGATTCACGATTTGATAAAACAAATGTATTATTGGATGATGATAATGTATTGGATTATGATGATGTATTGGATGATGATAATGTATCAGATGATGAAAATGCATTGGGTGATGAAAATATATTGGATGAAATAGTGACCAATGTGGATGAAGATTTTGTTGATAATATTGAAATTTTTGGTTTGTTACGTGAACAAGATAAGATAAAGTTATTTTCCGGTAGTAAATTGTCAAAACTTAATGCTGTCTTCAAACTGTTCAATCTAAAAGCCAAAAACGGATGGAGCGATGCTAGTTTCACATCTTTGCTTACACTGTTGCATAAAGATTTTCTTCCAGAAAATAATGAGTTGCCGGATTCAATTTATAAGGCTAAAAAGATGTTGTGTCCATTGAAAATCGAAGTAGAGAGAATTCATGCATGTCCGAATGATTGTATATTATTCCGGAATGAGTATAGAGATCTTAAAAAATGTCCAATTTGTAATGCATCACGATATAGACCGAGGGATGATAAGATTGATTCAGATGATAAGGGACCAGCTGCGAAGGTGGTGTTTTATCTTCCAATAATACCAAGATTTCAGCGTCTCTTTTCTAATGCGAAGGATGCCAAATTGTTGAGATGGCACGCGGATTGTAGAAAACGAGGCGATGGAATGCTCCGGCACCCGGCAGACTCTCCTGATTGGAGGAATATAGATAGGGAATTTGAAGATTTCGGCAGTGAACCCAGAAATTTGAGATTGGGATTATGCACGGACGGGATGAATCCATACGGCAACATGAGTAGCCGTCAGAGCACATGGCCGGTTTTATTGTGTATTTACAACCTTCCTCCTTGGTTATGCATGAAAAGGAGATACATGATGATGCCTTTGTTGATTTCAGGTCCTAAACAACCAGGAAATGACATAGATGTGTATTTGCGTCCATTAATAGATGACCTTGGTAAATTGTGGCGCGAAGGGGTGAAAGTATTTGATGCACACTCTAGAACTGAGTTCAATCTCCGAGCTATGATTTTTTGCACGATTAATGATTTTCCTGCATACGGTAACCTCTCGGGGTATAGGAATAAAGGAGCAAAAGCGTGTCCTATTTGTCAGGAAAACACCCATTCTATTTACCTAAAAAACTGCAGAAAAAATATTTATTTGGGACATCGCAGGTTTCTTAAAAAACGCAACCACCCTTACCGTCGAGACAAGGAAAGATTTGATGGTACTGAGGAGAAAGGGACGGCCCCGATACCGTTATCCGGGCTGGGAGTATATCAACAGATTAAGGACATAAAGGTCAAATTTGGTAAGAAATGTGTAAATGAGATTCCGAAAGGGATATGGAAGAAAAAATGTATATTCTGGGAACTTGAATATTGGAAGTCTCTGGAGATTAGGCATTGCCTAGATGTCATGCACATAATTAAGAACATATGTGAAGCTCTAATTGCTTCTCTGTTGGAAATTCAAGGAAAAACAAAAGATGGCGTGAATGCAAGGAAGGACATGGTTGCAATGGGGATCCGGAAGGATCTAGCGCCTCAAGAAAAGGGCAAGAATCGAACTTGGCTCCCTGCAGCACAATTTAATCTAACAAAGGAAGAAAAGAAAAGTTTGTTGGAATGCCTGAAAAATATTAAGGTTCCTTCTGGTTATTCTTCAAACATATCAAGAAAGGTGTCTATTAAGGAGTGTAAATTAATTGGGATGAAATCACATGATTATCATGTCTTGTTGACCGTTTTACTTCCGGTTGCAATTCGAGGAATAATGCAGGAAGCTGTGAGGAAAACCATTACTAAATTGTGTTTTTTCTTCAATTCCATTTGCTCTAAGGTGATTGATCCGAGCACTCTGGACAAGTTACAGGAAGATGTTATCGAAACCCTTTGTGAGCTCGAGATGTACTTTCCACCATCATTTTTTGACTCTATGGTGCATTTGACCATACATTTGGTTAGGGAGATCAAGATGTGTGGTCCTGTATTTCTACGGTACATGTATCCTTTTGAAAGAGCAATGGGCCAATTGAAGGGGCTAGTCCGTAGCCGATCTAAGCCCGAAGGAAGTATAGTAGAAGGATATGTTGCCGAGGAGGTTATCGAGTATTTTACCGATTATTTAGAAGATGTCCAACCTATCGGCCTTCCAAAGTCTCGCCACGAGGGTAGACTCCAAGGAAAGGGTACAATTGGAGCTGGTACTTTAGTACCAGATCTTGATCTGAGAACAAAGGCACACCTCAAAATCCTCCAACACCTCACCGTTGTGGCGCCTTACATAGAAGAACATCTTGCCGAGTTGTGTGAACAATATCCATCTTATAATGAAGGTATGATTACCATAGAGCACAATTTAAAGTTTGCACAATGGTTTGAAGAAAAGGTAAAGTCCCAGTTGAAAGAAAAAATCGAGGTCGATGAAACCGTGAAATGGTTGTCGAAACGTCCTTCGGCGGTGGTTGAAACCTATGAAGGATATGACTTGAATGGATTTACCTGGTACACAAAGAAACAAGACGGTAAAAGCACCGTGCAAAATAGTGGAGTCTCAGTTGTAGCTTTATCAGGTAATGGACAGTCATCCACTTATTATGGATGGATTGAAGAGATTTGGGAAGTAGATTATATGAAGTTCAAGATACCTCTATTCAAGTGTGCATGGATCGACAACCATCACGGTGGAGTCAAAATAGACAAAAGTGGGTTCATAACTGTGGACTTCAAAAAAAGGGCTTATCGCGATGACCCCTTTATTCTTGCAAATAAGCAAGCAATGCAAGTTTTCTACATTCAGGATCCGGCGGATAAGAAAAGACACGTTGTCCTTCAAGGTAAATGTTCACTTTACTATGCATAAATGTTCACTTTACTATGCATAAATGTTCACTTTAGGAGTATAAATGTTCACTTTATATGCATAAATGTTCACTTTACTATGTACAAATGTTCCTTTACTATGCATAAATGTTCACTTTACTATGCATAAATGTTCACTTTATGAGTATAAATCTTCACTTTATATGCATAAATGTTCACTTTACTATGTATAAATGTTCCTTTTACTATGCATAAATGTTCACTTTATTTTAGGAAAAAGACGGATTGTTGGCGTTGGAGATGTTGTGGACGAAGAAGCATACGATCACTTCGAAGAAATTCTTCCATTTTCCACCGGTATCAGTGATTCATCACCGCCAGTATCTTTCAGTCACCAACGTCCAGACAATAGCGATGGTGTGTGGGTAAATAAACGACGGAAAAAACAAAAATCACCTACAGAATGAAAGTGAGTTAATTTTTAAATTAATTTTAATATTTAATATGTGTTCTTATTAATACTTACGTTTTTCTTTTATTTTTGCAGGTCTAGGTTAACTTGGACTAAAGTTATGAAATTTTAATTTTAATTATGACATGTGTTTGTAATTTTAAATTAAATTATGACATGTATTATGTGATTTTAATTTTAATTTGAGCTTTCATTGTAAGAACAAAAAAATTATAGTTGAATAAATAAATGTTAAAATTTTAATTTGAGCTTTTAATTTGAGAAAATGTTAAAATGTTAAAATGTTAAAATTATAGTTGAAAAAATTATGGTGTGTGGGTACGAAATTTTAATTTTAATTTGAGCTTTTATTGGATTCTAAAATTAATTCTAAATGTTAAAATTATAGTTGAATAAATAAAATTGACTTAAAAAAAATTGGATGCCAAAAAATCCCTCCTATTTTCACTAAAATTTCGCAAACTCCTTCCTTTCCTTCGCCGTTCCCTCTAATTTTTTTCTAAATTTTCGCTAATTCCCTTTTTTCTCCGCCATTCCCTCTTTTTCTCCGCCATTCCCTCGTTTTTCCTCGTTACTCTGCCGTACCATCACTTACCCTAGCCGCTCTTCAGCCCCCTCTTTCTCTAAACTTTCCGCTAAGCCCTCTCTCTCTAAACTTCTCCTCCTCTCACTTCCTCTCACTGCTAGCTTCTCCTCATCTTTCTCTGTCGTCCTCTCACTGCTTCTCCCGTAGCCGTCGACAGACCTCTACCGTCGCCATCGACACCCACCCTCTCTCCTTCCTCCCGTCGACAGCCTGAATCAAGCGTTGAGGTTTGCTCTTACTAATCTTTTGTTTAATTTGTATCGGGCTAGTTCTCTTGCTACTTTGAACATTTATTTTCTTTTTTTCTAGTGAATTTGCTCTTATTAATCTCTTTCTCTTGCTACTTTGAACAATTACCAAACTGCCTACATGTAAAAAGAGTAATGAAAAAGGTTCTGCCTAATGAAAAAGGTTCTGGCTAATTTGCTCTTACTAATTTGAAAAAGGTTTTGGCTAATTCTGCCTACTAATTTGCTCTTACTAATTTGCTCTTAGTAATGAAAAAGGTTCTGCCTACTTTGAACTCTTACTAATTTGCTCTTACTATTGTTCTGTTTTCTGATTTTTAATAAGAGGATACTCTTAGTTTGATTCTAAGATTGGAAATTGGTTTGACTAGGTTTCTAATTTGAAACTTGAAATTTGATTGAACTGAAAGGTACTTTTGTGAAGAAAGAAAGAGACATGTCTGGAGAAGAAAGAGACATTGGTGGAGAAGAACAACCAATGGACGAATCCAGCGATCATGAGAAAAAGCAAACAAGACATAGGACCACGTTGGTGGAAATTAGAAGAAAAAGAGCCAATGGGTACAACTTTGATGTCAGTTTTAATAAGAAAGGCGTTCCAATAGGTAAGGATGCACAATCCTTTATTACATACATCGCATTTTTGGCGAGGGAAAGAGTGCCAATTACAATTGATAATTGGCATAAAGACGTTTCGAATGAAACGAAGGAGGAATTATGGAATGATATCAAGGTAATTAATTTATGGAATGGCATAAATTGATGATCTAAAATGTGATAATTTTGATATACAAAGAACTAACATGTGATAATTTTGTTAATTTATTTCAGAATGTATTCAAGCTAGAGGGAGACAAAGGCAAGAAAAAAACTCTCACAACTATGGGCCAACGGCATAGGGTATATAGGAGTAGGTTGTACAAGGATTATATCAAGGATGCAGATCCTAATAATCCGAAAAACCCTTGCGATGAATGGCCAATCACACCGCAGCAGTGGGAGGAGTTCAAGAATAAAAGGATGACAGATGACTTTGAGAGTAAGAGTAAGATAGGGCAGGAGATGAGAAGTAAGTATGTCATGCCTCATAGGATGGGATCCCACGGCTATAGAGGAGCGGAGAAAGATTGGAAGCCTACCGACAAACTTGTAATAGAAGGTGCTTCTGAGATGTGTTATGTAATCTTAGGTTCGTACAAATTTTTTGCTGGTCATTTTGGATTATTAAATTTGATACTTGTTTGCTTCACCTTTATTTTGATAGTTACCCTCATTTTTTTATAAGTTATAATAAACAAATTCTCTTCTTTTCGAGTAGTGATAGTCACAAAAAGAATAAAATGGAATGCGTCTACAAATATACCTTGATCACTACTATTGATATGTCTACAAATGTCTACAGTATTACTACTAGTGTATAGCTACTAAGATCACTACTATTGATATGGATGCTTTGATACTAAGTACTGACACAAAATAAATAATTAAATACAAATAATATTAATCATTCTTTATGGCATATTACTGAAACACTAGAACAGCCATACCATGCTTCACCTTTATTTTGACATGTGTTATGTGATCTTAGGTACCTTAGAGCCGAGGACTCAGAGGTATTTCAGGGCGAGGGTCGTGTCAAGCCAAACAGAAGGTACTTATCATATTCCGAAGAACGATAAGGCCGCGACAGAAGCATTCACGCGGGCTTCATCTTTGTCTGAAGAAGTCAGTTCTGGGTCAATCAATCCTGAAGAGGCATTAACTCAAGCAATTGGAAAACCAGAATACTCAGGGAGACTGAGAGGAACCTCCTCGTGGAGCACTAAGGCAGATGAGTACAACAGAAAGCCTAGGAAAAGGTTGCATGAAGGTTGCATAAGTCAGGAGATGCATGATAACTTGAAAAGGGAGATTCAGGTATCGTTTGATTTACCATGACTTTTTCACACGTCTCGATTTCTTTTATATGTGGATAATTAATTACGGTCCTTATAACATGCAGGAGGAGTGTCTTGAAAAGGCTAGAAAAGAAAGGGAACAAGAGAGGGAAAATGAGAGGCAACAGTGGAAGAGTGAATGCATCATGGAATTCCATTCATTGTTTACCATGATGGGAATACAGGTTCCAACAACACAATTACTTAACCTGCCTACCCCCGTCCCTATCCCTCCCCCCAACCCTGACTATATTCCTAGTCCTGTTTCTGCCGAGGTAGACTCGGTAATGGTTAGACAAGCGATTGTCCAAACGACACCGAATATTGGCTCAAGCCATATGCCTCTGATTGGCGTTCAAGAGGTTGCTTTCATACCATCATTTTTTCTAGATAATAAGTATAAAATGGAATTAGATTTGTAAATTAAAATGTTATTTCAATCTATTTGCAATTTGCAGGATGGAATTGAGTGTGACCTCTATTCCTACTCTAATAACAACGAGCGGGTTAAGGTGGCCAATGGATTAATCCTTCCAACTCATGAGGGTCAGACCGTACATTGTGTACCCATATCAGACAACTATGTTCTAATTCGAGTTGACTACGTAATCGACCAATATCGTGGATGGGCTGTCCCTGGATTACCCGAAGAATTATTGGGTCTTAATGTAGGCGGTCGATTCTTGTGGCCTAAAGACGATGTGGAGCCATGTAGAAAGGTATCATTACATTTACCAAAGTATGTTTGAACTTAATTGGATCTTCAGATTCTAAAAGGGATGCACAATATTGATATCTTCACTAATGATTAATAAATGTTTTAGACAGTTAGGCATTCTCAATTGAGAGATGATGTTGTCAAATGAACATTGACACAATATGCCAGAATTATTTGACTATGACAATTGTAGTAATGCACTTGCCAAACATAAGTCTGGTGCACTTGCCAAAATGATCAGATATTCAATTTTCTATTCAATTGTTAAAGTGATTTAAGCAAGTGCTTTTTCTTTTCAGCTGCTTTAGTTATGTATTGAGATTTCGTCCAGTATTTGGATGTAATAATGTTTTATTGTAGTAGTGCACTTGCCAAATTTACCCTAGATTTACATAAATCAAAACTAGGGTTTTTTAGTTTTTGAAGTCTGTTTTGATGTACTTATAAACTGTTTTTAGTTTTTTGACTTAATGAACCAGGAGTGTCTCTTCTGGAGACATTCTTTTCTCAAAAAAAAATTTTAATTGATGTTCTTAAATACTGAAGAAGAAGCAACCGAAGCCACGTGCGGCGGAGGGCGATAAGCTGAAAGTGCCAAGCGAGACGTCAGGTACAGGTCGCGAAGCGCTTCTCCCAAAAAAGGTGGTTGATAGACTTCAACCATATGAACGGAAGGTCTATAACATGATGATGCTTCTACCGGCAGAACAAAAGATCATTATAATGCCTGACGCCAATCCGTGGGGAACACACTCTGATGAGGTCGGATTCTCGATTAACGTGGAGGATATTCTTGAATGCATGAGTAGAGATTCTCTTAACTTTTCTATTCTCAAGTTATACAGCTGGTATGAATTTTCAACCTTTATGTATTATTTTCAACTTTTGGTATCGTTGCAGTTCAATCACTTGTGACAAACTTTTTTCTAGAGCAAAACTTAAAAAGATTTTCGTAGGTTGTACTCTGTGTTGATATTCAATTGTGGTTTGATTCTCAGTTAGAACCTATTTTCTATTTAAATGTAATTGTTGATATTGAATTTCCTATCTATCTCAGTTCTGTTTTTCCCTGTAATAGTTGACTGTGATGCATAGCTTGGTTAGATGTATTTTTTTCAAACTTGCTTTTGTTCTTTACCTTTTTAATATCGAGTACAAATCTTGTGCATTATATATTTATCTTTATTTTATCAACTTAAGAACTTTGCATTATTAGTTGGGGCCTTGGGGGAAATTAGTTGCGACAAGCTACTGTACACAGATTAATAAAGTATTTTTCAAATTACCTCCGTACCTTCTACAAAGTTGGAAATGTAAATATTTTATATTCCCTACAGATCATTTAGAATATGATACAAACCATTGCAACATGGAATTGTTTGAACGGGTAGATTATTAAGTTTTATGGGGCTACCAGTAGATGGACAATAGGTATAGTACACTCTTTCAGAGGGTAAATTATGCTAGTTAAGCTTGTATATCTCAGTGCCTCTTGAAACACAGAGATAAAATTATGTTTTATCGGTACTAAGAATCTGTTCTGGAGAGCTCTATGCGCCCTTTAAATAGAGCATAACAGACAGAGATGAGGATATTTTTGTCCAAAATTTAAAAAATGTTTTTTCTATATTTACTTGAAAACCATCAATATAATAGTCATTTGCATATAGTAGCAGCTTAGCTATTGTCAAGAACTTATCTTGTTACTTGAATTAAAATCTAGCATTAAATTTGGGGCACCAATATTGCAAACAGTGTGATGGATCCATAAATATCACATGCCATGAACATTAACCAATGAATTTTCCTTGTTAAATGGTACAGGTACCAATCCATGTACTAATATTGTGTTCAAAATGCAAAAGTAAGAAAAAAGAATGCTTTCATATATAAATAGTGAAGTATGCTTTGATATGTAGGTATTGGACGAATCGCCTTTCAGAACTTAATCTTTCAACCATATTCGTATTGGATCCGGAAATGACTGCTCAAGGTACTTTCAGTCACGATGAAGCTAAATCGGTGCATTACATAAAGCGGTCTTTCCTTGATAATTCGGATGCTTACCATATATTTCCATATCATGAGGGGTGAGAATAATTAAATTATTAAATATAAATTACAGTTATTTGTTAGGGAAATCTTTATAATTAGTCATAGGACTAATTAGTCATATAAATTACATTTACCCCTCCAATTACAACTACTATAGATATTTACCCTTCCAGCTGTTCTTATAATATTTTTAATTCTAAAAATTGATTTTGTTATTGCAACATAGGACTAATTAATTTGTATTACAGGAATCATTGGACAGTTATTTGTGTTAATGTCGAGAAGCTCACTGTCCACTACATTGATTCGTTGGCATGCGTTAAGGTTCCGAGCAAAATTCAGGTCAAACCGATCATATCCATGTAAGTTCCATGTTTCTAAAACTTTCGAAAATAATGTCGAGATTACATGCATTGTTTTCAAACTAAATGGATTGATTACATGCAGGGCATTTACCCTCTATCTGATTGAAAGGTACCAGACTGCTGTTTCAAGCAAGACATTAAAATGGATCGAAATAAAGGTACGAAACTTGTAGATTTGGGTGGTCTTACTCTTGGTAAAATCATAACTTTTGAAATTTGGATTTTAATTAGGGCCCGAAACAACGCGGTAGTACAGAGTGTGGATATTTTGCTATGCTTGCCATGAAACGCATTATTGAATATGAATTAACTTGCCAAGAGATGCCCAAGGTACTGTTTTTAGGGTTTAAAGTCTAAAATGCCAACAACGTACTGATAATTAGGGTTTAAAGTCTAATAACTTTTCGGTTTTTAATCAAATGTAGAAAATCGATCCGGTGGGAAAGCCATTTACGACAAAAGAGATTGATGAAGTAGTGAACGAGTGTTTTGAATTTGCAAATCAGGTATTATGGTAGGAACAATTTGAAGTTAGAAACAAATTGTATCGGATTTATGAAGTCGTGACAACCACATCTAAGTTAGAAACAAATGTGATGCACTTTGTATACTTGTGCTTATTCCTTGATTTTTGACTCCCATTATCATTTGAAATGAAGAGGCTAATTGAAGGCCAAAGAACTTGCTATTATGTGCATGATATATGTGTGTATGTGCTTGATGTCGGTATATATGTGCTTGAAAATGTATGTGTTTAATATTCAATTGGTGTCCAAAATTATACCAATTGGTACGGCTAGCATTAGTGGGCTAGCCACAGAAAACAATCAAATTAAATATATATATATAATATTTTGTAACGTTTTTCAAATTATACACGTTACGAAATATAATTATTTTTTTAAAAAAATTCAACCTTTTGAAGCGTTTTTTTAGTAAACACGTTACAAATGGCCACTATGAATAAAGTATTATTTTTAAATCGAAATATTCTGAAACGTTTCTTATATAAAACACGTTACAAAATGTTAGCTTGGGTAATGCCGTTTGTTTAAAAAACGTTTCAAAAGGTTGGCTTCTGAAACGCGTTTCTTATAAAACGCGTTACAAATAGTTTGATCTTTTGTAACGCGTTTTAAGAATCTGCAACGGGACCTTTTGTAACGGGTCGTACACGTTACAGATTCTTTTTTAAAAACGTTTCAGAATCCTTCTTTTCGAGTAGTGCACGCGCTACTAATGAACATTTTGTTGTCAACCTAATTAAGTTGTTCTCTCAATTTTGAGTTGCATGCTGTTAAAAATGGTTTGGACAAAATCAAAATGGTTTCTGTACGTACAATTTTTTTTTGTTGTATTTCTTATGTCTATTGAGTTTTAGATATTTATATATTACAAACCTTTCTTGTGATCCATCAAAAACTGTATCCACATACGAAAAAATTATGTAGCTAGGCTGCTGACAACCAGTGGCTGCCTATCCCAATCATCTATTTTAATTCTTTTGGTGCCGTTTGGATCGCTTAGGAATTTGGAGAATTTCTTATTCCTAGGCATAAATTTATTGGGAAGTGTGTAAATTTGTGAAGAGTTTGAATTGTTTATAATAAATTTATGATAGGGAGATGAAATTCTTTAAATTTCCCAATGAATCCAAACAGCCCCTTTCATAATTTTTTTATAAGATCTTGGATGAGATCATGATGATGAGAAAATGACGCAATTGTCAATAAAAAGTTTATCACTTATTGTGGAGGCAAGGTGGCGAACTATATGCTATCACGAGAGCAAATAAAGACGCATTAATGAGGTGAACTCATGCATGATGCTTTCTTGAATGCTTGTTTGCTTGTTGCCTCTTAAATGGGCCATTTATAATTAATTAGGCACCTAGTACAATGGGCCACTACATAAAGTTTAAATGGGCTCTCTATATCTCCGGTGTTAGAAACGGGAGACATCCATTTCTATGTTCTAGTAGCCACATTTTTCGTAGCTAAACAAAAGGTTTAATCGCACCATTAAGTAATAATTGTACACTGCGTGATATGCTAGCTAGAACCGAATTGAATAATCAATATGAAAAGACCAATGTAGGTAGGTTTGGTTCATCATGAAAAGTAAACAAACATTGAATTAAAGATAATTACTTATTATGGCTGAACATTAATTGCCATGACATGTATTGAACTGATTAATGGAATGATTAACTATGCGTTCAACAAAACAATTTACAGGAATCCGAATCTATTATTGGCTGTACCAAGGAAAAGTTAGGCTTATAATTAAACTTACATTTGAGTGTGAAAATCACCAAAGTGGACGAGCCACATCAGATATAAATGGGGAGCAAAAAGTACATCCTATGACATACAAGTATAGCTGTATCACTAAAGGATTTGTCCATTTAATAGAACCTCAGAGCAAAAGATCAAACATTGGTGGCGGTGCTGCTTGGGGATGTAAACTCAGGAAACGGCCATAAAACATCGCTTTCGTTCCATTTCCCATAGGGAATTTGTAAAACTTTACTCAAAAAAGGAATGTAAAACCAAAATAAGAAAAGTAATTTTTTGTAAGAACTTGGGATGTCAAAATCCGTCCTGCTTGCGTTATTGTGACGTACCTGACGCGCTCTTACATTCATTTTATTTGCTTGTGGAAGCGAAATATTCTCTAGTTTTGTTAGATCGTTTTGCGAAGGTGAAGTGTATATAATGAGATAGTGACAGTAGGACAAGGACATTTAATTGCAGACCTGGTCAAGGAGATTAAAAAAAAAAAGAAATTGTAAAATTTTTACTTTATCCGAAAAATTAGCAAATGGGTTGAGATGGCCGAGTTGGTCTAAGGCGCCAGATTAAGGTTCTGGTCCGAAAGGGCGTGGGTCAAATCCCACTCTCAACACATTTTTTGTGCTGGGCTCAGCTGCACTCAGTACATGGGCCTGCTATCTTGAAGAAAAAAAAAATTCAAATCGTTTCTTCATTTTGCATCCTTTTATCTCCGAAAAATTTAAAAATAATATTAAATTAATATAATATATTAAAAATAATATCAATATAATAATAGTTTTTTAAATAGTATCACCAGATCGGAATCCAAGATTCCGACCGCAAGATCGGAATCCGGGAATTCCGATCTTAGCTTTTTTAATTTTTTATATATTATTTATTTAGTTTATTAATTAGTTAATTAATTAGAAAATTAGATAATATATTATAAAAATATTTAAAAAATATGAAAAAATCAGGAATAATAAATTAAATTTTATATGTAATTTATTATTTTTTCGGATAAATTAAAATTATTTTCCTTAAAATTAATTTATTTAATTAAAAAATAAATAATTAAGTATAAATTTTTAATTAATTTACATTAAAATATAAATTTTTAATGTATTTTTCTTTGCATATATTATTTCCATATTATATATTAAACAATCATGTCGAATCTCATGATCACACAAGGTTGATGTTTTACCGACACGGAGAAGAAAGACTAAATTCACTTGATTTACTGCATTTCTCTTTTTAATGATTAATTTATGATTTTAAACACTTTTTTAGTAGTTTAGAGTGGTTTTTAAGTTTGCAAACTTTCAAAGTGGACTTTAGAGATCCAGAGAGCGTTTTTTGACTCCGAAAATAGTCGTTACTGGGTTTCACCTCGGTAAAACGTATAGATCTCGTCGCCAGCTTTCCGGAATGTGCTCGTTTGTCCCAAACGGACCTTCCTATCAAAAGTTATGCATGTTTAAAGTTTTAATATTCAAGTTATGCTTTTGTATCCCTGCAAATGCAGAAAGGATTAATAAAACGTTGAACATTCTGAAAGAATTATGCCTTTGTATCCCTACAAATTCTGAAAATTTATAACCCTTTCTAAATGGTACAATTCATTTAATTAAATAAGTTATAAAAATTTATATTTTAATTAAAAATTTATACTTAATTATTTATTTTTTAATTAAATAAATTTAATTTCCCAAAAAAAAAAACTAAATTACATATAAAATTTAATTTAATTATTCCTGATTTTTTCATATTTTCAATATTTTTACAATATATTATCTATTTTCTAATTAATTAACTAATTAATAAACAAAATAAATAAATAAATAAATAAATAAATAATATATAAAAAAATTAAAAAACCTAAGAACGGAATCCGGGATTCTGATCTTAGCTAAGGTCGGAATTCCGGATTCCGATCTTGTGATACTATTTAAAAAAATATTATTATATTGATATTAGTTTTAATATATTATATTAATTTAATATTATTATTAAAATTTTCGGCTTTTATCTCTCGTTGTAGACTGGGCTTCCACCAATGGGCTCCTTTCCTGATGAAGAAGAAGAAGAGCAGAGAAAAAGAGAGAACAATGAATTTCACTTTCACAATCACAATATTGGTACTAAAACACTCACCAAACAACCGAACAGGCCTACATTTTAGAACTTGATCAAGTGACAGAGTTCCCTGAATAAAATTCTGTAATATTAATAGCAATCTTTCACCAGTACCCATGTAATGGTCCATAACCTGAAAGGACTAGGTGCATTTGAGAGTTTCATTACTGTTGGACTAATGGAATACCATCTTGGAGAGCGTTTGATGATGTTACAAAAATTATCAGCCTCATTAACCAGACTGTAAGGATCACTCAGATACATAGGAATGCTGCAGCAAGCAGTAAGTTCATGTGCTGGCAAACTGGACAAGAACAACTGGTACATGTTACCAGGGAGTGCGGAGACATAATGTTGTGCAGGAGAGAGAGATTAAAGGGATGTTGGATGAGAGGTTTTTTCAGAGAGTGCAGGAGGCGCCTCAAGTTTTTCTGTTGTGGTTGTTGTATACACTACCAGAATTTCGTTTTACTGCGTCGCAGCACCAACGTGTTAGCGTCCCTCAATAAAATAGAGACGCAGAAAGAAAAAAGCAGACTTTAGGACTTCTAAGCTGCGTCGCTAGGCCGACGGATATTAGTTAGGACGCAACAACTCTCTAACTAGAGACGCTCTCTAGTTCTCTGTAGGGACGCGAATATACTGAATGTAATTCGCGTCGGTAAACCGACACATATCAACAAGGACGCGTATTAGTTAGGTCGTATAACTCTTTCGAATAGAGACGCAAATTTTTTTTCTTACAGGCAGGAATAATTGGAGTCGCTAGTTGACACATATCAACACGGACTCTAATAAACATATTACTAAATTTTTTAAATTAAAATTACTTGGTGATCTAATGTACCCGCATACCGACGCATATATGGATCTATATTTGGTAAACATTGCTTTATTTTTCATGTGTACCAGTTTCATTTTCTATACCAATTTCAATACCAATCATTCATTGTATATATAGCAACCCAAAATCCAAATCAATTAAAAAGTTAAACCATGGACACTTTCACGATAACCGGTTCATATATTAAATCCATGAATCAAGTAAATATTTGTGTATCAATACGCATCAAGGAGTAAGAAACATAAGTACAAAATATACATTTGCACTCCAGGAAATAAAATGCATGAAGAGATCAAACTAAAACTGATCAATATATCAATTCAAACATAAGTACAATCTTCTACACTAGATTTTTTTCAAAACATAGCAATGAAGACCTCAATTGAGTTTGGTACTCATGTAAATCACCATTACCTGCAAATATCCCAAAAATCAAAGTGCATTAAATATTACATACCAAACTAGTAGGGCATGCATTCTTATGGTATAATTTACATAATATCGTTTCAAAGAACCTATTATCACTTAAAAGAAATTTGATATGATGCACATCTAAGGTCTGACAATTCCACTTAGAAATTTTACCAACAAGTCCATTGACTTTTTCTTTATTACAAAGATATACAAAATAAGATGCAATTCCTGTTTTTATACAAAGTAAAATGCAAGTAACCAATAGGTGAGATTTACTAAAGAAATGTCTTCCCTGGCCTAACATAAAAGTAAGAAAACACGAACTCTTCATGTAAATCAACTAAATGATGTCATGCTTGTGCAACCATATTACAATTTTAATTTTGGGCAGGGGGGCAATATTTTCACTATTAATCATGATTGAAGAATTCAATAAAAAATAAAGGAGAGAAAAGAAATTAAAAGAAATACTAACCTTACTCTGTAAGATGGCTCTTGTAGTGCTAGATTGCTAGAAGTCATGTGTGCTAGTCACTAAAATTAGAACCGAAAGAAACTCTTAAAAGTTGCATTATTATTGAATTGAAGTCCTATAAAATTACCATTTCTATATATCTAGAAAAAGTGGTACGTGCCAAAAGAATTGAATAAAATGAAAAAAAAACTTTTGTGTGTTGATAAAATCACAGAAATAAAATTATAGACATATAGAAGTGTCTAGTCAATTTTGTGTTTCAAATTGTACCAGTTATAAGTATAGTACTCAGTTTCAATTGTGTAGGACTTGCATTCAAAATTGCAACAAGAATGTGTTTCAAATTGTACCAGTTACAAGTATAATACTAAGTTTCAATTGTGTAGGACTTGTATTTAGAATTGCAACAAGAATTTATTACCAGAAAGTGTCTAGTCAATTATGTGTTTCAAATTGTGCAAAGGGTTGGGGGGGTGTTCACTATCATTCCAAATTTGTATGGCATCAAGCTTTGTAGAGTAGCTTACATTCACTAGTTAAAAGAATATCAAAGGCCTAATTACTAATTACAAGAGCATTAAAAGTAAAAGATCAATATAACCAAACCAACTTATGAGAGCCATTGATGGAGAAGATGTCTCTGAAGCAGCTTCATCAGTTCATCCTCGCTGTAGATGTCGTAGAGACGGGAGGCAGAGATGATCGACTTGTTAGACTCGGCAAGAAAAAAGAGCTCCTCTCTCCACGATCACATGATGGTCGAGGCAGCAACATTGGAGGAACGCAATGCTGCCTTCTCTGCCTCCAGCGACTCGATTTCCTTCTATTTCTTGGTGGTGGAGATGGATCTCTCTCGGCTGAAGAAAAAAGGTGAAAATGACCAAATCAATCGTGGCCACTGATCGGATTCAAATCAAATATATACTCAAAAAGTGATGTTACCAATTCTACCTGGGAGATGAGATGTTCCCATCATGGCCGATGTTCGCCGTGGAGATGAGATGTTGCCTTCCTCGTTTCGTTTCAATTGATTGTGCGCGGAGCGAGAGAGAAAACAACCCGACGTGCGTGTAATAGGGGGAGAGTGAGACGCGAGAAAGCGGTGGTGCCGGAAAAAAGAAGCTTTCCTCAGGCTAAAGGCCTGTCGCTAGTTAGAAACTTAGGGTTTGTAAAAGAGAAATGAGAATGGATATTAGGAGGCGGCGGGTCCAGATGTAAGTTCTGCTGAAATTATTTATTTCAGTAAAATTTTTGGAGGGAAGAAAGCGAGCTAAAAATTTGGCTGTAAGATGAAATTTTTGGACTTCGAAAAATTTGCATAGGAAAATTGGTCTGCCGTGTAATTTTAGTTTGTTTTTTGTGAGTGCATTAAAGTAGTTATTAAATCGAGGGAGAAATTATTCTGCTCCGGCACATGGTCCATGTGGGTCCCATAAAATACGTTCCAATATGCACATCCTTATGGGCCCTTTTGTGTGGTCTACTGTTATAAAATAAAAATAGAGGTACTTATTTTAACAAGGAAAAAGACTACAAAAGTTGCTTGTAGATGATCTGCCCACGTCCTTTCACCTCAGCACGAGGTCCAACCTAAGATCGCATGCATTTTGGTACCATTTTAGAAATAATTATATTAGTTTGTGAAAAATTCACATTTAGTGTTTATTTGCATACAATGACAAATTCATAATTTCTAAACTTATAATTTAATATCTTTTTCAAAATGAAATAATAGTGAAAAATTTACAATGTAAACACTAATATTAGATATAGCTTGGTAGAGGCCACCAAGTACAGAAGGAATATAATATGGCGTATAGATTTCAATAAAATTTAATAAATACTAGTATTCTTTTTTTTTAATCATTAAAGATTGAAAATGACTTGTAAACTATCCGCAAATATTTTTCTTATATTTTTTTAATTTTTTCCACCATAATCGTTGATTAATAAAATGAAAATACATTAATCACTATCTTATAATCCTCAATACTCCCTTGTAATTAATACAATTTGGAGTTTATTTGATACTTAATTAATTAAGAGATTAAAACATGACATATTAAAATTAATCTCTCATTGTTAACTGGATTGTTTTATTTTGGACCTCTTAAATTTCAAACTGCACAATTTAAAAAATAGTAAAAAACTATCAACATATCACAAAAAAAATAAGAATGATTTGAAGTTCAAGAAAAAAAATCATAAAAAGTATAACTAAAAAATTTTCAACCAATGTTATATACTTCAAGTTTTATTATCTAATTATTATATTCATCATGAAATGTCAACAAATTATTTTTTTATCAACTATATAGTCAATTTATATGACACGGTTTCAAATTCGACCCTTGTCAACATGATCGTGTTTGACACGACACATTGATAACGACTCATCGATGTTGACTTGTGTATGTCTTGAATTGTTATTTTTATGTGCCACGGATCATGCTCATGAATATATTATTTTAACCTGCTAATTAAAATATGTCAAATATGAGTATACTTCTAATTTGTGATTGATCTTGATCGTCAATTCTAATCTAGCAGAAATGATATAGTACATAACATTGACAGCGCCAAAATAAATTTTGACATAAATTAATGGCGGGAAAATGGGTTTGATGAATTTTTTCCCTCCTTCGTAGCATTGACAGCGCCAAAAAAAATTTCCTATAATCTTTTTCCCTCCTTATTTTTATTTCCCACCAAAAATTTTCGCACAAAATCTACAAAATTTATTTTTCGTAGCCAGTGGAACCAAAATTTCCATAATTTCAAGTGCGCGAGAATAAAATATTTGGAAAAAATATCGTTCCTAATTTTCTTTGGGACAATGACAGATGGTACCCACTGTTGCCAATAAAATAAATCAGAAATTCTAAAAATAAAAATAGCAAGTGAATCTATTAAGGATATTTCCAAATTTTCGTGAAATAATGTATATATATTAAAAATTGTGTATAAAAAAGATGAAAAAGGAAAGATGTGTGCATCAGAATATAGAGTGGGCCAACAAAGAAATAGCATAATTTTTTTTTAAGAAAAAATGAGCTTCGAGGGCAGTTGAATTGAATAATATTTATATAATAATGTTCTAATTCATGATTGAAATCCAATATTGTACTGATCTATATCGTTTATATTGATTTGAAAACACTATTTCTGTGTCTATTTTTTTTTGTATAATTTTCCATATTAATGTATATTTTTCCACCTTAATGAAATCGATATGAGCGGATTTCCGATTAAACTTCGTTATATCTCAATTTTGAGAGTTCAAATGACAGATCCAAATTGACCAATATGAGCAATGCTAGAATCAAACTTGTTTTGACGTCAAACATGATTCAAGACTCAATAGTTGGGATTTCAAACGGGACAATCCAAACAAATAAATATGATCTATATAATAAAATTATCTCGAAGACCAAATTTTATATTTTGAAAAATTTTTAGCTTTTTCGGATTTTATTAAAATTGGATGGTCCAAACTAATTAGATTGAGAATTTTTTTAAAAAAAATGTAGTGATATATATGGAGTTTTGCTATGGTGAGTTACAACTTACCAAAGTGTCTGTAAGTTGCTAAAAAACTACTATATCTAGATCAAAATGACCGATCCAAACCGTCTAAGATGATCTTCCTATTGAAATTTCTATACAAACCAAATTTTGCATTTTTTTGAAATTTTTAAGTATTTTTTCGGATTTTTAAAAACGGTTGTTTTTGAACAGTTAAGAACTAATTAAATTAATAATTTTCTAAATTTTCAAAAAAAATACTTAAAAATTTCAAAAAAAATGTAAAATTTGGTCTGTATGGAGATTTCAATAGGGAGATCATCTTAGACGATTTGGATCGGTCATTTTAATCTAGATATAGTAGTTTTTATCGCAACTCACGGACATGTGATATTCTAAAATATTTATGTATATATATATAACACGAATATAATATTCTAAAATTGTACCAACAGAATGCAAATGCCTTTCTATATATATTTATGTATATATATATATATAACACGAATATAATATTCTAAAATTAAAATTGTTTAGGCACCGACAATTGCTCCAAATATTCTAGAACTAATTTTATAGAATTTCTATTGTACTAGTGTAAAATTATTTGAATATAAGAGTCACCCATCAATTGTAATCGGTAGAATTTTAGATTTTTTTGGTTGGTACAATTTGAACGCTCGGCCGCATACCGTAATACCATATACAAATTTATTTTCCCTTATATCTACAAGTTCTTAATCTTCTCACCCGTCCCGCTAGGGTTATCTCTCGCCGCTCTCCCTTCTCAGTTCTCACTTCTCACCAATCAATGAATCATAATAGATCTACCTCAACTATTTGGTCATCAGCCGTGAGCCTGGCTATGGCGACTCCGACGTGGTGGTCGGCACATTGTTGAGAGGCGAGGTCGGAGGCTGCCTTGTTGACGGCGTCGAGTTCAGAGGCTGCCTTGTTAACGGCGGCGAGGACGGCGTGTGTCTTGGAGCGAATGTCCACAGCGGTGAAGCTCTGCTCGACGGCCTCCACGGCGTACTCCACCCATGGCAGACAGCCTTCCCGTCGTACTCCACGTCATCACGTCTGTGTCATAGACTCATCCTATTATTATCCTTTTTTGTTTCTCCCCTAGATCCAACCTTGAAGAATGGTATTCCTCTACGTTATCAATAGATCGAACAATCCTCTCTCACTGGTAATGTCATTTTTTTTTACAAAGTACATATTACATTCTTTGAGATGGGTAGGCTATTTGGTAAATTTGAGTTTTGAGTTGCAAATTGAAAGACATGCACTCCTATAGAATGGTTGATAATTGAAATCTCTATTAAAAAGTATACATATTCCTATTCTACCAGCATTTGCATGATTAATTCAATGAGGGAGAATCATTAAAGGTTGGCACTTTTCTGTATTTTTTCTTTTCTTCCCCTAATTTCTTACATTCTTTCTCATCTCTCTAGGTTACAAGTTGACTTCTCTATTCATATCAGCACAACTGGAGGTATGCCTTCTCTAATCAGATTGGTTTTTTTATATTTTATTGAAATATTGAAATGAAGTAGAAGAGGTGATTGAATTGTACATATATATTGTCACTCATGTGTATTTCATATGGTATTTGGGTGTTATTATTGGTGCTCTAGAAAGGCATTTACATGGTTAATACAACGAGGGAGTATCATTAAAGATCAACACATTTTTGCATTTTTTTTTTCTTTTCTTTCCCTAATTTTTTACATTCTTTCTCGTCTCTCTAGGTTACAAGTTGGCTTCTCTATTTAGATTGGCACAACTGGAGGTATGACTTCTCTAATCACATTGGGTGCTTACGTAACCGGTTTGATGAATCTTTTCCATAAAACTTGGGACACTTGTATATCTTCTTATCTTTTTATTTATTTGACTAATACTGAAATTACTATACTTTTAGACTTTTTTTTGGTAGATATAAGTATGCCAAACATAAATTTAAGCTTTATCAATATGTATGAAAGTGAAGCAGACTATTTGGTAGTCCTAACAGTCAAATTCATTAGCTGATAACCTGTGAGCAAGTGATGCTAGTTGCACTGTATAAATACGAGCACAATATGTAATTATGACAACCATGCCATATCCTGGAGAAAAGAATGCTCATCTTTTTCATTTTCTAAACTAAGTGAAATATTAATGTGGTAGATAGGTCACTAAGAAAAATCAAATATCATTATCTATTCTTTTTCCTGGAATATATAGATGGACATGTATAATTGTGCGGCTGTATTTTTATTGTCAGAATAAGGCTAAAGCTCTTAAATTGCTGCGTTATATGCTGTATGAAATTGAGAAAATAAGATTCCACAAGGACCGATCAAAGCGTCGATCTGAACAGGTTAAAACTATTTCTTTTTTCATTAATCATCATAAGGTCCAGTATAATCTTGTAATGAACCTTGAAACCGATGAGTATAATCTTAATTCAATGATTACACATTTCATCTAAATCTGAATTTGCCTTTCTGCTTGATGCATTTCTGTAGTTGTATTAGTTATTTCCATACTGTTAAATATTATCTCAATAACAAGATTATTATGTACATGGTCCAGAAAAATGCTGGTTTTATAAATATTTCACAATTTGAATCTACTTGTAGCTCTCTGTCAATACCTTGCAGATTTGAAGTTGATTTTTTTTTTAAGATATTGTTTATTCCTAATACTAAATTTTGTCAAAATTAGTAATTTTTCTAATTATAATATTCCGACATATAATTTTTTGGTTAACTTTTTTTAGGCCACAGAAATTAGCAAGACTGTGAATGGTGTAAGAAAGCACACTCCAAGCAAATTCAACAAGCTTGTTTGCATACTTATCGAGTAAGTTTGGTTTTTGTAATTTGGATAAAGGCATGACACCATATAGTAAAATGTTCTCAAAACTCACTAAATGGAAAAAGACATGACACCAAACAGTTCAGTGTATAGCATATCAGATTGTTAATTTAATGCCTCTTTGTTGTCTAATTGATATTAGAATTTATCGCTTGCAATTTTCTTAAACTATTAGGAGCAAAATGAATAATGAAGCCCTGTCAATGATCTTTCCTCTTATCCTTGCTATACAGAACAATTTATGCTTGTTTCTATTATCTAAAATTTATTTTTGTGCACAAATGATAGATCCAGTCCTCGTGGTGACAAAAATTTGAAATGAAGAGGAATCGGCCCACAAGCTACTTAGGTTTTTTGTTTTTAGGTTCTAAAGTTTTTTTATTAGACAGATTTACATAGTTATGTTATTTTACTTTGAATTCTTCTTTATATGTTATTTTACTTTGAATTTTGGTTTTTATCAAATTGCTTGTAAGAACGTCGTTTACTGAGTTCAATGAAATTTAGAATTTGTGTGATGTGTGTTTTGAATAGTACTTATATTTGTCATACTATAGAACAATTAAAATCATATGAATTGAATAGTGGTGGTACCAAATTGGTACCGGGCAGAGATGAATGACCGTTCAATAGTGGTGGTACCAAATTGGTACCGGGCAGAAATGAATGGTCGTATAAATGTATTTGAAATAGATAGAAACAAATGTGTCGCTATACTGACTTCAAATCTGAAAGCGGGCCCGGCTATATTCTGACAATGTGGGTCCCGCCACGATCTGACAATGTGGGTCCCGCTATATTCTGACAATGTGGGTCCCGTATTCTGACAATGTGGGTCCCTTGTTCTGACAAGGTGGGTCCCGTTTTCTGACAAGGTGGGTCCCGTATTTCCTCACATTGTTTTATCTGGGTCGCTAAGGGAAGGCGTCGCCGTATCGACAGCGTTGTTTCCAAATAGGGACGCAGTAAGAATCGAATGAGCTGTCCAAGGAGGGTATCGGGGTCCCTATGGTTGACGCAGCACAGATCATAATTAAGGACACGGTAATCTAATTCGCGTCCATGCGACCCAGATGTTGAGTATTTGCGGCTAGGGTATCGGAGTCCCTATGGTTGCGTCGCTAAGTGGACGCGATGGGCTTATCGTGTCGGAATAGGGACGCGAATTTGGGTAGCAGATAAGTCGGATTCTAGTAGTGATAGTGTCCCCCTGGCTGTGCAGTGTGTTGCTTATTTTATTTTCTTTGGTAGTTTCAGCTTTAAATCTTAGTTGTTTCGGAGTTGGTTTTTGTGCTACTTATTTTCTGTTCAATTTTTTAGGTTGTTTTCTTATGCCTAGGCCAGGAGGTTTAGTTGAGGCGATTTGTTATTTATGTAGTAAAACCAAACTTATGTATTTTCTTTGCAAAATGAATAGCCTACGGGCGTTTGAACTTTCAAAAAAAAAATATATATGTTGGAGTAATGGTACTGAAGTGGACGATCGATAATAATCCTGCACGGAAATGGCTATGGCACGAAAATGACATTTATACAACACATTTCTTACGGACAGATTTATCATTGAGAGTTTTCAGACGACATTTTTTTTGTTACCGCCTCTATTGTAGGTGTACGTCTAGTTCTTGTCACTAATTCGGCATCTTTTTTCTATGCATGGATGTTAAATTTTCTACCAAAAGGCTGTAGAAAAGAAAGGAAAAACATGATAAAAACGGGTGCTTTATTTTGATTAATTTAACACTTTCATATCAATTTCTGTACTATTTTTCAATTTTGTGCAACGTTGTTATCTTCAAATAGAAGTTATTCCATGCATATACCTTTTTTTCAATATTGTTTCTCCAAAAAAAATGTCCCATTTTGATGTGAAAAAATATCATACTTTAAACATCTGACACTTTCGAGCTGAAATAACTAGAATTACATGCAAAACAAATGATTCTTTTCGAAAATCAATATGCAACAAATCACTATAAACTACAAACTACCGTTTTAATTTGGGTTAATTGGTTGCTGTACTGGAAGTAACTTTTATGATCAGATTGAGATGGATTTTTTGAGGAAATGCATGTGAATTGAAATGGATTTCTTCTTTCTCATCAGATTGCTTTCTGTAGTCGAACGCATGTGAATTGAAATGGATTTCCTCTCTACAAAAGGTCCCGAGTCTTTTATGATTTTTTGAGGAATGTATATGGCATTGCAAAAAGCATGTTAATGTTAAGAATAATACCAAGGGCATTGTAAGACATCTTTACATGGAAAAAAGGAGAAAGGGGAAAAAAAAACGAACATGCATTTTCACTTTATTGGGGATGCAGTTATTGTACATACTGATAGACGTAAAAATATTAAATCATAATAATATTTCATAATTAGCAGCAAAGATCACGTAATTCATATAAAATAATAAAATCTGAGTATAAAACCTACAAATTGAAGAGCATAAAATCGTTAGGTACTAGACGGAAGCGTTAGTATTGATCTTCAATAATTTTCCTTAGACATAATAATGGTCTTTCATTAGACGTTTTATTCACTCAACTTAATTCTGATTTCTTTAGTGAAGGTATGTGTAAAAATGAACGCACCCTTTAGGGTCTGCTCCACAAACATAAAACTAGAGCTAAGGTAAGGAAGTGAAAGCAAAGGAAGATGAAAGAAGTTTAAGGAAATCTCATTACCTTGCTCCATATTTAAAAATGCATTTATAGGGTTAATGATTGTAACTTTACATTTGATTCACAGAAAGACGGTATTGCCCTTTCATTTGAATTAGGACTTAAATCTGTAAATTAAAAGGCAAGGTCATTTTTGGTAGAAAAAATTTAGATGTTGGTTATCTTGGTTACACCCCGATTTTGGGAGTAACTAGCATTCTCTTTAAATGAGTTTTTATGTAAAGTTGGTTTTCTTCCATTCTCCCTAATTCACCCTGAATAATGAATTGGAGCAAGGAATTGATGTTACACTTCCTTTCCTTAGCCCTCTTTATCCCATTCTGGAGCAAGCCCTTAGTAGAGATGGGTAAAATGAACCCCACTCTTTAGCAGAAATTTAATGAGATATTTATAAGGCTCTAAGGCAAATATTGGGATCAAATATAATAAATCTAGTTTGTCAGAATTTCCATCAAATTTTGATGCACTCTTTAGTTAATTTCATTAAATAAACTTAGTTCATAATTAATAATATAGACATAAAAAATATTCTAACACGTACAAAAAATTAAGAATTAAATTGTTGTCACATTTCGTAGAATGTACCGTAGGCCGAAAAATCTCGATTGATTGCCGGACTCACAATAATATTATTATTTTCTAAAATCAAGCTTTTAAAAATCTAGAATGATGACCGGGGTCACAATATTATTTTCAAAAATCAAGCTTTTTTTCTTTAAAAGAGATAATTAGTTTTATGTCAACGTGAATTTTGTTAATTAGAAAAATATCATTTTTAAATTACTAATTAAATTTATACAATTATAAATTTGCTAAAATTAGTTTTATACCTCTATTTTTCTAAAAACATACTTAATTCTAAAAATGCCATTACCAAATTTGTCACTATTTTTTTAAAATGACCAAATAATACAGCACTCTACATATGTTTTGATTTTCTTTTCTTCCCTTTCTGTTTGATTGACATACAGTTCTTCAATTTCCCCACGTCCCATTCTTGGAGAAATCCACACGCTAAGGAAAGTCCAACTATAATTATAGATTCAGCACTGTACATTTAGTTGGCTACTTCTTAATTTGACCACTCAACCAATAATTTTGTTTTTTTTCTTTCTCTTTTTTTTATTTTGGCTTAATTTCTTTCTTTCTTCTATTTCTCTGTTTCCGTGATGATTAAGTCTGAAGAAAAAGAGTTTGACTAGTTGGCGATTAACACATTAGCCTGCAAAATTCTAATTTTTTTATAGGCTACTAAAATAAATTTAATCTGACATTTCTATCATGCATTGATCCCAGTGATAAGCTACCAGGTGCATTCATGTGTGCCCACATGGGAAATATATATGTGGACAATTAGAGGTGTCAAACGTTGAAACGGAAGACGGAACAGACTTGTTCTGCTTCCGTTCCGTTTCAGTCGACGGAACAGAAATTGATTCCGTTTAACGTTCCGTTTCGTCAAACGTAACAAAATTCCATTCCGTTTAACGTTCCATCCTTTATTTACCATGGATTTCAGCAGAATTCCGTCCATTTCCGTATTCCGTTTACGTTCCGTTCGTTTTTTTCATTTCCGTTTCCGTTCCGTTTTCAGAAACGGAATTGATTTTCTATTTCATTTAACGTTCCGTTCGGACGGAACGGAACGGAACACGTGCGCGGAACGGAATATTGACAGCCCTATGGACAATTCACATAGCACGTTGTCTTTTTCCAAGCTATCATTGGGAAATCCACATGCATGCATGCCTTGTGTCCCCCTCTGTTGAAGAGCTCTGTGCTTGCTAGACTATCAACGGCATAGAGAAAATTAAGCGGAAATACAGTAGTTACAATTATATTAATTAATTAACGGCGTGCAGAAACTGTCACTAAGAAAATTAATTAGCTTTTAATATAAAAAATAGCGAATTGGTACTCTAATAACGTCCAAGTAGTCCACAAATACATTTCTTCCTTACTAATGGATACTAGTGTCCTACTAAATTAATGATTTACGCCTAAAATAAATTAAATATGAGCAGGTTCCAATACCCACAATTTAAGTGCCCTCCCAAAACTCACTTTTTTACTTACTTTTTTTAAATATAAAATTCAAATATTTAATCCAAACCGTTAATCTTGCTCAATTTAATGAACGATGTGTTTTCATATAAGTTCTGTAAATTTTGAAATTTGTTTGATACTCGATCAAGAGATTGAATAATGAACGAATCTAACTTAAATATAATAGATTAATTCTAATATGTTCATATTTTAGCCTCTTGATCAAGTTTCACATAAAGTTCAAAATTTATAAAATTTACAAGAAAATGCTTCGCTCGTTATATTGAATAAGATCAACAGTTTGAATTCGAAAGTTGAATTTTATATTTTAAAAAATAATAAAAAAAAGAGCTTTGGGATATTTGGAGGCATTCAAATTATGGACACTAGAATCCACCTCATTAAATATACATGATATCGTGTTACAACATTTAAAAAAAAATCATTTAACAAAAAATGGAACTTCAACTTTGACATCCTCTTGTCTCTAAAAGATGAATCTGAATCCTAAAAAAGTAAGAAGTATAAACAAAAAGAAAAAAAATCCATATTTTATTATTATGATTGCCAGTAGACCTGCGAAATTAAAATTGTTATATATAAATACCTCAACCCAAAAACGTAATATCCTCGCTATTTGAAGTGGTGTTGTAGTTTGTGTTAGCAGTATTTGGAGTTGCAATATACAAAGAAGAGGATGAAGCAACCACAGCTTGCGTTGGAGTCGATTCTGGTGCAATTGGTTCAGCCAATGTCAAATTAGCCTGATCAGGCAAAAGCAAAGCTGCACTTTTTGTTGGAAGTGTAGCTGCACTTGCTTGCTGATACTTGTGCTTCATTATCTCCGCTCTGACGACTTGCAATTCAGCTTCAAGCAATTGTACTTGCTGCTGTAATGCAGATATAGTACCCATGCATCCATAAACAGGATCTCTCAGCCGTAAGGTTGCCTCATATATAAGGCTATTTGCTGCATCAGCTCTCTGAGACTCTGGAACCTCCTAGATAATTGAAAATGATAAATAGGACATAAATAACCTAAACTATTATAATTTTTCAAGAAGTACAAGTTGTAGTACATCACAGACCGTCTTGTTCACACGCATAATTTTGGAATTTCGCATAAGAGTAGAAATAATATATTAGCTAGCTAGTAACAAACATTTGGGAATTCTTTTTGAGATCAAGATCTTTGGAGGTGATATTTTGACAACATGAATTTATACAAAAGTTGTACTTCATTCCTTATGATCTTGAGAATGCAAGCAGGTTTAAGTTTTTCTTTCCAGATAATTAACTCTTTTTTTTTTTACAGCATATTTGCTAAGCGTAGTATTATCTTCAAGGACCGACACTTTGTTTGTTATGTAAATTAACTATCTATATGTTAAACCCAATTAGTTATTAGCAAGAGGGTTAAGTAGGAGAATTGCTTTCCATCATCCCATAGATTCTACTATCATCTCCATCATCTCCAAATCTTCATTAATTATCTAACATATTTTCATTAATAAGAAAGTCTAAGGGATGATGAAATCATCCCATTCATCCTCATTGCAAATCCAGCGTCATCCCATCATCCCATATCTACTCCCAACATATAATTCAATTCGAAATTCTGAACCGTAACTACTCCCAGCCATTTATTATTAAAATAAAATAAATTTTCCGCGTCAAAAGCAGAGAGGGTGAGGATACGTGTAATAACAAAATATACAAATTCAATATATGTAACTGTTGAAGTTATATATGTAAATGTTAAAGTTAATATATATAACTTTTGAAGTTATATGTGTACTATTGAAATTATATTTGTAATTGTTGAAGTTAAAATATGTAGTTGTTGAAGTTATATATATAGCTGAAGTAGTTAATATAAATAATTGTTGTAATTTGGATACTTACTGTTGTAGTTAATATGAGTAATTGTTATAGTTCAGTGATTAGCACAACTTGTGTGTTGATTGTGTGAACTAAATCTTCTGCATACACTGGTTTATGATACTATTGACTTTAACTAGAGAAATAGTGGGGACCGAAATATGAAAAGATGAGAAGAAGAGAAATAGTGGGGACCAAAAATAGAAAAGATGAAAGGGAGAGCAACAGTGAGGACCAAAATAGAAAAGAATGGGAGGGAGAGAAATAGTGGGGACAAAAAATATTCCAAAAATAGAAAAAATTAAAATGTGTTCTCACTGGGAATGATGGAGATGATGGATCTTGAGGATGATATGAAGATGATGGATCTTGGGATGATCCTTATCACCCCGGTTAAGTAAAAAAGTTTTGGTTTTATCTATTTTCCTTTTAGGTTAGGGAATATATATTACCATTAGCAATTTGGAGACGTTGCTTGCACCAAAGACCTTGTGCACAGAGGCGAACTTGTGCGGCTCATGAGGCGAGAAATAAGGGGAGAAGGGGCAGTCTTGTGTGCACCTACGCCTTAGAAGTTTGCATGCAGCACAAGGTGTAATCGTGTTTAGGGATCCTGTGGGGCTCATTCGCCTACCGCTGCTTAGGTCGATCGATGCTATGATCTCTGCCTCTCGCTTGATCTTCTTTCCAATCTCATCAAGTCTTTCCCTAGGAAATATAATTCAAAAACCGCATGAATATTAACAGGGTAGTTGTCGGCATGCACCATGGCAAAATTGAAGCATAAAATCACCAAGGTAACAATATTAATGTTTCAAATGTTTCAAAGAAAGTATGTTAATTCAAAGGGCATTAGTATATGAGGAAGGATTGGTCTATGAAACATTATAAATTAAAATAATAACGAGTTCAGTCAAAAGAAAAAATATATATATGTTTTTGTGCTAGATTGAAGTGGCTTGTACTAGTTCTCAGAATTTTAACTCCAATCAGATAATTAAACTATATATTATGCATATACTTATTTCAAATGAAGAGGAAAGGAATCTGATGCGAGGAAAAATAATTAATTGAGAAGGAAAAACAAAAAAAAAAACATAATAAAAGAGAAGGAATAGAATTCCTTCTGAACAAAGAGAAAAAAAAAAAGGAAGAAGGTAATTTTCTTTCGCACAAGATTCTTACCTTTCCATGGACATTGAGGCATGCTCCTTTCCAAATGAAGAGAATCGGAGAAAGAGAGAGCTGTTGTACTAATGTAGTAAGAAGGAATTAAAAAGAAAGAAAGGAGTGCTTAAAAGGCAAGGTATTTAGAGAAAGTGGGGCTGAAAGCTTACATCTAAATAAATAATTGCACGAGTTGAAAGAGGCACAATTGCTGGTGAACAAGAAAGAATATATGCTGACGTCTGGCTGATGTCAAGAAAGCAACTAGCATATGCGTGCCGTGGTTGGGTCCTTAGGGAAAAACATTATAACTTTGATTTTGAGGAAAAAATAAATGAGGAAATTTATAGCAAGATTTACAGGGAAATGTTTTCCCAGCGACATCTCATTGTGTTGCTTGCTCACGTGGTTTGCTTGTGCAATTTGACATTTGATTCTTTTTTCTCTGCACTGGGTAAACATGCATCTTTTACAGCTAACCAAACAACTTCCAATTTATTATAGTTTGTCTAAAGAAATTTTTTTGACGAATCAAATTCAGCACAGACTAAAATCTAGCTAAAAATTTAGAAACAATTTTAGGCCAAAATTGTTGGTTACTATAATCAGGAAATAAATTAACAAAATTTGCATATCGCTGCTTCTTATAAAAGCACATATTTAAGAAGATAAACTTCTAAATCTAGTGTGTGTATACTTTTTTGTGTCGTTCGATCGATTTAAAATGTGGTTAGATATCAATCGGCGAATAAAACAATAATATTTTTTGAATTTTCATCCGATAAGAAAACAAATTGATCGGGTGTTTAAACAATCTATTTTTTTAAAAAAATATATATATATACATTAATACATGTATCACTAGTAGATTGAGCAACATATCTTTATTGTTTAATATTATTTTATTTCTTTATTTGCCCATATACGAGGGCATCTTTTGTAGTTATATAACGAAGAATGATTGAATGAGCACTTATTTCCTTTTTTAAATCGTGGGTTTTTCCATAATTATTTTTTTCCTTAATTTATAGGGCATAACACGACATGAACTTATTTTATTAAAAAAAAACTTGAAAATTGAATTTTTCCAATATCATAGATTTCCATACAGAGAGACCATTCAGAATAAATAATTTAGTTGAGATCTTTACATTTTTCATTGTAAATAAAAATTTGAAACTTCAGTTTTCATGGCTCAAGCCTCAAGGCTTTGAGCAGCATGTTCAATCGAAAGATCACCCCTGTTTTCGTCTTCTGTTCTTCTTGTAGGCTCCGTTTGGATGGCTTCTTTCCGGAATAAGGAATAAAAAATAACCATTTTTTTACCATTAAATTTATTTCTAACCATCCAAACTCTTCACAAAAATTACACACTTCCCAATAAATTTACCCCTTCCCAATAAATTTCTTCCCTTCTTCCTTCCTCTTTCTTCCTATCTTATTCTCAACGCATCCAAACGGAGCCGTATATATTCTCTTGTTAGGCCACCTAAAAGTTTCAGGCCTACAAGCTCATAAACATAATATTGGTCCCGAAAAAATTAATAGTAACGTTACTGTTCACATAAATTCTGATAATAACAAAAAAAAATAAAAATTTTAATAGTAACGTTGTTGGATCGTTATCCCAGTTGACGAAAGGCAAATGCACTTGGATCGTCATCCCAGTTGACGATCCAAGAATTCCATCCCTATATAAGCGACAGCGACCCCCTCAGTCCCCACTTTCTTCGCTCTCTCTCTCTCTCGCGCGAGCAGACCCCCTGGTAAGTTTTTTTTTTCATAATTACTTTATTTATTTACTTTAATTACTTTAATTAGGTTAATAATTAGAAAAATAGATTAAATATTGAAAAAATAATAGAAAAATTACTAAAAAATCAGAATAAATAAAAATAATTATAATATGTAATTTGAAAAAAATTTAGAATTATTTGTTCATTTAATAATGATTAATAAATTTATTATAAATTAGAGGAAGTAAATAAAAAATTGATAGAATATTTTTTTAATTGTAGGAAAATTTGTAAAAAGAGACAACCTCCGACATCTCTTTCTACAGGTAATTTTTTTTTCATATTTATTTTATTGATTTATTTTAATTAGTTTAAATAGATAATTAGTAGAAAAAATAAAATAAATATTGAAAATATGTACAAACTTGAAAATAGAAAATGTTGTTGTATGAGATTGGTATTGTGTTTGTTAATGATGTTGTGGATATTTGGGTTTGTAATTAGGGGTTTTGGGTGTTTTTTTTTTGGAAAACGCTACAGGTATAGGGGATATGCTGCCGAAATTTTATTAGATTTTTAACAGTAATTTTTATTGCAATTTAGTAAAAATGCCACCGAGAAGAAGAGTACCGGAGACCGCACCTCGTAGATCTACGAGACTTCGTGGAGATCCGAGCGCTTCTACATCTACCGGTTCTGTTGCCGCTGAGGCTTCTACATCAGCTGATGTTGTTCCACCGGATCCTGTTATTGCAGATCGTGTGTTACATTTGGATGGGTCCAAAGTTCGAGGCACCGGTGTAAGTTATTATTATCCTTTTATATTTGTACTTACATATTTTTTTTGTAGTATTTTTTAAAATAATTAAAAACGAAATATATACAGCATTGGAGGGGAATAATACATAAGGCCAAGATGCCTCGTACTGATGGGGTCGATGAGCGTTTGAGGCGACTTGGACTTATACATTTCGTTCAGTTGGGTCATATGCCACTTGATCATTCGCTTTTGCAGGGTCTGGCCATGTTCTGGAGGCCAGAGACCCACACGTTCTTTTTTCCGCATGTTGGCGAGATGACGGTCACTCTAGAGGTAGAAATTAACGGCTATTTGTAATTTTTTTTTTGAACTATATATGTCTAAAGTTTGAACTATTTGCAGGATGTGGCATTCTTGTACGGTTTGCCTACGACCGGCAGAACCGTTACTGGACGGACTGATTATGACGCCATTCAGTTACTTCAGGATTTTGCTTTACCGGAGGATACAGAAATGGCGATAGTTGAGAAGTGCTTCAGAGAAAAGGAACAGAAGTAAGAAATTTTTAAGAATTTTATTTTGATGTTAATTTAAATATATATATATATATATATATATATATATATATATATATATATATATATATATATATATATAGAGATTGGCTAAAGTATACTCCAGCATATAGATAGCCCGTATGCTGGAGTCGTTTCTCACAATCTAAAGTGCATACAGTCGATCCGAAGCTTTCAAATTGTTCTCCATATTAAAATCTCCAAGGAAACTAAAATTTATATTTTTTCGAATTTTTTTACTATATATTATGCTATTTTAAAAAAACATTGTAAAGGAGTTGTAAAGAAGTATTTCTGGCCCTTCAATTTGAAAATAGCATAATATATAGCAAAAAAAATTGAAAAAATGTAAAATTTGGTCTTGAAAGATATTTTTACATGGAGAACAACTTGAACGGTTTGGATCGACTGTTTGAATTTTAGATTTTCAGAAACGACTCTAGCATACGGGTTTGATCCGTATGCTGGAGTATACTTTAGCCAATCTATATATATATATATATATATATATATATATATATATATATATATATATATATATATATATATATATATATATACTTCTCACAATCAATTTACATTAATGATGTAATGCAGGAGATCTCATTCCGTTATGTTGAAGAAGCTGCGTGAGGTTTGGGCTCAGTTTGGTGTGCCTGGCGCGGATGATGCTGAGAGGATCGATAGATACACACGAGCTTGCGTGTTGGAGATTTTTGGTTGCGAGTTATTTCCTGATAGCACGGGTGACTCGATTCCATGTTTCTATCTCCAGTTATTGCAGGTTAGTGAACTACCCTTGTTATTTTTAATTGAAAAAATCGAATTATTTAATTTATAAATGAAATATTTATACTTGTAACAATAATAAAAGATCTTATATTTTTTGTTTCATTTAAATACTTCTAAAATATTAAATACTTCTTGTAACAATAATAAAAGGTCTTATATCTTTTGTTATATTTAAATACTTATAAAATATTATTTGTTGTAAGAAAAATTTGGATATATGAAAAAATGATGATATTCCTAAAAATGCCAATATTTGCAGGATCTTCATTCGAGCAACTCGGTACAGTACAACTGGGGTGCAGCCACTCTTGCGATGCTATATCGTGGCTTGGACACCGCCTTCATCAATAACAATATAAATATCGGTGCTCCTTGGTTGCTCTTGCAGTTGTGGTCGTATGCACGATTGCTACTTAGTCGGCCGACGATCACGAAGGATTTTGAAGGTTGGGGTCTACCAGATATTGACTCATGTCCGCCTTATGGGAGGTCTGTGTTCACTACAACAAAGATTTCTTTTAGATAGACACATGCATCATTAAGTAGTCATTGAAAGTTAAAACATTAATTAAATCGAACAATCGTAATGTTAACCGATATAATTTTTTTTTACATTATAAGATTTGAACAAATTAAATGTAAATCACCAAAATGAAAATGCAGGAAGTGGACGACAAGACAGAGATCGAAGAAGGTGACTGGCCCTACTCGCAGTGGAGTAGACTATGCTAGGGATGTTTGCATGAAAATGAAGTCCGAGCACGTCGTGTGGAGGCCTTATGATCATATCAGGGACCGCATGCCTCGTTGTGCCCAGATAGACCAGAGGATGTTCCTTCTACGCATCCCATGCATTCATTATTGGGTCGTGATGTGGCACTACGCAGATCGTGTCATGCATCAGTTTATGCTTTATCAGATGGTTCCCCCACCGCCACCGAGGTACTTATATTAAATGATTACTTTTTGATTAAAATTTTTCTATTGACATTGTGTTGTTTAAAAAAAAAAAGAATACATAAGTATAAGTATACTGAGATGTGAATTAATATCAATAAACGTGAAATGTGTTGTTAATTGTCGTTTCAATAAAACAGGTTTGGTCTAGAATGGAACAATTGATGGGATACCAGCATCACACCTATCGAGGTATTGATTGGCATGATATATTTGCGAATGAGGTCAACAAGTGGACGAACACTAATGAGGCTACGGTGATAGAGGATCGACCATGGAGCGAGGATATTTGGACTGACTACCAACGCTGGTTGAGTGTATATGGAGGTGCACATCTTGTGCTTATTCCTGATGGGGCAGCGACTGCTCCGGTTCGTGATTTGTCTTACCTTCGAGAGACGCCTGGCCACATGAGCTTGGTAAGATACATTACGCAAAATTTTTTTGCCTAACAAATAATTCAGTGACTAACAAAAATTAAACAGCTCAAGCATTACTTTGCGTGAGGCGTTGCGAGGCTGTGCATGGGCTGTCACGAAGGGATTCCGTCGTGCTGGGAAGAAATTGCTCAAGGGGTGCAGCACGTCCTTAGATATTGTTGGTGAGGCTCACCGATTACCTCGACTCTTAGAGTCGAAGGGTCTTCAGTCAGACATTGAGTCTATCCCTGATACATATGATGAGGATAGTGCGCCAGAGCCAGGATCCATTGAGGAGCAGCAGTTCATGCGGGTATAATTGTCTTTTTCAACCACTTTTCTTAATATTATTGTCTTTTTATAATTAATATTGTATAATTATTTAATATTTTAAAATTTTTTAATTTGCATTATTCGTAACAGGATGATTTTAGTCTGCATGATTGGGATACATTTTTTGATGTTCCACGACCCAGTCAGCCTCTTATTCGGAGTAGACGGTCACATTCACAGCGGCAGACCACAGAGCCTCATGCTCCATCCCCTTCGCAGACGCAGACCACAGAGGCGGAGGCTCCACCCCATTCCCAGCCCCAGCCCCAGACCACAGAGGTGGAGGCTCCACCCCATTCGCAGCCCCAGCCCCAGACCATAGAGGCGGAGGCTCCACCCCATTCCCAGCCGCAGCCTCCATTCCATAGCACACAATACTACACATACGAGAGTCCTTATCCTCCACCTCCACCTCCACCATATACACAGACTCAGTACAGAGGAGGGTACAGTCAGCCCTTTTGCATGGTTAATTCTGTTTATTTATTTATTTTTTCATGATTACAGCTCAAATTAATACTATTTAATCTTATACTTACTTATATAAATATTAATATTAATTGTTATTAATTATTTTACTATCCTTAGTATTTAGTATTAATAAATATAACCTTTACTTGAAATCTCTTTGCTATTTATTAACACTATAATTAATTTTTATTACTATAAATATTATATTCTTTGTAATTATTTAATAAATCTTATACTTATATAAATAGTACTATTTGTTTATTTTTATTATTAAGTTATTTTTATTATTAAGTTATTATCTTAATTTAGTTAAATTAATTAAATTAGTTAAATTAAATTAATTAAATTAGTTAAATTATCTTTATTATTTTTACTTACATTAAATTAATTAAATTAGTTAAATTAAATTAAATTAAATTAATTTATATTGTTTTGTAAATTAAATTAAAGTAGTTAAAAAAATAATAGCTCAATCAAATTAAATTAACTAAATGAAATTAAATTAAATTAATTACTTCAAACAACTAAATAATATTTTATTATATTAAATTAAGTCAAATTATTAAATAATTTTATTTAATTAATTTTTAATGTCATTAAATTCATGCAACTGATAAAGTCTGGAAAAGAACTGCAAAAGGACTGGCGTGCTCTGATAAAAGGTCAAAAGTATACTGATGCCTACCTAATAAAGATCAAGAAGAGAGATGAACAAAGAAAAATTGCAGTAGCTAGAATGGCTGAGATAGAGCAAGAAGAAGCCGAGGCAGCTTTCTGGAACGAAGCCGCTCAATTCGCTGACAACCCTGGTGCAAGTAATCAACAAGAACCTGATGCCGCTTTCTGGAACGAAGCCGCTCAATTCGCCGACAATCATGGTGCCAGTAATCAACATGAAATGAATGCGGAAGAAGATCAACCATGGTGGGATGAAATTCTGCAACATGTAGATAGTCAAGATCTCTAAGTATTTATTACTTTTGAATATTTATGTATTTTTTAGGTACTTTTTTAAATAGCAACTTTTGAATATTTAAGTATTTATGCTTTTAGGTAGTTTCTTCCTTTTTTCAATTGAGTGTGCTAATTTATATTATGATTTTTTTAATGTACTTTTTTTTTAATTCAATGTGCTAATTTATATTATGGTTATAAAATTTACTTCTTCTTCTAATGGTTTGTATTTTTATATTATGAATTTCTTTTGTAAATGATTTGTGAATACAAATCATAAAAAAATAAAAGAATATGGACAAAATAACATATTTCAATAATATAAGCTAAACATTACAAGTGACGACCGTCACATAAACTTATTTCACAAATACAGATTAATTATAAATAAGATACCAATTATAAAAACATAGTAATACTTCATTTAGCGGAGATGGACAACATTTTCAGCTGCGGGATGATTTTCAAAACCAGGTGGAACTGCTGGCTGGTGACGCAACCACGACCCTCCAAGATCAAAACCTCTATTCCTCTCCACTAAATCTGTAAAAAATTTTGGACCCCTAACATGATATTCATTCCCTTCTAATTTTTTAACTTTAAATTTTTCCCCATGATATTGAAACATCAGTGCCAAAAGCAATCGTCGTTCGCTCGTCCGTTCATCTCCGACCAAAATAACACCGCAAGAGACGCATCTTGTCTTAGGACCCATTTGCTTCAAATATCAAAATTCAAACTCCATTAGCAAATCAAATCAATTAATTTAATAATTATTTTAACATTATTACCTAAGAAGAAGCGATGTTGCCAATAGAAACCTATGATGATAGTTTATCAATTTCAGACTAACGAGAAACAATTAGTTAGAGCACAATAACTTATGACAAGTGAGCTTATATAGAAAATTTAAAATAGAAAAAGACAAAAAAAATTTTAGTGCAAACCGCAATAAATAAATGAATGGTATAGTGTAGTGATATAATTCACAGCACTATATTACTTGACAGCACTATATTACTGTTTTAAATCATTATAAAACCAACCCACTCAAGCAAATTGAACGGAGGAGAATGGTCGTTCTTGGATCGTCAACTGGGATGACGATCCAAGTGTATTTGCCTTTCGTCAACTGGGATAACGATCCAGCAACGTTACTATTAAAATTTTTAATTTTTTTTGTTATTATCGTAATTAATGTGAACAGTAACGTTACTATTATTTTTTTCCGATATTGGTCTATACCAATTCTTAGACCTACTACATTTTATGGGCCTATATATACTTAAATCTTTTCTTCAAGTGAACTGTTAAGTTAGAAAGATCCATAAGACCATAACTCATTTCTTCAAATCATTGAAATTATTGGGCTGTAAAGTACCATGTGCAATTTGGATTTTGATCTTACTTGAGAATTGAAAATTGCATACTGGTAGAGTTATAGTGGTGGTCTGGTGGACTGGTTACTCATTTAAATAATATATTCATTGAACGAAAATAATCTCTTATAACTTATTTCCAAATTACCATGTAATCAGTCGGTACATGAATATTATTTTTAATAATATAAATTGGGTTGTTTTTGCTCATTGTTTTCAAAGCATATACGGGTGTGCCATGTAATTTAGTTTCAAATTAAATTATTATAAGATTAAAACAGTTTACACACGCAAATATTTTTGCTTTTTAATCATGTATAACTTAGAAAACTTTCTCTATGATGTCTTGATAATTTGATTTGATTTTTTTTTTTTTACGTTCAGTGCCTACAACCCCCTCAAAATGAAATATCAGTTTCGTTTCTACTAGAACTTGGTTTTGAAAATTTATTGTAGCAAAATATTCTGCTAAGGCCTAAGATAGTTTCGAACCATCGGATGTGATTTTTTGTTGAATGTTGGCGCTGATGCGATATTAATTTAGTGAGAGCAACCTGTGATTAGGTACAGAACCAATTCTCTTCCCAATCCAATGTCTGTAACCCGCATTAGAACATCAATGACGTGATATTAATGAGAAAAACAAAACAATTAATGTCCTTTCTTATGATAACATGCAATTATTGGGAAAAAGAATAAACAAATTAAATGTAAATGTGCTTTTTTTTTATCTCTGCCCGTAGGCACACAACACCTCACTCATCCATCCATTATCATCTCGCCCCAACGAGATTCGATCCCATATCTTCACGTTGGAAGACTAGCGCCTCTACCAACTGGGCTAGCCCAGCGGAGGCTGTAAATGTGCTCATTGGTATGGTAAACCTATTCCCTTCCCAATCCAATGTATGTTCTCCTCTTGAAGTGACTTTATGGTTGATGCTATCAGAGTTGTTTTAATTTTTTTGTCCGTCAAATTTCTTATTGGCAAATTCTATTGTGCATTAAATTTTATAATCGAATTTAAATTCAAGACAGTTCAATTAAAATTGTAAATTGAGATAAATGATTAGAATTTAAGCTCGGTTAAAATTTATATCCAACATAAAATCAATCTTATTTATTTATATTTTAAAATTGCAACATAAAATTGGCCTTATTTATTTATTTTAAAATTAACCTTATTTCATATGTACGTATGAAATTTAGGTTCATATGTAGATTCGAGAGCTCTACGTAATTCTTTTTGTCGGACATACATGATACCTCCACTGGCAAACATAAATATACCTGTCAATATTAACATCCGTTCCGCTGTTCCGTTCCGTTCCGTCGAAACAGAACGTTAAATGAAAGCTGAAATGGATTCCGTTTTCAGAAACGGAACGGAAACGGAACCGAAATTTGTTAACGTAAATGGAACAGAATACGGAAATGAGCTGAAATCAATAGGAAATGTGAGGCGGAACGTTAAATGGAACAGAAATTTGTTACGTTTGTCGAAACGGAACGGAAATGAAACAGCCATTTCATTCCGTTACCGAAACGGAACATTAAATGAAAATGGCTGTTCCGTTTCCATCTCTAACGTTTGACAGGTATAAACATAAATACTTAATCATATATGACATATCAAGCCACTTTTTGGCATACTCGAGTATCTGACGGGCGCCTTTAAGCACCTAACGACAATGAACCTAATTAATTGTACAAGTAATTAATTAGCATAGTATTAGCACTTTACGAGGTATTGCTCATGCAATAGGTTTGAAGTAGACTATACTAATGTAATCAAGTAAATTCTAAGGGTGCGCTCCAGAATCAATGATGTAATGGGATGGAATGGAATGGAAGAGAGATGAGAACTAAATCTTAACCCTCAAATTTGGGGTGACAAATTTTGCAACAATTCTACATAAGATGTTTTTTCATTTTCACTCTTTAATCTTCATTTCCATTCCACTGCCCTCCTTCTCCCCCTTTCGGAGCGCACCCTAAGGCCTTGCTCCAGAATCTAGAATAGAAGGGAAAGGGAAAGAAAGATATAGAAAGAAAGAAGAAATACACCCCAAATTTGGGGGTGAACTGCCTTTCCACTTTTTTCAATTTTTTGTATAGGATTTCTCCAGGTTCTCCCTGATTCACCCCATTTTTCTAGAAAATTTAATGTTTTGGAGCAGGTTAACATCACTAGACATGACATGATCAGTTAACCTTTTCCACGTTCACCTCGACTACTCCTTTCTGGAGCAGGGCCTAAGTGTATTTTTCTCTCATTCCTCACTCGTCCCTCAGGAAAAAGATTAATGTGTTTTGCTCCAGGATATTTAATCATGTGCATATTTATGAACATGAGCATGTCATATTTTTCAAATGTTTATTGTACACAAACACAATTGTAATTAGTTAGATGCTAATCATGCACAAATTTATGTGTTCGAAATTGAGACTTATAAATACTCATTGAACGGCGTGACATACTTTAATCATGCACAAATTAATAATTGTTAGTCGAATACCCTTGCTTGTCGCACAAGTGTGTTAGCAATTTTTCTCTTTGAACTCTACGAGGGTAACTGTGTAATTATTTCATGAGTCATTTTAAAAAAAAACAAATACAAAAACAACCGTAGGCTTAATAATTTCATGATCGCTAGACTACTAATTCTACTGGTTAGTATTGATTTCCTTGGTCTGCTCACTACGTGCAAAGAAAAATGATTATATTCTTGGATTCTCGTGAAAGTTAAGAGCTATGCTTCACAACCAATTAACAACTTTTGACTAGATCTATAAATATTAAAAAACAGAGCAAACAGAAAATCTGCACAACATTATGCATAGAGCTTTTTGCTAGCTAGCCAGCTAGCCTCTATCTTGTGTATCCAAAAAATTAAAAAATAAAAACATTATGCATAGAGCTTCTTATTCATCGAAATTATAATTCATAACGAGACAATTAACACTACAGATAATAGCTTGTCCATAACATCACTCAGCCATGAATATCGTATTATTAATTCCACTTTTTCAATGGAGAACAAATTCAAATTCTTTCAACTCTTTCGGACCAAGTAGTTAATTAACCGTTCAAAAGAAAAGAAACATGGGAATAATTAACCATGTATGGCGCTAGGCCCCGAGCAAAATTCTATTTTTTTAACATGGGATTTCATTTCATTTCATTGGAAAAATCTTGATCAAAATGATTGGATTTGATGTCATTTGATTAGAATTCTCATATAATTAAATCCAATGAAATCCAGTAAAATCAATTGAATTGAAATAAAATCCCGCGTAAAAAAATATTTTGATGTGAGCCCAAATCAACCGTGGAAATAACTAACTATGATAACATGGAAATAAAAACCGTGGAGCCCGCCGCATAGCGAAGCACATAAATCGATGCCGAGGCGAAGAATTGTACCGTGCACTGCCACCTTCTCCGGCCGGAATAGTAAACAACCACCGCGAAGAACTTGAAACTGAAGTCGTGTCCCCAGTTTTCACCTTCTTTAACCTAAACCTCCTAAAAACAGCTGCAATTACACCTATTCGCATAATAAATCTCTTATTCTTCTTCTTTCTTGCGCTTGTCTCGCTATACAGGTATTGGTACGAAGGTGGTGGCGTGATTGGCGGAACTGTGATTCCCGACACAACGACTTTAGGTGTGCCGGGTTCAGCTTCCCAGAGGAATGGCACTGATCCGGGAACCAGACCATAGTATCTGAAGGAAGGGTTAGACATGGAGCTCTCCTTTGTCAAAAGCCTAGCATAAAATTTCCCTTCATGCTTTAGACATGGGCTCTGTGGTGCATCCATTTGTGTATCTCTCTAATGGTTTTGTGGGAGAATGGTGTGGCATATATAAACGAAAATGGTAAAGAAAATGGTAATTAAATGAGCACATGGTCTTGACTTAAAGTTGAAGACGTGACATATGATTTCCGAGAATGATTTAGGCTTTCACCTAAATTGACTCCAGTGATTTATACTAAGCATGATTAATAAGATTGTAATTAGTTAGTAGGGGAGATATTGACCCGCCAACAGAAATTAACACCACGGGCTTATAATCTCTAAAATCCTTTAGATAGAATCAATTGTGAAATTCTCTTTCTCTACATTAATTAGAGCTTACTGAGAAGTAAATATTTTTCTGGAATTTTGGGTTTTTTTAATCTAGCTCAATAAATTTATTTACCTTTTAGTAATCTATATGGTAATGTGCATCTTTATTAACCTTCAAATTGACCAACAAGAAACAAGATTCTAGATTCACAGTCCAATCCTCAATAAACAAAATAAAATAAATAACAAACATGCAAGCAACGGGGATTAAAAATGCATTTATCTTTTTATCTTCAATTGTATCAATGAACCATATATAAACCTCCAACTGTGGGGCCTACAGATTGTAATGAAGTTACAAAAAAAAATAATAATAATAATTAAACAGTACTACAGAATCATCTAGAGCGGGTAGACTTTGCCGCACGGTGCGGCCTGTCACTGCGCCTTCACTTGTAAAGTTGATCTAGACCCGATAAGAATCAATCTAACAACAATTAATCGGTTTTTAGGGAGACGATAATAATCAGTCTAATAAAATATAAAGAACACGGATGCTTTGGCAAATATTTAGACTTTCTAATCCAACAAAATAAAATAATAAATTCTTATATGATTAAGTTTTTTACTTAGAATTAATTATTTCTGAGTTTAATTATCTGTTTGTTTATGATTTCTGACTTACAATTTTTTTTAATTTTTGTATGATCAACAGTTAAATTAATTTGATAATGATGATTGGACAAGTAATTAAATAAAATTAATAATGACTGTTTTAAAATAATATGGGACCAGGGATTGAACATAATTCATTCTGGTTAACCGTTAGAAAACCATTAAACTTGAATTTATTATTTTAAAATTCATGCTTAGCATGTTGAATATTCTATAATAGTGGTTTATATTTGTTCATCTAGACAATAAAAGTCCTAAATAAAAAGAATTGCATATTGAATGAATTGTTCGTTTGACGTGTTTGAATATGTGAAGTCTAACATAGTCAATAGTTTGTTGAACACAATATGATAGAGTGAGACTTAAAGTACTGGAATGATTTTAAAGAAATGAAATTATACTATCACATGATCATATTTTTGTGATAGATGAATATGACTTTACACGAGAAACCATTTTTAGTCGAACTGCTTAATATAACTCAATAAATTATTGTATTGATCATTCTCTAGTGATTAATTTGGCCACTGACCTAGCTAGAATTACTAGCGCTGTAATAACTCGATTTTCCCTTCTGTCTGATCTATACCATATGGTAAAACCTATGGTTTAGGAAATGATTTTCTCCAAATCTGATTAGACTTGAGAACTTGAGTGATTATTATACTGATATTATTGTTATGAATGTATGCTTGATTGGTATCTATTTCTGCATTTGCATATTTGCAGCATGTCAGTGATAGGTCTTTTTCTTTTGGTGCCGACGGTATTGATTTGGATCCGAGTCTGCAAATTCTGCATTGATTATTATTTTAAAATAATTAATTTTATTTATTATTTTTTTTGAAGATAAATTGGAGGTCTAAGCCACCCCAACTTATTTTTAAATTAAATATCTATGAAAGACCCCCCAGCCGGATTTCGAACCTGCGACCTTTCACTCAAGGAATAATTAATTTTATTTATTATTGATTTTTACGGGTGTAAATTTCAATGTTCGGATTCGTACAAAAATCTGCGTACTGGAACTAAAATTCGCACTTAGATATATTATCATGTGCGAATTTGTTTTGGATGTTCCTCAATAGATGGGTGTTCCAGGAGAGACGCATGTTGACACGACCTCACGCAATCGCAACTATTGAATGTTCCTTTATGAAATTCGAGGTATTTGTTCCGAGCCTCCTGTGTAATGTCATGATACTTCTCAACACGGTGAATCCGTCTGAAGTCTATACTAATCTGTATATGGGGTTTCATAATAATGGCAGTATAGTTGGTGGTGGTGGCTCTATACCTGAGCAGTAACTCGAGCTAGAACTTGAAGAGGATGAATAAATAATGTGTCTGTATCTATTCTGGTCTTGTATAATATAAGAGTATGGTAAAAAGTAAAGCCAGGTCAGGGTAGGAGAAGGCAGGTCAATACTAGTCAAGTTTTGTTGTTTATGGCTCCGTTCGCATGGTGTGGGAATAAGAAGAATAAGAGAAGAAGTATTGGGAAGTGTGTGATTTTGTGAAGATTTTGGATTGTTTATAAAAAATTCACTTTCTTATTCTCTTATTCCTAAGACTCATCCAAACGGAGCCCATAGGACTAGCGGTTCTATCGTATATTATAAACCTGGCAAGTAAAGCTGGCACATATGCTAATGTATAATATAATTAAGCTAGTAATTAAGGTGAGAAATCATGTAAAGTAGTGCTTGAATAAATTGATATAGGTATTTGTGTATGTTAAACTGAGACCCAAATCAAGAAAAAAGAATAGATACTGAAATAAAAAAAAATATGGTCGTATGTTTGCTAGCTTTACGAGAGTAGTAATCCTCTCTTGTAACGGGAGAAGCCGTTTTTTTGGATAAACTAGACAGAGGCTGTCAAGTGAAAAGGAAAAAAGTAACCCAAGAAAAAAGGAAAAAGAAAAAAGAAAAAAAGAAAAAAAGGAATGAAAACGAAAAAGCAGAAGTGCATCCCTGTGAGGCTTCTACTCTGAAAAATCTTTGCCAATTATCAGCAGTATTTCCAAAAAAATATTGCCTCACTCACAATCCAATCATGGATGGCATGAACATTCCTCTGTTCATTTCTAAAAGTTCTGTTATTACGTTCCAGCCATATTGCCCATAGGGTGACAGCAAAAACTGTTCTCTAAAAACTATTTTGATTTGTTAAGTGGAACAGTTGTTCCATTGCTTTGCAAGGACTATTGTCACAGTAAACTAGCTGAAAACCTGTTGCTCTGGTTACGGCAGTCCAAAGGTCAGTGGTAACTGGACAATTAAAGAAAAGGTGAGCTGTAGTTTCCAAGATATTTTGATGACACAGTACACACCCTTCATCGAAAGGAATATGTCTCTTCTGTAGTTGCTCTTGTGTCAACACTCTACCATGCGCCAGTAAGATGAGAAAGCACTTTATTGAAGGTGTCACCTTTAACTTCCAAATGAAATTTAGGGGAAAAAGTTGTTTTCCAGCCATGATCAGTGCGTGATAAATTGATGATGTAACGGGAGAAGTCGTTATAACTAGCTTCCGCGTGTGACATATATTTTTATTTTTAAAAAATTAAAGGCTCCAAAACTAATTAGATTGAAATTTTATTGTAAAATTTTAAAACAAATAGTAACAAGATTTGAAAAAAAAAATTATCTCCAAAGAGATTTTATGATAGAGAGTAATGGTTTGGATTGGTCATTGTAATATTGAAAATTGATAATTGATCGTATTTGACAGGTTCAATATGTTTGACTCTACTATTACTCAAGAAATATATATTGATGGAAATGAGTGGTTAAATAAGAGGGCTATGGATGGAGAAATGATGGACAAATGAGAACTTGAATAGTAATCGGGATACAGTGTACATCCCTTTTGTCTCTAGGAGTTGGATTGGTGTTAAGGTTGGTTGATTTTAAATCGGTACGTGCGCACGACTGTTTTGCTTTTAGTACGTACCATGTACTACAACCCATTCAAGTAATAAATTCGAAATTTGAAAATATAATTTGATAAAATTTGAGATTTATGATGCAAAATAATTAAAAATATATATGATAAAATTTGAGATTTATGATGCAAAATAATTAAAAATATATATTGTGTTCTTTATAATGCATATATTATTAACAAGGTTGTAACTTCATATATTTATTTTTACGTTTGTACTTTTTTTCATTAATTATTCTGTAGGTTGTAAAGAGTAGCTTTATATTTGTATTTTTCTCTCATTTATTACGAAAATTTATGTTTAAATTGTGTTTTATAAGGCTAATAATAAATTAATTAACAATTAGTTCGACAAATTTGGTTATAGTTTTTTATTATTAGCTTAATTAGATTTCTTTATTATTACTTAAAAATGGAAAATAACCATCACAAAAGTCTTTAGTTGTCTTTCACCATTTCTGCGATTGCAATCTTCTACCAACAGCCATAAACTGCATCCCACAGCCACTACCGGTCCAACACCAAATCATACCATCTCACAGCTATTCCTCTGCTATGCAAATTGCAACTGTTGGAATTCAATATCGGGTGTAAAATTTTCAGAAGTTTTATTCAATTCTACTAGAATATCACATATTACAAGGCACTTTTCAGTCCAAACTTTCAATTTATATTTTTTTAACTCAACAAAACAATAAAATTAATTGAGTAACGTTGGAATCAAACATGTTTGATGTTAAATACAATCCAAACGTCAATTGTTAAAATTTCAAATGGCTAAGTCGAATTGCTAATGTGAACTCCATAATTAAATTTTCTTGAAAATTAAATTTTTTATATATTTTTTAAGTCTTTTAACTATTTTTTATTATAAAAATTTGAGGGTAAAATCGTAAAAAATAAAAATATATAAAAAATTTAGAATTTGATTTTCAAGGAGATTTCATTGTGAAAAACAATTTAGAGGGTTTGGATTGACCATTGTAATCATAAATTGAAATTTGATCATGTTTTACGAGCTTATATGTCGAACATATTTGACTCTTGAAAGTCCCTAATTGATTTAAAAAAGTAAATCATGAATGTGACAATTTTTTAAAAATATTTCGAATTATTATTATTTCAAAAAAATGTAAATATGGCGTGTCATACCGGCACATTATTTGAGTCACAAAGTGACGAAATGTGACGTATTTTTTTTTTCGCCAATCTCATCAAGTTGTGTCAAATGACTAAGGGGACGTTTGTTTGTGACTTAAAGGGTGCATAACTTAAGTTATGTATCCTTAAGTCACCAAACACCTCTTACATAAGATGCCTTAAGAGTACATAAGTTATGCAACCTAAATAGGTTGCATAAGTTATGCACCGGTCTCCTTTAATTTTTTTTCCAACAATACTCTTTAGAAATAATTAATAATAATATTTAATAATCTATAATAATTAATAAATAATAATATTTAATAAGTAACAATAACTATTATAAAATCATAATTAGTAATAAGTATTAATTATTATAATTAATAAATAATAATATATAACAAGTAATAATAATAATTAATAAACAATATTGATTTATTATTAAATAATTAATAATATTTATATTATTTAATTAAAAATAATTAATAATATTTCATAATAATAAAATAATTTCTTATTATCATTAATAATTAATTTTTATAATAATTAAAAATTAAAAATTAATTAATATTAATTAATAAATTATAATACTTGATAAGTAACAATAATTATTAAAAAATCATAATTAATAACAAAGATTAATTATTATAATTAATAATATTTAACATGTAATATTAATTATTAATAATAATGATTTAAAAATAATAATTAATTGAAGATAATTAATCAATAATAATTTTTAGTACAAAATAAATAATAATATTTATAATATTTAATTAAAAGTAATTATTAATATTTCATAATAGTAAAAATGATTTATTATCATCATTAATAATTAATTTTTATAATAATTAATAATTAACAATAATTAGGTCACAACATATAATACATAATACTAATTCAAATTTAAGGGCATTTTAGTCTTTTGACACGAATATTTGCATGCATTAAGTTAGTCATCCTTACTACACAACCAAACATCTATTACATAACACTATATAAACACTTAGGCATCCTTAAGTTATGCAACTCCTTACTGCACAAACAAACGCCCCCTAAATTACAACGTGTTTGTTATATAACGTTACATTCACGCCAAACTGCATGCGACAATCTTTACTACTTATAAAAGCACCAGTCTAAAGGTCTATCCAAATTTGAGTCCAAAGGTGCAAACAATTGTTTACCCAATGCAATATAGACCATAAATTGATTATGATCTAATCAGATCAGTGGTCTGGATTGAATAACGAGTTAAAAGGTTTAAACCTTTCATATAGATGTGTTAACTTTCGCTGGCGTAGCGGTTGTGCGCTGGCTTAAATCAACGTAGCACACGTCTTCGATTCACCGTGCATTTTTGTTTTTGCGCTTTTCAATAAATTTCTGCTTTTCACCCCCCGCCCTCCGCTCTAGGTTTCAACCAGCCGTCCCCTCCTCCATCAAAGAAAGTTTTTGCCAAAAATAGAAAGAGCTAGCGCCGCCTCCATCACATTCACATGTCTCTCTCTGAACCCAATCTAGGGTTTTATATAAATTCCTTCATGATCTCTCTCCATCTTATAACACAATCTAATTGAAAGAAACCTAGATTGCATTTCTGCCTCGCTTCTCTCCGTTCGAATCGCATACTCGGAACAAGGTTTGTGTCTCTTAGTGCCGCCACGAGTGATCCGACCCAGTTGCCCAAGCCTCTCTCGGCCTCCTATCGACTCATTTCAGCACAGCCGTCGTGTAAATCTCTCTCCTCCGACGCCCCCACCCATTCTCTCACCGTGCCTCTCTTTATTTCAATGCCGACAATTGCAATGCGGCTTCCATCACTAAGGTCGATTGAAAGTAACTAATTTAGGATTTGTTCTTTTTTTTTCTTTCTCCTGCTTCTTAAGTCCGTGAATCCCACAATTTATTACAAAGATTGATTATTTTTTGTTGATGTTTGCTTTCCACATTTAATTTTGGCCACTGAATTACTTCGAAGAAAGATGCTTTCCGTTCTCCGTGATTTTAACTTTGTTCTCAGGTATGCCTAATTTTAATTTTCTTATCATTCTGATTATACAATTAAGAATTCGATCTTTGTGCATAAATTATTATTACTAAGAGATAAAATAGATAGTTAAGAAATCCGTTCTGATTGTACAATTAAGAAATAACAAGAAAAAGACGATATTTATTTGCAACCTTCCAAGCTTTTAAAAATCTGTGTTTTGTGACAATGGAATAACAAAATATTGATGCAACATGTGCGTCTCTGTTGTTTCTAGAGAATGAGGGATTACTTTTAGATGACTCTCTTTCTAATTGTTGCCCCTATGAATAAGGGGTAGTAGTAAACTTTGAAGGGCCATGAAGATAAGCTACATGTTCTTCAGAAAACATATTATGGTTTCTCAATTGATTTTGGGGTAAAGTTTTGTAATTTACAGTCTCCTGACTACTAAGATCGTGGCATCACCTGCAACACAACCATCAAATATCAATAAGAGTAAGCATAGTTTTGAACCAACTACTATTTTTTTTTTATGAAAATCAGGATATTTATACTCGGAAATTCATAGCAAACATCATTTTAAACAGAGCAATTTGAAAGTAGTCCTTACATAGGTCCAGAGGAAGATTGACACCGTGTAATCCTTTTGGCTCAGTGCACTGTCAGCTTTCCTTTTCAGCCTCTCAAGCCTTTTCTTGGATTGAACCTCCTCCTAAGAACATGCAGAATCAAAGCATTGAAAACACACTGTACTCAAGATGCTACTTGAATAACAATTCTAACTGACATTCCAAGTGAGCGACAACAGTTTACTCAATGATCTCATCTCTTTTCTTTTCTTTTCATTACTTTCTCAATTTCTGAAATTTTCAATTATCTGCTCAATGAATTTGATTTGTTTTGTTAATTCTTTTTTTGGTTCTAGCAAAGATTCGTGTAAGAGTAAGAAAGGAGATCGATTATTGCTTCCGTAAGTTCTCATTCACCCTGCTCTACATCTGATAATTTTTTTTATTTTTGGAATTTCAAGAAATTTCAATTCCTCAACAAATTCTCCAGAGATGTCTGTCTTAAGTTGTTTCTATTTCTTACTTCAATCCTTTCTAATGATGATCAACTTCTGTAGGATTTCAATAGATGTAACCAATAAACTTCTCTAATGCTTGCACTGGTTTTATTGATGTTAGGTTAAACAGGAGCAACATTGATAAACAACTCAAGCAAGATTCTTCCTCTCGAGGTACTGATATCTGACCCTTTTGACTTGGCTCTTTATTTGGGTACAAGTGGTTTTTCGTTTTGATTTGATATGATTCAGTTTTCAAGAGCCTGTATAATTAAGCACTGGAGCTTGTTATGAACAAGCTATAAGTAACAATTAATGACGACAAAATGCTTGCATCGTAGATCTTACTTTTATGTTTTTGAAATTCAGTGGTTGCTAGAATTTTATGCTGGGTACCTTAGGATTTCAATAGATGTTCAACTGCTGTAGGATTTCAATAGATGTAATCAAAGGGGTCTGCTATCACTTGTCAATTTATGCTTTCTGCTATCGATTCTGGTGTTAGATTTGATATGATTCAGTTTTGTTATATTGCATTTTAAACATTTGCACATGTATGCATGTCCATGAAGTTTAACATGAAATTCTATGGGTAACAATATCTTATGGATAAACAAATTTGATTATGCGATTTTTTTTTGTACAAAACATGAATTCACAAAGAGGATTTGGTTGAATAGTATGTTCATTAGTTGTTCTAATTAATTTTGTATGGTTTCCTTTCTTATTTTTATCTGATCTATCATGAGAAAGGAATAGCTTGCTTATCTGTTGTGTATGGTATAGTTTACTAGCTAAAATTCCTTAATTTATTTAATTTTAGTTGTTGTCTTATTTTTGTTGGGTTGCCTAATTCTGATTGAAGGGAGCCACTTGGGACATCATTTGATATATATACATATATATATATATATATATATATATATATATATAAGATGACGTTTGTATCTACCCAATATGGCCTAATATAAAACTCAGTACCAGTTGTGCTTGTACCTATTCCTGGTGCCACATCAAGTGCATGTCCATGAAGTTTAGCACATGAAATTCTATTGGTAACAAGATCTGAAATTTTTTATGGATAAACAAATTTGATTATGCGATTTATTTTGTAATTTGTACAAAACATGACTTCACAAAGAGGATTTAGGTTGATAGCATGTCCATTAGTTGTTCTAATTAATTTGATAAATTTCAAATGTAGACGTTGATTGATATGGTGACTGTATTGAAGAACAAACACCTCACCAATGCGATCAAAGTGTCTAGGTAAGATACCATCTTTTGCTATTTAATATTCTGTTTGATATATGATGTTTTGCAATGGGATAACATATAATGACTTGATGTTTTTCAATACAAGAAAGATATCTGCTATTTGATGTTCAAAAACCCAATTCTACTATAATTGGACATTTAATGACATAATGTTTTTTCAATTTTTTTTCATAACTTATAGATCAAAGAGGCACACTATCACATTTGAGCACTTGTCAGGAAAGTTCCTCATGCCTTGAAGAAGAAGAGGCTTCCTGAGGATGACAGGGGGTCCCACCTACCACTCAACATGAGGTCTCTCTTCTCCATATGTTCCACATGTCGTCAGGTGTTTGATAATTTGCCTCTTCATTCTTTTCCCTTATTTTTCTCGATTTTTTAGAAATAATTGTTCATTTCCCTTATCGATTATTGATAGTATTTGTCAGATCGTTCATTAGAAATAATCGTTCTTGAAAGAAAGGGTGTTGGATTTGGATTGTAAAATATAGATGCGGATTTTAGATTAAAATACAGAAATAATCATTATTTTGATTTGTGTTCCAACAATACAAAAGTTGTCAAAAGAGTAGAATCGCAGGATATGCAATAGGACTTGTTCAGATAGTTTTAGGAATTGGTTCAGATAGTTTAGATGGGTTGGTACTATTAGGGGAACCACCTAACAGGCTATTGTCAGTACACAATTTTGAGGGAGTATCTGTTTGGGATAGTTATTGGATGGCAACTGCAGAACTAAGTTGATGAGAATGCTTGTGAAATTTTACAAGTGAAGTCACATTTTATTTGTTCTTTCTTCCCTGTGTAGCCTTACAATAGTGAAGGTTGAAAAACAAAAGCACTCGAGAAAAATAACAGAACAAGAAATAGAGCTTGAGCCACTTTGTAATGAGGTACTTTAATACCTGAGCTGGCTTCTACCAGTTGCCAGTTGCATTAGCGTGTCTAAATTTCTAAAATTTTTTTCAGTTTTCTTTGATTTATTTTACTTTATTATTGTTATTTTTTTCCTACGGAACTGCAAATTCTACAAACTTCCATTAAGTTCATTTTACCAGTTTGCAGGAAATCTCTTGTGGCATATATAACATCTGCCTTAAAGAATGTACATCTATAAAGGAAGCAGTCGTGGATGAAAAAATCAGTAAGCATGAATGGAGGAATCCAGTATTAGTTGATATACTTAGCTGGGAAGAAGCTTCAAGGCTCATGCCACATATAGCTAATGCTAGGAGATCAACTCCATCTGATGAAATTTAAGAAGAAGAAACCACCAATAGATCTCCAGATTTCAACTTCTCACAGCCTGTTCAGACCATTGTTGGGGAAGTTCCACGATTTTCAAGTGGTCACCAGAGAATCATGGTGCCAGGCGATGGCAGAGACTCATGTCATTATTATTTGTTTTCTGACTTTTTACCCTTAGAGTTATGTATTTCAGTGTTCTCTGTTTAACTATGATTCTCATGTCTGAAGTTGTTGGTAAGTCGCTACAAGGAAGCAATGTATGATAGGTTTCTTTAGCATCTTGCAGTAAAATTCTTGTAGTTGATTTGTCAGTCGGTACAAAGAAGCAATGTATATGGATTGAGATTCATTTACAACAATATTATTTTCAATCTTTTTGATATTATGATAAAAAGTTAATCCATACTAAATTTGCCCACATATTTAACAACTCATTTTTTAAATTTCCAGGCATGGTTCTGAAATGATGTGACCTTTAATTAATGGTAACTGATATTTTTTTTAGACAACTATATTTGTAGATTTTATCATGCTTACATCGGCCACAGCTTTGTTTTTTGTCATATAGTATTAATTTTTTTATGATTGGTCAACCATGACATAAAAAGATCCTAAAATTGATCAGTCATTTGAAGACTTTATATCGAGATATGGTCGGTATTGACAAAGCTCTCCGTTTATATCGGTCTTGATGTTGCTTAACATCTGTGTTTGTTGAATGTAGAGATGCTAAATCGTGGTAGTATTCCAATTTTGTTAGTTGTGTTTTTATTGGATTACAAGTATACTGGTAGAGTCAAAAGGGTAGAGTGAACATGGATGCTACTCATAGGAGAAGCAGTAGTAGGGATTAGGGTCACTTTATTACCATTTTTTTCATTTTCTTTTTATCAAACACTGTAAATTTAAGTTTCTATAATGAAACATGTGGCATCGATCACTTTTTTTATCGATATCTGAATAGAAGCTTGCTTAATTGGATTCGGATCTAATTATAAATTATGGATCAGATTTTTATTATTGGGTTGAATTTATGCCTCGACCCAAATACCTATCTAAAAATGGAGGTTAGTTGTCTATTGATTCTGTATCAACCTTTTATTTTGATACATAGCAAGCATCTACATAAAATTTACAACAAATAATCGTCTCTCTTTATCTTATGTATTAACCATCATTCATTTAGCTCATCCCTTGCGATTATTTTCCTTTGTTGGTGCAAAGTTACACCAAATTTACTCCTTTATAAGGTGATATTCAAGTACGAGGAGATGAGGGATAGTGGGCCACTGGTAAGAACATGTTGATTTTTTTTAATTAGTTGTCAGGTCTGACCAGTGGATATGAAATGCAAGGGACTGTTTCGTTTTATCAATTGTACTTCTTTTCTTGGATTTTGTGGCTTCATTAGAGACAATTTACTTTGTTCTTTGTTATTGGGGTTATTGTTGTTTAATTTTTGACATACCACAATTTAAAATTGATTTGATTTGAGTAGATGCCTTTGGATGTCAATCTCTGGTTGTAATTGTTAACATGAAATCTACTACCAGTAAATAGAGGATATTGGGTTAGCTCTGACTGTGGACCTCGTAACAGGTATTATCAGTCTGGCTCAAATGTTAAGAATGGTATGGTTGTATAAATCTTCTGCTCTTTAAACTTTTCTTGTTTATGCATGCTATCTATTATGTATAAATACAAAGAATGGTGGATGAGATCGACACTGAAGATGAAGGATGAGATTGAGCATCTCCGACAAGCCATGTATGACCTAAAGTACAAGGAGCGTAGAGACGACTCGAGGGTTGCCAATTGAATTTGGTTTAGTTTGTTTGATCCATAATTTGATCAAATTAAAGTTAGTTTAGTTAATTTGGTTTACTTAGTTTTGCTTATTGGACGAATAAAATAAAAAAATGTAGATGGTTAATAGCGTGTGATATCCTGTTTTATGGAATTATTATAATTAATTTGCTTTAGAACGATTGAATCACCGTCAAACAAAATTGGTAAAATGTTACAGGTCTTGTACCGATCTTTGACATTTTGGTTTTTCTCTGGTACCATACTGGTACGGTGCTGATGGGGGTGCAGGGGTTGTTGTGTAATAGACTACAAAGAGCACATATTTTAATAAGCTAAAAGGAACGCTTATGACTTCATTTTGCACTTCAATCCTTGATGTGTCTTTCTGGACTTGAATTAATGTGAAAATAGCTATTGGTTTTCAAAAACGTTCTTGTCAGTTATGAAGATTGTGATAATTATATGCGTGTAACTTTCAGCTTTTTGGTCAATAACAAGAAGATTAAATATATCTGATGTGTTTGATCATTTACCTCCACAGAAAAATATTTGATAATTAGTTGACTTAAATGGTTTGCATGGATCGAATTTCGCAATGATATGCACAGTTTGTTCTTCCTTTTTTATTTTCTTGAGAATATGTATTGTTTCATATATATATATATATATATATGGCGACTTTTGATATCATTGATATCTTGTTAATTGTTAATAACTTTCCTTTTACTAGCAGCAGTTCATTTCCTTTTCCAATTAAGCAAAAAAAAAAATGTCCAAGCAAGACAACTCTTACCATAATTTCAATCATGTGTGATTCGCATCATAAAGCACAGATTCAATGTTCGGAGAAAAGAAAAGAAAAAGGGTCAGATATGTAATTTGATGTTTTTTATAAGTAGTAAAGATATCTAATTCCTTATCTCAATTTCACAGCTTGAAAGGTGTATTAAATTGTTAAAGCTTGAATGGAAGATATCTTTATCTCTTTATCAGACAACAAAAATATTGATATTACTTGAGTACCTGACTGGTTGAGTAAAAAAATAAAATAAAGCAAGATTCACTGTTTCATTTTGTGAGAGGCTCCGTAAGGAATTTAGGTTGATTCAGAACCATCAATATAAAAGAATAAGGCATGGAAATAAGTTTGATTCAGCTGAATCATCAATTTCGTGCATGTACATTTAGAATTTATGTACAAAGTAGAAATAGCTTTTTACACAATCAAGAAAAATGGAAAGATATCAGACTGATTACAGAATTGTGGATGGTCAAAATAGAAGGAAACTAATATGGCTTGAGAACTCAATTAGCCAGCGCAATTTGCTTTCTTATGCTGGTACATCAAAATCTATCTATAGAAATAAATAAGGCAGCGCATTATGGCTTACCTGATAAGTAAATGAGCCAAGACAATAATCACTCTCTTTACTATAATTAAAAAAACCAATACAAATGTAACAATGTAATATTGTTATGAAAATTGTTTCCTTCTATTTATCTCTCATAAATTATAATCAATATCAATTTAATACTATCATTGGGTCAACAGATAGCCTAAAAGGATTTTTCTAAATCTTTTCCAACAATAGCGATTTGTGTCATTTTATTTTGTATCTGAGAATATATTATTATTGGAAGTGCTTATGGAGATTGATTTTATTAATACTGCTAAAAAGGGTGCCCTAGAGTTTGTCTTTTTTTTTTATTGATTATTGATAGGTATGAGGTAGCTCACGAAAAAATATATAATGAAAGTTCTTATTAGATCATGTGCAGCGCAATTTTTTAAGGATAAAAAGAATTCACATAAAAAATACATATTAAAAATTTTTATCTTTTTTAAATATATCGAATAAAGAATTGCCCGCACATTGAGCGGGCACTGCTGCTAGTATATCAGGTGACCGAGTCACAACGTATTTCGCATGTAACATCAATGTTTAGAATACAACTCATTTCTTTTTTTTTTTTTAAATGCTAGGCAGAAGCTACCTAGAATACAACTCAATTCTTTGGTGGACTACTATATTCTCTTTTTCTACTTTGGGGTCGTTTGGATCAAGTGAGAATTTGAAAAAAATTTTATTCCTAAATATAAATTTATTATAAACAATCCAAACTCTTCACAAAATTATACACTTCTCAATACTTTATGCTTAGAAATAGAAAATTTTACTTATTCCTAAGCGATCCAAACGGCCATTACAGTTGCCGGTGATATATTAAGGGAGGTCGTACAAAATTTATAGATGTTAAATAATATTAATGGCGAATAATAATTGCTAATAATTAAATCGTAATTCTTAAATAGCCATAAGGATCGTACATGTATCCGACCCGTAATTGATAATATTAAAGTCCTTAGTTGGAAAACAGTTGTTGATCCAGCAAGAAAGATCATTATTTCGATATCAAGAAAAAATATATATATAATTACTAAAAGGATTTAAAGAGCCTGACAAGAGGCTAGAAGCATTGATTTATTATGGTCCCATCTCATAATGTTGGTTCTCAAAATTGTTTTTGAATTTCTATAAGTTGGTTCTTTTAATGTAAGGATTATTTAATATTTTTTATAATTAAAAATTTTTAGTATCCATTATAATTAATCATCTATATCTTGCATCCTGTCTTTCTTTATTCTGCATGCAATTGCTGGGGTTCGGTTCAAAATATAGCCAAAGGCCCCCCACATAGAACCGTCCGTTACATAGTCAAAAGCAGGATTTTAATAATTATCGTTCCATCATGGATAATGATAGTGCGGAAATTGTTTTACACATCAACATTTAAATATAAACGCTACCATAAAACAAACAAAAATAAAGTGATGAAATCGAAACATATATTAATCCGGACTAATTAGATCCGGATCCGTTACTGTAGCTAAGCACTGTTGGCGAACAGTAATCGGATCTGGACCGTCCATTGTGTTGATTGCATCGTGGTCGTCTGATTCTATTGATCCCAGCCCTTCAATGACTTCCTTCGAGAGAGTTATGGGAATATACTCTCGATTCTCTTTCTCGCTCACGTTCTCTCTCCCCCTAGACTGGTCAGATGGCATTGCCATGTGAGGCGTGTACGGAGGTCCTTCTTAACCGCTATTGGTTCCGTGAGCCATTCCTTTCATTCCCACTGCTTCTTCATTGATTTCCTGTGCTACTGGTCCAGGGAATATAACGCGCCGGTTTGCCTCTTCGATTTCTTCGTTCCGTAAGTACTTCCCTGCAATCAGTCTTTTCTCTTCTCTCTTTCTCTTTCTTTTTCTACGAATAAGAAAACCCTACATCGTTTTAGTCGCTCAGGGTTCATTTATGGTCGCCTGGTGAGTTCCTTTCTTTATCCCCTTTTTCTTTCTGATTTTCATTTCTTTATCCCCTCTTTTCTGTTTGTTAGATGGATTCTGGCGATTAGCTGCTTATTGGTTTGATTTTCTATTTCTCATTCGTAGGTTTGCCGATCTAAGAAACTTTCCGAACTTCTGAAATTTGGTGGCTTACACTAATAAAACAAGTAATCTCTCTTTCCCCTCCCTATTTTACTTTCTTCCTTCTTTCGTGTGGCAGTTTTGGTTTTTTCCTTTGAGTTTACTTTAGATTTTCAAGTCTGAACTTTACTTGGCTTGATTTACTTTTATTTTGTGCGAATTTTTATGTTCCAGGTTTCGGGTTCTGGTTTCGTGTAGCATGGGAAAAAAAGATCATGAAAAATATGTATGCACAAATTTCGGACTGTTTCAACAATGATAATACAAATTAATCTTTTTTGGGAGAAAATACGATGATAGATCCTTACTGGCCAATTAATAAATCAATTTTATGGTGTTCATTAGGTATGAAGTCAAGAGGCTGTTGAGCTAGAACTTCTTTTATTAAAGAATAGCCTTTTGGTTAGTTGTTGTGCATTCCACTTACAATTTTCTTATTTGGAAGTTAGAAATAATGAATTTTCGTATTTTCATGTCAAATGTCTATTGCTTTGCTTTTTGTTTAAGTTTCAGGATATATGATTAGTATTGACAATTTGGTGATTAGTGAATCGCACAATCTTCAAATTGATAGCATGAACAGGTCTGCTTTCTTTTCTTATCAATATATAAACTTATGATTCTTTTACATCAGCAATAATGGGATTCTTTTACAAGGTTTATTTATCTACTGGTGTATTAGGTTTATCTATTTACTGGTAATGGAAATTTTTCTCTGATGTGATGAAAATAACTAAAAGAATCTTCTTCTTTTTTATTTCAATGTGGAATTGCAACTGAAATTAAGTATGTGGTGCTTTCGATGTCCATAGGTGAACTAAACTTTTTTGTAATTAAAAGTACTTACATTGAAATTTTGTCGATCTCTCATTTAAAAGTACTTACAGTGAAATTTTGTTTAGGTTTCTCGGCAAGCTGCATATTTAGAAAAATTAATACTAATTTCTAAGCATGTTTGATTTACCAACTAAAACTGTGGATGCCATATTTTTGTTTGGTTCTTTGGAGACCGAACTATTATTAACATATTAGTACTAAATAGTTTTTCCTCATAAAATTAGTTAGTAATGCTTTCATGAGGACTTATTTATCTAATTTGATGCAATCATTCTGTTTACTTTGTCATGTGAGGTCTATATGATGCTTTAATTATCATCTGACTCTTATAGGCAGAGTAACAACAAGGCAACAGATGGCTGAGGTATGTTCAATCTGATGTCGTTACCGCCTCTCATCAGTTAAAAAAGTTGACATTGTCACTTTCTTCTTTGACATGACACTTAAATTGAGCAGATCGATTCTTTGTACATTACCTCGCTAATTCAATCTCTACTATAAATCTCTTCTCTATTAAGTTTCTAATTCATGGTTAAGCTACTCATTTGTTCTTTTGACGAATCTCTTTGGGCCACATATCTCTGTTATTCACTAAATAGGAAAACATTTTTAGCTCCATTTAGCTCACTTATTGAGCTGCCATTTATGTTACTTCTACTGTTTTTAGTCCAATTCAAACTGCTGATTCCTCTACTCCTTTGAATTGCAACGGGTGCTAAGTTGTAAAAATAACACACAATAAGTGATTTGATGAGATGAGTTTGTGTTCAGTTTGATAGCCTTTTCTTTTGCTTTATACCCTGTGAATTGTAACCTTTTCTTTTTTATCCATGTTGTAGTTTAATTGAGAAAATTGATGAGATGAAGAGAGCACCAAATCACTTAAAGCAAGCTACTAAACAAAGACAGGAGGTGCCTCCTTTTTTTTGTCTATGTTTAATAGATTAAGTACTAACACATAGTGTTCATAAACTACTAATAGTGCTAATGTGTTACTTATCACACTAAATGACGCTGATTAATCCATAATTAAAAGTTAAGCAGAATTATGTAGGGCATTTTTCGAAATGGTGCACACTTGGTTTTTGTGTCAGTTCGTGTCCAAATTTCCTTGATAGAATATAAAATAATAATTCCAATGCAAAACAATTGAATATGAATGTCTCCTAATTATATCTAATTTTGTTACAACTTATAGAGTCAATTGGTCTAAATTCATTTATATGAGAACATTGCAGTCGATTAAGTAAAAATTTCCATTGTATCTATTTACATAATCTGTGGTTAACATGCACTGTTCAATTTCACAGGGTAACTTTATTACAGTTTTAAAAGTTACAATCAAAAGTCAAGCTCAATGTGGCTATAGAATCAGCTTCCTTTCGAAGGGTAAAATAGTCTATATTTTTTTACTGTCGTTTACCAATAAGCTCTGCACTCTTAGTTTGCTTTTAGGGTGAGATATGGAGCTGGCTTTTTTGGTCATCTGTTCAAAATGTTTGGATTGGTAATATCTATCATTTTTCTCTTATATATGCAAACAAGTTTTAGGAAATGTTCTCATTGCCTTCATTTACAGCTAGAGTAAGTGTGCTGATTTGTATTCAGCCTGAATATATGTTATTTCGCAGTTAGGAGTTAATCTAAAAAGGGACAACTACATGCGTTAAGGAGAAGAGAAACAAAATAGGTCAGATGATTATACACATAATTTTTTTTTACATGTGTTAAGGAGAAGAGAAACAAAATATTATTAGTTTTTTTATTATTTCAAATCATTACTAAATTTTTTTTGTGTGTGAAATTTTATTTTCATACTAACAAAAATTATAAAGAGTTGAAAAATACAATGCATTCGAAATTCTAAATTTTTTGCATTCAATTTGAAGTGGGTTTCCGTTAACTGAAAAGTAGCCCAAAATATTCATATGATTTCTAAATTTTTTGAAGTAAATATATGATTTTGCCGTTTTTTTAAATTAAAAAAATATTGTTAGTCATCCAATCTAAATAGATGGAATGAAACTGATTGTGCAATGCTCTCGCACTGCTGATCTTATTATATGAGATACTTTTCTATAGTTCAACATTATTATAGTGGTCATATTATTATTATAAGTATTTGCGCAAATAAACAATCGATAAAAAAATATAGATCGCGCAACGCGCGAGACCCCGTTAGTATTTATTAATATTGACATTTTCCCTGCTAACTTCTCTCTAACAAAACTAACAACTCGATCACTCTTAAGAAAGGATTTAAACTTATTTAAAATAAGAATATGCTTCCATGTTTTTCCAACAGGAAAATGAAAAAATCCCAGTCCTTTATATCGAAATTGAGCAAACATTCCATTTTCTTTTTTATGACAGCATCAATAAAACTTGTTTAGAGATTTCATATGCGAGCTGAAGAGCAAAGCTTGTTTACAGTTTTTTTGAGCCAAAAGCTCCCCAAGCAGGAGAACCAAACGATTCATTATCAATCAAGTTTTTAACATACAACAAAGTAAAGACTGGAGAATTCTTAAGGGATTTCTCCAGAACTAACAAGGTCTAGGAAACAAAGTAAACAAACATCAACATCCATAAGATCCTGATAAACTGGAAACAAGAATGCTAAGAACAAGAAAAGAGCATATAGATTGAAGGCGTGTCATCAGTGGAACCATCGCTCTTCTTTGCTCCTTCTTGTTTCTTTGTCAGATTCATAAAACTTCTTTCCATATCTGTATTCAAGCCAGTCCAGTTAGTAAAAAGATTTAAGATGTTGGTGTACAGATTAAACAAGGAGACCTGTTTTTTGTCTCTGAAGGTTATACAGTTTCTCTCATTCCAAATAGTCCAACACCAAGTAGCAAACAAGGTTTTAGTAAAGCTTCTGTTATTTGAATTTAATCTATTTATGTTCTGCCTAAGGGAGTTTATACAAGTGCAACCTAGACGTAAGTTCTTTTGATTGAACATATTAAATCCTGACCAAAAATCTTTAGCTACAGGGAAATTAAGGAAGAGATGTTCTACAGTTTCACTGTTATTGCAGAAGGCGCATTTATTAGGTCTTTGAAGATTATCAAGGGTTAAGCTTTTGTTGTTAAGAACTAGCCAGAGATGCAATTTGACTTTTAAAGGAGCCTTGATAGGCCACACAGTGTTGTTCAAGTCAGTTTTGACTCCTCCATTATTAAGGAAAGAGTAAAAGGAGCTGACAGTGAAAAGCCCTTTGCTATCAAAGTTCCACTTGGCAGAGTCATTTGCATTACTAAGATTCAGATTATTTTTAAGGACCAGGATGGCCTCCTTTTGAGATCTTATATTTCTGGATATACCCCTACTTAAGAATAATTTAATTTGCCCATTATTAGCTACTTGGCTAATAGAGGCATCTGGTTTTCTAGTTTTTTGAAAGATTTCTGGATATATTTTGCATAAAGGAAGGTTTTCATGCCAAATATCTTTTCAGAATTTAATTATTTTTCCACTACCAATTAATCTCTGGGTCCCTATATCATAGATAGGAAGGATCTTTGCTAGAGATTTCCACATGTATGAGGCATTTTCTCTCTCAAAAATACCCTTATATTTAACTAAAATTTGCTCTTTCCAGATAGAATTATGCTCCTTAAAATGCATCTTCCAGATCCATTTCCCTAGGAGTGCTACATTCATTTGCTGGAGGTTAATGATCCCCTAGCCTCCAAATTCCTTTCTTCTGCTTATATTGCTCCAGGTTACTAAGTTTAGTTTTCTTTTGTCAGCTTGATAGCTACCCCATAGAAAATTCCTCCTAATGAAGTCAATCTTGGAAATGACCCATTTGGGGCAGTTGTAGAGAGAGAAGTAGTAAAGGGGAGAAGCAGTAAGTACAGAATTGAGTAGAACAAGTCTTCCTCCCATAGACAGCATATTTCCTTTCCATCTGGAAAGTTTGTTTTTGATTTTGTTGATAGTAGTGTCCCAATCTGTCTTGCTTAGGCCTCTCCAGTGTAAAGGTACCCAAGATAGGTGATTGGAAGACAGTTTCTACTACAATTGAAGATATTAGAGGCTAAATTAGCTTCATCAGGGTTCAGATTGAAAGGTATTACTTAAGACTTTGAGTAGTTGATTTTAAACCCAGAAACACTCTCAAAAGTTTTGAGAGCCCATTGTAATTTAAGAAGCTGTGATCTATCAAATTTTAGGAAAAGGAGGGTGTCATCTGCATATTGCAGATGCAGAATCTTTCCATTCTATAGTGTAGGACCAAGGCCTTCAAAATGACCCTTTTCTTTTCCTTTGTTGAGAATCTTATTGAGACCTTCAGCAGCTAGGATGAAGAGGTAGGTGTTAGTTAAGTGCATAATTTTCATTTTTATGGTTAATTACTCCTAATTATCCACAAACAAACATGCAAAACAAGATCTAGCACTTAGCCATTCACACAAACAGAAAGGTTCAAAGGTATACCTCTCTTGATATAGTAATCAAGAGGCTCGAACCGGCTAGGTTGTAGGCGGTGCGTGCTTCTAGCTCCTCCTTCGTGCCAAGCTCGTCCTCGAGTCCACCACGAAATTAACCAAGATCTACAAGCTTTGCTAGAAACTACAAGGTCTAGGCTAATCCCATGCGTTCTCGCCTTCTTAATTCTCTTTAATTAAGTGGAGAGATTATGGTGCTCAACACATGAGCTAAGGTGGATGAGAGGGGAGAGAGGTGGCAGCCAAAGAGAGGGAGAGAGGAGGATGGTGGCAGCCAAGGGAAGGAAGAGAGAGAGAGAGGAGCAAGGAGCCTCCACAAGGGTCCTTTTATAATGCTCAAACCCTAGCAATAAGTTCCCTTTTATTTACCATCATGCCACCTACCTACCACCCCTCTTGTGGCCGGCCATACATGGGCCCAAATGGGCTTTGCAAGCTCTCCAAATTGATTATTAAATCAACCCATTCAATCCACTATTTAGTGCTCTTCATTTGGGCTATTTATTCAATAATAAATATCGACCCATTAATTTAATATAACTATTTATATTAAATTGTATTGTGTTGAATAATTATTAACTAATTAATAATTACCATGGGATTAACTTATACATTAAATCATTTCGATATGATCCGTTTGAATGATTAATTATATCGACATATAATCAATTAATCAACTTATCATATTTTCGCAAAAGCACATTGATGCAAATAAATGATTAATGCAATGTTTGGTTATATTTCGATCTGTGTGACCCTTTGAGGATTTATGCTAAGTTGGACATGGGATTAAATCGTTATTTAATTCCAATAATCATAAGCGGTATCTAGCAACACGTTATGATTCCCAATTCGCATAAATAATGTACTGCTACAGTATTTAAATCCTGCATAAGAGAATAAAAATATTTCTCTATTTTGATTCTTATGTCTCACGATATCATCGTATAATCCAAGATAGGAATGTGTCATTCTTGCAGATTATACGTTTCTTGATCTAGAGATAATTGTATCAGTTGGTAGCAAACAATCTATCTCCATCAAGGGGCCCAAATAGATATCGTCACTCACTAAATGAATTAATGAGGGACATACGGTTTTCTTGATAATTTATCTTTTTCCCGCACAATTCAAGAGAACATAAATAACGTCCGTATAGCAGTCCTTATCGGGAATCAGCGGTAGACGATATTTATTGAACCTATCCTCATGTGGAAAAGATAAACATCTCAAACTTAGAATCAAAATCATAATGAAATAAATAATAACACATAACACAATCCATATATTTATTTCGTTGGGTCATGTCCTGTACTATGTTCAATTAACATAAACATATGCAATTAAGTTGGTTACTCTTAACCTATGATTTATAGAACTTAATCATCACTTAACTTGCATACTAATCTTATTGATAATTAATGTTCCTTGTTAATTATCAAGATTATGGACGTTTTAGATTTATTGTTGTCATTTACTACTAAATGAAGAACAGCGATCTATAATTCAGATCCTCAACCTGAATGAACTGTCAACAAATAAATCAAGGAACAAATGATATAAATCGCCAATGACATAAAACCATAGAAGTAGCCAAATATGATTGGCTTCTAGGACATATCTCTAACAGTAGGCTGAGAGAGGGTCTCCCTGTCTTAGCCCACTTCTGCAACTGAAGAAAGATCCCAGTTTTTCTATTATTCTTACAGTTGCTCTTCATTCCCAAAGCACATGTCTTATCCACTCAATCCACTTAGCATTAAAGCCTCTCTGGCTGAGGGTTTTAAGTAAATACTACCAGTTGACATTGTCAAAAACTTTTTCAAAGTCCAGTTTGAGCAACATCCCTTTCTCCTTGTTGATGTGCACATGATGAAGAATCTCACGTACAATTGCCACCCCTTCCAGAATATACTTACCTTTAAGGTAAGCTGATTGGTTAGGATGGATAAGGGAAGGTAGCACTAGCTTAAATCTATTAGCTAGCACTTTGGTAAAGATTTTGTAACTACAATTAAGTGAGCTAATAGGTCTGAAGTCTTTAATCCTATCAGCTTTGTCTTTCTTTGATATTAAGTAAATAATTGCTCTATTGAACTTACTTAGAGCTAATCTTCCCTCAAAGAAATCATCAAAGATATCCTTCAGGTCTGCTCTGATGATGTCCCAGAAAGACTAGTAGAAGAGTATAGAGAAACCATCTGGTCCTGGAGCTTTGTCAGGGCTCATTTGGAACAAGACTTCTTTGATTTCTTTTCCAGTGAAAGGTTTGGTTAAGGCTATGTTATCTGCTAGGTTAACTTTTTCATTGTCTTGCCAAGTATCATCTGTAAAATAACCTAAAGTTTGTCCATCTGTTCCAAAGAGATTTCTATAGTAATCTAGCACATGAGATTTGATCACCTGAGTGTCCCTAGTGTGTTTATCGTTTATGATTAGGTGTGTGATGATGTTCTTTTTCCTCTGATTAGAGGCTGACTAATGGAAGAATTTGGTGTTACTGTCTCCCTTCTTCAGCCACTTGACCCTAGATCTTTGTTTCCAGTAGATCTCTTCATTGTTATACAAATCATAGAGTTCTTTTCTGGATTCAATTAGATCATTAAGGTTTTCAGAACTAATCTCACTTTCCTCAGCAATGTCTTCTAGAATTTTAATACTATTTACTAACTGCTTCTTTTTGTCCTTAACCTCCTTACCAATATTTCTACTCCATCCTTTTAGCTTGTTTCTCATGATTGCCATTTTGGTGTCTCAATTAAGACTCTTATCATATCCTAAGTTGATTTTATTCCACCAGTTGGACATTCTTTCAAAGATGTCCTTGTGTTGCAACCAAACCTTTTCAAATCTAAAAGGTGCTGAGGTTGCACTATGTCAGCAGAGTCATGTATTATGGGATTGTGGTCAGAATAAGCTCTTGGCATGCTGTAAGTGTATGCCTGAGGAAAGGAGTCAAGTCAATCCTGGTTAGTTATAAACCTATCCAGACAGGCAAATTGCTGACTTCTGCCACCTCTTGCCCAGGTAAACATTCTATCAGGACTTTTGTGGTTTATGAAGCTAAAGTTTACATTTCTTATTAATTGAGAAGTTTCTATATATATGCCTATATCTAGGAAGAAGTTGTTATCTGCTTTGAACTGATCTTCTAGCTCGGAAGGTCCAACATCAGTATCAGCCAAAAACTGTTCTTCCACCTGAGAAGACTCAGCATCAGCCTACAGTTAATCTTCCTCATGAGAAGATTCAGCATCAGCCTGAAGCTGATCTTTCGTCTGAGAAGGCTCAGTATCAGTATTGCTGTTGAGTGAGTCTAGTACTGTATTGTTAAGATCATGCAAGGAGTTATTTATCTCTACGCATCATTTTCTGCTAGGGTAAAGGTTGCTGATCGATGGGGAACCAAGTCTCAAAATAAAAACCTCGTGTCTGCCGATCTAATCGTTTGTAGAACAGCTTGAGGGTCGAATCCACAGGGACGGTATTGGAATATTAGTCTTTTACTTTACTAAACTAGCTAGACGGTTCAACTCTTATGTGAATTAAGGGTTGCAGGTGAGTCTAAATCCTAAGTCTAGTTTCAAGGTCAAAACAAGAATTAATGAGAGAGATTCAACAAGTCACGTAATTCTAGGGTTTCTGGTTGCTAACACTTCTTCTTAGTCCCAGTTCCAGCGGCCCGCTGACTCTCGTAGCGGCCCGCTAAAAGAACTTAGGTCGCTAATCTATTAGACTGGTCGCTGGCTACTTGGCGGGCGTAGACAACCTCGCTGATTCACTCAGCGGCCCGCTAGGATTAGCGATGTGAATGCAATTTGACTTAATTTAGTTGACAATTGTGCAGGGATAATGGCTTAATTAAGGTCCTAGATCAAACTCTCGTTTTAGGTCTAGTTATCAATTAATTATCCCAATTTCCCTCGTATAGAACCTAGATTTCAACTATCGTTTCGTGGTCTAGTTTCTACAAGTTTATACCTTTCTAACCTATGAAATCCTTGAGTTTTCACTCTTGGAAAGGACTTAACTCTCGTTAACTAGTCCTGGTTTAACCTTTCAGTTTACAACCTTCAAGTTAATCATAATCATGCCTAATAATCTAAGTTTATTTGGACTTAACCACCTAGCAATTAAGCGAGCTCTACTTAACGGGTGTAAACAAATCTACTTAAATAATCATGGCATAATCAATTCAAGCAATTCAAGCAAGGTATAAAACACAAAGATATCAAATAAACTAAATAAACATGCAATCAACAACTAAGAATTCGAGTTTACAACCATAGCCCTAAAACAAACAATCAACAACTAAGAAACACATACAAACACAAGAGAAAATGAGAATAAGGAAAGATTACAACCAATTGCTCTTGCGTGTGTCGAAATCTCCTATCAAACACGTCTTTTGCTGTCGCAAATGACCTGCTTGGCGCTGCCTCGATCTGGACTTGAGACTCAACTCTCAAATAACTCTATGTCTAACCCTAAATTGACCTTGGATTTGGTCTCCTTCTTGTTCTCCCTCAAAACCTCCTCAAACAGGTCTTTAATAGGCCTTGGGAACGTCTAGAAACGCTGGAAATAACTGAAGACGTGCTCTGGATGCACCTGGAGTCGGTAGAAACCGCCATCCAAATATAGAATTGCTAAATCGGGCGATTCTGCTAAATTTGGCAGTTCCAGGTCTGCGGGCCGCTGGGACTTTCAGCGGGTCGCAGGAAAATGTCAGCACTGCGTCCTGTCAGTATTTTGGGCATATCTCCTTCATCCGAACTCCGTTTGAGGTGATTCAAGATCCGTTGGAAAGTTTAGAACGAGCTCTTCAACATCATGGACTCATCCAAGTCATTTTTTGTCCAGAATCTGCAATAAAATTAGAAACTACGGTAGTAACTCATTCTTGATACAAAACTCTAATTAAACTAACCTAAACTCATCTAAACTATCTAAACTATGTAAACTCAAGGCAATTGATTTAGTTTGGAGACAAAATGGTACCTGAATATGCATATAAAATCCACTCATCAAATCCCCCCAAGTTTAACCTTTGCTTGTCCCCAAGCAAATATCTATCTTAGAAGAATGGTTTGGCTCTAAACTAAAACAATGACTTGAGACTTACAAGTTATGAAGATTCTTAACATGCACAAATATCGTGATTTGATTGAATTATTTAGATAATTTTACAAGCTTTTTCAAATTGAATTGAGTTGTCCCAAACGATCCACGCTTACCCCACAGGTGAAACACTTAGGATACTTGTAACTATTGCCCATAACTTACCTTGTTAAATTCCTAAACTTATTGATTTTTCAAAGTTTGACAATTGACTTGGCAAAGAGACTCGGGATCACACCCTACCAACACAAATAACATGTCATATCAATTTATTTCACAACCAAGCTCTTGAGTACTTAAACCGCTATATTGATTTTCGAAAATGCATTGGAAATCGAACTAAAGTGAGGCGGAAAAAAGGGTACAACTCCTCACCCATTCTATTCCAAAGTTTTTGGGTTGGACTTTTTAACTTTTCTCCCGGGGCTAGGAGGGTTTTCCCGCGGTGGAGAGGTTAGCCAAATTACGATGGATTTATTTTCGAGATTTTTCTCGTTTTTTTTTTCATTTTTTTTTTGTCATGAGCCTTTCTGTTTTTACTCATGATTTATGGAAGTTTTTCTATCCACCATAACCTATAGCTTCCCGCAATGTCCATGGCATTGCACGCTTTTTAGTTCCCCTTTTTATTTACTTTTTTTTATATACAAGGGTGTGTATTTACATCTTCGACTTTTATTAAATTTGAAAACAACGGTTGTTTGACTCTAGACTTAGTGTTTATTTCCTTAGTTGACATGTATTTGGATCGGTAGAATCGATCTTGACAAAATTTGGAAATTAATTCAATTGGTGGTTGTCTTGGTTACCGATTTCTAATTGGCCAAGTCATTCATACTACTTATCAAATCATCAAATTTAAGTTTCAATCAAGATAGATTATGATACAATACCTACTCATTTCCTAAGGTCACAGGGGCTAGTCGATCAATTAGATGACCCACAATTCAAATCGAAAAATTTTCTAAAACTCCCTAAATAATTCATTCAATTCACGATATCAAAACTTGTTAAGTATCTTCCTAACTTATCTAAATGCAATCTATATGAAATTATCATGCAATAGAAACAATTCCTAAATGAAATGCACAATTATACCTGTCAGTTCCAGTTTCAGCTACCCACCGGTCTTTTCTGCTACCCACCGAAAATCTCTGCTACCCACCGAAAACTTCAGCGGGCCGCTGAGACACTCTGTGGGCCGCAACTACTGGGACAGATACAAAATTAATCACCTAAAATGCATGATGCAAACCTAGATACAACTCCTATTCTCTCCCCCAAGTTTAAAACTTTGCACTGTCCTCAATGCAAGGAAAAGATAACTTAAAAGAGAGAAAGGAAAGGAAACTCATCAAATTATTGTAGTGGTTGTGAAGTTCGCATAGGGGTTGGTGCGACTTGCAAAGCGACTTGTATGCTCCTTCATGGTGTATCCCCCAAGTTTGAGTTCTTGCATACAATTCGTGTAATGGTGCTTCCAAAAGCTGATTTGTCATCTTTCTTCAAACCTAAAACCAATAACAACAATTGATAAGTTATAACTAACTAAAACAACTTTACCTAAATTAATCTAAATGAGAGAAAAGGAAAATTTTGGGCCTTGGGTTGCCTCCCAAGAAGCGCTTGTTTTAGGTCACTAGCTTGACCACCTTGCATTTACTCATCTTATCTTCACTTTTCTCCCTCTCCACGCATCATAATTCTCCCAAAAGTGATGGAGCGGGTCCTTTGAAACATGTTTGGAGTGTTCTTCTTTTGATGTCATCTTCCTTGGCTCAATTATGATGTGATACTTGATTTGCGGTTTGTTGTCTTCCATCACATCAAGTTTCTCCAAACATCTTCTAAGAGTGCTCAAGTCGAATTGGTTGAACTTCTCATTCGTGTTGTCGGATGCCTCGACTTTGAGAGTAGTGTCACCATCTTTCTTCTCTTCAAGTTCATCATTCATGTTCTCAATTGGAGGATGCTTCAATTCCAACTCATTAGATTTGACAATTTCAGCCCTAAATAATCTTTGTGGAAATGGAATTGGAGGGATATAGGGAGGAGGTGGTATGTACTTTGGTTCATCAAATTCCTCTTGTACCTCCCTATCCTCAACTTGTTTGCTTTCAGTTTTGTTGGTATCTAACCAAATTTGGGTCTTCTTGGAACTAGAATTTTCAATTTCATAATCACTATGCAAAGTCAATTCATTGTTTTGTTCATTGTGTGGTCTATATGAAGAATTTTCAGTCTCTAACATCCTTTGATGATGGGTAATGAGAGTATTGAGAGAAGATGATATGGATTTCATTTCTTTCAAAAGTTTCTCATTAAATTCGATTTGGTTCATTTTAAATTCCTCAAACCTTGATTCAACACTTGACATTTGCGTAGATGATTGGAAATTATCAAAATTAGGAAAAAAAATAGACCTATGGTATGGTTGAGACACTAAACCATCATTGTTCAAAGCAAAAGAAGGAAAATCATTCAAACCAGAATCGCATGTCTGTCTGTTGAGGTTCCAGCGGGTCGTAGAATCTCCCAGCGGGTTGCTAAAACTGGCAGTCATGTATTGTGCTTCAGGTTCCCTCCATATGAATCTCGAATGGTTTGTTTGACAGTCAAAAGGTTCGTCGAATCCGACGAGGTTGCTGAAGTTCTGGTTGTCTCCACATGCATTATTGATCGTGTTTTGCACGTTGTGAAAAGCACGCTCAAATTCACTCATGTTCGCATTAAGTCCAAATTGTCTATTCATGTGGTTGATTTTCCAATTATCCTCCGTCTCTTGCTCACGTACCTGAAAAGAAGGAAACATGGTGATAGAATTTTTTTGGTTTTTTTTTTAGATAAGACAAAATAAGTAAGATACAAGGATACAAGGGTGTCTATGCTAAATTACTAAAGCAAAATACCAATATTCGAGCAAACCGTCCCCGGCAACGGCGCCAATTTTGATCGATGGGGAACCAAGTCTCAAAATAAAAACCTCGTGTCTGCCGATCTAATCGTTTGTAGAACAGCTTGAGGGTCGAATCCACAGGGACGGTATTGGAATATTAGTCTTTTACTTTACTAAACTAGCTAGACGGTTCAACTCTTATGTGAATTAAGGGTTGCAGGTGAGTCTAAATCCTAAGTCTAGTTTCAAGGTCAAAACAAGAATTAATGAGAGAGATTCAACAAGTCACGTAATTCTAGGGTTTCTGGTTGCTAACACTTCTTCTTAGTCCCAGTTCCAGCGGCCCGCTGACTCTCGTAGCGGCCCGCTAAAAGAACTTAGGTCGCTAATCTATTAGACTGGTCGCTGGCTACTTGGCGGGCGTAGACAACCTCGCTGATTCACTCAGCGGCCCGCTAGGATTAGCGATGTGAATGCAATTTGACTTAATTTAGTTGACAATTGTGCAGGGATAATGGCTTAATTAAGGTCCTAGATCAAACTCTCATTTTAGGTCTAGTTATCAATTAATTAACCCAATTTCCCTCGTATAGAACCTAGATTTCAACTACGTTTCGTGGTCTAGTTTCTACAAGTTTATACCTTTCTAACCTATGAAATCCTTGAGTTTTCACTCTTGGAAAGGACTTAACTCTCGTTAACTAGTCCTGGTTTAACCTTTCAGTTTACAACCTTCAAGTTAATCATAATCATGCCTAATAATCTAAGTTTATTTGGACTTAACCACCTAGCAATTAAGCGAGCTCTACTTAACGGGTGTAAACAAATCTACTTAAATAATCATGGCATAATCAATTCAAGCAATTCAAGCAAGGTATAAAACACAAAGATATCAAATAAACTAAATAAACATGCAATCAACAACTAAGAATTCGAGTTTACAACCATAGCCCTAAAACAAACAATCAACAACTAAGAAACACATACAAACACAAGAGAAAATGAGAATAAGGAAAGATTACAACCAATTGCTCTTGCGTGTGTTGAAATCTCCTATCAAACACGTCTCTTGTTGTCGCAAATGACCTGCTTGGCGCTGCCTCGATCTGGACTTGAGACTCAACTCTCAAATAACTCTATGTCTAACCCTAAATTGACCTTGGATTTGGTCTCCTTCTTGTTCTCCCTCAAAACCTCCTCAAACAGGTCTTTAATAGGCCTTGGGAACGTCTAGAAACGCTGGAAATAACTGAAGACGTGCTCTGGATGCACCTGGAGTCGGTAGAAACCGCCATCCAAATATAGAATTGCTAAATCGGGCGATTCTGCTAAATCTGGCAGTTCCAGGTCTGCGGGCCGCTGGGACTTTCAGCGGGTCGCAGGAAAATGTCAGCACTGCGTCCTGTCAGTATTTTGGGCATATCTCCTTCATCCGAACTCCGTTTGAGGTGATTCAAGATCCGTTGGAAAGCTTAGAACGAGCTCTTCAACATCATGGACTCATCCAAGTCATTTTTTGTCCAGAATCTGCAATAAAATTAGAAACTACGGTAGTAACTCATTCTTGATACAAAACTCTAATTAAACTAACCTAAACTCATCTAAACTATCTAAACTATGTAAACTCAAGGCAATTGATTTAGTTTGGAGACAAAATGGTACCTGAATATGCATATAAAATCCACTCATCAGTTGCTTTCATTCAACCCTCTCCTCTCATAAAGTGATTTGGGGTTGAAATCAAATTGAATGAGAATGCACCTCTTGTTAGGAGGGGTAAAATCTCCTAAAAACAATTTTCAATTGTTAGAGGGAACAGAAAAACCATTTCTGGTATGATAAGCCTGGAAAAGTGAAGCACAGAGGAACATAGAATGCTCCCAACCAGATTCTTTTTTAGGAAAAGAGACTAGGGAGGCCTCATTGTTAGACTTCAAATTGCCAGGATGAGATAAAAGAAAACTCCTAGACTTAATTATAGACAGCTTACCTATCCTTTTAACTTTCAAATAGTAAAGGGTCCTACAGCTTAGAATTCTAGTACTACTGACAATAAGGGTAAGAAGACTTTTCTTATTCAGAAAAGTGTGTTCTTCCCAATTACTGAGCCATGTGTTGTCATCAGAAATCCAAGCTGACCTATTGGGATGGTAATCGTGGCAGGAATTGTTAAAGTTCACAAAGCCTTCTAAAGCATGCCACAGATTATCAGAATAAGGATTCTGAATCCCTCTAAAATTAATTCTAAAATAAAAGATACCTGAGGAGGAGAGGGAAATCTTGCTAGGCTCTTCTGAGGGAGTCTTCACGGGGAATCGACTGGACTAGCCTCTTGTGGTGTGGAGCTATCATCCTCAGGGGATGTGTCAGGGTCCAAAGTCTCCTCATCTGTGTGGGTCTCTTGGGAACTGAGGCTGATGATCTCGGTTAGTCCAGCTTGCTTCATTTTTGAGTCATTCTTTGAGCTTTTCAATCTGTGCAAGCAGTGCCCTTGTTCTCAGCATCATCTACTTCTTCATGCATCATGGATGCTCTATGAGGAGGCCTTTTGTCAAGCACAACCTTAAAACCTTCTTTGCTGAGGAGACCTTTGTTGATCATGCTTATCAGCATATCAGGGATTTCTCCTACCTTGCAGGCCACTGATTCTCCGCAAGCTAGGGTTTGTGCCAGATCAGGAGGTTGATCAATGCCAGTTGCAGAGCCCTCAGCTTTCTGCTCCTTAACCTGAGGAAGAGTATTGGTAAAGCCTGGGGGTGCAGAGGGTTCCCCTTTCTTGTTAGGGGGCCCACTTGTTTGTCCAGGGTCCTCATGTTATTGCCTCTTACTCTCCTTTCTGGCCTGCTTTAGTTCTTTTCTAAATTGAGCTTCTAAATCAACTTCAATATTTTTACCTTTGCCCTTGCTGAGTGGGCTTGGTTTCACGACCTTTGTGTCTCCAATGAGAATACCAACCTCTTTCTCTCTACTTCCTGCTTTAGTCTGGGATATGGTAATCATATTGGGGCTCACATTTTCCAGCTTCCTCTTCTTTGCAAGGGGTATAGGAGGTGTCTTGGTAGTGTTAGTTCTCTTCTTTGGCTTTCTCCTACTTTTGCGCTTGGTTGGTCTGTCAGTACCACTATTTGTGCCAAGTCTCGGAGAATTTGTACTACCAGTATCAGCCTTCACTTGTAACACGCTCTGCACTCTTGCTTCGTCTGTTGGAGTCCACTCAATTCTGGGTAAAGCCTTGATGTATTCATGGTACTCAGATCTCACTTGTGGTTCTTCTACCACGAATTGTACTCTTACCAGATCTACTTTCCCTGACCTTCTGTAAATTTCAAAGGCACGAGAGGCAGGGATTCTATCTCTATGTTGTACAACAACTTCAAGCCTTGCAAACCTCCAATCAATCCCCATGTAGGTTGAGGCATCAACATGCAAAACTCTACCAAAGCGAAAAAAGACATTGGCTCCATGCCAAGAACTCCAACCGAAAGGGAGATTAGCAATTCTTACCCAAAGTCTGACATGTGGCGCTCTGGGGTCCAATTGTCTTGGTGCTTCAGTTAGCACTTGGAAGGGCCTTCTGATGTTGTTGCTAAAGGTTATCTTCAGAGTGCCATTACTAAACATCTCATCCCTCCACTGCTCTGAGGGACCAATGATGAGGTATCTATTGTCCATCAAAGTGATGACTCTGTGTTGCTCAGGCGAAAGTCGCCTGCGCATTTCCACCATAACATCCACCAGATTAACACCTTCAGTAGTTTGTACCACAATGCAATGGGAGATTTCAGCACTCGCTGGAGCAGTTACCTCATCCTCATCGATTCTAATGGGATCAGAATCTTCCATTTCGAAGAAAGAAGTGATTTCTTGGGAGGACAGAGAGAAGGAAGACAAAGGAAAAGTGGACAGGGGGAGAGAGGGAGTGTGGTGCTTAAAGATGGAGTCTTTTGAGAGTCTAACTGATGGATTGATGTGAAGTGAGGAGTCGTGATGGAGACGGTTCAGAGAGGTGTGATCTTTCGCCATCTGTACAGAGTGAATCAATGGACGCTCAAGATCGTGCGCAGTGAGGGAGTCAAGATTCTTGAAAACCATCGCGTCTCTCGCCACCCGAATATCCAACGGTTGCGACCCTACCAGTAACGGCACAACTATGTCCGAGCATCTCTGTTGTTCCTTTCAGACTGGAGAGAGCGTTAGAGGGCTAAGGGACGCTCCTGTCGGAACTTCGACTGGCGTGTGAGGGCCATAGCAATTGACTAGATAGAGTAGTCTGTTGCGATTAGCTAGGTTGAGGATGGAGGCATTCGCGGCTGAGCTAACGGCCTGGATCGATTTCGATAGAGACAGAGAATCTTGATCTAATTCTGGAGCGCTCATTTTTTCTCTGCGGAGCCTTTCTGAGATCGCTCTTTGCAAAGCTTGTTTACATGATCGGACTATTATTTCTCCTCTCATCCTCATTATGTTGTGACAGAGGAACATAGGAGACTTTGGGTGTTGGTTGACGAATGTAACGTGACTATGTAAAATAAGGGTAAGAAGGAATAAAGTGAATATATTTTTCATCTAAGTTTGTTAATTAATTAATTTCACTACAAAATAATATAATTTTAACGAGCAATTACCCACTGGTTTGCTATATATAAAACAAAAGATTATAACGATTATCGGCAGTATTTGGATTGGAGTGGGAAGAAGAGAATAAGAGAAGAAGGTCTCAAATTTATTATTAAACAATCCAAACTCTTCACAAAGTTACACACTTTCCAATACTTATTCCCACTTCTTCCCACACCTCAAGAAACATAAACGAGTAGAATTTGAAAGTATAACTATTCACATGATTAGTTATAATGAGAAAAATTGAAAGAAAAACGGATAGATTCTCAACTTCATCAATCTCAAAAGAATAACAATAATAATAAAAATTAATGTGACGACTCTAGAAGAGGGAAAACAGCGATGACAAAAAAAGACACAACTTTTCAAAGGAGAATGTCATCTAATGAAATTATTGTGTGGGAAGAAGGGAAGAAGGGAAGAAGTGGGAAGAAGTATTGGGAAGTGTGTAACTTTGTGAAGAGTTTGGATTGTTTATAATTTTTTTTCTTCCTTCTTCCTTCTTCTTCTTCTTTCTTCCTATATCCAAACGCACCCTAGATGTGTTCCAATTTGAAGCAAGCTTCTAGATTATTGATTTATTTCTTGTTGTCCTATTAAAAAGAATTTTAGTTGGACTTTTTAGATTACAAAAAAATAAATATTTATATATGTATTTTATTAGAAATCAGAAAATACGACCAATATAATCATGTAATATACATACGATTATAATAACGGACTATTCGTTGTAGCTATAGTGAACACTCTGATGGCATTTAAAGAGAACATGCAGATAGATTAATCTTTTGCAATAACAACTTGTAAGCCCCTTTGATAGTGAACTGTAACCATCCTTTTGCAATAGTCTCATAACGGATTCCATGGAGCTTTGTATATAGCCATCAAGTTTCCCCAAGGCCCAATACAGTCTCATAGGCAGGATAGATTAATCTTTACCCCACAAAAGAATGGACAGTTCACTATCAAAGGGGCTTACAAGTTGTTATTGCAAAAGGATGGTTACAGTTCTACGGCTCCTCAGCTACCTCACAATTTGTGTCACTTTATATGGAGCAGCAGCTGTGTCCTGCCAAGAGCAAGGTTATTCACTTGGAGAGCAATGAAAGAAGCCATCGCTGTGGATTCTGTCATTGCGACAAGGATCTCAAAAACCCCTTCTGGTTGTTCTCTCTGTGGCCACTCTGATGAAAGCACTGTGCATGTTCTCTTTAAATGCCCCCATGCACAGCCGGTGTGGAGATTGTCCCAATTCAACCTCTCAACTGACAACTTGCCTGATAGGATGGTCCCTTTAATGACTTTCCTCTTGAATAATGTGGATCACTCACAATATTCCATGCTAATTAACATTATGTGGGTGATATGGAAGGACATATGCAAGAGGGTATTTGAAGGGAAAAGAACTAATCCCCAAGTGACCCTGGCCTCTGCTCTCAATTGGATGATAACCATGGAGAAGGCTCAGTTTACTTTGGGTACTAGTTTCTATAAGAGGCCCAATGATAGTGATGATATGCATGTAGCTGCTGATTTTCACTTTTGGATTGATGCCTCTTGGTCGCATGCTGACTCGCAAGGAACAGGTATGGCTTATATCCTATTTGACAGGGAGGGTATATTGGTCCAATACCAATTAACTGACGGCCAGGCTTATTCACCTTTTCATGCCGAGCTCCTCTCTCTCAAGATGGCATTGCTGAATGCTATGGATAAGGGAATCCTCAATTGTGCCTTCTATACAGATTGCTTGGATTTGCAAAGAGTGATTGCTGGTAAAGACTCACCAGAGTCTGTCGAGTGGCGGTCTTATTATGATGTACTGGAGGTGATAGCCTTATGGAAGAAACACTCGGCCTTCATCTGTACTCATGTTAACAGAGGGAAGAATGAGCTAGCAGATTCTCTTGCTAAATATGCTAGGATTAGAGGCGTTTGTACTCTTGATTTTACTTTCCCTCCTTTTCATTTGTCTGTAATGTGACTTGTTCTCTAAACTTTGTTGAATGGAAGCCTACGGGCATGTTCTCAAAAAAAAAAGAGAAGCATTTTACCTTATGCTCAATTGACTTTTGTTTTATTGCAAACATGCTTTGTTTCTTGCATAGATTTTTTCCAAGTGCATTCCGATTGATTTATTACATTAACTTATTAAAATGGTTTGGTTTATGCTTGTAGGAAATGCAATTAATGTTAAAATTTATGTTTCTTATAGATTTTGTAATATTCGAATGCATTTTTGTACAACAGTAGCTATGAATGATAAAATGAATTTTAATCGTTTATATTTCAAATATTGATGCTGCATGTATAAGTGCACACAAAAGAGTTCCTTTTTTTTTAGTATAAATAATTGATTTTTCTAGCTCTATAGCGAAGTTTGGTTACGGATGTGATTTTTTTATATTATTTATTTATAATAATATTCTTACCATACATATCTCTACATTTCTTTGAGATATCTGCTATAATATATTTTAATAATCAAACTACAAATAACAAACGCTGACTAAAACTTTTCACACAATACTTTTATTTATTAACTTTTTTTAAAAACAATTGAAATGATATTGGCCTGAAATTTATTCGGAAGAAATAACAAGGAGAAAGGACCATGCTAACTGCTTTTACTGTTAATACTTCGCAAATTAAATTTTGCATTGATTTTTGTCGAGTCTATTTCGAACGGCTCAAAAGTTTCTCTGACATATGCTGAATAAAGTTCAAATTACATTGTTGCTAAATATTACCTCTCAACTCACCGAATTTCTTCCATTCTTAGTCCGAATTTTTGTTTTCCTATGAATATTACCACATTGAGTTTATCAGTTACTTTCATGACAATGTTTCAATCATTGCATATATTATCACGAACTTCTTTTTCCCAAAAAGGTTTATACAAACATAAATAAAGCAGCATGTATTTGGCATTAAGAGTAGTAATTCTATAATCCTAGCCTCCTAGGTATGCATCATGGACTGAGTTGAGAGGGCCCAGGTAGTTTATTGGTCGAGTGGTGTTTTAATAAATCGAATTAGGTAGGAACAGTAGTGTTATTTTAATAATGTGCTTAAAATGATATATAAATATTAAAGTAATTATTTGTTTAAAGAAAACAGGAGAATAACAAAGTGATTAAGAGTTCTGATGTACAATTTTGTATAAATTCAATTTTCACTAAAGTTTATCATTTTCTTTTTGTTTCTTTTCATATAAATAAACCAATACATGTCATACAAAGACTATCAAAAGATGCCTTCTACAATATGTGGATAAATAAATAAATAAAATAATGTTATGCAATAAAATGGGTGGCTCAACCTATCAGCGATACATGTACTTAGATATCTTTCGAAACGTAAATTGTTTAAACACCGCCTGATCCTTTTCTGTCAAAGAGTCTAACTTTTTATCTGAAACAAAAATCTAGACCACACATCAGATTAAATCACACAAATTAATGATCCATACTTGATACAAAAATTATTTACACCCGTAGTTGTAATTGTCATGACTTTTAATGGATATCTTTATAAGTAATAGGGATAATTAGAATATGATTGGGTCCAAATCTCTCTGATTTGAACAAAAATATCTAAATCGATATTCATCTCACTTAAAATGGGATGTCTTTGACCGCTCAAGTCAGGTTTGAAATTAATATACTTACTTAGATATTAATTCAAAAGTTTTGAGAAGCAAAGTCTGCAAAAACAATCATAGTTTACTAAACTTTTTTACTAATTAGTTCATATCTCAACTCCTAACGATTTTCTTAATTTTTTTCTTAATAGTATGTATTATTATATTTTATTTTGTAATATTAAAACTGAGAAACAAAAATTATTTATTTGTTATTGGTATTTTAAATTTTACTATTACCTATTTATTGATTGTATCCTTTTTTATTAAGATACTGACAAATTAAACGAGTTTATCCCCACTTACTGTGCTAGATAAACAACTTTATGAACGTGATTCACGAATTTTATTTAGCGATCCCATGCATATGCAAATACCGATGTATTTATTGTCAGAATGCTTAAGAATTACTTTTTTCCTCGAAAGCTTTGCTTAAATCTTACTTAAGGGTTTGCCTTTTTGGTCTAACAATCTTCCCCGGTAAATTAAGCTAACAAACTAGGCCTGTTTAAACACTAATTATACTAGTACATATTCAATAAATAGCTAGGGACACGTTACAAGTCTATAGGCCCATAATTTAAGTCGGTCCCGATCCTCCATACACATTCCGGCCTTGTTAGTTGTTAACCATAAATTAGAAGGGAGATTGATTAGTGTCATTATTTGCAGTTGTGTAATCGCTTGTCATCACTCGAAGACTCCATTTGGATAAGCTTTAGAAATTAGAGAATAAGAAAATAAAGAAATAAATTTATTATAAACAATCCAAATAAGTTACATACTTCTCAATACTTTTTTTCTCATTTCTCTTATTCTCACATCATCCAAACAGAGCCGAAGATGGTCACACTAAAAAATGGAGTTTGCGAATTTTGCCGATAAAATTTAAATATTATAATTAAAAAACATAATAATAATAATAATAATAATAATAATAATAATAATAATAATAATAATAATAATAATAATAATAATAATAATAACTTTAAATGATATATATGATATTAACTACATCTAACTAAAATACTTTTCAAGTCATAATAACAAAATGAAGTGATAAATTAAAATGCAATATTATTCTTGAATACCATTATCTTATAAACCATCATGATATCGTCTAATTAACTAATGCACATTAAACGGTTAATGTGGAAATATTATATATATGTTTGATGTTTGATAATACTCGAGTCGCTGGACAAGTTATAACCGATATAATTTTACTACGTAACAACTAACAACTAATCTGTTTAGCGGGTTAGTCAAAGCTCAATCCCAATCTGGTGAAATAATTTGAATATGCCACTCTTTTTTTTTTTTTTGGGGGGGGGGGGGGGGGAGGTCGGGTTGATTGAGTCAGTTGGGTTAGACAAATTGTTTGTACATCCCTATCATTAATTATGCTTTTTCAAAAGTTATTTCATTTCGTGGGACCATTAAATAATTCAATATGGTATATTTTCTCATATCCAGGTCCACGAGGCAGCATTACGTAGTCTAAGGATCTTGCATTTCTTTTCGCAGTGCCAGTCAAGCTTAGTTATTTCACTTTTTTTCAAAAAAAAAAAATAATAACTAACAATTCACGCAATCTTTTTTTAATTTTGATTGTTATGAAATTTCAATATATAAACCGAATCGGTTGAATTAAATTAATTTATTTATAAAAATATCGACGAATAAAAACATTACGCATGAAATTTATGTATTATTATGCACCATAAACTATTCGTAAATAATTTTGAATTAAAAGAAAAACAAAATTTATCCAATGAGAAATTAATAATTTCAATTTGTTTCGAACCAACCCATTTAAATTTTATTGACGGTTCAAAACTTTAGTAAGAAGAGCCAAATCAGTAAATTATAAAGGAGAAGGGATGGAGGAAAAGTGAAGAAAGAAGGAAAAGAACTAAACACCGACATGCGTGCCGCTAGAATCCAAAACTTCTTTTAACCATTTCTCATGTGACCTTGTCTTTAGGGCCGGTCACATTTGGGCCTTATGGACCCCGTTATTCCCTCCCCTGGTACCTACTTTTCTCTATACAACTGTATTACCACGTTTCCATGCACCAATCAACTGTTGGGCGTACTAATCCTATCCAAAATTTGGCAAGCAAAGGGACCTAATAATTAGTGACATAAATAAATGGAGATTAATTGGAGCTATCTTATTTAAATGCTACAAATAATTATTGCTGGAAGCAACTGATAAGTGATTAAAATGTTAATAATTTTGATGTGGAAAGAACTCAATTTAATTTATGTGACTGGCATAACAAAATTTTATGTTATGAATACAAGATAAAAATTATTTTATCTTTTTCCGCTATCTCTCTTTACAAATATGAATGCAGTTCTAAATGTATTCAGTCAAACTCTAATCAGATGAGCACATAAAAAAGTTCATTAATTAGAAGTGACCAATAAAAATAAACTCTCTTGACTTCATCTCTTTAGTTAATTATGACCACAGTATTTGATACGTTATAATGCCTTAAATTTTATCACCAATATTGTACAAAAATTAAAGTACTTCGATAGATTAGCACGTAAAATATCTTTGAAACTGATATGTCATTTTGTAAACCTTAATAATAACAATATACTTAAATTGTACATACAAGTAATAAACACTACGGTTCATGAAATCCATGGAAAACAAGGTCCATTTGCAATGCAGTAGAGATTCTTCCAAAATCTATAAAAATATAGGTGCGCCTTGTTCAAACCGTATGTATTACATTACGTACTTCTGACATTGGGCCCTACATGAATCAGCATGTTCCTAAGGAAAGAATTGGTCCAGTTGCATGTTCCATTATAAACGAAGTCGGATCGGATCATGCGCGCTTTCCCAGTTCCCATCAAAATTTACTTCTCTGATTCCCTGTGTCCTTTTCACTCAGATAAATAAAGAAATTAAATAAATTATTACCCCTCACTCACGGGCTTAGTATTCCTCGCTCTTTGTCTCTCTCCATCTCTCTCGCTTCTAACTTCCCTCTACTACACTAATCCATTCTCTGCTCTCTAACCTCTAACCAAGTAGATAACATAACTACCAACAACCCTCTCGCTTTGTTTTCTTTCATGGCGGAGAAGGGAGAGGTCGACACCTCGTCTCCATTCGTGTCAGTCAAGGAGGCAGTGAATCATTTCGGAGGAGGCGCCTCTACCTCGCCTGTGGCGCAGTGGAGACCCAATGTAGCTCCATTCCATCTCCGACCTGAGGTTAGTTCCACTGTTTCTCTTTTCTTTTTGGCGTAAAGACTCTCATTTGTCGTTTTGGCGGGAAGTTCGGGATGTAATCAATGGAGGCATTTATGGGCTTGCTTTCTTACTAGTTATTAGTTACTGGGTAGTAGGTGTTAAGAATTCGAGCGTCTACGCAGCGGAAGTTAGATTTTAGGTTCGAGGAGGCACGATCCAAGTGCAACTTGCACAAGAACCGTGCCCCTTAGGGCTAGTCAGCACGAGGATCTCAGTACAACAATCACACAATTTAGATACAAGAGAACACGAGAATTTAATGAGGTTCAGCACCAACTTGGTGCCTACGTCCTCCACACACACGCACACTCTTTTTATTATTTTCTGTTAATGTCTGAGATACATATTACATGGAGAAGATGAATATTAAATAGAAAAACTATCCTATAGAGGCACACACCCTTTTTCCATAATTCTCCATTATTTCTTTCTTTATTTGTTACATTTGACATTTTATTTACAAGGAAACTATCCCAACATACTAGAACCACACCCCTGGACGTGCCATACACGTATTTCCAACTTTGGTGCAGCCTGGACCTTTCCTTGTATGAAAAACGCGTCTGTTCTGCCAACCATTCGGCTGGACCTGGCCGAACACCTGGTCGAATGCCCTATTTTGATCTTCTATGGCAGCACATACTGCCACACTTCATGTTTTAACACTCTCCCTCAAGTTATACAACTTGTAAGGACAATTTGTCTATTTTTATTTAATAATTTGTGCCATGCATTCGATCCATAACTTGATCTTTTGCAGCACTTTCTCACACTCCCCCTCAAGTGGACATGTACTGATTTGTCATGTCTCACTTGCATGGAGTGCTGCACACCGGTACACACCGTGTTCTAAGGCACACACCTTTTGTCTTCATTGGCACACACATGCCTTCAAGTTCTTCATTCAAATTTTCCATGAGTCGCACACACGACGACGACACACATCGCCACATGGATCAGTTTATTCACTTGGCACGAGTCACACATCTTGTGCTAGACTCTAGCGCCTTGCAACAAATCATTTTGCCCGGTCCGTGCCCTTCTGGCACGCCCCGTGCACTAAAGCCAAGTAACCCTTTTGCTTCACCATTCATACCATCACACATGAGAGATATTATTTACTAACCTTATTCCAAATATATTACTCTTAGTGTTCTTCTATCGCATCATATCTTCAACTTCTCCTTTTAATGGTTTTGAATCCTTTGACCTATCACATGTTAGACTTGAGCATCCTTTGCTTGACTTGCACATGACTTGATCGTTACCTTCTTGGTCATCTCATAGAGCTCATTGCATGACACGATATCCACCCGACTCGAGCACACTTGTGCTCGACCCAAGTATCCCTTGAGTATATCTTCATTACTTGGATTAAGGTCTAAGTCTTGACTCGCCTTGACCACTTGACCCAACCTGGACCATATGACATGATTAGAGCCTCTCGTCCATTGATCTCTCATGCTTATTCACATGATATCCAACTTGGACACCAAATATTTCTCTCACTTCAACTCTCCCCCTGAGAGGGATATTTGGTGGCTTACAATAATTGGTTAGAACCCTTGACTTCACATGCCCTCGACTTGAAGACATCTAGCTCCTCTACTTGAAGAACTTTTCTTAGACTCGACTTGAGCCTCTTTTCTTGACCCGTCATGGGCCACGTCTTGATTGATACCAAAGATCTCTCTCAATTTTGCTCTCCCCCTGAGAGAGATATTTGGTTACACATGTAACTTGCCTTTTTGTGTTTTTTTGGACCCGACTTGGGCCCTCTTACTAGACCAGATTTTGACCACCATCATGATCCATCTTAGGCCTTCTACTTGGATCCGACTTGGACCACTTCCGTTGTTTCAGAACAGACCATTTGAACACCCATTCGGCCATCCATTCGGCCGAACACGTGGCCGAACAGACCCATCATGGACATTTGACCTATTCTAGGTTTTCGATTTGGACCCGACTAGAGCCACAACCAATACTTTTGATCAATTGACATGAGACAAATCATTTGGCCTACCATTCGGCCTACCATCCGGCCAAACATACAGCCGAACAGACTTAAACCCAACTAGGGTTACTTCATCGACTCGACTTGAGCCTTCAATCTGACCCAACTTGGGTTACTTTGATGTTCTATCTTTGGTCATTTCATCTATTGTCATATTCTTTCTATACCCAAACCATGTAATCAACCATACAACAAAAATCAATTCTAAGCAAACCACAACAAACTTGTTTTATTCTGGATAAACCATGGTCACACAACCAACCAACATCTAATCACCTTGTTGATTCAATCTTCCAGAAAACAAATAAGATACCTTATTTTTATTGTGGCTAGACAGATCTGCTTCTTTATGGTAGATTTGGACCCCAATCACCGCTCACAGGCCACACAACCCAAGCGGTACCTTCGTGACAACTTCATATGACTCAGAAACACCATTAATCACCAGGGACGTAACCGTTCTGGCTCCCGTTCGGCCGAACACACAGCCGAATGCCTCTTTTCTGGTCCCGTTTGGCCTCGCACACAGCCAATAACCCTGTTCTTGATCCTGTACGGCCGTACACACAGCCGAATAGTCTGTTTTCAGCAGTTATGTCGCTGCTCGTGCTCCAAAGTCGATGTAGAAAGCCACTCGAACGGTTGTCTATCTCCATACACCTTTTTGGTTGAAGAAACACCCGCCTTGCACTTGCTTCGAGTCGTTCTTCGCCTTCCATCGCCTTCGTTTTGTCCTCCCATCTCTGAACCACGCTCTGATACCACGTTAAGAATTCGAGCGTCTACGCAGCGGAAGTTAGATTTTAGGTTCGAGGAGGCACGATCCAAGTGCAACTTGCACAAGAACCGTGCCCCTTAGGGCTAGTCAGCACGAGGATCTCAGTACAACAATCACACAATTTAGATACAAGAGAACACGAGAATTTAATGAGGTTCAGCACCAACTTGGTGCCTACGTCCTCCACACACACGCACACTCTTTTTATTATTTTCTGTTAATGTCTGAGATACATATTACATGGAGAAGATGAATATTAAATAGAAAAACTATCCTATAGAGGCACACACCCTTTTTCCATAATTCTCCATTATTTCTTTCTTTATTTGTTACATTTGGCATTTTATTTACAAGGAAACTATCCCAACATACTAGAACCACACCCCTGGACGTGCCATACACGTATTTCCAACTTTGGTGCAGCCTGGACCTTTCCTTGTATGAAAAACGCGTCTGTTCTGCCAACCATTCGGCTGGACCTGGCCGAACACCTGGTCGAATGCCCTATTTTGATCTTCTATGGCAGCACATACTGCCACACTTCATGTTTTAACACTCTCCCTCAAGTTATACAACTTGTAAGGACAATTTGTCTATTTTTATTTAATAATTTGTGCCATGCATTCGATCCATAACTTGATCTTTTGCAGCACTTTCTCACAGTAGGCACTCTGTAGACTGTAGTGTTCTTCACTTCTACTATTCTGGTGTTGTTTTCTCGCCGAATTAAATGCGCCAATTAATGCGCTTTATTGTGGAATAGGACCAAAGGATTGTGCATTGTATTTTGAGCAGTTTCGCTTCAGTGTTTCACTTCAAATGGATTAAATTGAAAAGAAAAAATAAGGATTTTCCTAAATAACTCAAACAAGGGGGAAAAAATGCTCCGGATTGTGCGTTGTTATTTTTCTATGAATAGCATAACATCAACTTCAAGGGCAAGAATAAGAACAAGAATAACAATAGCTTCTTGTTTGGAAGTGCATGGGATAGTTTGTTCTTGGTCTAAATTAGCTCATTTTTTGTTTCATTGAAACTAGAACAAGAACAAGAACAAGCTTTGTTCTAGTTCTTGTTCTTATTCCACGCATTTCCAAACATTGGTATTTAAGAAACTGATTACTCCATCGCCTAAAGCCCATTGGGCCTTCCATTACTTTATTCCAGCCCATAAGGTTTTAGTTGTCCTGCTGTAACTAGGGTGTACATGAATTGGGTTTTGTTCCGTATTACACATAATCCGGTTGGCAATTTCAAATGCAACCAGTAATAAATCCTACAGTTTCTGTTGTGCATCAAATTTTACATACATTTGACCAATGAAATTTTAATAGAACAACTTAATGGATATAAATAGATAGTACCATGGCACTGGTACCAGTTTGATTTGTGGTGCCAGTGCCCTCCTATAATCGTACTATGCTGGTACGAACTGATTTGTAAATTTTTGGAATATTAATTGTGAAATGAGTTTGTGGGCTTTTCCATTGTAAAAAGAAAGTGATGGCCGCTCCCCACTAATTTCTAGAAAAATATTAAATTAAATTTGATTTAGCCTGTCCTCAACATATATTGGCTTATATAAATAATCAGACCTGAAGTTTAATTAAGTTTGAAGAATGAGAGTTTTCATTAGATATTAAGAAAACCTTTATTTAGTAGTATTCATGTTTAGTTTTAGTGGTTAATATCCACTAGATAATTAATCTAGCATTATACATTTCAGGAGATTGAACTTATGAAGATAGAAGAAGAAACTGTCAAGCTTGAGATGGAACTCTTTGTTAAGGAAAGAGAAACGGTTAAGGTGTTAAGAGAACTTGAAGTTACCAAGCAGAGAATTGATCTTCTAAATTTGCAACTAGAGAAGAAAACTTTTGACAAGAAATTACCACTAGCCCTCCGGACGAGGGAAGAAAAATTCCCTGTACTTCTGCACTGTAAAGATGCAACCACTCGAAATTTAGACAGGCAAAAATCTCCCAATTCTACTTTAATAGAATTGCAACAAGCAAAGGTGAATCTTAATAGAAATACAGCTCAAATTCTAAAGAATAAGATTGAAGATGAGAGATTATCAATGGAGAAAACCCGTGAAAGAGTTCGATTGAAAACTACTAAAGCCACCATTTTGGAGCAAGATTTGAATAAATTGATTTCTGAGCTAGAACATAAAAAATCAAGCAAGACAGATATACAGGCCCAGATCAAGCAAATCAATAGTGAAAAAGATAAGCACCGAGAGATGAAAGAGGTTTATAAATCTGAGATCTCTTCTTTAATTGCTGAGATTGAAGAGGCAAAGTCTAGAACAGAAACGGTGCAAGTTAGGCTTCTCGTGGCACAAAAGATGAAGGAAGCATCAAACACAGCCGAAGCACTTGCACTTTCAGAGATCAAATCCCTGACTGACACACTAAAACCTGGCATTGTTACGACAGGAGTCATCCTTTCACCAGAAGATCATGCTGTGTTGATTCACAAAGCACAAGAAGCCGATGCGATTTCTCAAAAGAAAATTGTAGCTGCAATGAAAGAAGTAGAGAAGGCCAATGAGTCAAAAAGGGAATTACTGGAAAGAGTAGAGGAAGCTATGGCAGATGTTGAAACAAGCAGAAAGGCTTTAAATAATGCCCTGAAAAGAGAAGCTATAGCCACTAAAAGAAAGGTCGAATCTGAAGAGGCACTTAGGAGATGGCGATCTGACCACTATGGCAACGACAACCACTGCAGAAAAGCTGTACATAATTCAAGCAAGTTCAAAAACTCAGTTGTGATGCCAAGAAAAGATGGTCCTGGTTTGCTAGACGTGAATGGATTGAGTCTGGTGAAGAGTAAACCTGTGCTTTCTTTTGGCCAGATTCTTAACATGAAGCTTATGGGGCCTGATGAGCGTGAAAGGAGGGTAAAGGGGAAGGGTGATGCAAAACCAAAGGTTTCTTTGGGTCAGATTTTAAGTCAGAGCTATGAGGCATATTCGCCATTCATGATAGATGATGGTACTCGTCAGAGCAAGGTGCCAACCAAAAGAAAGAAGCTTGGGCTTGTGATTTTTACACTTCTCTTGGCGAAGCAGAAGACAAAGAGGAAGCAGGGCTTCGGCTCTCATGGTAGTTTTAGTAAATATAAAAGTGTTTAATTGCTTGTTGATTTACCCTCATTTTTTGCCCAAGCCCTATCCTTATGTTACCAGCGTTCTCCCCGTTGATTAGAAAATATGTCATCTTTTTCCCTTTTTTCTTTTAATAAAAACCTACCATCCAGTATAAAAGTACTCGTCCTTTACATGAAAGTGTTTTGTTGGAAACTCAATTTGTATTGGATAGAAATGAGGGCTAATCATGAAATCATTCTGAATCTCTGATTAGTAGAGGAGGTAGAAATTTTGGTGTGGCTCTTGCCAGTGGTGGGGCACATACTTGTCGATTTGATGTCTGTCTATAAATAAATGTTGACCTGCCAGTGGTCTAATAATTGAAGTAATTATCGGCCTTTCTTCAGCTTGGTTACTTTTCTAGTTTTCTTCTTCTGGTTTTCCTTTTCAGTCTAACTCTGCTTGAAATAGTCAGCAGGATATCTGTTACTGCCTCAAAATATTAGCAAATTCGTGGCCTGTTCAATACTAAGGCACAGACCATTCTGGGCTAGTTTTATTTTGGAGAGGTTTACCTTGTTAGACATAAAATATTAATTCATTATAATAATTCTAATTAGCAGGCCAAGATCATGTATTTGAGTATATTAAAAGTTCTCTCTCTTTAGCATCTTTCTGTTTTCTGTTAACATTAAAAACATTTCGTTTGGTTATATTTTAAATTATTTATGAGCCCAAATAGTTTCTTTTCCTCTTTAAAACAACTCAAAAAAATTAGAACAACAATCGATCTTTAAGATCTATGTATCTTCTCTCTCTTCGAAACAATTCACAAATTAACAAGAAAATAGAGGACAACTGAAACAAATGAAAAGCTGTCCGAACTTCTATAATACCAATAGGCAATATATAGATATCTGCTACAATATTTTGCGAAGTAATCCATCCGTTTTACTGCTATCTTGTTTCTTAAAATCTGAACTTTTTTAAAAGATCTAAACTGTTCAATCTCGTTTTCATATCGAAGTCTTCTTACAAATTAGATTTTATATTTTTTTCTGATTTTTTTATATTTTATGTATTCTTAAAAAATGTTATATTAAAAAATTTCTGATCCTCTAATTTATAAATATCATTAATATATAGCAAAAGAATTTGAAAAATGTCAAATTTAATTTTCCGGGAGATTCCAACATGACAAAAAGACTGTTTATCCATATATACCCACTTTGCTATGTCGTTGTGTCCCCCCAAACAAGTAAACAACACCTTCAGGTTCCTATGGCCTAACTTGTTAGCTACCGAACAATTAAATATGAACCGTGGTTTGAAGCTGATCACGCTAAATAACATTGATTCTTTTTTGAGGAAAAACTAAAATAATCTCGAAATTTAAAGGTGATGATTAATTAGCTTTCAAAAGCTAGCACGATGTTAGTATTGTCAAAGTTCAATTATTTAAAATTTTTCAGTTGATGTCATTTTTGCGTAGATTGAATCTTAAATTATTTCATATCCTAATCAGTTTTTTTTTAAGATAAATTGGAGGTTAAGTTTTCCAAATTATTCTTAAATTAAATGTTTATGAAAAACTTCCAGATTTCAAACCTGCCACTTTTAATTTAAAACGTATTGCTTTCATAGAGCTGGTTCTCCACCTCGACAAAAGTAGTGTTTACCATAAACTCGGCGGGTCAGACCCGACCCGGGATAAACCCGGACCGTTTCCCGACCCGACCCGACCCGTGCATGAACCGTGATGGACCGAGGGGGATGGTTCGGGTCGGGTTTATCACGGGTTTCGGCCGCCAATTTAGTATAGACCCGTCCTAAATCCGTCCTGTCTTAACCCGTGGACCGACCTGGACCGGACCTTAAACCCGTCTAAACCCGCCCTAAACCCAACTGTCCCAACATTCTAAAAATCAATCAACCGGCCGAATCGAACACCTCTCTCTGCGACACGTCCCATTTGTCCTCTCTATGACTTTCGTGCCCATTCAGAGGTCGACACGCATCTTCTCCCTTTTTTTTGCGCTGAGACGCGTCCTTCTGACACAACAGCCTGGCAACGGCTTTTTTTTCCCCACTCCAATAGGAGGTCGACATGTGTCGCAAAAAAAAGGTAATGTCTTTTTAGCCGTTGTAAATTAAAGGCACACGAAAATTTTTCAGAAACACCATGGCTATTTCAGAAGTTTTTTTTAAATAATATTACAACATTTATAACTCTATAAATAATATTACAAATCAAGTTTTTAGAATAAAATAAATTTAAAATAGACTAAAAATTTATTTTATTATTAATTTTATTAGACATAATATATTTCAACTAATTTTGATAACTTTTATTTTACGATCTTTTGTCGTCCAATCATGCAAACCATCGACAATAAAAAAACATTTAAAAATTACAAATCAAATTTAAAATAAAAAAATTAAAATGGACTACAAAATTATACTTAATTATTTGATCTATAAATATAATGCATTTTAACGAATTTATATTAATTTATTTTATAAATTTTTGAGATGAAAACAATGAAAACGGAAAAAAACCACCTTTGGACCGGCCTGGACCGGACCGGCCCGGCCCGTCTTTACCCATCCGGTTTACCTAGGGTCGGGTCTATCAAGGGTTTGGATCGAGGTTTGAGAGGTGGACCGTGCTAACTCGTCCCGTTTTAACCCGTGAACCTGTGGCCCGTGAAGACCCATGGACTGTAACGGTTTGGACCGGACCGGACCGTTTGGTAAACCCTAGACAAAAGTGCACGAATTTCAATTTTCCAATGCTTGCCTTTACCACTGATCTCTTGATAAACAAATCTCATGATAAATTCAAAAGGAACTTTCTTTGAATGAAACTCTTTTTTTTTTTAAGATAAATTGGGGATCAACCTTCCAACTTATTTTTTAATTAAATGTTTATAAAGACCCCAGTCAGGTTTCGAATATGCGACATCTCATTTGAGATACATTGATCTTTGTCACTAGATCAAGAGCTGGTTCTTTTGAATGAAACTCTTTGAATGGATGTTTAGTTTAAGTTTCTTGGCGCTGTAGTGACTCATGTAATATTTCAGTTTTTTTTTTTCTGCTTCATTGTATTAAACCTTTTCGTTAATTATGTAAATTCTTTTTAATATATTAAAGATGGGGCTGGACACCCATTTTTATTTTTTTTTTAAAAATCTAGTCAGTTCCGATTACAAATGTAGATTATTTAATGTTGTATACTTCTGATTGGACTCATTATATTTCTTCTGGTGTAGATTATTTAATGTTTCAAATAATTAATGATAATGTTTGAGGAATTAGCTTATCTGGCACATTGTATCTTCCGTATACACTGATTATTATATTTTTTATAAAGAACTAGCAAAAAGAAGCCCTCAATATGTATGTGGAAAAATAAACAAAATGGTAGACTAAAATCAGTCACAATTAACGGATTGACCCGTCAACCGTGATTATATCTCAACTTTTGAGATTTTAATGGCTAATCTGAACCGTTCGATGTGTTCTCCATATTGAAATCTCATTGGAGACCAAATTTTATATTTTTTTCTGAATTTGTTTACTATTTTTTTTGAGATTTTTTAAAAATCATTGTTATTGAAGGGTCCATAATTGTTTAGATTAAAATTTTGTAAAATACAAAAAAAATTACTAAAAAATAAAAAAATGTAAAATTTGTCTCCAAAGAGATTTCAATACGGATAACACATTGAACAGTTCGGATCAAATGTTAGAATCTCGAAAATTGAGTTTTCATCGAAGCTGGCAGTCTCATCCGTCAGTCGCGAATGATTTTAGTCTACCTCAATAAAGAAACATAATAAGATTAGAAAATATAAAATTATTTGGTTGAAACTTCTAGATATAAGTGGATATCTTTTCAAAAATTAAATTGTTAACATTAGCTAACTCTTTTCTGTCAAAGTGTCTTGTCCTTTTATAGCTGAAATCAACATCTTGATCACACATCAAATCAAATCACGTAAATTAATGGTTCATAATTGATATAACAATTGTTTAGACCCCTCTTGTGAAATTGTTATATCTTTAATGGGAGCTTTTATAAGTAGTATAAAATTTTTTTTTTGAAGAAAGAGCGAGGTCTTTGCCATCCAACTTTTTTTTTAAAATTAAAGATGCATGCGAAATTTGAACCCTTGACCTCATGAAAGCCAGCCTAGTGCTTTTACCACCGAGCTACTAGACCACATGCATAAGTAGTATAGAATTGTTCACAAATAATTTCAAAATGGTGTAAAAAGAAATTCTTAGTAACTTACTCTATTTTCAATACCCTACCGCTAACCAACAAAGAAATAATTTGAATTATCGCACGCAAATGGAGGAGAAAAATGTACATGTGACCAAAGAAGACAAAGAAAGCCACAGTAAACAGATGAATGATTGGTGCTCGGTACCCCAGTTGGAACAGCTTAAAGATTTAATTACACAGGTGTCTGTTTCGTGGGGCTAATACTTACAGGTACAGCTAATCAGTTGACTTGACTTCGCGAGGGAGAGCTAGTTCATCTCTTCCCTGTCATTCAAAGTTTTCATGAGTTCCATCTGAATATCTGATTGTGAATGGCTTGGTGAACGGCTCTTTCCTGAAGCTTTCTAATGAAGACAACATATGAGAGGTTCGTATTTTCTGTTTCACGCTTCTCTTTGGGGCCGTTTGGATACACAAGGAATTTGGAAAATTTCAAATTCCTACACCCAAATTTATTATAAACAATCCAAACTCTTCACAAAGTTATACATTTCCCAATAAATTTATACCTAGGAATAAGAAATTCCTTTGCGTTTGGATGAGAGAAGAAGAAGAGGAAGAAGGAAGATGGGAAGAAAAAAAATTATAAACAATCCAAACTCTTCACAAAGTTACACACTTCCCAATATTTCTTCCCACTTCTTCCCTTCTTTCCTTCTTCCCACACCTATCCAAACGCACCTTTCCTAAACGATCCAAACGGCCCCTTTGTAACCATTAAATGGATATTACTTTGTGCTTTTTAACCGGAGTTGAATGACAACTTCGGTTCTCTAAAGTGGAACCAAACTCTATTTTCTGTAATTCAGTCTTTCTTTTATAGATATGTGTGTCTTGTTCCAGTTCATATATTATTATATAACAATAGATATGGTGTCCGGAATTCATGTATATATGCAACATACCAAGTCCCAAAATCCAAAGTATTTGCAGTTGAAGAGCCCTCCTGTTCGTCGAGTCTTCAGTCTTCACCCTTCTCTTACGGGGGAATACCGGAATACTCGGTGCTTTTGGATGAGAGAAGAAGAGGAAGAAGGAAGATGGGAAGAAAAAAAATTATAAACAATTCAAACTCTTCACAAAGTTACACACTTTCCAATACTTCTTTCCACTTCTTTCCTTCTTCCCTTCTTTCCACACCTATCCAAACGCACCAACTAAGAAAAATTTCAGTTAACAAATTACGCATGGTTTCAATTTTTTTTTTTTTTTTGAAAAAAATGGGTTTCATCCTACCACTCTTTAATTTCAAAATAAAAAAGCTTTATTACAGAAGTTTGTATCCCATTTCAGTGATAAAAACGCATAGCATCTACTTATATGGTTTCAAATTATTATTATGAATTTGGCTATATGAAGTCCAACCTAAATTATCATAATTTCAACTTACGTTTGTAAGGATGGGATATGTGCAATATTTCTGAATCTCCATTTTTTGAGTTTCAGATAACCAATACAAATCGGTCAGCCTATTTTATTTTATTTTATTTTTTCAAATTTTTGGAAAAAATAATTCATATATAAAGATTACGGAACCATTTAATAATAAAGTTTTTTAAATAAAAATATTATAAAGATCTATTTTCAAATTTTAAAATATAATTTCCTAAAAATTTTAGTATAAAAGTTTGAACGTGTCATTTAAATTAAAATTTGAATAAACTAGCTAGGACGCCCGTGCTATACGTTGCGTTTTAGTCTCTCTTGAAGTAACTCATCTTTTGATATTGTTGGTGACAAAAACTACGTTTTCATTTCCAACAAAACAGATTTTCAGCCTCATTAATGGCATATGCATAAGGTTACTATTATATAGATATTAAAAAACCTTAGACCTAATTATGTGAGTTTCATGGTTATCTTGCTCAAATATAGCCTATATTATATAGGCTATATATTAAAGGCCCTTATGGATTAAGTTTTGATAAATATAGACCAGGCCTTCAATTGCATGGGACTTTGATAATTGTAATTGGGCTTGATATAGCCCAAATTAATACCTCCTCAATAGGGCTGAAAACGGAAATCATTTTTCGTTTCGTTTCGTCCGAACGAAACGGTGAACAAAACAACAAAATGATTTCATTTGGTTAGACGAAATGGTTTCGTCCATGTCTAAATTTACGAAAAACGATCAACGAAACTAAACTTATTATGTTTCGTCAACGAAACGAAATGATTAGACGAAACACTCTAGTTTCGACCGTTGCAGCCTTACTCCTCAAAAGGTCAAACTCTTAATCGTTTTCTGCTAGACAGTCACGAACACTCACTTCATCGTTCTCTGCACTGCACTTTTAGCTCAAGCACACCCCACTCCCTTGGCCCTTCTGCAATTATTATTAATGCAGCTGTGCAAGCCATAAGAGTTTTTTTTTTTTTTTTTACATTTTCGGATTGAATAATCATGTCTCATGAATTCACCATTAAAACAGTACTCATAAATTTTTTCGCATACAATAGCATGAAAAATAATACCTAATTACCTGTACCTATAGTACTAATCAAAACACACTTTTGTCGAAATATAAAAAATACTATCATAAAACAAATACTATTTATTTTCAGTTAGGCACTCTCCACAACTATCTCTAATAGTGTGTTTGGTTGGGTGGTAGAGGATGTGATGGAAAGTAAAATATAGAGAGGGAAGGAATGGGAGGGAATGAAAAGTAAATTAAGTTTATTTATTTTTTTTTAATGAATAATAAAAGGAAAAGAAAAATGATTTTTACTTTCCCTCTTGTGTCTTGTTTGGATGAAATAATTTAGCAAGGGTGGAAACAGTAATATTGACAAATTTATCCCTGAACCTTTTAACTCAATCATTTCATAATCGCTTCATTACTGAATGAATGAATATTTTTGGTCAATTAGTATATGTTCCAAACATACTGACCTGTATGTTTATTCGAGAGTGTGTTGTTGGATCCTGATATCCTATTGTTTATACTAACTTAATAGCAGAAGATAATAAATAAGTTATTATGCTCGTACAGCTAGGAATAAGCCACGTACAAAGCTAATTGGCAATATTGAAATGCAAATAGACCACGACAAGCACAATAATAGGCCTTTCAACTTAAAAAATATACCTATATGAACAAAGAGATGAGAATTAATTTTCATGTGCAAGACTATTGATTAAATTGTACCAGCAAACTGACTAAAAATTGTACAGATCAAGTACCAAGTGCACTAGTGTATAGTCTTCAATGTATACATGCTCATTGCTATATTTTTAATCAATCTCAATAAGAAGGCCTAAATTCAAACAAACATAAGTCTAACACAAACACACATTCAAGCAACAGACCCGGATAGCGCCATAATTTTCTTATTCATACCAGTAATCTTAAGACCTCATTCCCAAAAACAAAATAGTATTTAAGGTTTGAAAACTAAACAATATCAGCTCTGGTCTCAAAAGCCAGTAAATTCACTGGTGGCATAGCAAATAATAGAAATCAAATCTCAGTTAATCCGTTGAACTATTGACCATCCATAGGGGTCGTTGGTAACCTGAATCAGGTTTCAGTAATAATTTCTTAAAAATCTCAGTTAATCCCTACTTCCCTTATAAATTACATGTACTAAGATTATCAAGGTGTTTTGTTATACAGAGACGAAAGTTCCATTTTATTTATATATTCTAGAAATACACCTACTGACTTTCTTTTTTTCATGAGAATTTTAGAAATAACTTCTAGTATTGAAATGAATCAGGGAAGTTGGAGGACTTTGCAAAAACACATAATTTGAGTTGCCTAACAATATAGTTAGCATATACGAGTAGCCTTCTCCATATATCATCAGAAATTACAACAAAGATATAAGGAAAGCGGTGTACCAATATAATTTAATCAAGTTGAAAGATGGCTTACATGCAAAGTGCTCAAGAAGGAAAACTGTGAAGTTCGTTCTGGGCTTGTGTATCCTAATTGACCAAATCAAAAAGAGAGGAACCGATAAATATGTTAGGAATCATACATGGAGAGAAGAATTAATCGATCAAAACAAAACCTCTAAATCTATAGTCTGGAGAAAGAAAAAAGAAACTAGGGTTACCTCAGCAATGGCCGATGGAGAGAAGAGGCAGCATGAATCGTGGTGTTAAATAGGAGGGAGGTCGTGTGTAAAGAAGAAAATCGCCGATCAAAATCACGCGGCAAGAAGGAAAATAACGCTCCAATGGGTATCGGCGTCAATTTGCATTCGAAGATTTTGGATGATTTTTCTTTCTCTCGATTCTCCGCCGATTTGGAGGGTAATCATTTTGTATAGGAAGGAAAATTTTGAAAGGAAACTCGATCCCCTCGCGAAAATTTCTCCTCTCTGATTCACTTCGATCCAAACAACAAATTTTATGAATTTTTCCTTCCGCTGCCGTCCCTTCCCACGCGGTCCTTTCATACCAAATATAGTGTAACTGACTTGTCATCAATTAAATAATGTACACAGACACAACCCCATTTTAATATCCACACTTATTGTGAACTAGTCAATAATGCATACTTGACTATTGACTAAATAGCTATTAGCGGACATGTAGCGGATAGCGGGTATTTAGCCGCCGCTATTCGATTAAAAAATGAAAAATCATCAACAAGGATTTAGCATCTATTCCTCCGGTCAAATCGCTTGAAGACAAATTCCTGTATGAAATTTGCATGCTCATAAAAATAATCCAATACTAAATTGTGCTCCATCTTTCGAAACTAGCACGCTATTAAAAAAAATAAATAAATACTTATAAGCATGCATGTCTTGACCCATGCATTCAACTTGTGCTAGCACAGTGAAAGAACGAACTCCAGGTTGAAATTAGAAAAGTCAATCCTAATTCCTAAACCAGCACTTTTTAGTAAAATTCTCCTAACTGACCACCTAGCTAGATATCTCCATTCCTACTAAAATGCCGTGGAATTACGATGAAAGCAGTGAGTCAGGCAGCCGTGAGCCAGGCAAAGGCCTGAGATCTTGAAAGGGAATTGTGCGTGCTAGTGGCTAGTGCCAATCTTGACTCAGAGAGAGAAGGATTTCTAACTTTCTGCATGCTGTGATGGGCTACGCACATTCGACAAAAGAAACCAGGAGTAGCCAGAAAGTACAATTTATCGGCTAAATCTAGACCCTCGGATTACAGATCGAACGGCTAATAAACTTCAGCACACAGCCCTCCTATGTGCTGGAGTCTAATTTAGCCTATCTTTATATATATATATATATATATATATATATATATATATATATATATATATATATATATAGAGTTTTGCTATGGTGAGTCGCGACTCACGGCCACTCTGGTGCGTCACAATCCGAACCGTTCGATTTTTTTCAAAATTCGCGCAGATGAGAGCGATGGATTAGCGCTGGATCGAGAGAAAAAATTCCGTTCCGTCTATTTTCTGTACGTTCCCTTCTCTTTTATGTCTATCTTTCTCTCTCAAAAATCGAAAACAGATCTGAGAGACTCAACACCTCCTCAAACCCTACACCTCACGCCTCATGATCTGATCTGAGAGTGGATCAGAGAGCACCTGTACGCGTCGCCCTAGACCTCAGCGCCTAACGACCCACCCTAGACTTGGCGCCTCACTCACACCTCAGCGTTCTCTCTCCTTCACAGCTCTTCTCCGCATCAGAGAACCTGGATCGGAGAGCATCAACTTCTCCGCACGCCTTGCCTCCTCTGACAAAGTCCTTCTTTCTCTTTATCTGAAAGATTGAAGCTTACCACTTTACGAACTTTAGCAGGTGAATCACCAAAACTATCATCACATAAATTTTGTTTTAATTTGTGATTTCTTCGATTTTCAATAGTTGAGAAGTTGCCTTCTCTTGGCACTGATGCTTCTTCTCTACTACTGCAGGACCAGGTTTTCTTTCCCTCTCTTAACAATTTCTTGATGTTGCATGATTAATTGTTCTTATTTTTCAGCAATTCCTAAAAATTAATTCTTTCTTTTTATTCTTCTTAAACTGTTAGCAACTGTCTATTAAACTGCTGATTAATTTCACCAATTGCTTTTTTAGCAATTGTTTGTTAACAATTGTCTGTTAGCAATTCAGGCCCAAACATACTTTTTGAGCGATTGCTGATTAATTTCTCTTAAATTGTTGCCTCTTTAAGCAATTGTTGATTATGTTTTCTTATTTTGTAACCGTGCAGGTCTAATTTTTCTTATTTTTATGTATGTACTTAGAAACATGTTGGTGGGTCACAGTGCAAAAACATGGCCACTGGTAATTTCTGTTTAATTTATGTACTAAGTGGGCCACATGTATTGATTTCTATTGTTTTTATCGTTTAATTAGGTCAATGGAACTAACAACCAGAGATGCACATAACTCTTGGCTACTAGTCTCGGATTGCCAGATGCTAGTTGATGTTGTCCTGAAGGAAGATTGTGATGTAATCCCCTCTTGCCACGCAATGCTAGCAGTGATGCGAGCAATATAATTGTATTGTGGAAGGAGAGGAGTGGTATAATTGAGGTATGCACAAAGGGAGGCAGTGAACCCAGCTCACTTCTGGCAAATTTTGCAAGGAGAAATGATGTGAATTACAAGGGTTCCCCATCCGGTCATATTATGGATAGTTTCTCAATTGGGCACAGAGTGGATGATTGCTTCTTTAGACTGTACCAATTTGACCCACCCTGATTGGTTATAAGTCTCATATTATGGATAGTTTTCTCAATTGGGCACAGAGTGGATGATTGCTTCTTTAGACTGTACCAATTTGACCCACCCTGATTGGTTATAAGTCTCATGTTTTAGTTGGGTTAGTTAGCACGGGTTTTTATTTTACTGGTATTTTTATTCTTTTGTTTTCAATTTGATGGTAGTTTTTTTTAGTTCGTTTTTCATTTTTTTCTACAAGCCACTATGATTCTTCATCAAGTGGTCAGGGGTTTATTTATATCCTTTATTGCAGCTTGCTGTACGATTCTCAACATTTGTACGTTTTCATTGTGTAATGTGGAAGCCTATAGGATTTCAATCTTCAAAAAAATTAGGCCAATGGGAGCAGAAGTCAAGGCTTTAGAGATGTTATTTACCATTTTCTTTGTAGTCTGCCATGTTAGTTTGTCTGTATTTTTGGGATGTTCATATTAAGAGATATAGAAGCTCAGAAATACAAAAAGTAAATAGCATTTTAAAAGAAGGGGAATATCATAGCAAATAGAAAAAAAAGGTTGGAACAAAACAGTAGCTTAATACAAATATCTGGTTCATGAGCTACTAAATTGAAGTCTCAGTGGAAATGAGCAAAGTACAAACTTAATTCATGAGCTAATCGGTAGCTTTGTTCAATGCTCCCAATTATTACAAACATAGCTACAGACATCAGCAGACAAAAATGAAATCAATCAAAAGAATAAAATCACATATATAGAATAAAACACTAAGGATGAATAAAATCCAGCACAAACATCACATATAGCACAATGATTTATTGTCAGATTACATGTTCCTATCGGAAACAATAGATTAAAAACAGTGGTACAGACATATTCGTTACACAATAGATTAAAGATGCAAACTAACGGTACAAGAAATGTTATAAGTCGATCTAATCCTCTTTCCACAAATCAGCAAACTCGTCAGGCACCAAAGCATTCTCCATCTCATGTTACATACTTGCTGGCCTTTTTCTTCTTTTCCAATGCTCTTATCTAGTGTATTGTTAATGAAGTTAATTAGTTTATAGTTTATACAGTAAAAATATAGGTCTAAATTATAGTTCATCCAGGAACAATATAAAATTGACCACATTGGTTAAACATAGGTCTGAATTACCATCACTTATTTACAAATTTCTCTCTAAGGACCTAATTAAACAATATAAACAAACAGAATTTAGTACATATGGCCTAATTAAATAGAAATTAGTACAGAAATTAATGCAGAAATTACCAATGGAGACAGAACTTAAGGTTATACATACCTGCAATTGAACTTGCTCATCGTCACCGACGGCGTTTGTTGACCCAGAAGTTGACATATAGACTATTAAAAATTTCTCAACTGTTCAAAATCAGAAAAATAAGAGTATATTACCTACAGCTCAAACAGAATGATATTGGTACTTGAAATAAGAGTACGCTCAAACATATTTGATTTGATTTCTCACTATTGCATTCCGATTTGATTGTTTGGTTCTAAAAAAGAATAAGAACTAGCTAGATAATGAAAAAGTCAAGTTTGGTTCTCAAAACAGATTGAATATTTCTCACTGTTGCTTTCTGAGTTGATGCTTGGTTATAAAAAATAAAAAGGACTAGATAATAAAAATGTCAAGTTTAGCGACTAGAGCGTGAGCCAAACGAAGAGAGAGAGAAAACCTACTCACTGAGGCGGAAGAGAAAAAAAATCTTTTGAGGTGCGAGATGACCAGGCGCTGTATCGCGATCAAGCACTGTAGTAGAGTAGGAATCACAAGCACTGTAGTCGAAGAGGAGTTGCAAGTACTAGAAAAATCGTGCGCTCCGATCAACTAGGCTGAGAATCACATTTTTGGTACGAGAGTAGGCGCTATTTGCTCCGATCTGTTTTCTAGGGTTTGATGGAGACAAAGAAGAGGCGCTCAGATCTATCGATTTTGAGAGAGAGAGAGGAAATAAAGAGAAACGGATGGGAACGGAGAAAACAGACGGAGCGGAACAAAGATTTAAACTATCTCAGCGACTCATCATCTTGCCATCTGCACGATTTTTGACAAGGATCGGACAGTCCGGATTGCGACTCACCAAAGAGTCTGTGAGTCGCGACTCACCATAGCAAAACTCTATATATATATATATATATATATATATATATATATATATACACACACACAGTATAACAAAACGTGTTTAGCCAAGTGAAAAGGGGAAAAAAGAGCCTTCCAAAAGAAAAATGAAGAACCGCATATTTTTGTATTGGAATTAGCAAAGTTCAAGATAGCAAGTATCACTTTCCTGTTCAAAAAAAGAAGGAAAAAAAAAAGCAACAGCAATATATATTTAGTCACTTGTAGAAACTGATCGAGTACATTTGCGAAGAGAGAAATACTTTAACCATGGTCTCAATTCTTTTAGCTTCTAAAGTCATAAATTTTTCATTTTACTTGCCTTCGCAATGTTCACATCGTATAAATAATGATATCCTCCTTGTTTCTTGACCCTCACACGCCAACACCAGGGAATATAACATTTTTTTTTATGAAAGCTGCCTGAGTTAGGCATCCATTTAACGATAAAGATACTTACAAAGATTTAACAAAACAGGAGAAAAGATCCTGTAAAGCAGAATCTCTTCTAACCAGAACAAACTACTTAAAGCTAAGAGTAACTAGAAATTAAAACCATAAATTCACCATCAAAACAAACAACAAACAAAGCACAACACAAAGTTTTGACAGCACTATAAACGTTGTACGTAGTAGATGGTGTGAATGGCAGTCAAGAGTGAAAACTGAAGGCCGGCTTCCTTTATCTGATTTGATCTCCTTAGAGGTCCGTATCATCAATCAGTTGTGCGCCCATCTCTTTCATCAAATTCTCTATGTCTTTCAGCTAAATCTCTGAAGCTGGCTTCCATATCTGTGGCAAAACCTGTCGAGTAATTATAAAGACTCAGAATATTAAAGTACAATGTGTGAGGATTAACTTTCTTACTAGGGAATATAACATGTATGCATAATTTAACTAAATACTTTTTTTGAGGGTCAAGTTAACTAAAATACTTAGTTGCATATTTTTTGTTTATTATAAAATTCTACAATTAATAAACTAAGGTTATATAACAAATTACAGGCAAAGCCAAAAGGCATTCAAGATTGAACAAAGGTATATTTCTACACTACTAGTTTATTTTATGAACTTTATATATATACCTCATATTTTTTTCATCAAGGAGAAAGTGGACTGGGCGACGGGAAAGGTCTACCAGTAGTGTTTAGCTGCTTAACATTGTGATGGGAAAGGTTTACCAGTACAAGCCCAACCAGTGAATTCACCACTGGTAAGAGGTACTTTATATGCTCAATGTTCATGCGTGTGGGGTGGGAAGGAAGTGCCATTCTTATCGCACAGGATGTGATGGCTAAGAGGAGAAAGAATGAGGAGAGTTTGAGCTGGTATGAATCATATCCATCACTACCAAAATATAATGTGTAACATAAAGCAAGTAGGAAAATGCTAAATCCAGCAACTGTTTCAAACATGGAATCTATTTCAATGCTATCAGTGTTTGGTGAGCTATCCTCAGTAGCCTGTTGCTCCCAGAATTTCTTGATCACGGTTACCATGAACTCCACAATGAGAGGGACAATCCATGCAGCTACTACTTTTGTAGCATCTAGAAACTCTGCTGCTAGAAATGCCGAAGAAAACCCTACTGATATTGGCATGACGATTGGAATTATCTTGAGGAAAACACACATGTCAAGGTTACTTATAATATCTAAAGGCAAGGAAGTAATCATCATGGCAGAAGAACCAAAGGCTGCAAATGAAAAGGGCACGAGAAGGGTGTAGTGAGGGTGATCCTTTGGAAGATTAGGGTTTTTCAAGTATGCAGCAATTACTGCTGTTTGCAAGATGTAACACGCAGCAGTTGTTTCTTTTGCAACCTTGAAGTTATTTTTAACTATGGATTCATTATCCTCAGAACTGGTTTGCAATACGTGGTTTTCAGAGGATTTCAGTTCAAAATAAGCAACAATTGAGAGGATGACAAACTGTAGAACTGGTACAACTGCTAAAACTAAATAAGATTTGTCTACCAAGTAAAGGAGAGCTAAATTTAAAGTCGTGACTGCAGTTCCAGTAATCAAGGTAACAAATGTAAACAACATTTTCAGGTTGAGGGATAGATTGTTGTTGTCGGACATATACTTTTTGAAAAGCACGAGGAGGTAATTGAGGGTACAAACCGAGAGCAAAATAAACCATAACAAAAAAGAGGGCAAACTGTTCTCAAGCTGAGGTGTATATGCGGATAGTAGTGGTATTAGAACTGCAGAAACCACTGTAAAAATTGCAGCGGACAACTGGCTGCTATGGTGCAACCATGCCGGCTGTGTATTGTTTTCGATATAATTGGGTCCTTCTTGGCCAACCAGAGCTTGTGCCTCCTGCAAGAATGTATAATTGCATGTATCAAGAAGTTAAAAATTAAATTATTAATTTGAAATCACTAGAAAGAAAGTCAGTTTACACAGTTTAATTAGCTACATTAATTTAAGAGATGCTCCGTGATGTGCAATATATGCTTAAATTGATGACAAACAGGTGCTAACTAATGTATTGTTATATTAAAAGTACATGCTGTAGTTTAGTTGAAAGAGATGACTGCCAGAAAATACGGGTATAAGACAAAAAAAATAATTGTTATATATTAACACTAGAAGATTGATACAGAGAAGAGATAGGAGAGAACTGCAAGGGATCTAGGGTTTTAGCTTAAAAGTTACAAACTAACTTTTGTCTAATGATTTGTTTACATCAGAGAAGTTCAGAACAAAAGAAATTCTTCAGAAGAAGAAGTCTTATATATATGTCAAACAACAGGATAAATTAAGTTGAAGGGATTTTGTCAAAATTACATTTATATATATATATAAGCGAGATCAAGCAAAGGAAACGCAGGAGCAAAATAATATCAAAGTTCCTCAAACAATAAATGAATACAGAGAAAAAAAGAAAAAAAAAATCACCTCATCAACATGACTTTCCTCCATTGTTCAATCTTCAAGATCGAGAAAGATTGAATAGGGGAATTAGTGCAGCTTAGGGATGGGAAATTAGGGCAGATCGAATCGGTGATGACGTGATGTGTGTTTGAGACTTGAGACTTAGTTAAAGAATGAGAGTGTGAAAAGTCCGCGCGACAAAGTCAATTATACTGTAGCTTAAATATTACGCATTACGGCATTAGTGAGAAGATACAAAGCAAAATTCTACTACTTGTATTATACAATATATTGTGAGACAATTAATGTTCGCATGTTAATCAGAAAGTAAATCTCTAATTTGGAGTAAAATTTACAACCATTGAGTAAATTAAATGATTAATCGAATTTACGTACGTATAAACAGTTGGAAAAATTTAAGGGTGAAATTGTTAGTTGAAATATTGGCTAGTTTTTGGAACTCCTTTTCGAAAATATCGTTATAAACTTATTAATTGATGTAAGAGTCATTGAAAGTTCTAGCTCTAAGAAAATTTTATTACTGTTGCATGGAAAATAACATATATCTGCACAAATTTTCATTACATATATATTAATTTGTTTAACTCAGATTATAATCAAAGGGACTTTACAAAAATTTGAAGTCTAAGAGAACATAGGAAAGCGTCATTTTTTGTCCATTCTCTCTTGCTGGTGCATGGAATATCAATAGTTCTCACAAAAATATATGTACATTTTTTTTGAAAAAAAAAACTTTAATTTCGCCTTTCCTAGCAATTGTTATTTTCTGTATTTTCTTTATGAAAAAATGATATAATTATAGCTACAGATTAATTCTGCTCAACTGGTGTACGTGCATGGACAAAACATATAAGTTACGTTTATAATCAAGCTTTTAAATTTCGATTTTTTCGGTATGACGGTCCAGGTCCCCATGTTATTTCGGTGTTATTTCGATGTTATATCGGCGATATAACGGTGTAGTGTTATTCAAAGTTTGACACACATCAATTCTATAACTATCAATTTATATGTTTATACATCTCCAATACTCCATACAAATACCATACGGCCATACCAAATTCAATATACTGCAGTGTACCAATATTGAGTAGCAGTTTGTACCAATTTAACAATAGTTCAATATTGAATACACAATTTAACAATAATAGCAATAATAGCTTGTTATTTCGCCGAAATAACTGAAATAACACGTTATATCGCTGAAATAACTAAAATAACACGTCATTTTCTCAATTAAGACTGTAATGTTCATGCGGTTTGACACAGAATACCGCTATTTCTGTTATTTCGTCGTTATTTCGCCGAAATTGAGAAGCTTAGTTTATATATATGATAAAATGTAAAAAAAAAAATTCAAAATTTTCAAGAAAGTTCCAAAATAAATGTTTGTATCTTTAAAACCCTAAACACCTTGGTTCTGTTTGGATGGGTGCAGGAATAAAGAAATAGTTTTTTCTTACTCCCAAATTTATTATAAACAATCCAAACTCTTCACAATATTTCTTTTCTTATTTCTCTTATTTCCACACCATCCAAACCGAGCCCTTAAGGAAGATATATTGTTGTGTGTTTTGTGAATACTCGGCATACTTAAAATGAAAAAAAAAATGCGTATTAATTAAATTAATTTTCGATTCTGATTGTTTGATCAATTGCAAATAGATAATACCGAACATTTTTTTTTTTTTTTTGTCATCGCATGATTTTAGTAATTTCTAACGTAGACTTGTAGTCTTCGAACATCCAGCAATGGACGTACGGCTCCTTTGAGGATCTGTTGAGGGCCTTGAGGCCACACTCTGCTTACATGTACGGAGAGCTTGTTGTACTTAGGCCTGTCAACGGCTGAAAAAAACGCGTTATGCCGTTTCGTTAAGGCCTAACGAAACGAATAACGGCAGCGAAATGAATTTCGTTTCAATAACGAAACGGCAAACGGAATGCAAATATGTGCCGTTTCGATCGTTTCAGTCTAGTTTCAAACCGTTTCATGTGTAATATGTGAAGTGGAACGAATAACGGAATAGATTTCTGTGCCGTTTCATAAACGAAACGGTTTAACGGAATGAATGTTGAAACCGTTTCTTTAACGGAACGGCAAACGAAATGGGCTCTGCCGTGCTTTTGGGCCACGTTTGACAGGCCTAGTTGTACTTGTAATAGTAAATTCGGCTTGGCGATAAAGAAACGAATAAAATAATCACTGCAGCTCAAGCCACGTGGCAGTGTGCTGCTGGCGCGAACTCTGGTCCGGGTGGTCCCCATCACCCGCGCGCCCGCCAAATGCGACCAGTTAACTAGCAAAGTATTACAATTTACAGCTCTAAATCAATTGAAGCTCTCTTGAATTTGAATAATGTAAACTGTAAAGTGACACCGCTGTGAGTTTGAATTGGCTAGCTAGCCTAGCTCCAGTGACCACAGAGGTCCTTCATCCTCCGAGTCCATATATAATCAAGTGTGCACTTCGAGACGCAGTTGTTTGGGATTTAGATTGTTTTTTTAAGTTGTTCTACATGCGAATTAATTTTTTTATTTTTAGAGTGTTTGGATCATTTTTTTAATATGGATTAAAAAGTTATTGGGATCATTTTTTAATTCGGATTAAAAATATGATCCAAATATTTTTAGAATAAATATATAATTCGGATGTAAGATCACTTAAATTAACACTTTAGATCTCAAAAAGCTTATTCTTGTTCGTTTAGAAATAATTTTTTACTTCAGATAACTAATTATAATTTTATTCTTAGTTGATCCAAACGTCCTCATTGTGATGAAAAGATCCTTAGGCAATAACATTGACCAATAAATAAAGTCTACAAAATAGCATTCTTTTTTATTTAGGATATAAAACACAGCATTAATTCTACAGCAAATCAAATCTGGTAAAAAAAAACTATGAAAATCACGCCTACTGCAATCCCAAAAGTTCATTCTAAAAAAAAAAGCTACCAATACCAGTAAGAAGGGAAAATAAATGGAACAAAAAACTTCTAAAACAACCCTCAAAAACTACTAGGGTAGTAATAAAAACGACAAAGCTGCCTTGATTTTTTTGCACTTGTTGAAAAAATTTACCATCAATGGTTTGAGAAACTGAACATTGTGGAGCTCCTTGAAATCTCGTGCCGCTCTGCGAGTATCCTATCGGATAGGGTGCGGTTGTGGGAATACAGTATTTTTTCAAAAAATTCGAAAACAGTTGCATATATAAAATAATAAAAAAATCACATTATATATCAAACTTTATGATTTTTTATCCAAGTAATAAATTATTTCTCTTTGTTTAAAGAGATCAACTATGGGGCCGTTTGGATCGCTTAGGAATAAGAGAAATTTTCTATTCCTAGGCATAAAGTATTGGGAAGTGTGTAATTTTGTGAAAAGTTTGGATTGTTTATAATAAATTTATATCTAAAAATAGTAAATTCTCCAAATTTCCACTTGATCCAAACGGCTCCTATAATAGCATAACTACCATAAGTACTATATAAAGCATAAGTAATAGAAACATTGAATGATTGAAACAACAGATAGAAACACATCGCTCCTTAAATAGAACAAGATCAACGGTTTGGATTTGGCGTTTGAATTTTTAAATTTTTTAATATTAATAAAATATGAAGTTGTGGCAACTTGTGGCAGCGGAATGCTCATCTACTTTGAATTGTTATTATCTCTATCTCTACTATATTAAAAGCACCAATGTAAAGATGTAACATCTCAGGATACAACCTTGATCTGAACGATCTGCATCATTGATTATTTTTAATTTATAATCTACATCATTGATTATTAAAATAGAAATTTGATAAAGGGACCAGATGATATCATAGAACGAAGAGATTGTTATGCATTGGTTCGTCTCATTTGATCGGAACGCGCAGATGCGCGAGCGAAACGAATATTCGCTCAGTGCGTTCGCCGGTTCGATTCGTTCTAATCGTTTTTTTATTTTCAGCGCGCTGTTTGTTCTAAAATAAATAGTAAATAAAAGAGTCATTTCCTGGGCGAAGCTTTGTTTGGATCGGAACAAACATATTCTCAGTTTCTATTTTTTATTTTTCTATTGTTTCCGACTTAAAGAGCCGCGTCTCTCCGCACTCAGTCTCATCCCTTCCGACTTCCATCCTTCGTAAAACCTAACTCCAGTCCGAAACCACCGATCGCCCCCCATCCAACCATCCATCGCCCAACATCCAACAGTCGATCGCTACCCCACCCAAGTCTCACGGATCGCCACCCTCACCACCAAAGGACCCACGGATCGCCACCTTCACCCAACAACCCACAGATCGCCACCTATTTTGAAATTTTAATTTGGCGATTGATTTACTTTTGCTTCCCTATTTAACCAATGATGCCTAAACGAAGGATAGCATTTCCGATTGTGGCATCTCCTCGCCTACTGGTGCGCTCGCTCTCTCTCTCTCCCCCTCATAGAATTGGAAAGGCGAATGTGAATGTTTATTGATAATTTCCCTGGCGGCTCACAATGGATAACGGTTTTAACATTAACTTCAATGGATGTGTGATTAATATTAGCACTTGTATAGTGTGCAGTGATTTCATAAACTCTTCAATTTTCATCGAATTTGTCAATTAGTACTTGTCTAATGTGCTGTGATTTAATTTGTCTATTTTCAGTACTTAAGATTTCTTTTTTTTTTTTGCTAATAAGAAGCATTACAAAAGTGCATCTAAACTAAGATAACAATTTGTATTTAAATGTTGAATATATAATTCTAGAGAGAACACATAGTTTCTGGTTCAATTTGTATTTTGTTTACTTAATTTTTACTTGATATTTGATTTTATACCAGAATTACCATATTTAATAGCCAACCTAATTTGTTTCTTGTATTTTGTAGAACAAAAGAGAAAGTGTTCTGAATCTCTGGCTGAGGGCTTTTGCGTCATTGGATATACAGGAATATTGAAATTTGCATTTTATCTTGTTTATGGTATGCTTTCCTTGACTTTTATCTTTCTTTAAAGTATTTAGGCATCAAAATCAAAGATGATATTATCAAAGATATAATACATGTTGCAATTTTAGAAAGTAAAGAACATACTTACATTCTTTTTCAACATGACAATAAGTTTTGCAAAAATAAAAATAATAATAAAAAAAGATTAAAAAATAAAATTGCCTAATAGATTATTGAAAAGTTATAAACCTGTAATAGAGGTTTTGCTTAATGCATAGAAATTGCACCACATGGTGCGTAGTCAAATAGAAATCACTAAATTCTGTTTTGACATGTTCTTAATTTTTCCTCCTGTGTTCCAAAATTGAATTGGAAGTGACAAGCCATTCAGAGCCTAATGTTTATGTCACAGATCTTATGAGGAAGAAAGTCGAGATGGCCAAATATGCACAGGACCTTAGGGAGCTCAAAGCGTAGGAGAGCCTGCTGCCACAAGGGACCATCCTGACAAAGGTCATTGGTGTTGTGCCGGCCATTGAAGATGTTGGCCCAGCATTTCAATTCATGGACCATTGTAGATACCTTTTCCTGGTATAAATTTTAGTGGTGAATAAATTTGTTCCCCTGGTGTATTATTGCCTGGTTCACCAGCAAATGCATGACAATTAAATCACCTGCTTATTACCTGGTTCACCAACAAATGTGTGACCACTAAATCACCTGCAAGTCCTAACTTGTGCATGATTAACATTAAACACATGTGGGGTTGGCACTTATGCTTGCTGAATTCATCAGTAGACCAAGTCAAGGACAAAATTTTAATCCGCAATAGTTAGCTCGCTTTAACATTTGCTATTTGCAGCTATGAATTTTTGCCTTTTCATTGGTAAATTATAGTACCTAAAAAGTTCTAAAGATTGAAAGTTCACAATTCTGTGTATTAGGCCCTTTCTATAGAAGACGGGCAGCCTAAAAGCATCCTGGAGGAAAAGGCAAGTCACGAGGTAGCTGGGTCGAGTTTGCGACTGTCAGACCTAGAAAATTTAGGATAGAGGAAGAGGAATAAAACGTCTGATCTGTTCAGCACGCTGGCTGACGTGTCCCCTATGATGACGTTATCTTGAACCTCGCGTTAAATTGGACATCATAAAATGGGGTTTCCAGTATAGATAAATTTAGGATAAAAGCTTGCGTTTACAAGTTTGTTGTCAGAAAAAAGTTGATTGGTTCTGGCCACTGTTTTGTAAAAATTGGGTACTCATTAACAATACTTTGTAATTTTAAGAATTTATTATTTGAAATTTATTTGATGTACTTATCTTAGTACGATATTGATGTTGTGTTCTTTTCTTATTTTTAACTTCTTTTGTTGCTTTCTATGATAATCAATTTTCTATTAGTTTAAGGTAAATCTACCATGGCTGGTGATTGTGATGTTAATGTCATATTTCGTTGGAGTGGTTCTATTTTACAGTGTATTATCAAAATATATTTGAACCGTACTATTATTTTCAGGCTGAACCGTCCTCTTTTTTCAAAAGGACAAAATAAAAAAGGACTTGTACTAATTGACTTTCCATCATTTCGAGTATTTTGGTTTGTTTAGAAGCATTCCATCATTTTGAGGTTTGTCCAAATCAATTCCTTAACTATTAGGGGTTGCAAAACACTGATTTGAAATAGCATTGACTTTCTGAATTGTGAGAATGGATCAAGCATAAATTTGCACGTTTTTATTGGACCGTTCACATGTCTACTTTTATTAATTATAATTGTTTAAACCGATGAGTATTACTGTTACTTTCGGCGTCGATCAAAACAACATTAACCTTAAATATAAAAAAAGGACAATATATCTGTGTCAAATAAAACTTTCTTTTTCATATATCACATAATAAAGTCCGCCCACACATTGTGATGACGCAACACAAACAGACTTCACTCTCGCATTCAATGTGCTCGGACAATTCTAATAAACCGAGCCTCATCAAATACAACAACGCCGATCACCAAAAATAAAAACTGACATCACTATGATCCTCTTCGCCCACACATTAGGTGGGCATTGCTGCTAGTTGTTTTAAAAGACAGGAGCTTCACCCTTGTTTTTCTTTAAAAAAAAAAAAAGACTAAACGTTATTTCTCATTCGTTACGAACTTTAAAATCTTTTTCCCTCAAAAAAAAAACTTTAGAATCGTCCATTGTTTCTAACTCTCTTAATACGCATATCAGACGATTAAAATTACGAGTGCTAATCATTTTACACACTAAATTACATTCAATTAAGCATCCTAGCTAGTTTTATGCCTGTTCGAAGACCGATAATGCCCAAGGGAAGAATATACATTTTACTTGAGAAGTGAGGAGAATTAAGACTGGCTAAATGAAACTTTGACATGACTCAAACTCTTTCACTTCTCTTCAAAAAAATCATATATTAATGTGTTTAATTAGATGTGTCAAGGGATGAGTTAAACTAATTATGTGTTCAATTAGATGTAGCAATAATATGAAATTTTAGGTTTTTCTGTTCAATTAAACATCTCAAGAGATTAATTAGATGAATTATGTGTTCAATTAGATGCATCTCAAAATTAATTTTTTGTATTTTTGTGCTCAGTTAAACAAGTTAAGGGATAAATTTAATGTGTTTATATGTTCAGTTAGTTGTAGCAAAAATTTGATTTCGTAGTTTTTATGTTCAATTAAACTAGTTAAGGGATCAATTAAAATTATTTATGTGTTCGATTAGATACAATAAAGTTAACATTGTTCATTTATTAAGAATAATAATATCCATTATTTCAACAAACTGCACAGTTCTACTACTAATAACATCCATTAATAATAACACAAACCCCACACAATTTTCACCGCTACAAACTAACACAATTGATCAATTTATCATTTGATTCCTTCCGCACAACTCTTCTCGCCTTGTAATTTCTACAAAAACAAAACAAAAATACAGTTAAGACCAATTTTCTAATTACGTGTTCTAATAATATTTAATCCTTTCAGGTCATATGAAGTTTTAAAAAAATACATAATAAAACAAGATATTCCCTTAGATACTAACTTAACACATATGATGACTAACGATTCTATTAGAAAAATTAAACAATTAATTAGTATATTTGAATTAGATTCAAACAAATTCAAAAAATTAAAATTGAATAACGAAGTCTCTGAGTTCTTGTATTTAAATCAAGGAAACGGAAGTTAAATCTGAACCAACACACAGGGGTTCACAAATTTTAACAAAAACTAGTGAAGTAGTTCAAGTAGAATAGGACTTGCGGTTCGACTTTTTCCTCGCTGATTTCAATAGTGACAAGGGACTCGTTCATGTCCATGTTTTCTTCTGACAAGGGACTCGTTCATTTCTGCATAGTAACCACATTCAATGAGTAAGGAACCAACCCATAAAGGCAACAATGTAAAAGTAAAGCAAAGAGATTAGTACAATTTCACTGTTCCATCAATTGAAATGATCCGATAATTGGGCAATTTTCCGAAATGGTAGAAAGGGTTTTGTTTTTGGAGAAGAAAAGAAAGGATTGAAAAGGAAAAAAGAAAAAAGGAGAGAAGCTTACTTGGTAGCGCCGGAAGTCTGATTGCTCTGACCAACCATCCAAGATACGTCAATTTTACACTGATTTTATTCTTTAGAAATCGATGAGGAGAGATTTGGTGGATAGCCTGGGTTTTGTTTTGTTTTGTTAATTAATCGATCGGAAAATCCTGCAGGAGAGGAAGGTGCGAGTTAAAGTCGCGGATGGCCGAGATGGCGGTCGGAGCAGCGATGTTAGCGATGGCAGAACGAAAGGAGAATGAGATGACACAATTGCTGGGTTGCCATGGTTAGATAGGAGAGATTAGAGAGAGAATGAGAGATTGCAGATTTAGATCTAGTTTAAAAAAAAAAGAGGGGACGCAACTGTTGGACAGAAAATGAATTTTATATCTAAAACTGTATTGAATGGTTTGATGGTAATTAGTTGGATGGTAAATACTAATTAACTAAAGTAAAACCTATAGTTGTCTTGTATATGGGCTTGGGTTCGTTTATCTTAATTTAAGGGCCACACAGATAAAAATTATTAACGTATAAGGGTGCGTTTGGTGAGATGGGGTTAGCAATTTCCCTGAAGTTAGTGCGCTAACCTAGATCAGTTGAGTTTGCCAATCTACTAATCTAAATGAATAAGGTTAGACAGATTAGTCGCTACCCATACGCTAATCTACTAACTGAGCAACGAGGAGAGTTAGCGTTTTTTTGGTCCCCAACCGAATAAAAAAAGGAAGAAATACTTAGCAGTGAGGAGAGAGAAATGTTAAAAAAGCTCTCTTCGTACTTTCTGTAGGAGAAAAAACCAATGAAAAAAAATTTTATTCCTCTTCCTCATTCGATTGATTTCCTATAAAATTACCATCGACGATCATACCACTGTGCTCTTCTCGTCGCAAGGAGTCGATAGAGATCCCAATCGACACCCTTCTGTGCACGAGAAAGTTCATGATCGTCGCCATGGCTATTGTCTGGCCTAATCTCGGCCATGGTTATTGTCTCGCCGCCTCAAGCCTCTATATATAAGTAACCTCGCTCCCCTCTTTATCTTTCTTTTTGCTATACAACCATTCATCCTATTTTTTTCCTTCCTCATTTTGGGTTCGGCCGACATTGGTGATCAGTAAAAATGGTGAGAAAAGCGGATGGGTTGAGGGAGAGGCCGAAGGCCAAGTTTGAACTGTGGGATTGAGGTAATTCCTCAATATTCTTATTTAATTTTTTATTTCTCCTTTGATATAAATTCTTGAGACTACTGGGTGGTAATTTGGGAGGAAATTGGTGATGGTGAATTGGTGATTGGTGAACGAGTGAAAGAACGGGGAGCAACTAAAAAAATATTTCTTTAAACCCATATGAATTTTATAATGATAGATATGAAGCAATAATGGACAGATTTTTAATATTTATAATTATAACATTTTTTATTATTTAATTATTTGATGATCCTTTTAAAATTAATAATATTATAATAATTAATTATAACGATAATATCTCTAAGCCTCTGAGGATTAAAGATAATATGTATCAACTATTTTATAAAGCACTCTTCATCCATATTTTAATAACGTGCACTTGAAAAAATATTATTTATTTGCAAAAACAAAAACAAAAAGTAATCAATAATTTATTCATTTCCTTCTATCACTAACCTCAACGTACCACACAAAACAACATTCGCTAACCTTAGACAAGTTCTAACCCTTTCCAATTACTACCCTCACCATTCTACCCCCCTAACCTAAGGGGGCGTTTGTTTGTGTAGTAAGGAGTTGCGTAACTTAAGGATGCCTAAGTGTTTATGTAGTGTGTATGTAATAGATGTTTGGTTGTGTAGTAAGGATGACTAACTTAATGCATGCATATATTCATGTCAAAAGACTAAAATGCCCTTAAATTTGAATTAGTATTATGTATTATATGTTGTGACCTAATTATTGTTAATTATTAATTATTATAAAAATTAATTATTAATGATGATAATAAATCATTTTTACTATTATGAAATATTAATAATTACTTTTAATTAAATATTATAAATCTTATTATTTATTTTATGATAAAAATTATTATTGATTAATTATCTTCAATTAATTATTATTCTTAAATCATTATTATTAATAATTAATATTACTTGTTAAATATTATTAATTATAATAATTAATCTTTTTTATTAATTATGATTTTTTTAATAATTATTGTTACTTATTAAGTATTATTATTTATTAATTAATATTAATTAATTTTTAATTTTTAATTATTATAAAAAATAATTATTAATGATAATAAGAAATCATTTTATTATTATGAAATATTATAAATTATTTTTAATTAAATATTATAAATATTATTAATTATTTAATAATAAATCAATATTATTTATTAATTATTATTATTACTTGTTATATATTATTATTTATTAATTATAATAATTAATATTTATTACTAATTATGATTTTTAATAGTTATTGTTACTTATTAAATATTAATATTTATTAATTATTATTAATTATTATAGATTATTAAATATTATTATTAATTATTTCTAAGGGGTATTGTTGGAAAAAAAAAATAAAAGGGACCGGTGCATAACTTATGCAACCTATTTAGGTTGCATAACTTATGTACCCTTAAGGCATCTTATGTAAGAGATGTTTGGTGACTTAAGGATACATAACTTAAGTTATGCATCCTTTAAGTCACAAACAAACGCCCCCTAAAAAAATACTAACCTTACACCACTAACCCTACTAACTTTATATTTGCCAAACGCACCCTAAAACCATAGGTGATCGAGCTATATATTCGTTTTTCATCTTTACATTACTGGGCCGAGTTTGATGACCTTCATTTACAAGAAGCATCATAGGCTTAAATGGGCTACCAACCAGCTCCTTTCTCTTTTCCTAGACTCTGTACCGATTACGTACAATACAAAATTAAACAGCCCACCTTTGCAATACCAGGCAAAATAGAAAAAATTAGAGTCACTACAAGTCTACAACCAAACAAAATACACTTTAAGTTGGATTACAAATTATCATTTATGAGTATGTATGAAGAATTGAAGATCAAAATACCAAGATTAGAAAGCTAAATATTTATATTCAAACTTTACAACAACAAAAGACAGAAACTAATAGAATAAAACTAAAACAAAAGGCAAAATTAATTTTTTAATGAATATATAGCAATTAGTTTAGTGCAATTGCACTACCTGCTGTATTCCACTGCTACCCTGTCTATCTGATCAGATCCAGAGATTACCCACCCATCCCCGACCCCCCCGCCCCCAGCATGCAACTCCATCTGTATTGCAGATCCTAATTTAAGCTGGTCTTTGTCAATTAGATGGAACAATCAAGACATGAAAAGAATGATCCAACTTTTCACGTCATGAATAACAGCAGAAATATAAGAAAGAACCCATGCACCACCCCAGCCTAAAAACGAAGGCACGCAGAAACCACAATCACATTACTGAGTTGGTCTCTTGATGCGGCATCTCCTCATGTGAGTTGTCCTGTGGCTTCTCATGCTCAAGCTGATAATGGTGGTCCCCTTGCCATGCCCACACAATATCTTTCAATGCCGGCCGTATATCCTCTTTCATCATTTTCTTATATTCCAATGTGTCCCCACTCGTCTTCTTCATTTCAACTAGATAAAATTCAGGCGCCACTTCGAATATCTCAGCATCAAGCTCCACTACACCCTTTCTACCTTCCTTTGTTCCAGCTAATTTGAAGAGCCCATTATCCTTCTTTTTAACCCTTAATCGCAATCTTGCAGCCAAGTCCTCCAATTTTGATATAATGGTTGGAGCAGGTTGTCTTGAGGTGAACCTCACCTCCCTCTGGCTTTCCCTCTCCTCAAAAAGGCGGGATAGATCAAACCCAGAAGAGAGAGAAATTATATCAAAAGCATTTAAATTAGGGAGGCTCATTGATTCACGCATACCTCCTTCCCTTGACCCACTTCCTGATGAGGTGGAAGCCCCTGAGGAATCATCAGAAATCACGCTTTTGTTCTTCTTATCTTCCCCCTCGGTATTACAATCCTTCTGGTACCAAGAAGTCTCCTTTATCTTTGGAATTGTAATACGGGTATTTGGATCTGGGTCCAGAATCCTGGCAAGAAGCTTCTTCAGCTCAAATGAAAACCAACTGGGGCATCTATAATCGGCTCGGCTTATTTTCCTATACATCTCCATCAAATTTGTGTCATGAAAAGGTAAATAACCAGCCACTAGAACAAATAAAATAACCCCGCAAGACCAAATATCGGCTTTTGCCCCGTCATACCCCTTTCGACCAATCACTTCAGGTGCCACATAGGCAGGGGTCCCACATGTGGTGTGCAACAGCCCATCTTGCCTCTTGGATTCAACCAAAGCACTTAATCCAAAATCTGACACTTTCAAATTTTCATGCTCATCCAAAAGTAAATTCTCAGGTTTTAAATCCCTGTGATAAACACCTCTACTATGGCAATAATCAACAGCCAAAATCAACTGATGGAAATATTTCCTCGCCACCTCTTCCTTCAACCTTCCTTTGGCAACTTTGTTGAACAGCTCACCTCCCTTGGCATATTCCATTACAAAATAAATTTTACTTTTACTGGCCATTACTTCATATAGGTGAACTACATATGGATGTCTAACTAATCGCATGACTGATATCTCCCGCTTGATTTGCTCCATCAACCCAACCCTCATGACCTTCTCTTTGTCAATCATTTTTATGGCCACAGCCTGGTTGTTTTTGAGGTTTCTGGCATAGTACACCTTTGCAAAATTGCCTTGGCCAAGTAGTCTACCAGTTTCATACTTTTGCATCAGAACAGTACGCCTAGAATCCATAATTGTGTTTTGCTTTATGTTATTTATCACTATCTACACACAGAAACCAAATTCTATATATTTCTCTACCTACAAAGGGATCTGTTAAAACTTTGTAGTTTCTTCTACTAAACTTCTGGATAAATATCAACCGTCTTCACCAATATAATGATTTACAACTCTGGATTTGCCTACAACTACCACATAAGCGCTCATATATCGTAAAAATGATAAGTTATTGAAATGATTTGAGCTATAACTTGTCTCAGAGAAGAAGCTCTGTCCCTGCAACAACATCTTTATGCATTCCAAAGCAGTTTTGAGTTCTTCCTTGCTCCAATTATCTGAAAAGGCAAAAAAGTTCTAATCAAGTACCTAAAAAGAGGAAATTGTAGAGCAAATCATTGACAAGAGAACAGTACAACTACACAAAAACAGTCATCAGCTAATAGTTCAGAACTAGTCCATGAGGCTAACAGAACTAAAATCGTGTCATTATCTATTGCCAGCTAAAAGTGACAGGAAACAAGAACAAATACTAGGATTTTTCTATTCTAACAATTCCAGATATCTAAGAAACAATAAGCTAGCTTAATACCGTAATTGTGTACCAATTGAGATCAACAATGAAATAAGAGAAAATTTCTGTTCAGAGAAATCAAGCAGATATTCAATCTCAGAATTTCCAAATAAAGAGTAAATGCTCGATCCAAAAGTTAGAACTTGAATGCGGCATTATCAAATCCTCTTTCTCTAGCAATTCGAAGCGATCAAGCAATTTTCATGGAGAAAAGCGACATTTCAAATCAGAAAGCAACAATTGCACACAATCGACCTCAACCCACAAAACTTATCAAATGGAAAAAAAAACTTCCAAATTATGTACCTCCAATAGCATTAATCAGAAATTGCACGAAGAACCCAGAAAAAAAAATACCTTTTTCAGAGTTGGAGCGCCTCCATCGGACCTGAATCAAATCTGAAAGAGAGGGATCGACAATAAGGCTGATTCGACAACGAATCTCTGAAGATTCCTTCGAAGAACAACAGAGAAATTCGAGATTTTTTTTTTTTTTTTTTTGACTATCTCTTCCCCTTCTTCGCTCAATACGGTAAAAACTAGTGGTTTCGTCGAGCTCGCTTGTTCGATTGCGATTGTATCTTAACATACGGCGATTAGAGGCGTTGTCGTTTCAATTTCCCAAATTACGATCCTGCCCCCTGACTGTCGTCAATATTACATATCTACAATTGGGGCGCAGACTATTGCAGACTGGTAGTGTTGAAAAAAAAACCGCGACGTATCTGAATACTGCGTGGTAAGATAGCAAGATACAATAAAATCACGAACATGACGGCCTGTTTTCGTAACATTTTTTTTAGATGTGTCTTGTTTTTTTATTTTGTCGAATAAATACGAGACACTGAGACAGCATATACGACACGAAATACAATACGACAAAAATATAAATATGAATTAGCCCGTATCAATACAATTATGAATCGTGACACAACAATTTTTTTACATATTTTATCAAAATATTTTTAATTCCGTGACAAATTAATTTGCTATGGAAACATAATTTTGTAATTAAATTTTCAACCCAGATAGTTCATTTAAAATTAAAAAAAAAACTTACTCTAAATAATATATTTTAAGATTTCAACGTGTCTAAATACGACAAGACACACTACGAAATGCTACATGACACGGCACGACACGACACGATATATGATCTAAATATAACGTGTTTGACACTCCATGATATTACATGTTTTAAGAACACTGCATGTCTCAGCATCGTTTCGAAAAGAAAATCAATAAAATCGAATTTGTATATTATTTTGAAGTTGCAACTTGCAAATTTGCAATCAGCGAAGAAAAATGGTCACGTGCTTCGCTTGGCACTTTGCAAGAAAAGTCTTCATTTCAACGATCAGATTTTGAGTATTGAAGGTATAATTATTTTATCTTTATTCTTTTGTTTCATTTGTTTTTTATCTGAATTTTTTATTTAAACAACAAAAAGTAAATTTGAATATGTGAATAAATTTAGTCGAAGATGCAAAATCTATACAACAGCAATAGCAAAGCCAGTGTTCCTAAAAAGTTACTACAAACATACACAAAATTATTCTGACAGGCTATGTAGTATCACTTGTCTCACCGACTCTTATAGCAAAAAATGTGTTCTTGGTCGGTGTAACAGAAATCGCTAACCTAATTAACAAACATATAAAAGATTTTTCTGGTTTAAAATTCAAACTAAACTTATAGATAGACTTGCTTTTCTAGGGTGCGTTTGGATCATTTGAAGAAAGAAGAAGAAGAAGGAAGAAGAAGAAAAAAAATTATAAACAATCTAAATTCTTCACAAAGTTACACACTTTCCAATACTTCTTCCCTTCTTCCCACACCTATCCAAATGGATCCCTAGTTTAGCAAATAGTTTGGTCTCGTAAACAAACTTGAAATTTCCTTGATGAGCAAAATTTGCTCTTGTCAAATATCTGTTGATCTTTAGTTTATTGAACCCAAATTAACATCAATTATTTTGTACTAATACTTAAAACAAGTCATTTTTTATGGGGGAAAAAAAAGAATACCAATTACTCACCAAGAAAAGAAACTGATCAACATATACATGGAAATGGAATATCCAATATCCTAGACGTATTATACCAAGTATGAAGTCGTCGAAGGAAGGTTTCAAGGCATAGTAGAATAACAAAAGTACACCGCCAACAAATTAAAATAAATTAACTATTCAGGATTGATATTACAAGATTATTTTGCTCATTCTACGACTTACAATGAAGTTTGGATTATTTGAAGTGCTGTCCAGATCTCAATCAATCAAAATATTAATTTAAATTTTAAAATATAAATGTAGACAAGAAATAAATATTCGAAAACCAGATCCATAGTCTATAGAATTCAAACAAAATCCAAAATAGTAATTATGGACAGCTTAAATTATCATTAAATGCATGAATGTTATTCAACAATATTCAACGAGGTATAATTCCGTATAAAATAATATGTGTACCGTGCTAAACTCATTCTGTTTCCTCTCCGACCTGGCAGCCATGTCACCCAATCTTAATGCATTATCTATGTTGGGTCGAGTAAGATGGCGCCAAATTATTCATAATTGCGACTAATGATAGCATGTATCATTTTTTCTTAACTCTATGGCTCCTTTTGGATAGGTGTGGGAAGAAGGGAAGAAGGGAAAAAGTATTGGGAAGTGTGTAACTTTGTGAAGAGTTTGGATTGTTTATAATTTATTTCTTCATTTCTTCCTTCTTCCTACCTTCTTCTCAATGCATCCAAACGGTGCGTATATATATAAATTTCTCTACCGTAATGATTTAGGGTGTCTGGTAGATATCCTTTCTATTAATCTGAAAATAATGCTCCAAGATAAGCTAAATATTCTTATAGTCTTGCGGAAATTTGATATATTTAATTGAGTAATGCTAGAATCAAACATATAGGACGTCAAACACGATTCAAACGTAGCACATTAAAATTTCAAACGGACGATCCAAACCGCTCAATATGATCTCTATATTAAAATATCTTTGATAATCAAATTTTATATTTTTTCATATTTTCTAACTATTTTTTTCGAATTTTCAAAATTGAAGGGTTCAGAACTTTTTAGATTGAGCATATTGAAAAATTTCAAAAAAATAGTAAAAAAATTTAAAAAAATATAAAATTTGGTCTCCATGAAGATTTTATAACACAGAACAATTTGAGCGATTTGGATCGGTCATTCCAATTTTAAAAATTAAAATTTCATCGCGTTGGACAAGTGTACGTGTCCTATATGTTTGACACTAGCAACTCTCTATTTAATTTCCTTATTCTAAATTTCTAATCGACCAAAAGAACTTTTAAATCTATAGTTCTTTTTAAAGAAAAGATCATAAAAAAATAAACAATTCCACCTCAGCTCTTTCACAAATCACTTGTAGCATATATTAATCTAAATATCCTCGATTGTTAGAGGTAGGTAGTCGGAGGAAACGTGAAATTAAGCTTTGCATGTTGTTGGACTTGCGGTTGCAAGTATTTAGTTTTTGAGAAATGCTACAGTCAAAGTAGTATAGACGGATGGTTTCATCAAATTCGACTTTATTGCAAATTAAAAAATTCAAATGACTGATTTAAACTATTTAATGTAATTAATTTTCATATTCAAATTAATTCCAATGCTAACAAAATTTTATATTTTATTCAAATTTATAAATATTTTTTAAATATTATGAAATTTTTAATAAAAATAATTCTAGACCCTCTAATAACAAAAAATAATAATAATTCAAAAGAGTAATTAAAAAAAAATGTAAATTTCATTGGCAAGGAGATCTCAATATGAAAGAATACATTAAATGATTTTGATAGGTCATTTGAACTTTAGAATTTTAGATATAATGAGGTGTGTCAAAGCGATCTGTCAAATTGCTTTGATCGTAGTATTTTCCTTAATTTTTTTCTTTTTTGATTTATTTTCCATGTTTGTTTTAATCAAGACTGGTATCCCTATTGTTTTTTTTTTTAAAGTTAAAATCGCCCGTAGGCATTATTTTCGTTGTAAAATGCATTAGCTCAAATGACGATACTTAAAAATTATATATAAATCGGCATTTGTTGTGTTTCGGAAATAGAAATCATTCTTCGAGAGGACTCAAGGAGTGCACAATCAATGCTATTTCGAGTCAACAAACTTGTTTTCTATGAATCGATCTTGGCTATATAATTTTGTCGTCATATGCAGTGTCATCATCTCTCTTTGTTTGTTGGTTTGATGGCCTATATTTATTTACTTTATAGTTTATATATTATTTTACGATAATTTTGAAGTAAATATGAAAACTGATGCATTCGCACTTTAAAATTAAATTAACTATCTTCACAATAATAGAATCTTTTTGTTCTGATTGTTGTAGAATAATGGAAACGGGAATTCATAGATGATGATGATGATATGTTACATAACTTCAACGTGATATTGTATAATTTATACTCTAGACCGTATAAAAAATATATATTTACATAGAGATTGGTTATACATGCAGTACTTTGCGAAGTAACTTATTCCTTTTTACTTCAGCCTCATTTCTCAAAATCTGAACTTCAAACGACTGATCTGATCTATCTGATGTGTGTAATGTGTCCATTCTCGAATTTTTTACTTCAAATGTCGAACTGCTCAATATAATATCCATATTAAATCTTATGAAAATTTAACTTTATATTTAAAAAAAATTATAGATCACGGTTTCTAATTAAAAGCTCGAAAAAAAAGTTACAAATTTTAAAATATATATATAGTCTTGAATAAGAATTCAATATAAAGAAGACATTAAAGTTTTTGGATCGGTTATTTGATTTGAGAATGAACACGTTGTATTTTAGTAATCCTCTAGAAAGTTAGGCTACGGAACTTTGTGAAGTAATTCATCTATTTCACATCAGTCTCATTTCTTGAAATCTGAATTTCAAACAATCGACTCGAACCGTTTAATTTTAACTCCATATGGAAATCTTATTGGAAGGTAATTTTTATCCATTAGATTGATTTTTAACCATATGTTTTAATATTTTTAAAATTGGAGGGTCTGAAATTCTTCAATAATAGAATTTTTTCTGAATATTATAAAATAGCAAAAAAATGAAAGGAAATATGGTTGCTAAGGAGATTTTTGATATAAAAAATAAATTTAACGGTTCGAATCAATCGTTTGAATTTCGAATTCTGAGAAACAAGACCGAAATAAAATGGATGTATTACTTCGATATAAATAAATCAATTTATCTCTATTTCTATAAAAAATATTATACGGGATAGCTCTTGCAATAGTTGCCGCAATATGCTATATGACTAAGTGTTGTTTAATCCATTGCATAAGTACTTTAACTAGTTACTCACAAAAAGCACAATTTTAAGAACAAAAAGTGTCAATATCTCCTGGATAAACCAAGAAGCCTCGATTATTATTTGTTTTGCGCAATAAGTGTCAATTTTTTCTGTAACATTAATCAGTGTAAGTTAACTCCATTAGTGGGTAATTTCTATTAATCATCAAAAGTTACATACAATAAAAAAAGGACACTGCAATTAAAAATACAAGTATTTTTGAAACAAGAGATGAGGATCAAACCTTCACTTAATAAATTATGATTTTTAATAATTCTTGTTACTTATTTAATATTATTATTTATTAATTATTTGTTAATTATTAAATATTATTATTAATTATTTCTAAGGGTATTGTTGGAAAATAAAATAAAGGGGACTGGTGCATAACTTAACCAATCTCTTTAGGTGTAATAAGTTATGCACCCTTAAAGTTTCGTATGCATAACTTAAGTTATGCACCCTCTAAGTCACAAACAAACGGCCCCAATTAGTAATAAAAACTTAGCAAAATTATCTTTAACTTCAATAAACAAATCATTTCTTGTTTGTGATTTAGTAAGCTGGTTTCCCTTAGTTCTACATCATCTTAATAAGCATACAAAAGTACAATTATTTATAAGCAATGATCTGGAGTTACATCGTGCTATTAAATCATTATATTCTTTCTATAGTTTTTTCAAAAAAAAAAAAAAAACGAAAGTGCAGTCTCCTTCTCTACCTTAGCAATCTGTGGTCGGCGTAGCAATTTCCTGACCGCCATCAAATGTTAATTTTAAAAGAATCCATCTTTGTCTAATAATAATAAAAAAATAATTAACATGAAAAAATCAACAAGTAGGATGAATCATTGGTTATATCGTGATTAGTACGAAGATGAGGGTTTTACATAAAGCAGTGTAAAGTAAAAGCAGATTTTGATCTCCCATAGCCAAAATGCTACAAGTGTCGAGGTCCTGAGGTCCAGCACAAGTGACGCGTGAGCCGCTCCTCCACACTGTCCACGTGGACCTCGGTTCAAAGACCGGTTGTTTTGTGATCTTTTGCGGTATTCCGGTGTCTCTATCTCTATAATATTGGGTTGCGAAAGAATTGGTCTAGGTGGATGTTTAGTTGTCAAGACGTTTATTTGTAAAAATTTGTGTTAGAAATTTTATGAGTGCGAAAACATAAGTAACCCAAGAAAAAATTACTGCATGGATTCAACAATTTATTTAAACTAAAAATTTTTCTATTAAATTATTGGGCTTAATTTTTTCAGTGGCTATATATTGTGGATTTAATTTTCTTTTTCCTTTTTGTGGAGTGAATCTATATGCTACGGTTGTATATAGTATTGTCTCTGTTTTTTTTTCCCATATCCTTATGAGAAATTAGCAATATTTCCAGCATTGTTTAAAACAAAAATTATTTACAGATGTGGTGCATGTCGAGATGATTGTAGAAATTAATAGAAAATGTATGTATTGATAACATATCTATTACTTAACTTGCACTAAAATATCCTGATTTCACTCAATAAATCAAATCTAGGTGCTAAATTTGTTGCACATGGTCCTTCAATGCGGACATAAGAATCAACATTTAAAAAAATAATAAATAAAATAACAACAATCATGTGTCAGAATTTTTGTTCATAATAGAAATACCATAATAGTTAACAACAATAGTACATGAAATATATAGATATTAAATTATAATTAAGTGATGCACACAAAAATTAACTTTTTTCATGGAACAAATCTATTACTGTACTCAAATGATTTGTCTTCAATTAAATATTTACAACATTTTTATGATTTGAACTAATAATAAAGGAAAAATTTATAGGTCATAAAGTCCTTTCTGCATAAATTGACTTGTTATGATTGCCCATTAGAAAATGCTATTGTGGAGCTGTATCTTTAAAATCAAAAGTAAAAACATGTAGGAACCTTTTATTTTGTGTATTATAATGATGATTTCTTTGTACTATTACGAGAAAACAAAATAGAAGGAGAACGATGGATCACAAAATAAGAGATGCTATGAGTACCTTGTGACTCCTTCATAGACAATTTACATCATGTATTTGAGATAGGAATTCAGAAAAGAGTCGCATTCTATATGAATTAAAGAGTTTGAAGGTAGAGAGGAGTTACGAAAATTTTAAATTTAAGAAAAAAACGAAGAAAGCAATCAATAACTGCTTTTGAAAATTTGTTTATTTTTCCCATTCGAAGAGGAAAAGAAAATACCAAAAAAAAAAGCATTCTCTTTAAATACGTTTCTGGTTTTTTTTTTTGGCTAAATTTTTTTTTTTAAATAGCTCAATGGACTACTGTTTCATTATATGAAACATTCAAAGCAAGTACAACAAGAACAATATCACAGCAATTCTGATCGACTCCATCTAAACCCTGACCTGCTGAGAGGCACTAGAACTGGTGCGCAATAGTTACCCGTTAATCCATTCTTAACTCTCTTATGTAAATCAGCTACTTACTCTATTATCTAGTTATAATTATTTTTTTGTAGACAAACAAACTATATATAATCAATACAAGAACAATAATCTATAGACAAACCGAACAATTATTTCTATAAGCAAAAGCACCAAAACGTTTTATTGGTGAAGTAACATAAATGATACCAAATGGATACAAAGATTCATTTTTCTTTCTTGCATTTACAAACTACCATTGGGGCCGTTTCGATCAAGTGAGAATTTGAAGAATTTTCTATTCCTAGACATAAATTTATTATAAACAATTTAAACTTTTCACAAAATTATACACTTTCCAATACTTTATGTCTAGGAATAGAAAATTTCTCCAATTCCTAAGCGATCCAAACGGCCCCATTAGAAATATTTAAAATATTTTGTTTCGCACTATCTGTCACATTACGTTTTTAAGTTTTTCAAATATTAAGTAATTTTTTCAAAAATTTATGATTCGTCGATTTTGTTTTGCTGAATTTTAAAAATTAAATCTACACTCTATATTGAGATTATTAGGCTTCTGAAAATCTTGAAAATAGTATTTTGAATAAAGAAATTTTTACTTGTAATTCTCATAAAATTTCTTTACATCAGAAATAATCTTTGTGAGAATTAATAATTAAATAAGGTAACGTTAGCCTTGAAGTTTCATGGCCAAACTGAAATATATGAAAGTTTGTATATGTGGGCCTTAGTATTGTACTCTATACATACGGCCTAATTCTTTGTTGAATGATGTAGACGAGTATAAATATATATATATATATATATATATATATATAACTGAACCGACTTACTCTGTCAAATTGCGGCTGTGGATAAACATCAAGGGTAAACAAAAATATTAAACAACTCTTGACATATATATATATATATATATATATATGGCAAGCTCATTCCTTTCTTCTCTGATGAGCGCACCAAAAGGGTTAAGAAAATTCAAGGGAAAAATAATAAAAGGTTTGGGTAAGCTGTTTTTTTTTGGTGTGGCAGCGTGCAACACAATCAAGCGAAAAGGAGAGGCCAATCATCAAATATCTTTTATTTCAGATTTTTGCTATAAATATGAAATTATGAACAGTTAAAAAAGATCAGTAAAGGAATTTCGAAAAATTAAGCGAGTACTAATATATTTTCTAATTATAATGATTTTTCTTTTAAAATTAAATTGTCTTTTAGTTCAAATCAAAGAAATATCTAACATAAAATTAGTTGCTCAAAATTATATTCTAAGTCTCAATCAACTATTGGTTAGATGTTATGTAGGGCTTCGTTTGGATGGCTTCTTCCCGGAATAAGGAATAAGGAATAACCACTTTTTACCAATAAATTTATTTCTAGCCATCCAAACTCTTCACAAAAGTTACACACTTCCCAATAAATTTATCCCTTCCCATGCATCCAATAAATTTATTTCTTACCAATAAATTTCTTCCTTTCTTCCTTCTTCCTACTTTATTCTCAACGCATCCAAACGGAGCCTAAGGTAGAAACGTTGGTAAATTAAAATAGAATAAAAAAATCAGCAACCATATAGCCATATTATTGTAAGTTATAAATTTGATAAATTATTGAGCTTACTTTAAGTAACCATGTATAGTTTTATGTTTTTCTAAAAATCGCATACAATAATATTAGTTTATTAAAACTGGGTTTCGAATGAATTATTTCCTGAATAAAAATTTGATCATTATTTAAGTAGGAATTTAAATAGAATTTATTTTGTCTAGACTCGGGAAGTCGCTTATCGGAGTCGGGGATAGCTGATACGACTGAGGATCTGTAGATTGTCGTGCTCTTGCTTGTTTTCTTCATTTTGCTTTTCAGGTGCGGATCCCATACAACTTGATTACATGTTAGAAATTATTTACGCATAAATGCATTGCATACTTTGAATTGATAATTGCATGCATATTTGGATTGTATCATATGACTTATATTATTTAATATTATTATTGCATGTTGAAATGGTTCCGGATTGAATGAATTATGACAATTGTTGGTACTCTTGTACGGTGAAATGACACTGGTTGGGTTGGACGTTGGGATAGCTCCCTGACGTGCCAGTCTCCGTGAATAAGCGCTTATATCCGTGGTCTGACAGTGTTCACGTAATTAGTACCATTTGCTTATCTATTTGTCTGAATTAATGATAATTGTATGGTATCGTATACAATATATGTTCTATTGTATACTCAGTCTCCTCTGATCAAGGAGAGATGGATCCTTCGGGATAATTCAGTTCTGTTTTGAATGATCGATATTGAACCAGTTCCAATATTAGATAGTTTACCAAGTTGAACCGACACTTTTGTTCTATGAATGTGATAGTTCAAATTGATTAATGTGTCGGATTTATTTGCATTGCATCTTCATATTGCCATCTTATTATGTATCACAAAATGTATTGATATTTGACTTATACAAATTGTGTGTTTTTCTTTCTCGGTCGGTAAATAGTTTCGAAGAATGTAAGATTGTTCGTGTGGCTGGAACTGAATACCGTACTGAGATAAATTATATTTATCTCATTCTTTGTTTTTGCATTGTTTCCACATTGGTTGTGGGTTCCAGGTTTTGGGCCGAGCGAAGGGCTCTGTGGTGAGGAGTAGACTAGACCCTTTGGTATGCAACTTGTAGTATGTATCAATAAATTGTATACTGAACTTGTTTTAAGACCTTATTCAGCTTGTAAGAAGTCATCGATCTTCTGGTCAAATTAAGTTTATGTAAACGAATATTTTGTGTTTTGATATAACTGGTAGTGAATTAAAAGTGTGTAACATATTTATTAAGATCTTAGATGGCTTGTTTTGAATTATTATAATACATGTTTAGTATTTGTAATCCTTACAGATGTGTGTTGATTAACATGCATCTGTGGCGGCTATGACGACTTTGAGTTCAGGATGTTATCATTAATAAACCTGGATTCGGGGTGTCACACTATCACATCAAGGAAGGTTTTTTTTTCAAAAGCTTGGCAGGAGATTCCAAGAAAGAATATCAAGGAAGTTAGTAGCTATAAACATTATATTTGAAATCTAGAGCATCATCTTAATTCGACACGTGTTCACTGAAATTTTCTTCCTAAAATCTACATGATCATGATGTAATAAAAAAAAAAAAAGCAATGCAATGAATCGCTACACAGGCACAATCACCATCGTTGCACTACCAATTGGATCCACCGGCTACCGTACTTTTGGGTAGATGGGATCAATCCCAAATAGTTACGTGCTTATATTGACATATGCAGGGAGAGATGTAAAGGCGATATTTGCGTGTACGGTAGAGATTATTAAAAATGTTTTCGGGTTGGAGTATAAATATTAAAATATCCAAGGAAAATATATTTACAGGCTAGAACTTTTATGCTAAATATTCGGCATACTTCGGCAGCAGATTTTCAACCATAATAATAAGACCACAAATAATTGTTTTCTTATGTAGCTCTCATACAGGACCGACGTGTACCAAAATAGGAAAGAAATATATAATTTAGTAACTACTTGAATAAGACCCAGAATTTTTTTAAAAAAAAACCCTAAATAAAAGAATTATTCGAATAACACACAAGTTAAATTAGAAAAATTATCCCTGGGCATAAATAGCGTTATTGACGGGAAATTAGCAATTCCTGTTACCATTCAAAATATTTCCAATATTCCAATACTGAAGTAGTTGTTAAATTCCAGTGTTTTAAATACCGTACCGGTCTTCAAACCGGTGAGACTGCCGGTAGGGGTTTATCGATTTTACCGGGTTTACCGGTTTATAACCCGGTATAATAATATACAAAGATCAATATGTACACATAGGAACCTGTGGCCCAGTGGCTATTTATTATCCCTGGGCATAAATAGCGTTATTGACGGGAAATTTGCAATTCCTGTTACCATTCAAAATATTTCCAATATTCCAATACTGAAGTAGTTGTTAAATAGATTCTTTGTCTGAAAATAAAATAAAGGCCCAGAAGATGAAAAAGATAATAAGGCTCCTGATACAAAAAAAATTTATAAATAATACTAAAATATTAAATATAAAAAATATTATTAAAATAATTGAAATAATATAAAAAGGTTTGCAGTATAGTCTTTGAAAGAACAATACGATATTAGCTAATATCGTTCTTTGAAAATCGATATTAGTCTTAACATTTTGAGTTGAAATATGATTATATTTAATTTTTTAAATAAATTTTAACATATTTTATTGATGAAAAAGTTATTATATATTTGTTTTTAAATAAATTTCATTTGTATTTTGGTTATTTTCTATTTCTCATATGTAGTTTAATTATTTTCTATAGTTGAAAATTGGTTATTTTTAATATAGGATATAGGATAGTCATTTTTTAATAATGAAATTCATTTAACGTGTTAGACACAAAAATAAAATGTACATTTCCTATATTAGCAATTTCTCCAATTTCTCCAATTCAGCATGGTATTTATTTTTGAAATATAAAATATATATTTATTTTTGAAATAGAATTATATGATTTTGGATTCCTTACTATCTTACATTTTTTTCAAAAAATATTTATTTATGTTTTATTAATGTTTACTGATTTCGCATACTGGGAATGGAACTTTATGTAACCCCTTGTCAACTCTCTTTTAGACGAATTATCTGTTATATACGAAACGCGAATTAAGTCCGGTTCTTTAAGGCTCCGTTTGGATGACTTCTTCCCGGAATAAGGAATAAGGAATAACCACTTTTTACCAATAAATTTATTTCTAACCATCCAAACTCTTCACAAAAGTTACACACTTCCCAATAAATTTATCCCTTCCCAATAAATTTCTTCCCTTCTTCCTTCTTCCTACCTTATTCTCAACGCATCCAAACGGAGCCTAAGAAAGAAAAGGAGTCTTTCCTTACTTCCTTAAAAAAAACTGTTATGTTGTTATGCTGCTCGTGCAATCACAATTTCTAATAGAATATAAAAATAGTTCCCTCGCCATCCTCTTCTCCTTCGCTTGTGTGACTCTCTCTACATGAGAAGAAGTCTATTCCAAGAAGTAAAGTAACAAGAAAAAGAACAAGGCCAAGATCTGTTATTCATTTGTTTATTTTGGTTTGATTTTTAGTTGTTTAATTTTTTTTATACTAGCTATAATTTATAACATAGATATCACACATATATGATAGAAAATAAAAATTAGAGAAAATAATATAAAAAATCACACAAAACGTATGTTTTGAACTTTAGAACTTCAAATAGGTACAAATTTTGATAAGAAGATCCTTTTGATGTGTATGACCTCAATCTGGAAAGTTTGCAATGAGATGTACAAAGTTTACGGGTTTTACCCAGTAATGACCATGTTCGAAATTTAGAAAGAAAACGCTGCCTAAATTTCCGAAATCTCTCTTTGAAAATTTTCAAATCTAAAAAAAATATTAAAACTATTATAGTTAGTTTTTTATCAACACAAAAATAGTTACTAGATAAGAAAAAAAAAGGTAGAGATGTAGAGGTGATTGTTAAAAATTGAGTGAAACTGTCATGATCAAATTTGAGATCAAGTTTGCACAACCATCAAACTAATATTGTTGTTTCGAAGAACGATATCAGTATCATCCTCACAAAAAATGATATTGCGAACCTATTTATGTAATTTTGATGTTTTAGTAATATTTCCGAAATTTAATAATGTTTTAGAATTATTTGTTTATTTTTTCGGCTCCTGAGAATAGTCAAGATCAAAAGTCCGAAGGTAGAAAACCAGCTGGCATTTTATGGGCCTATTATAAAATTGGCCCATAAAGAAAATGAAACCGACAGCCTATAAAACACCTGGTAAGCCCAGTACAAGACAGTACAAGCAGCCATGTGCGTCAGATCAGTCAATGCTAATGCATGCAATTTTCTTAACACTAATAAAGCAGTCAAACCAAACAAATGTGGGGACACAATAATGATAGTGTCCAAAAATAATTGCTGGGGTATCATGGATCAATGCATGCAGTGCTATCTGCATAGTGTTAATTCACATCGTACACCCTGTAAAACCAGCAAATTCATTTAAGAATACTGATCTTTTTGAATGCATTGCATTAAAGAATACGAATCTCATTCCCTAGTTTCTTTAGACAAATCTTTATATACATCTACCAAGTATAAGAGGAAAAATGACCTTTATCTCATGGTGGGACCAGCTATATATCCCATGAACCGATTTGTAGCTAACTAGCTTTCTAGTAGCCAAACAACCAGCAAACAGACTTTTAGGTAGATACAGTTGCAGCAAAATTTACTTGCTTGTAAGTTGTAACTAAGGCAGGTAAAGCTTGTTACCACACTTGCAACGCCATGCCTCTGGGTAGTACTCCGTAATGACAGGTCTTCCTGGCGGTACTGGTACATGTACTGGTACACATGGTGTGCAGTCTCCACACTTGCCAGTACACCTTGGTGGGTACGAACCTGGTCCTTCATAAGCTACCATTCTAGTCTTTTCCTGCACCAACCAGGTGGAGTCACAATCTGGCAATTTTTGTTATTAACTTATTTAAATCCTCTATTTATATATCATTTTTTGTTCGGCTTATAGTTTTGTATTTTTTATATTAGAACTTACGGTAACCAAAAATAATAGGGCTGAGATTATACTGACACGTCAGTACATCACACTCGAAATAATTATCATTTTGAACGCCCCTCAATTATTTTGTAAACAATTTTTGTGCAGAAACTGAGAATTAAAGGTTTAAATTGAACCTGGTGGTTCTGATAACTTGATCCCAAATTTGTACGCTCTGCCAAGATAAGATGAGAAAAACCAACTGGTCAGCTGATACATTTCTTGGAAGAAGACAAAGTAATTCTAGTTACATCACTGCTGGTAGAGGCTATTATAATTTGAACTTACTTTTGCTCTGGGTATAAGATTTTGGAGGGTCACTATTTATAGCTACTACATTTCTTTAAAGTTGGAGCAAATATATGAATAAAACAAGTCTTAACACTTGAGGAAGAAAAACTTCTCGCACAGGGCCAGTGTGCTTCACAAAGAGTAATGTACAATGGAAAAGGAAAAAGCATAAACATATGAATTACATTTCATATTGTTATGAAGGAACATAATTGCAAATTGGGTACATTAACAAATATAAGTAAGGGGAGATTAGCTGTTACTGAGGTAAGTAATTGCGTACCTAAACAAAGGCTTCGTTTGCAAGCATGAGGCAATGTGAAGAGAGAAAGAAAAACACACAAAAATAAAGCCTCTTTGACCACAAATCCGCAATGCCACATTCTCTCCTCTCCCTTTTTCATGTAGAGAAGTTAATAAACTCAAAAGAAAAAAGAACTGTGACCAGATCTCTCTTCAAATAGAATAAACTAAGGAGACAAATCAGGAAAAGAACCAGACTGCGTGTGTTATAATTTGTGTGTGTGAGAGAGAGGAGTGGTGACTGCAGAGAGATCCCAGCATACAGAAATCTGAGTAAAGAAATATATGTGAGTGTGAATTTTCTACCTCCTGTTGCTCTCTCTCTCTTAACTGTAGCAATAGTCAGTTAGATCTATGTTTGTATGTGGGATTTGTGTCATTGTGTGTGTGTGTGTGTGTGTGTGTGAGTGTGCATATGTGTTTAGTCACATTTATAAATATTGCCTCTGAGACAGAGACAGGCGTGCCAATTTATTACCACCTTTTTTACATATTACCAAAATCCGTATCACTCCCTGTCTTTTTTTCATCTGCTTTAGAGTCAAAATTGAAGCTCCTGTGATAGTAATTTTAGTACTGAAAATGCAGAATTTACATTTTACTGCTTCAGATTTGTACAAATTCCTATATCGATGGGGCCAAGTATTCCCAAAGAATAACTGCAGTCAATGAGTAGTCTGTGGCAACCTTAAAAGTGTGCAGAGTACAAGAGTACGGAATTAAACAATATTATTATATTATGAATATATTCATCCTTAGTAAATCTAAATTTAGTAAATAATTCATAAAAGCAAGGCATCTAATATTTTTCATTTTTACGACAGAATTTGCACTTCTGTGTGGATTTCACTACCAAAAAAATTTGCAAAATTACTGTAAACTTATCTATTTTGCTTTAATCCAAAGAAGATAAAAAAGATGTATATATGATGCAGACACAATAAGTACACAAATATTAGTGAAAAAGTGGACCACTGTGCATTTTGTACCAAAAGGTCTCTGGTACTTCAGTGGTCCATGCATCATTGCTTAATATTACAAGTTCCAAACGCCAATACCAAGGAAAAATTAGCCAACTGCAGTTGGAAAAGGTACATGTTTATGCAAACATAACACTCTCAATGTTCAAATAAACCATTGAGACTCTAGTCATACAATTTAATTTTAGAGACAGAAAAAAGAGAGAGGACACATAAATTAGTGGAAAGCGCAGTTTCTTCAGGCTTGATCCAAGACCGTTTGTCGACCTGTACTTTTTAAATTCAACTTTTTACTTGTTTTAACCATGGCTGACTTACTGTGTGAGTGTCTCCTTTTGCTCCTCTTTTTCTATGTTACCGTGATTGATATCTCTTCTGACTAAATATTCCTTTCAATTAATGGGAAGTGAGATTCAATTCAATAGAGACCAATTGACCCCTCCTAGAAAAGAAAAGGCAGTTGGCGCAGGTCACAAATTCACAATGTAACATCACGAGACATTTCATAGGACCCAGATTATGGAATGTTGATCATTTGTGGATTCTATATATATCAAGTGGCGATGTACCGAATCGCTAACTTTAAGATTCACAAAAGCTATAGATTTTATTCTTATTGGACCCAGGTTATATGCCACAGAAAAAAATATCTCGGTGAAGTGGTGAAAGTGATAATTTTATTTTAATTGTAAAATTAAAACATTCCATAATAAATTAAAATATTATGTATTAAAAAAATTAGTTTCCAATAAATTAGAAACGTTCCTGTAACGTATTTATTTATTGTTGGTACCATTTATAGCTCACCAGCTAATTATGTCGGACTGGTACAGTCTTGCAAGAGGATGTTGTTTTCATTTCCCCCTGTACGGTAACCATACTTTTAATACTTTTAATCACAATTGTTCCTCACAAAATTCGAAATAAAACCAAGCTTAATTCCAGCAGATTGAGATGCCAATATCTACCCAAATAGTATCTTTTTTCACCTAACAAATACAAAGAAACATACAATCAAATCTGAAGATAAAATATGTAGTAGACTAGTCTCAACTGACGATGAGACCGTCGGCGCGATTATATTTCAATTTTTGAGGTTCTAATAGCCGATCCGAATTATTCAACATGTTCTCCATATTGAGATCTTTTGGAGACTAAATTTTATATTTTTTAAGTTTTTTTTTTTTTTGTATTTAACAAAACTATTAATCTAAGTAATTTTGAACCTTCCAATAACAACGATTTTTAAAAGCTAAAAAACAGACAAAAAATTAGAAAAAAAATATATAATTTGGTCTCTAATAATATTTTAATATGAAAAAATATATTGAATAGTTTGAATCAACCATTAGAGTCTTTCAAATTGAGATTAAGATCATGGTTGAGGGCTCATCCGTCAGTCGCAGAAGATTTTAGTTTACCTCAAAAAATCTTCACCAATCTATAGACCAATTGGCAAATTTCTATACAACAAAATACATTATTATTTGATCTATCCTCTAAAAAATTAAAACATATTTAGTAGATATCTCTTTAAATTTTCTATAAAATTAGATTTATTTTGGAGCTTTAATTGCTCGAAAAGAATATCAAATAAGAAAACAACGAATGTCAAAATAAGATAATTTTGATAAATTTTGCATTTCAGCAAATTTGAAGTCAAAAAAATATTATAATTCCATGAAAATATTAATAGATTCACACAAATCGTTCTAATACATTCTATCAGATTTTAAGTAATATTTGATGTATCATTTTGATTTAGCATATATATAACATTTTTTCTGCATGTATATAGTGTTATCTAGATCATTATGTCGATTTTTATTATTACATGACTCAAAATGAGAGTTCATTTGAGTTCATTTGCTCTTGCTTGGAAGCATAGGAGGCTACGGAGAAATTAATCATTTGATACAACACGATAGAAAAAATGGAAGGAAAAATGGAAAATAAACAAGATGATCTTTTAAGACTAAGAAAATAGATAAGTAAGCCCACTTAATGTATATACAAAGAGGCCGATACGTACAATTAATAGTTCACTAAAAGGCCCAATCGAGAAACAGGCCACCAAAATATTATGGCCTACAAAACTGATACGAGCTCTATATAAACCCAGTTTAAAAGATGCATAACATGTAGGGGTGCATAACGTCTAAAACGACCACGAAAATAGTCAGTTGCGTTAATCGTTTTGGATACGAAATTGACTATCATTTGTGTTAGCCGTTTCGTTTTGGACACGAAATTGACTATCATTTGTGTTAACCGTTTCGTTTTGGACGAAACAATCGAAATCACGAAAATACCACGAAATTACACATAGACGAAATCGTTTCAAAAGTTTTCGTTAACCGTTTTGTTTTTAAAACGCAACCAAAATCTTTAACCGTTTCATAAACGAAATGAAAGAACGGTTAAAACAAATCACTGTTTTTCACCGCTATTAACATGTGTTTGGACATAATAACTCAATGAGAACTCTTTTAGGGAAAAAAAATAAGAGTGTTATTTGTAAGTGGACAAGAAGAGTGTTATTTTAGAAAGAAAAAATATTATTTTGAATAACAGTAGAAGAAAAAAAAATAAAAAATTATAATATTTTTTCCAACTAATTTTTAAGTTGAAGCTGTAATAATTTTAAAATGCAATTAATTATTCAACAATATTAAAAATTATTAAATTATAATAAAAAAATAATAATTTGCATAGTCAAACTAGTGTAACATCGGACAAATTTGCAATTTTTCTTAAATATGATAGTGGGTAAAAGACACGGAAGGGAGAACGAAAATTTTGCGACTTCATTCTCAGTATGAATGTTTTATTAATTTTCACTCTTCCTATTTTTCTTCTTCCTACTCTTCCACCTATTATCTAGACTGTTCTATTTTGCAAAGCAAATTAATTTAATATTGTATGATTTTCTCATAATTTGTGCGCTGTATAAAGAGATCATCATGTCAAATAAAGTAGGTGTTATATTATTTGTATGCACGGCCGCACGGGTGTATACTCACCAGCATCCTCCATATAACATATTTCTTGCAAATTCACAATGCAGCTACTAGAAAAAAATAATAATAATAAAAGATGCAACTTCAATTTATTAATTTTCTTCACCATTAATTCATCCAACTATTACAAGTCCAAGCTCCAGAATATGACCAGCTAATATGGCACAAAGAGCAACAGTTCACGGCTGGTCCGGCTGGATTCATGGAAGAAAATGCACCTCTGACATATTTCGTAAATTTTCAGAATCCATTTTTTTTTTATATAGCAATTTTTCAGAATCCTTAGCTGTCTAGCGGTATGGGCATTGTTGCAACCTCCCTCCAGTTTCCTCTCCATTCTTGAAAGTATGATACCTATTTCTGAAGACAGGACCACTCCGTTTCAGTCAGAAAGAAAAGATAAAGAAGAGATTTCATTAGCTGGAACGTGGTGCTAAGTCCTAACCACTACGGAACCTTTTCATTTCACCATCATTTGAAATTTGTCTCATAACAACTTTATTGAGTTCGTGGCTTAAGTAAACTTATTTAAGGTCCAAAAGTATTGGCTTTCTTAGGTCAATGCCAGCTTGTGAGAAAGATTCTGTTTAAAGTGGCGAAATGATCTTGCGGAGGGGGTGTATGTGCATGATACAAGCTAACAAATTATAATTATGCAATGGACAACGCATTTCATTTTTCTGATTTTATGGACAATTTAGCACCTCGTTAAATGAACTCTTTTTTTTTTAAATAATTAAGTAGAGACTTACAACCGTTCAAAGAACTGATCAGGATTAGATATAAGAACAGATGCCCCCAGCACTGGTACCACTTATCTCAAAGAGTGGTACCACCGCTGCCTATGTTATATCATTTATATAAAGTGTATTTTGTTTATCTGCCACTTTTGTTTCTTTCGTAATTGCCAACCTTTACTTTTCTTAATTTGTATTTAGTAGGTGATAGTTTCCACAATTGTCACATTCATTTCTGTGATAACAATTGTCTTGATCTGATGGAAGGATAATACGGAAGAAGGATTTAACAAATATTTTGTAAATCTAAACGCCATGCATTTGATGAAAAGTTAGCCGGCTCTGTATATGTTACTAATGTATCTATTAGACTATTACTATGGCAAATCATAATGAACATGAGAGTTAGGGGTGGGCGCGGTATACCGCGAATACGCGAAACCGTTCCGTTCCGTCCATGTGAAACGTATAATGGAACAAAATTTCATTCCGTTTCGCAAACGGAACGGAAAACGGAATGCAATTCGTAATTCGTTTATGTGAAATACAGTGTAAATTATATCGTTCCGCTACGTTCCGTCCAAACGGAACGAATACGAATCAGCCGGTACATACCGTTTGTTGAAACGGAACGGAATACGGAATACCTCATTCCGTTTCCGTTTAATACGTTGCCCAGGTCTAATGAGAGTCTAATACATATGTTAGTAACTCCTCTGTTGTTCTAGATGTAACGTGTTCAATCGTCTCTCAGAGTAAAATAAAAATAAATTATATTTCATATAGTATGCTATTCTTCTCTAAATAATTGACAATGTTTTTTTTTAAAAAAGAAAAGAAAGATCATTATATATATTTTATTAATTGTCCATCGCCTTTTATAAATAGACAATAATTCTCTTTAGCTATATGATAAGGACATCAACCTTCAAAAAGAAAAAAAGAAAAGCTATGATAAGGATATCAAATTAAAATGATCTAACAAGTTTTAGTTACATTGGCAATGTTAATTTTTTAATCAAGGCTCTGTTTGGATGGTTTCTTCCCGGATAAGGAATAAGGAATAACCACTTTTTACCAATAAATTTATTTCTAACCATCCAAACTCTTCACAAAAGTTACACACTTCCCAATAAATTTACTCTTTTCCAATAAATTTCTTCCCTTCTTCCTTCTTCCTTCTCAACGCATCCAAACGGAGCCCAAATTAGGCATGTTATGAAAGCCAATTTACTTAGTACCGTTATGAGAGAAATAAGTTCTGTGGAATATGATTAAAAGAAGAGCAAAACTAACGGTAATTTACCTCTCGAAATAATGTTGTCTCTAAAGAAAGGGAGTTGCTAGTGTCAAACATATAGGACACGTACACTTGTCCAACGCGATGAAATTTTTATTTTTAAAATTGGAATGACCGATCCAAACCGCTCAAATTGTTCTGTGTTATAAAATCTTCATGGAGACCAAATTTTATATTTTTTCAAATTTTTTTACTATTTTTTTGGAATTTTTCAATATGCTCAATCTAAAAAGTTCTGAACCCTTCAATTTTGAAAATTCGAAAAAAATAGTTAGAAAATATGAAAAAATATAAAATTTGATTATCAAAGATATTTTAATATTGAGATCATATTGAGCGGTTTGGATCGAACGTTTGAAATTTTAATGTGCTACATTTGGATCGTGTTTGACGTCCTATATGTTTGATTCTAGCATTACTCCTAAAAAAATTGTTTTGTTAGTTTCGTCTCATCCCTTCTTCGGGGTTGTATTAGTTAGTGTTTTTTCTTAATGCGAGATTAGTAGCAATTGCAATTATTGGAACTACTCATTAGTTGCTTACGAATGACTGTCCAACAAACATATTGCATTATTGCATTCGTTTTTTTTTTGTTATTTTTTCAAATATTTGTATAGTATATTAATCCCACCGCCATGAATAGCACCGCCACTACCTTGTGTACTTGTAAGTTTTTTTTTTTAAGAGTGATGCGAAGCAGTTTGTAAATTGCATCTCATAAGCATTTTTTCCCCCCAACATAACCTAACAACTTTGTAATCAATTAAATTAACATTTTTTTTAAAACTTGCTAATCATAAGGTGTACTTTGCTTTACTTAAATTAATATTGTACATTGATTTCATGATAGATTATACCAACATATAACCTAATTTTCGACACATGTCAATTCATGTAGGACCTACCTTAGAGTCGCTTTAGCCCTCAAAATCAAAGAAGATAAATTCAGATATATTAAAAACAAAGAAAGAAAAAGCAACGATAGTTTTAACTTAAAAGGCACATACTACAGATAACAATAACACGTAGACGCCAGCACCATTGCTTATCAAGGTCCTGCAAAAATTGAAGTAAATAATATATGAATCATGCAACTTGAAATCAAAAAATAATTTAATGTTTCCTAATGTATCTATTTGAGATCAGCTGGTACCTGTCGATCGGTACATCCATTATAACAGAGGCCCTACTTGTCTTCAAACTGTGGGCTAACAACCGGGTCTTAAGTCCGAATCCATGGGTCATGTGTGGCTTACAGATAAAATCGCACCGGAGTCATGGCGCACTTTTTATAAATACGCGCAAATAGGCACTTGATAGAATATTTTCCAATAAATAATTAAAGAAAATTTGAATAAATTTTTAGCACATTTAATAAAATAATTTTCAAATGAATTAATTAAATTATTATATTTTTTATAGTATGCTGAGAAAAAAATGTCGCATCTTCTGTAAGGATTACAAGAATGAGAATTCTTCGTTCCCATTTCGTTTCGTCGCCTCCCTGTCACTTATTACAAATAAAATAAAATAAAATAAAATAAAAATTAGGAGGAATTATTTTTGACCGTGGTTTTTGTAGTTTATGACAGATCCTCATGAATAATAAATAAATGCTAGTGTTGTTGTTGTTGTTGTTGTTTCCAGTATTATATTACTGTTCGTCCCTGAAGACCCGGCCTCAATTTCGAGTCATTCACATTCGGCTGTGCGCGCCAGATCTCTGACGACTGGGTCATGTTTCGCAATTTGCAAAAACGGAGAAGTTTCGTATACGGCGGGCCAACATTCAAACATCGTCGGAGCAACGTAATTTTTTTTTAATTGCCGATACTGCCCCCATATATATATATATAGCAATCTTCAACTTATTTTATCATTCTTTCTCAAATAAATTATTCCTTTTCAGGCGGACATTTCCTAGACAGCCTCATGCTTTAATATTTTATACTTGTCAACTCTTTAAATTAGCTTTATTTCAAATATTCATATTTATAAATAGTATATGAATGCAAAAAATGTATATAATATAGTTGTTTTTCATTTCTGATTATGTACATGCAAGTGATATTCAGTCGTATGATCTTTGAGAAAATAAAATGTCTAATATGACATAAAACAATAACACAAAAAAATATTTAATAAACCAAATATAAATTTTTGCGATAGAAATTTGTTATACATTAGTTTCAACAGAAATTCATCAGACAGATCAAATAATTTCTTATAAGGAAAGCACAACTAAGGAAAGCTATTATGAAAATATTAGAGAATTAAGTATAATGGAATCTTAATTGATAGATGACGGCCGGGGGTATGTTTGTCCATAACATTTTATAGCTATTGTTCGGATCATTTTGATTGTTGCCCGGATCAATCCCCTTCGTATACAACCTTCAATTGGAGGAATTGGATAAACTCACATGTGGTCCACATGGTGCTCAGGCTACATTTATGATGAATTGATGCTGCATCAACTTGGCCCAAGTCGTAGCATTGCATTGAGCAAGCCTAGTTCCGAATTGAGTACTCCATGTGCTTACAATAATTTTAGGAAAGCTATTGCCACAAAATTCTCCAAATAGAATATATTTTTTTTATTTGTACACAAACATTTTAGTGATCAAAGCAACCTTTATAGCTTTTTTTTAAATCAAATAAAAAATGAGAAGTAGAACAAATTATAGACAATTTATCAATAAATCTTATCAATTTGAAGGCAATTTATATCTATCACATGAAGCTAAATACAGGCTGTTAAAAATTTTAAGTCATTCATGAACCATGACATTACACTGCACTTTGTTTTCTTTTCCATATATACAATATATATTAAATTTTATTCCAATTGAAAAATTTTGAAATTATGTTATTAACTTCTTATTTACACTTGTAAGATCGTCAAGTTAATTCATTGTAAATGCATTATTATAACTTATTTTATTTATTAATTGCCACTAGTTAAATTGCAATAGAGCATAGTAATTTTTTTTTAGGATTAGATGGCAATTACCACGATGACAAATTTTATTAAAAAAATTAATATGTATAAGTACAGCAAGAAGAAAGAAAGAAAAGCGAAAGAAATAAAACTATTCAGCAAACCTAAAATGAAAAAGAGAATAAAGTAAAAAAGTAAAAGTCCAAAGCATGCTTTGTTTACGAATGGAGAGCGGCAATCCCATGTAAGTGATAGGTAGTTCTTTTGAATCACGACGGAGAATGGAGGTAATGCGAGGAAGAGTGGGCTTAGAGACAGAAATTAATAGGGACAAAAAGATATTTCGCATCATTAACACGGAGTCTCCGTCAACAATACAAAATTGAAGAGAACATTGGAAGCAACTAGCGGGGATCTTTGATTAGCTTCCATGAGAATAATCGGATCGTCTGCATACTGCAGAGTTCGAGGAGGAATAATGATAGGATCGAAAGTAAGAGGAGAAGAACTAGTAAAGAAAGATTAGAGAGCATATGTGACTATAGTATAAAAAGAAGGGGATAGAGAATCATCTAGTCTTAAACTCCTATGCGATAAGTAATACGATAAGTCGCCATTCACTTTGACAACAATATAATATTTTCTATTACTGCTTGTATAATTTTTTCTATTACTGTTGGTATAATTTTTCCTACATAAAATATGTGAGTTTTCAAAAATGTTGAAACATAATAATTATTACTGTGAGGATAATATTTATCGATTGCCACTAATTAAATTGCAATAGAAAATAGTAATTATTACTGTCATTATAATATTTTTTTATCTAAAACATGTGAGTTTTCAGAAATGTTGAAACATATTGAACAATGCATACCAAAAGGTTTAAAAGAGTCGAAAAAGAAGTAGAAAAATAATTATTATTAAATAATAAAAAATCATGCTAATGGAATAATTAATTTGAATTTGACCTTGAAAATGCACGCAAACTACTTAATCGTTTGGAAAGCAAGTTAGTAGAGAAGTACACTCCAAAAATTCTGCAAAAAATCTACGCGCTACAATCATCATCACAAAAATGAGAAATGTATATAGCTGTCAATACTCTATTTGATAGTAAAGCGGAAGGGAAATGTTTTCCAAATCATTAATATACTTAATCTCCTATATATATAAGATGACATAATTTCTTTTCAAAAGACCACAACGCCGACGAATAATAATAAACTACAACTGTTAATAATAATAATAATAATAATAACATATAACCATAAAATTTTGAAAATAATAATGAACTACGTACAACAGTACAACTGTTTTATATAGCAGAACAAAAAGTAAATATTTGCTAAGAATATGCATATTGTATTTGTGCGTTACTTTGGTTAGGTGAGATGGGATGCATCATTAATTAATAAGATTTATGGGCTGATCAAATGAAAATTCTCTGTGATTTTAAATTAAGCACGTTTTTTATATTTTAACCATGCACCAAACTAGTAAAAAATCCAAAGTCCCGCCTAGCCAACGGATATGGATGTCTGACCTTGTAAAGGCTTGACTGACGGTGTTAGTTTACACTGTCAATTTTGACATTTTTAAAAGTAAAGTAAGCCCCTAAATATATAGTTAATGGCAAACCCCATGTCAGCCGTTGACGGGAATGGTTTCTAGGTTTTGGACCTGTTATTAATTACTCCTTAACTATGTCAATACCTTTGATTAAATCTAAAATTTATTTCAACCATAGGAAATTATATATATAAGGAAATAAGAAAATAAGCTAATGTCTGTTGACGGGGTGGTTTTCTATGTTTTGAACCGTTACTACTCCCTAACTATGTCAAACACTTTTGATTAAATCTAAATTATTATATACTATATCAAAAGTATACTAAAGACCTTCTAATTAAGTACAAATTTGATGCTCTCGTAAGATGGATCTTAATTTCTGGATAACTTCTTAGTTTTTTAAACTTTTTTAGAAGTTAATTAAGCAGGAAGGGAGAAGAAAATCATTATATTGTATATACAACGAGTTTTCATCTTATGAATAAAAAGATAATAAAAATTGAGGAAGCAGTTCCAATAAAGAAAATTACAAAAAAAAAAAACTTTAAATTTTTGGCAATCAAAATAACATTTTTTGAGTGGAGAATACGAGTTCTAATCCATCCTTAACATTCGTATATGGTGTAATTTTAGTTGCATATATTTTAATTTTAATTTTATTTCAAATCTTTAGTCGAGAAATGGATTTCGTCCTAAATTTAAAATTGAAAATTTAACTATATTAGAATAATTCCTATAATAATTGCAATTAAAGGTGATATTCTAAATGAAAGGTCAGCAGACATATTTCGAATTAGATAAGATTTGAAGAGTTTAGAACTGATTGTTTTTTTTTTTGGAAAAAAATAAAGGCTCGATTTTCATTTTCACTAATAACTATAATTTATTTGAATATTCTAGTGATTCAAATACGAGAATTAGATCAAAATCAGTTGCAACACCTGATCAACTACGAACTTTAGAAATCGAAGAAATGGTCGGCATCTAAGCATTGTCAGTAATTGGATTTGATCTAAGTCTGATCTGTCGACCGTTTAAGACTAAAGAGGCGAGACGCCGAAATTGTTTGACTAATTATCCCATGTGTGCAAATTTGATTTCATCCTCTAACTTTCAACCTGTCGTCATCAACCCAAAAAAAAGACGTTAATAGACGCCTACGGGTTCCCTCAACAAAAAGTTAACTTCAATGATCTCCATTTAAGAAGATAAAATATGTCTTATTCTTCGCTAAAACATATAGAATGGACGATTAAACTGGAGAGAAACGTAAGGTTGATGATCCTGCGGGCTTGTGGCCAACTGATAAACAAGTCCGTGGGCGCGGAGCCGCAAACAGCTCTCTTCAAGCATATCATTGTTCATGCAAATATCTGATAGGTTTACATAGACCATGTCCATTCAAAGAAAATTCAGCTCCGCTGACGAGATCTCCTCTTTTTAATGCACGTGAACGACTGAAAGCACTGTCGCCTACTCCAGCTATCAACAATCTGAATTTATTCTGCGACATAAACCCTACGTATTCCGTGTCACGGGTTGTATTTCCTGTGTCACAACCCACTACACGGATGCTTGTATATGAGCATATGGAATGTGTCGTTAAAAACGATAAAAGGGGGAAGGTTTGGCCGTTAACGTCACCGTGTAGTAAGTTTGAAATTTACTATTCGAGGAAACCGTATCTTGGGTCATTTCCTCGCCGCTTCGCTTCTCAAACTAAGTCTGAATAGGGGCAATATCGTCATTTTATTGCGGCGCCAGCCGTCATTCCAGCGTGTATAGACTGTAAAAGCGGCCAAGAGACCCAATCTGCCAGCTAGGTCGGCTCCTTTTGCATATTCTAAAAGCCAAGCTCTGATGCGAGATCTCAGCCTTTCATTTCTGAATCGGACGGTTCAAAATGGCTGACGCAATCAGCTCGTCTACGTCGGCCCCTCTTGCATAGTCTGAAAAGACGATTTCTGCTGCCCGATCTTGACCGTTAGTTTCTGCATCGAACGGTTGGAGATTGCTGACGTCTATTTTTGTATGGGCCTGGTCGTCTTCACCTTGTCTGGACGTAAAAATGATTTTTTTACAAAAAGCACCTTTACTATTTTTATTTTCTGTTACACTGATTTGAAATTATTTAATCGAAGGACGGCCATTGGTCAGATTAGCGGTGAGTAAATAACTCGTAACTCGTGAGTTATTCGAATCGAATTCGAAAAAAATTCGTTGATAACTCGAGTTAACAGGATTCGAGTTCTAAAAATTCGAGTTATGCTGACTCGTGAGTTTTATTTAGTGTGTTCGTGTTTGGCCCAACTCGACTCGATCCAACACGAGTCAGCAACATCTACATGCTAAAAATAAAAATATTATATCAGTGTATACTGTATAGTCCAAAAAAAATTAGTCCCCAAATATTTTTTCCTTCCGATGCACAACACAACTTGGATTATGCATGTGTTATGGGTACTGAGATATTTGTTTGTGTATATGCAGAAATTTTTTAGTTTTTGAGATAATTATTGCATCTATTCACTAAATATTCGCGAGTTGAATATCAAGTCACAAGTTGACTCTAGTTAAAAAATGTCGAGTTCGAGTTAGCTCAAATAGCTCGAAACTGCTTCCCGAACGAGTCACGAGTTATAATGAGTTCGAGTTCGAATTATACACAACTTGCTCGAACTCGGCTCGTATACAGGCCTAGGTCAGACGTCTCGTAAAAATTTCTACGAAATATTACTAACACTATTGTGAAATAAAAAGGTTTTTTTTTACAGTCCAATGTTTTCCTATGATTTGTTTCTTGAGAAAATTTAGAAGAATTGCGAGTTCATAATTTCTTATATGTTGAATGAATTAAATTATAATTATAATTTAATTATTTCAGGACCATACATTGTAAAGTAAACGTGCTATAATCTATTCAACAAAGTTGAGGTTTACAGATTTATACTGTTTGAAACATTCACATTTATTTGAGACGTAACAGATGACGTGTTGGTGTTTGCACCTCTTAAAAAGTTATAAATATAAATTTACTACGTCATTCAATACAACAGTACCTTACACAGCTATTTTAGACGAACCCCATTGACATACTTTATACACAATTTATGAATTTAATAATTCTAATTAAATATTTCATAGAATTCAATAAAATAAAGGCAAGAACTCATGTTTCGAAAGTTCACCGAAAGTTTGGTTGTACTTGTCAATTAAATAATAACAAGTTTGGACATTTATGAAAATTGCGATAATAGATAAACATTATATGATAATGGAAGGGCACTAGGAGGATTCCGTCCAAGCGTGGCACAGCTCTCACCATCCCCACACGCCCCAATTTGACCTTCCCAGTTCCCTTCCCTTCCCTCATATAAAAGCTCCTTTCCTCTTCCCCGACTTCCCCGTTTTAGTATCTCACCTCCATTTCCCTTTTCCCCTTTCCCAACACAAATTCCAAAATGGCAATCGATTCTTCTCCCTCTTCCTCTTCCTCTTCCTCAGACGACGACCTTCTACGCTCTCTCCTCCGCCTAGCTAGAGACGTACCTCAGTATCCCCAGCCTAAGGCGCTGCCACGTGGCAGCCTGGCGTCGCTCGCTCGTCGATGCAAGCTTCTCTCCGCGTTGTTCGACGAGCTACTCAACGGAGCTGATAGGTATCTCCCACGCGGCGCCTCTCTCTGTCTTCGTGAGATCCAGCTCGTGCTTCAACGCTTTAAGGCGCTTTTGGCCGATTGCTCGGCTCGGAGCCGCATGAGATTGCTTCTCCAGTCTGATACTGTTTCTTCAGAGTTTCACGAGCTGAATCTCGAGCTAGCGACGCTTCTAGATATTCTTCCCATGTCCGAACTTGAAATCAGTGATGATGTACGAGATTTAGTGGATCTGGCTAGGCGCCAGAGCCGGAGATCTCAGCAAGCCGTCAATCCAAACGAAGAAGACTTGAAATCTGATGTGCTTAAGCTGATTCAGCAGATCGAGCGAGAGATCGTACCAGAGAGGTCGAATCTCGAGTCGATTTTCCATAGATTGGGTCTGGACGATTCTATAAGCTGCCGCGACGAGATGGAGTGCCTGGAGAGAGAAATTGGGGACCGGGTGGCGCAGAAATGGACTCCGGCAATGATTGCTCTTGTCGGATTGGTGCGTTATGCTAAGTGTGTGCTGTTTGGTGCCTCCACCCCGAGACCGGATCTCTCAGCTGGGAAATTCAGCTTCTCGGAGCAGTCTGAGCTGAACATACCGCAAGATTTCAGGTGCCCCATTTCTCTTGAATTGATGACTGATCCTGTTGTTGTATCCAGTGGTCAGACATATGACCGTGAGTCAATTAGCCGGTGGTTTGGCTCTGCCCACGCAACCTGCCCGAAAACAGGCCAGGTTTTAACTAACCTTGAACTGATCCCCAACAAATCCCTCAAGAATTTAATTGCTCGTTGGTGCCGGGAAAATAATGTACCATTTGAAGTTTCGGAACCAGCTAAAATTGAGTCGAGCTCTGTGAGTGCGAACAAAGCCGCACTTGAGGCAGCACGGATGACAGCCACATTTTTAGTTGAGAAGCTGGTAGGTTCACCTTCTGTGGAGACGACAAACCGGGTTGTCCATGAAATACGCCAGCTTGCAAAATTGGGATCTGATAACCGGGTTTTCCTTGCTGAGGCTGGTGCAATCCCTCTGCTTGTTCCACTTTTTTACTCAACTGATTCAAATCTCCAATTGAATTCTGTTACTGCTGTGTTGAACCTCTCAATTTTGGAGGCCAACAAGAGGAGAATAATGCATACCGAGGGAGCCAGCAGTGCATTGATTCATGCCATGGCAGAGGGTGTTACATGGCGTGTCAAGGAGAATGCTGCGGCCTCTGTTCTGAGCTTATGTTCGGTTAATTCCTACAGGAGACGACTAGGGAGAAAACAGCAGTTAGTGGAACGGTTGGTGGAATTGGCATGTAATGGTCCCGATAGCACGAAAAGAGATGCACTGGCTGCAGTTCTATGCCTTGCTGGTGAGAGAGAGAATATTGCAAGATTGGTTGATGCGGGTGTGGCCAAGTTGGCAGTGGAGATGTTGGATTCTGAGGAAGTCGGTGAGACTGCCGCAGCAATTGTAGCTGCAGTTTCAAAACGCGGTGGGGCAGAAGCAGTATCAGCTGTCCCTGGCTCAATAACTAAGCTAGTTTCTTTAATGCGAAGCGGTACTGAGCGGGCGCGTGAAAGTGCTGCTGCTGCATTGGTTTTGTTATGTAGGAGGATTGGAGGCTCCATGGTACAAAAGGTGGCTGCAACACCAGGAGTAGAATGGGTAATTTGGGAATTGATGGGGATGGGCACTGATCGGGCACGCAGGAAGGCCGCCTCGCTTGGTAGAATTTGCCGGAAATGGGCTGTTGCATCAGCCTTGGCAGCTGGCGAGACGGGACACACAGCGGCATTATCGGCTGTAAGCATGGCGGAGCCAGTTGTAGTTGCTTCAGTTGGGAGTGGTCTATAGATAGATATCAAAACTTGATTTTTCATAAAGTTTTCATCTAATTGTACAAAAAATTGGTTTAGAGCGGGATTCTTTGATGGGTGATTGTATTCTTGGCAACCTGATAACTGTGCATATGAGGTTTCTGTCATTTCTTTTTAAATTATAGAATGTTAATTTATTTGTACTGTTAGCAATTTTTTATTGGAACGGAAAGATTTTCATTCTTCATCTTATATTGGCTCAAAAAATTTCTTCTCTTGTAGAATGATTCACAGAACCCACTTAGTGATTCTTGAACTGTATTCTGTTTATTATTAATTCAACAAACATCTATTTTTGTTTCTTTTTTCTATATAAAACGAATAATTTGAGATGTCAACAATGCAATTGCCGCACTTGCTATGGGACCAAGTTTGTTTGATATTATTAAGCTGTGAAATAAGCTATCATTGGGGCCTAGCAACAACTCATGTAGTTTGTTTGGCACACAAATTAAGTTAGGAGAGACTTCTGAGATAAATAAGCTACCTAACGAATAAAAGATCGTTTTCCTCGTTAGCTGGTTGGAACTAAAGAAATGCACATTGTATATATAGGTGTCAAACGTGCACAACGTACACGGAAGCAGCAGCTTCCGTGTACGTTCCGTTCTAATGGACGTAATGATATTAAGTTACGTTTATGTTTCATTATTAAAACGTAACTAAATTTTTTTACGTTTACTGTTTCGTTAGATTAAACGGAACAAACGTTAAAAAACGTTAAAATTTGTTATGGTTTGAAATTTTTCTTTTAAAGATAAAATACGCCTGTAGGCCTTTCCATTAAGAAAAAACAGTTAAACATACAATAGTTTTCACTTATACTTCTGCACTAAGCATTTGAAACCACAAATTCTAGACCAGTAACAGCTAACCATTCCAAAGAACCACATCTTAGTCAGCACCCGGATTAGTAATACAAACCAAAAGATTAACCCTGGCTGCTTAACCCAAAAATTGCACAGCTAAAAAGAAATAGTTTAAACAAAAGAAACCGACAACTCTTCTATGCCAATGACCACACACGCTCCAGGTGCAAACTTGTACCCATGACAAAGAGGAGTTATCGTTTGAAATTGCTGTCAAAACAATTTGCAAAGATATCCATGTTGCTGTTTTAAGACTTACCAGTAAGCCAATAGAAAGTACAAATCAAGCAAAAAAAAATAAAAAAGCCAACCAGCTAGTCTTACAAACCTAATTAAAACCCAATCGAAATGGAAAAGAAACTATTTTTTAATAATTGCATAATTACATAAAAACTGGTACCAGTAAATTTTCAATAATTACAAAAACTGAATACCAGTCTGACCTGGTACCAGTAAAGAGAAACAACGCCAGGTGGGATTTTAGAAAAACCAGTAAAAAGGACATACTTCACGACAAGCTTATTTGGTACTGAAAAAGAAGGTCGAAGAAGAAGATGTTGCTGCTGCACAGAAGGACTGCTTGTACAGCGACAATGATGCTGCTACTGCACAGAAGAAGAAGGTCGCCTCTAGTGGTGGTGTTGCATCTGGTGTTGCCTTTGGTTAGAGAGATGGATCACTCGTGGTGGGTTGGTGCTCGGGTCAGATAGAGAGAGAGAGAGAGAGAGAGAGAGAGAGAGAGAGAGAGAGAGAGAGAGAGTTGTGAGTTGCGGTGAGAGAGGCCATCGGAGAAAAGGGAGAGGGTGGGGCTCGAGTGAGGGAAGAGGCAGGCGATGTGGTGAGAGAGTCCATCGGAGAAGAGAGGTAGAAGGTGGGGCTCGAGTAAGGGAGGAGGCAGGCGATGTGGTGAAAGAGTCCATCGGAGAAGAGAGGGAGAGGACGCAGCTCGAGTGAGGGAGGAGGCACGCGAGAGAATTTCTAGGGTTTGCACACGGTGCTCCCATCTCCTCTATTTCTTCGCCACCACACAAGCTGCACAACCCCTCTCCTCAATTTCTTCGCCAGCTCACATCTCCATTGTTTTATGGGCTGAGATTTATGGGCCGACGTAAAAAACGTTAACAAACGAAACGGAAATGAGTCGTTTCGTTTACGTTCCGTCTGCCTGGACGAAACACCATTCCATTCCGTCCACTGTTCCGCTTCTTGAAACGTAAGCAAAATCTATTGCGTTTCTGTTCCGCCAGGACGGAACGGAACGGAAAACGTGCGAAACGGCACGGTATTGACACCTATAATTGTATAGAGAAGATTGCAACCAGCTCATAATTGAAAATCTACTAAGCTACCTCTCCTTTTCTTGATAGGAAAGGGATCATAGTCCCTTAAAAGGAAAAGAAAGAACGCTTTGCTTTGTCCCGGCTGGGTCTAATTTTATGCTGCTTTGCTTGTAATCCACCGGACAGCTTGCAAACATTCTCTTTTGTGAAAAAAAAAGCACATATATGATACATTGTTCCTTGTAAAATAATGCCATCGCTTGGTGTGCTTTCTGTCAGGTAACAATTTGATTATAAGTTTTTTTTTCCTTTGAGAAAAGCAATTTATAAGTTCTATTAGCACTTGGATGATTTTTTTCCAAAGTCAGGGTTTGGAATCTAACATGTTGGAAATTAATTTGGAATCAGGATGAATCAGCAATTCAGCAAATAAGAGTTTTTTTTACTATCAGAAATTTCCAAAGAGCTTTTCCATTTCTTTTTTTTTTAAAAAAAAACAAGGTTTTCTGTGGATGTGCCACTTGAAATAAGAGGACCTTGATCAAATGGAATAGTTGCAAAAAGACATGTTTGGTTACGCTGTAATTTGTACCGTATGTACTGTCTCTTAAGCCCACCACATAAATAGGGTATTACCAAATCTAGACAACATGGTGCATCATGTTGATTTACTACATTATTATTATTTTTTAGTTCTGAGAGGAAAAAAAGTAAACATTTTTTATCAGGGAATGATGAACTAAAGTCCGTCTAATGCAAGTCTAATGCAAATTTCATCTGTTAAATTAGCATTGTGCATAACAATGGCCGCATTCCTGATAAAAAGGTACGCACCAGAAAAGTTAGGGAATAACAAAATGAAAGAAAAATGGTCGCAACGATGTATGTTTGTTTAATGATGGAGACCATTTAGACAAATATTAATGTCCCGAATGACTTGATCAACAACCCCAACAATTTAAAATGGGCTAATTAAAAAATGGTAGACAATAATAGTCATAGTCCTCGTTCAATATTGTATAATACCAGTCCAACTTGGCATCCGAAAAATATTTGTGCGTCCTGTTTTTCTTATCAAATCGAATTGTGTATTGGTTAGTTCTTGAAATGTAATAGGTGTAATCTTCATTATTTTTTTTTAAATTTACATATAAATAAATATACAGTTCAAAACAGTTGATTACTGACTTTGTCGTTTTCTATATAAAACTGTACAAACCCCATGTAGCGCAGAAGAGAATTTTGATATAAAAACTACTGAACCAAATATTTATAATCGAACGAGTTACAAGTGTCACCTCTTCTGAGGAAAAATGAAAACTGGAGGCCTAATTAATTGTCTACTCTTCGGTAAGGATCATTTTTTCCTTTTTCGTAATTTATTGAAGCTGAGAACATTTCGAACTTTTTTGGTGACCTTTTCTACTGAGTTCTTTTTTTCCCTATCCTATATAACTTGTTTGAGACAAAAGACTTAGACCCCCGATCAAAATTTTATTATTATTTTTTTTAACATGGGATTTCATTTTATTTCATTTCGTTGGAAAATTCTTGATCAAAATGAACAAATTTGGTGTCATTTGGTTAGAATTTCCTATGTAATTAAATCTAACGAAATCCTATGAAATCAATTGAATTGAAATGAAACAAAATGAAATCCCGCAAAAAAAATCATTTTGATCAAGGCCTAACTTGTTGTTGTGATAACATTTCGAACTTTGCCAAAGAGGAACCAACACTTTCAAAATTTTAATTGTAAGAATCTTTCCAAAAAAATATTCGTTGGTTTGTTGAGGCAGATGTTGGCTCGGAGTTGTAATTAATGATAAACAGTTGTACTAAGTCAATAATAGCTGTGCCTACCACTTCTTGAGTCATATATATATCTACAATGAAGGATTGATGGTCAACGAAGAAACAAACATAAGGAAGAAATCAAAACTAAATTTACTTTGTTTGGTTAACCAAACGAAGATGTTGAATTTAAATTCACTCTTCTTTCAGTCTCCAATAAAACAGATAATTACTATATGTAGTAGATGCAAGATATGGTAGATGATATGATTTAATTACTGGATAGCTGGTAAAGTTGACACTCATTTTGATGACCAATGGAAACATTTTATGTAACTAAGTGAAACAAATAATAAAGAGGAAAAAGGGGTCTGGCTGAAAATATTTGGACAAGCTTACACAGTTACACAGAACATGGTCTGAAGGGAGCCCAATTTTTCTTATTTTAGGCCTTGTCTAATTTCCATCAACTCAAACATTTAACGCAATTTGTGCCGAAATTTTAAAATATAATACTAAATTAATATAATATATTAAAAATAATATCTATATAATAATATTTGTTTAAATAGTATCACGAGATAGGAATCCCAGATTCCGAACGCAAGATCGGATTCCTGGATTCCGATCTTAGCTTTTTAATTTTTTTATATATTATTTATTTATTTAATTAATTTATTAATTAGTTAAATAATTAGAAAAATAGATAATATATTGTAAAAATATTGAAAAAATATGGAAAAAATCAGGAATAATTAAACTAAATTTTATATGTAATTTAGTATTTTTTGGGAATTTTTTTTCCTTTTATTAGTTTATTAATTAGTTAATTAATTAGAAAAATAGATAATATATTCTAAAAATATTGAAAAAATATAAAAAAATCAGGAATAATTAAGTATAAATTTTTAAAAAATGAATAATTAAGTATAAATTTTTAATTAATTTAAATTTAAATTATAAATTTTTAAACAACCATTTGATATGCGTCCAGGATGTCGTCCTCTGTATATATTATTTTCATATTATATATTAAACAATCATATCGAGTCTCATGATCAAGGAAGCACTTTCTGGATTGTGTTAGAAAGGAATCACACGAGATTGATGTTTTACTGAGACGGAGAAGAAAGACTAAATTCACTTGATTTACTGCATTCCTCTTTTTAATGATTAGTTTATGATTTTAAAAATATTTTTAGTAGTTTAGAGTGGTTTTTAGGTTTGTAAACTTTCAAAGTGGTTTTATCCCCGTAACATGTGTAGATCTCGTCGCCAGCTTTCCGGATTGTGCTCGATCACCCCAAACGGACCTTCCTATCAAAAATTAAGCCTGTTTAAAGTTTTAATGTTCAAATTGTGCCTTTGTATCCCTGCAAATGCAGAAAGAATTAATAAAACTTTGAACATCCTGAAAGGATTATGCCTTTGTATCCCTGCAAATTCTGAAAATTTATAATCCTTTCTAAATGGTATAATTCATTTAATTAAATAAGTTATAAAAATTTATATTTTAATTAAATAAATTAATTAAAATGAAAATAAATTTAATTTCCCCAAAAAAATACAAAATTACATATAAAATTTAATTTAATTATTCCTGATTTTTTCCATATTTTTTCAATATTTTTACAATATATTATCTAATTTTCTAATTATTTAACTAATTAATAAATTAAATAAATAAATAAATAATATATAAAAAAATTAAAAAGCCAAACTGACCTTACGTTCGGAATCTGGGATTCCGATCTCGTGATACTATTTAAAAAAATATTATTATATTGATATTATTTTTAATATATTATATTAATTTAATACTATTTTAAAATTTTTCGGCAATTTGTGAAAGTCCAATAGTTGGGTCTGGTTGGGTTTAATTATGTACAGCCCATTAAAACTGAGCCTGGGTAAGTGTGTATTCACTGTTGTCCTAAGCTATATATTAGATCATCTTAGTTATTGTCTTATTGATATTAAAAAACAAACATCTTAGTTATTTGTCTAACATATGATTTCTAGAGCCGGTGTGTGCTCCAGTCATGTTAAATGACTGTTTATTCAAAAAAGACTGTTTATTCTTCTTTGTTTATCTTAATATAATGCTTTAGGTAGTGCGGTATAGTGATATTATTATTCAGAGTCCATACGCTAAGAAAAGAAGGAAAAAAATGACACACCAAGTGCGATGCACCCTGGCCTCTTTTTTTTTTTCTTAAAAAAAAGAAGAAAAATAATAAATAAAAGCCAAAGCTGTGCGAGCAAAGTTGCAAGTAGTCAACTATGTCTTTTCATCTAGTAAACAAATGGGAAAAAAAATCATAAATTATAAATTTATATAGAATAACATAGTTTTTTTTGTGTCAGTTTAACAATCAGAGTTATGGAACTAGTAAGTTTCTTTTCTGTTTGGTTTCGATCTACTACACCCAAAGAGTGAGAACCAATGATGTGGTTGCAGATCAGAATTCAATTTCTTGCAATTGAGTGCAAAAGAGAAATTAAAGATCATGCGGTTTTACATAAAAAGTTACTTCATTATTTTTTTTCCCTTTGAATGATGTAGAAAATCTAAAGCAAGGCGTGCCATATGTTGAATATGATGCAACATAAGATCGTATACGGATCAGATGCATGATATGAATAGACACAAGTTGTGCCGCATAAGATTGTGTCAGATGCATGACATTAACAGAAAAGGGTTTTGATTTTATTTGGAGATATTTCAACAAAAGGAACAAAATACACACATGGAAGGCAATGACTAACTGTCAAGAATCTGGTTTGATTCTCTGAAGATGTAATTATGTATTCTTACCTTATGGTATTTTGGGAAAAAATATAATTTTTCTATTTATTTATCTTCTCTCCTTGTGTATCAACTCAACATTTTTAAATAATAAAAATAAAAATAGTTTGCTTGTGTGGAGGACATAGACACCAAGTTGGTGCTGAACCTCGTCAAATCTTGTGTCCATTTTTATTTGCGTGCTTTATTGATTTTTGAGTTTATTGTATCAGGATCTTAAGGGACACAGTCCTGTGCCTCTCCATATCTAACCTAACGATGAAATTATTCCGCAATTACTACTTACGATATTTTGAGACCATATGTACACCATACATACTAAAAACTTTATTTATCTTTGTAAATCGATTTAATTACTTTTGCATTGTAAAAACTTTATTCAATTACTTGTGATTTAATGAGTTCTGAGTCGGAGCTTTTGTGACATCCTGTTCGGCTGCACAAATCTAATCTACAACAACCGTACATTTGGCTATGTATTATACTGTAGATGCGCATTTGTTGGCTGAAAAGAGTTGACAAATTAAGTGGCAATTTTCAAAGGTGTATATTATCAGAAAAGAAAGTACTAAAATAATTGGTTCAAATAATAATAATAGCTAGATAAAAGTAAAGTATGATAGGTACACAACCCACATGCACACGAGACTAACCACGAGGGACCACGACGTGCCACTATTGAAAGATTTTGTAACACTAGATACATGTTGATTTTTAGAAGCTTCATATTCGTTTCCTAACTGTTTTATTTAAATTGTGTCAGTCTGAGTAGAAGTCAGATTTGTGCATGAAATATACTATTTTACTAGACAAGTGAAATATTTTCTTGTTAGGGATGAACAATTATTAAAAAAAATTGTCTCCCAAGTACTCCATGTCTCACTGAAACCATGTCTCTGCTGCAATGTATAATATAACAGTTGTAATCTTGAATGACATAATGTAAGAATAGACACATGCATAAATGGACCAAATTTCTCAAATTGTGTTTCTACCACTTCCAAAGAAAAGAAAAAGGTTTCGTTCTAATAATACCCCATTTATTGCCATTTTCTCTCACCTTAAAGAGGTGATCATGATACCTTTTCCCGCGCTTGCCCCAAGGATGAGATTTTCTATGAAACAGGCCTCATGTCGGCAGCAAATCATCAGATAATTATTTACAAGTAAATAATATATCGGAGTAGTTACAACAATCAGTACTGTTCTTTGTAAAATTTGATTTTATTAATTTATTATATTTATATTAGAAAGAGCCATTGGAAGAAATTTCTTTTTGTTCAAAGAATTTGAATCATAAATTGAAGGAAGTGATGCCACCACCATGAGAGACAAACACACCCAAAAGCTTTGCAAACCATAAGAATCTTAAAAATCTCTAGCTTCAATATGAAAGATACTTGTATAAATGAAAAATTACTAGCTAGTAAATAAAAACAGGGTACAATTAAAATTTATTTTCATAAATACTTTCTAATACTTGTCATAAGAACTTGTACATATATAATAGCTAGGGCATTTAGAATTTATTAAATTAACGTCACTTCTTAACATTATACATTCCAACTCACAACCCCCCCCCCCCCTAATCGTACTTCTTTTAGAAACTTTTATAGCGTATATAATGACTTTGTTCATCTATAAAGAATATAAACAAATTCTACCATTAAATATAAGACTGCTATTTTTGAATGCTCGAAAGGACTCCAAGTTAGGTACTATTTTATTATTTGGCATCTAAGAATTAATGATTTTAATTTATCTCTCTCTTTACAGATATGAAACAACGAATGCGCATAGACATTAAAAAGAACTTAAAAGTGAAAAAAAATGTGTACATATATGTGTATTATATGCATTTTAATATAGTTTAATTCAAAATTCCAGAAAATATATGCTATAATTAGTTCCCAACCTTTTATATATCCTAATTCAAATTTCAATGAAATATATATTACCCAATATAATATTATTTTTCTTATTATTTAGTCAAATTAATATCTGTAGAAACAATTTATGGATGATAACCCAACATATCTGTTTGATATATTTTTAACATCGATAATTAAAAAAAAACTTTTGCATACATTAAATCAACACTATCATGTTATAATTGAAGATTGTTTGAGTAGTGTTGTGTATAATATTTCCATACAAAATGAGTCAGAGAAGAGAAATTTGAACTAACTACAAAAGATCCGGGCATGTTGGAAAAAGGAAGATAATAATGAAGAGCCAGTCAGATTCAAACAATCAAATTGGACCAAATATCAGATTCTCTCTCTGGAAACTGAGTCCCTCGAGTAACGCATAAAAATAATTACAAAAATTTATTATGCATTAATCTCCACCTCCTTGCTCATACATTAATAATATTAATTAAAGAACCCCAAACAGTTTCTATCTCCCAAATCCCAAACTTCCCACTATATTTTTCATTTTATTTCCTTGGGAAGTAGAACAGCTCTCTCTCTTTCATTATCGGATCGTTTCACAAAAATTAGGGCTTCGCAATTCATCGGTCGGCCGCTTCTATTTGAAAACACACAATAATAAATAATTAAGGCACGGATCCCACGTCGCTGCCACTCCTTCTTTTCTTAATAGGAGGTTAGGAGATTGTTGCAATCCACATGGTTTTGTTTCTTCGCCTTCGCTAGTTCTCTACTGCCTCTCGTCTACTACTTATACAGTATCACTACACTTCTGTTCCTCTGCTTTCCTCTACTTGGATGGGGTCTCTGGTTTACAAAGGCTGTGTCTTGGTTCCTTCTGATTCTTCTCTCAAGGTATTTATTTTGGATAACAATGTTGTTATATTAATGATTGAACCACTAATCGTCTTTTTTGTTTGAAGGAAACAGTGTTGCTTTGTTTAAATTTCTGTTAATTTTTCTTTGGTAAACAAATAAAAAATTTTAACTAACAATCACAAATATGAAGAAAAGACCTTTTCTATATTTTCAAGCCTAAATAAGCTCATACTTCCATTGTTGATCAAAACTCTCAAGTGTATTATTTATCAATAATTTTTTTCCCCTTGATCCTTGGCTAACAATTTGGGTGCTACTGATAAAAAATTATCTCTAATTAATATTTACCAACAAGGAATCTAGGATATTAGCATTGCTAAGATGGGTTCTCATTGTCGGTAAGAAAACAAAAGATTTTATTTCTAAATTTAGTAGATTTTTATAAAATCTCAGTTTTTTAACTTTAGGCTCTCTATTTTTTGGAATTTATTATGAGGTAATATCAGTACTTTTTCTTTTTGTTTTTGCTTTTCTCCCCTTTGCTTTTTCCTGTTGGTACTTTGGTATAGCAGATTGTTCTGTTTCAAATTAGACAATTGGATTATTCCAAAGTTACGCTTGTCCTTTTTGTAAGATATTGATATTTAAATTTATCTGGTATGGTACTTTTGCTCTTTACTTGTAACTCTTGTATTGTTGTTTCTAATTGGTTTTGATTTGATTTAAACAGAGAACTTGCTGAACTTTCTAGAAATCTGATGGAAACAACTGCACCAAGGGCGGCGAAGAGCTCTCTCAATGTCATCTTTCGCATATCAGATATCTGCAAGTGCAAGCTGTCATCAGTTGTGGTACCGCCAGTTTCTCTAAACCCAAAACCCATTAACCAGAAAGAGGTTCACCCTTCTTTTTCTGAAGAAGAAGCTATCCTTTCGAAGCTACTTGATTCTATTTCCTCTCTTAAACTAGCCTATGTTCAACACCAACAAGCACATATCCCATATGATCAAAACAAGATTAGAAATTCAGATAAACTCATTTTTTCCCAGCTTGAATCTCTGTCTAAATTGGAGAGTTTGTACAATGAGAAATTAATCAACAAGCCCAAGAACCAAACTTCTGCCGGGTTGAAAATTAAAGAGCATGAGAAATTATTGGTTGTTTTGCAAAGCATAGTTCAAGATAAAGAATCTGAAATCGAAAGGTTGAAATTGGAACTTTGTGAATTGGAGAGAGAAAATTCAGAATTAAAGGACATGGTTGAAAGGAATCATTCTTGTGTGAGGAGATTGAATCTAGTCAACAGAGAATTGACACCAAATTTATTTGCTGAGGCTGTTAACCTTGCATCAAGATCAGTGCATGATTTCACAAAGCCATTGATAAGCCTGATGCAGGTTTCAGGTTGGGACCTCGATTCAGCTGTGAGGTGTATGTACAGAGAGACTGTATTTCATGCGAGGTCACACAAGAAATATGCTTTTGATGCATATCTCTCTAGAGTAATGCTGTCAGGTGTTCGAGGGGAATTTTTTTTAATGGATCATTTTGACCGTGTCATGTGTTTTTTAGACCCGTTTGAGGCACTTATAAATGATCCACATTCTGATTTCAGCATGTTTTGCCGGGAGAAGTATTTCGATGCAATCCCGAAGGAAATGGAGGATTCCTTCTTCGGGAACTTGGACCACAGGGTCTTTCTGATGAGCGGAGGCCATCCAAGGACCCCGTTTTATGAGGCCTTTGTTAAAATGGCGAGGTGGATTTGGGCTCTGAAGATGATGTCACTCACATTCATACCCAAAGCTGAAATGTTTTATGCGAAAGAGATGGATTGGTTCGAGAATGATTTCATGGAGAGTGTGGTTGCTGAGTTGACACCTAACAGCGGAGAGACAGCTAAAGTCGGGTTTACTGTCATGCCAGGATTTAAGATTGGTGAAGCTGTTGTTAGGTGCAGAGTTTATTTATCAAAGAGTTGAGATAAATTTGGGGTTTAATTTATATTAGGTATTAGAGTTAACTATATCATAGCAGGCTGAACTAACATTATGTATTTAGCTCCGTTTTGTTCTTGGAAGGGTTCCAAATGTAGCGTTTACACATCTATAGAAACTCAAATGGTTGTAAATTTTTAACACTGCCTTTTTGTTGTGAAGACCCTTAATGAAGTAATTGTTAGATTCAATTTTAATTTCTTCAGTGTGCTTCTGATGTAACTAATTTCAAAATAAATCACAACTATAATTTTATCAACTCCTTTGATCTATCAATACATCTGAAAAAACACTTTATATCAAGTAATTCTTGGAATCATTTTTTTCTTTTTCCATTCTTTTGATCTAAACTATCATCTCCAAAATAAATCACAACTACATTTATAAAAACTTTGATCTTTTAATGTAAAATGGAAGCAATAACAAGTGATTTATCTGGCAAATAGCTTGGAGAAGAAATTGGTAGATTTGGATTTTTCCAAGCATGCCACATGAACATATCTGCCCAAGTTGTCGACTTGACGTGGCTCGTTTCTGGTATCTTTCTTACACACCTTGCATGTCTTGTCAACCCAACCTTCCTCTACGTATTGCCCCTCGACTGTTTTGTTGAAATCATCGATTAGACACAGACTCAACAAGAAAGGAAAGATGTGCAGCTAAGATGCAGTATGTAATCTTAGTGTGAGTACACATAATTGGGCTAAATTCTGAAAATTTTCTGTCATTATTGCTGGAAATTTCATGTACAAAAAAAATTTCTGGTATCCCACTGGTACCTATCAGTATGAACAAAGACAAGTACTGCAAGATTGCAATTTTTGTTTCAAACTCTGCTCGCTGCTCTTTCTCACTCTTCCAAACAATTCTAATTGAAACGGACTTTAGTTGTCAATTCTATTTGTTTATAGACACTTGAATTATTAAATTTTAGTTTTATAAAATAAAACTTGAGGAGAAATTACCTTCAACATATGACTTGAAGAAATCCTTGTAAGTGCCTCCTATTTTCCTCCTAAGTGCTCCGTACTGTAAAAAAATTGTCAAAGTAGAATTCTGAGGTTTTTTGAAAGTAGAACAAAATGCACAGATGTGAATGCAAAATAATAGTATTCTGACTGATATCATAATTACTAAATTACCTGATCTCTTGACATCATTCCGCCCCGTTTCGTGGCCTCCCTTGCCTCGTATAAAAGCTCGGCATCCTTCTCTGATCTCACCTGAGAGAAATCCAATGCATCTGTCAAGCTGGTGAATAGTGATTGCTTACTCCCTTCTTTTTCTGAGCCGTCGGTACCTTCTTTGCTCGCGTATACTTTTATCGACTTCACCGAAACAGAATTTGGTTTAGAACTTATAATTTTGCTGCCAAAACTCGGAGGCAGGTAACTCTGTGAAGAGGACAGTGGTAGAACTCTCATTTCCATTCTTGAACGCTTTTTTATTTTTTTAAGAAAATGTGTTAGAAAATGGGGTAATTAGGCCTCCACTTATATATCCGTTGTTAAAATTGAAATAGTTTGCAGTTATAAAATTATGAAGGTATCAATCTGTGCCACGTGGTTGAGGCGGGTTTGTGGTGCTTGGAACAGGACGTGGCTTAAGTGGAGTCGATAAAAAACTAGAGGAAATTGTGGTCCAACAAGAGAAACAAAAGGCAGATGAAAATTCATCAAAAAAAAAAAGGCAGATGAAATATATCTTTTATTTGGGGTACTATGTCTGGCTCAGAAATTCAGGAAGTAGAGAATTACTGAGTCATGAGTCATGACTCAAGAAAGCGATTGTTTCCTTGCATTTTTGCACGGCAGGATCCAATTACAGGTGTTATGGGCTTTAATGGGCTTATGACATCTGAAATAGGTACTGTTGAGAACAATGAGAAGTGAGAACTTGAGAAAAATGTCAAAAGAAAAAGAAAAAGGTCTAAGCCGTAAGCCGTTTATTTAGGGCTTCTTTATGGTCCAAGCATAAATCTGATAAAAATGACGAGTGTATGAAGTACGTACTGTTGTTAATATTTATTATTTAATAATTGGACAATTAACAATGCCAATAATCCGGAGGTCAATTATATTGTTTAAAACTAAGTAAATTGCTTCTTAAGTGAGAACCAGCTCTTGGTTTAGTGACAAAAAGCAATGCATCTCAAGTGAGAGGTCGTAGATTTGAAACCCGACTGAGAATCTTTAATAGACATTTAATTTGAAAATAAGTTGGGAGGGTTAACATCCAATTTATCTTAAAAAAAAATTGCTGCATGTTTTTCTTATACTATTTTAAACTGGTTTATACTACTTTCAAAAAAGAAAAAATGGACTTCGGGGGGAAAAAAGACATAAATTGAAGCAAATGATGTAGGCAGCTTTTATATCTGTTACGAGTTAGATAACTATCTGTATACTTTCTCAAAAAGAAAAAAAAGATAACTATTCAAATACTAGTAACATAATTTTTCACAAAATGCAAATCCATCTTTTGTCCGTGCACACAAGCTGTTTTGAACTTCGCTTCTTACATCCAAATCAATCCTAAAATACATACTCATTTGTTGTTGTCCACTACGTATTTCGGTATTTGGATATTATCATATTACACAACACACACCAAGTTATTGCGACTTTTCAGTTTCTTTTAAAATAGTTAGGGAATATCTAGAGTTGAAGCTTAGGGATAATTAAGCAAAACATTTCATTGGCTTATTGTCTTGAAGGCATTATAATTGGTCTGATTTGCTTTACCGGTCACCCTTAATTAGGATCATGAATAAGCGGTGCAGGCCATTAAAGAAGCATTTATATGTTTGCGCAAGTGGAGATGAGAACCACTCTATTTCCTCATGTTCACATGCAAGCAGTTAGTTAATTCATATCTTACTGAAAATTTCATGATTGTACCGTTTGATTTCATGATAATACTTCTTCAATTCACATATTATGTAAGAATTAGACAATCAAAATTTTCCTTGGTAAATTATACAATGCCAGTCCAAACTCCTTGCCAACAAATAAAGTACTCTGTATTAAAATGTTTTTTTAGAGAAACTTGACAGCGGCTGCCAAGTAACGGATTACAGTAATCCGATACAAAACAAAATGAAAATAAAATTTAAAAATGTTAGTAGAAGAATAATTGCTCGACGCAATGCACAGATCGGACAAGTGAACTAAAGCAGAATAGCGCACGAGCAACGAATAAAAAAATAACATAGTCAAAGGGAGTACATGTGAGACATTTACAGGATTTCATGTTGAATATATGTAGCCCGGCTTTGTCTGTTTCACATTCTGTCCCTTTGTAGCAACAGAGTGTTCCCTTCACGTTTTGTCTCACTTAATTATACGTGACATCAGTTTTGCAGGATAATTAGGTAATATAATTGAAATTAGAGAGGGGAAAGAGTAATTTGCTAGTTAAAGAGTAAAGATTGTATTCATTTCTCGAAAAGTACAAGGATCTAACTCTTATTTACAATTCACTTAATTAGTGAAAAAAAAAACACAAAATACACAGAAAAACACACACAAAAATGTGGATTCACTGCCAGAATGTACCATGTCAGCAATTTAATAGGTACTGAAAACAGAAGTTCCACCACAATCGAGATCATTGTACCTGGTGAACATTTTTCTGATCGAAACGGACTTTTGGCACCTATTACTCTTATAATTAAGTACGAAGATGAAACCCATTTGCCTATTAATTAGAGATCCTCATGTTGCATTAGATTATGTTAATTTTAGCATTAGATTATGTTAATTTTATGAGATTATAGATTTGGATTTTCACATGGATTGCACTCATGATCTGCTAGAACCTCAATGTTGTTCTGCATATAACTTCACGGAAATAAGGGAGAAAAAAGAAATTAGACTCTGGTCTGGACTCTGGAGATTAATTTTGATGATTGATCAACGTAATTAATGCCTCAAGTCAAGAAAGGTGGCTTGAACTAACCAAGTGGGTGAGGAAGCACTTAAACATGCACCCGACAGGCGACAGGATATTATAAACAATTTTCATCTGATGCACGATATAAATGCAATTGTACCTAATCTAAACATTCGTTTGGTTTTTATTAATTTGACTTCCCTTATTGAAACATAATTGCTCCTTAATCACCGTAACCCAATAATACAAAACAAACGTATATAGTTTCTATCACAAAAATACACCAACAACCGATATAACTCAGGCTTTTGTTTTTATCTAATATGAAAATTTCTAACTGGTTTCTCGACAAATTTAAAAAGACCAATTAAACCCCCTTCGCGCTTACAATGAATGTACTATTAATTACCTCATATAACCTCTGAACCACCATCGGTTACATTATTTATTATGTAGAGAGGGAGGATTATTTGAATTTCTTTGTAATTTGTAGTGAGCACCAATACCACTTTTTCATTGGTGTAATTGAACCATTTATTGTGGGTTTACAGCTTGAATTTGTCTTTTTCTTGTCATGTAGTTTTCATGATAGCTTCCATATTTAAGCCCCTCGTAACATACCTAACCTAACCTAATCGAAACTCAAATTCCATTTCTCACAACGAAGATATTGAGAGAAGAGAGAAATGGGGAAGTACAAGTTCAGGCTCTCTGACATGGTTCCAAATGCATGGTTTTACAAGCTAAGAGACATGGGTCACAAAAGAAGAAGAAACCAGAATTACTTGCTAAGAGAAGACTTAGCCTGTTGCAGAACTTCACGTTTATCAAGGAAATCCTTCACATCTCCACCTTCACCACCCAAACAATCCTTTGTTCCACATAGGTCTTCGTACTACTACTCTAATACCATGTTAGAGGCAAGAGAAAACCTAAGTTCTCCTGTTCACTTAACAAAGAGACGAGATGTCGATATTCCCTTGGACTCGCCAAGGAAATCCAAAAGGAGGAGCCACAGAAGGCACTTGAAAGTACTGATCAACAGCCCTAGCCCAAAAAGAATCTCCACATCTTCTTTAATTCAGTGTAATTGCTCCCATGACAAAGTGAAGTTTGAAAAAAGTCCAACTAAAAATCATGAAACTCGAGTGTTTGATAGTGAAGAAGGTGTCTCGGTCACAGATTATACTGTCAGAACAGGTAAGAAGTGCTCCAGTCCTAAATTTCAGAAAAATGATAACTCGAGCAAAGTAATAGAGCTTGCACTATCTCCGGTTCGAACAAGATTAGATCGGGCATTCAAGGATAATGACAATTCCTTTTACACAATAAACAAAAGGCCCCAATTGAAGACAAAGAGAGCATCTCAGGCAGTACATAGAATTCGCACCCGGGTGATCAGTCCAAGAGTTGCTACAAAAAGTGCAACCAAGGGAAAGAAGATGAATCAGGACTTGAAAGATAGTCTTGCTGTGATGAAGTTCTCCTCTGATCCGCAAAGAGACTTCATGGAGTCGATGATAGAGATGATAATTGCGAACAATATGAGATCATCACGTGATCTAGAAGACCTCCTTGCATGTTACCTTTCTCTCAATTCTGATTATTATCACAGTGTTATTGTGAAGGTATTCAAAGAAGTTTGGTTTGATCTTAATAAATTGAGGATCATAGAATAAAAGTAAGGTTTAATGTACGTATACTGTAAGGATTTTCTGTTATCTTTTTTAAAAAATAAGAAATCCTTATAAGCTCAGCAGAAATTCAATAATTATGTGATGTTAGAGGAATTGCTTTTCATATTTTGCCTGTCCAATTTTCATATTTATAACAGGAGATCTAGTATGTGCATTAGAAGTTAAAAAAAAAAATGGAAGGCTGGTTTTCGCAGCATTTTTCTTAGTTTATGATCTTTTCTTGCTTTTGTGTCGGGAACTCGGGATTCTTGTTACTGACACATCGTGCCTCACTTTTGGACTTTTGGTGTAGCGCAGTCTCAGTCATCTGACGATAATGCCAAGGAAAAGTATTCAGATTTTATATGATTCCTCTGATAAATTGGTCACATTGCCCTTTTCTAAATACCTGACATAAGAAGGAATTATAGTGAAATTTTCCTTGACAAGCAACCCATACAACAAAATTCACCCTTAAATTTAGATAATTATTTAATTACATATTTTCAAAACAAGATAACATAATTTATAGCTCATACAATTTGTTAATACTATAGATAGTCTACGGTTTCCATACTACTAAAAAGGAGAAAACCCACAAATCAAGATATTTCACTCTTTAAAATAAAGTCAACGTGGTTAATAATAAGCTCAACAAATAATTACACTCTCTCCTTGTATTTGGAGCTATCATTTTGCATAATCTGTGGCTAAGGAAAAGGAATTAATTGCTGCTTCTGTCTCTGTCTAAATAGTGTTTGTATTATTAAGAGGCTCCTTTATAACAAATAGTACTCTCTATTCAACTATTACTTAAAAAATGAGTAACACTTAACAGCATTTATGAAACATGATTGTGTTGGGGATTGTCAGCCCAAATTGGGGCTTGCACAGCTCGATAGTGACACTGTTATGACCTGGTGACCATTAAACCTACCTTCTCTCCTGTGTTTGGATGAGTTTCGAGTTTCGGCCCAATTCCCAAGTCCGGTCGCTATAATATTTTCAATGCCATAAAAAATCTTAAGTTGCTCAGACGAATGCAGTAGCTTGAACTCCGAAAGTATGGCAAACCAGTTGGCAGAGCATCCTGATCCCTCAAATTAAACCATGTTCAACATCATACTCTGGTCTATTAGTCTGAAACGGCAGTTGCCAATTGAAGGACCAAAAGAAAAGTTCACGGAAGCATCTGATGTCTGCTTGCCCCGATATTGATATTATACTCATCCAACACTCATGAATTGCATATTATAAGTTTATAACTTATGAAGTAGTTTGGCAATTTGTAAGTAATTTCCTTGGAAAATTTAATTTTATATGTATTAAACAATTGAAATCCAATACGTCAATAACTCTGTCATTTTTCTATAGAGGGAACGGTAATCAACTAAAAATTAAAGAGGTATAAAGTGTATTTTACATATAATAATTTGTGTTCTGATCGATATAAATCCTTCGATCAAACTACTTTTAAATCTATATCCCAGTTATGAAAAGTTATATGTAGAAAATGATGAAAGCATTACAACAAAAAACAAAGGTTAATTCATTATAAATTGAGAAATATGTACATCTGATCCCCACAATCAAACTATCAAGCACAAGCACTATTGCACTATGTACATTTAATCCTCACAAGCAGACTCTCAAACAAGCACGAGCACTCTTTTTGCACACACTCGTTAAAATCAAAATAAATCAAACCATAGTCCTGCGACCCTCTTTTCCTATATAGAATATGAATATATCTACACTAAATCAATCAAATCAAATTTAAAAAAACAATCAAACTCCTATATCAAAAACCCATCCCAAGATCTCTATGACATTATATATCATGTTACTTTTTTTTTTCCCATTGTTTATTACTATGCATTTTATTTATCTGAGATGTACACTAGAAAAACTCAAAACCAATCCAAAACCAAAGGAACCTAAAAAAGTATATAGCTCCAGCTACAATAAAAACCTGATGCTTTATAGAGATTGTATTTGGTTGCAGATCTTTGTCTCTGAAACTTGTACCCACTTTATCACTTGTATCTTCAGTAATGTAAAAGAACTCAAGAGAATAGAATGGGTTTGGATCTTCACTCAGTTCATATAGCACCTCTGCTGCTGCACTCTTATACTCTCTATTGGACCAATCCTGTGCACAGTAAAAAAATGAACAAATAAGTAGTTAATTGAGCAACAATACAGTAAAGACTCTAATAGATACAGTGTAAGCAATAAGCAGATCGCACAGAGCTTTATAGATGAGTATCTACCGCAATATAAAACACCTAAAGCAAGGAAAAAAAATAAAATAAAAAAATACATTGACCTTAACTAGTATGAAAACCACATAAACCAGCACTCCTCAATTCATACCAGTGCCGATATATGGCAGGTATATTGGCGACTCTTATGTGTATTAAACTATTAATACTGGTAATATAGCTACTACAAAGTGGTGACACCCTGCTTGCTTGTCGGACTAATTGCCCTTTCACTTTCCTGTTCCAATAAAACCTTTGCTCTTCTCTTTGATCCAGAATAGAGGCAATAATCAGGCCCTACAAGAGAGAGGTCCTCCTCAAGAGAAGGTGAAAGGATAGCAATGTCATAACTGGATCAGGCAAATGTGAGAAGGTTTTGCCTCTTATGAAAGTGCTGTGAGGCAATATACCGCTCAATATGTTAGGTACCTTTTTTCTGCCTTTTTATGAGGCTTACATGACATGTAAAAACCCTAATTGTGAGGTGGAGCTTTCATTAAGCTCAATTTACTCTCAGCCATTGGAGTAAGCCATAGTAGACCTAGTTTAACCCAAAATGAATGGATTTCATACGATTGATTTCAAGAGAGCTTATGATTACAGCAAGGAGCTATAGTTTTACACAATATAACCAACCAACCAACCAACCACTATCAGGTATATCCATTGAACCTATCGAGTACATTCACTGAACCAACTGAAGCTTAGATACAGAATAGAGAATGTATCATCCTTGGAGCATGTAGTCAGAGAGATGTAGTGTGTTCAGTAGAATCAGACTGAAATTGAATGCTTTTCTTAACACTCACATTGTATCTGTTCTTGCTATTTTTAATTTACATGACTAATTCTAATAATTGACTTTACTGATCTTAATGTGAAATAGTACAGATTATTGAAATTCTCCTTTTCAGGGAAATATATTAATTTATCGATCTGTTTAATAGGAATAAGAGCACAACTCCTCCTGTATATACACTCAAACTAACGGAGCATATCATAAGTAAAAGGCTAGAAAATGTGCGTAATTAATGAGAACTTTTGTGGGCAAACTTAGCTTACTTGACTGGTAACTTGGTATAGGAGTTACACATGGAAAGTGCTAATTCTTCATGCAATTTCTTTGTGTCCTTTTATTTCCATGTTTGATTGAATTACATTTTATTGATGACGTGATTCAATAATCAATACAGTCATAACACTGCTTGTGCATTCCAATGTTTTTAGCTGTTAATTTTTGTCTTTTAACAATGCATAAAATTTACTCCTTTTTTTTGCTTGTAAGGAATGGAATCCCATTCTTAATGTTGATTCCTCATTTCTTTTTTAATTGTAGATTGTTTATAACCTATGAGTAAAGTTTAAATGACCAGCTTTGCCATAGAGACTATAAGTTCTGTTATGGAATTGAGCAGTAGAACAGGAAAAAATGTTTTTATTGTTTCTGTTTTGGTTACTTTAATTTGGCATAATAGGCAGTTTAGCGAGGAGTACTAGGTTAATTTAACTTGTAGTTGTATTGACTTTAGTACTGATAACTTGTTTGAGCATTTGGGTGCAGATTGGTACAATTATCTTGCATCAGTAAGCACATTGGGCTATAAGATTTATTGATATCTAAGTATAACACAGGGTAACAGGTATGGTGCCATATGATTGTATAAAACTACCATGACCTGACACATATGTTTCACTGTTGTTGTGCTAACATCCCGAAATTTTGATGTTTAATATCATTTAATATGATTGATATTATGTAGTAGAATACCTCATTTTAGCTTCTTCTGTTTCTTTTACTGGTTTTGTGTGTTTCATGGTGAGGAATAAATGGTAAAATTTAAGAGGTGAATGTTTATTTGCTTATGGATTTCAATCACCAAATTTCAATTAGAAATCATCTTTTTAAACTCTCCTCTATTTAAAACGAATTCTTATTTTGCCCCTTCCGATCAGGGCGTAACAGTTGCTATAATTACCTGCAGTTGTTTTCCAACTGTAACAAGTGCAGATCCAGCAGGTGTCTTAGAAAAGTTTGACCCCTCTTGGGAGCACAGACGAAACTCCTGGTCCTGGGAAGATGCATGGAGACAAACAGCATATGAAGTAGGCTGCTCGGCATCTCCCAGCTCGTTCCATGTCAGATACGACTGGTTCACATTGAATTTGGTTAAACAAAGCACCGAGGGAGGTGTATGTACAATCGATGAAGAACCCCAACCCTTCTTCGAATTGCTACAGAGAACATCAGTAACTAACTCTGCTATCTTCTGCATTTCACTTGCAATGCTTTCCATTTTCTCTCTGTACAAATTTAATCACCATACATCATTTCATTGCTACGTGTACCTCGAAGAACTTTGCATATGATCAGAAAAAGGTGACAACTGAAAAGACCCAGTACCTGAACATATGATATGATTTCGGATTCGGAAATGCCGAGAGAAGCACCCGATCCATCTCGGGTCTAACCGGATGGTACCAATAAAACTCCTCTTCAACCACATCCCTTCTCCGAAACCACTTCGCCAGAGAATCCCTCTTCATCTCCTCCGGCACAGAAAAAACCTCCTTAGCCACCCGAATCGTCGACGCCACCTCTTGCACCGACATCGATTTCGACCCCACCCGAAACGCACCCGTCTCTCTCACATTATACACGACATTTCCCACAGCCACAATATCTCTCTCTTTCAACTCCTTGAACCCAATTTCATCAGAAATCGGAGATGGGGCGCGAGGAGAGGAGAAATGGGTTCGAGGAAGCGTCAGATCGGGCACGCGAAGCGAGGTTTCCAAGAAATCAGCGAGGATACGGTCATCTATGGCGGCGGAACGGAAGCCTTTGCCCGTGCGGATGGGTACGGAGGCGGCGCTCGGAAGCGCGACCGACGGTGTCGCGGTGTCGTCGGAGGTATATCGCGGTGTCGCGGAGTCGTCGCTGTCATATCTAAATCTAATCTCTGGTTTGGTTTTTGCGATCCGATCCGATAATGGGATGGATGGAGAGTGAAGTGGAAGGCCGTTGGAGGAATTTTCAATTTTTGCTGTTTGCGGGTGTGCGCGTGAAAAGGGAGAAAAGAATGTATATTCGGGGTGTTGGGTTGGCGAAATCTCGACTGTTGGATTAGGGATGTGAGGGTGGTTGGATGGTTGGGATGTGTACAGTGGGATTGTGGGAATTAAGAATTGGGAAAGTGGAGGGAAAGGCGGCGTCACGGAGGGGAACTAAACTAGACGCGGTTTCTGGTTTGTTGAATCGGAAGTCCGGATGATGTTACTTTGGCGGATTTTGTGTGGCATGTGCTATGTTTGCAAATTGCAAGCAAGCATTGTTGTGTCATTATTGGGCTTGAATTAAGGCCATATCTGTTCGTAATCCTAATTCGATATTATGGGCTTCCCATAGAATCGGGTTAAAAAAAAAAGTAATTACTATATAGAATCCAGTATTTTAATATCCAAAACATCCACCGGGTTATATGGGTTGAAGACTGACCTATTTCCATCATTTCTCCTTTTCACGTCATATCATGTGCGGCCCTCCCATTTAAATCAGATTTCTCTTTCAAGAGACGTCAGAGCGATCCAAACCCTAGCCACAAGAGGAAAGAGAGGCGAACTAGATCTAGCCTCATCCTTCTTCTCTATCGCCTCCTCTGCTCTTCCATCTCCGTCGCCAACGACCCTCTACGCCACAGCCATCATTTTGCCTCCTCTACACCACAGTCAATGTTCTCTGTTGACACTCTGCCGTGCTCTTCCTTCTCTCTCTCCACCTCCTCTACACCACAGCCACCATTATACCTCAATCCGTTGCCATGGTGCTCACCTAAATCATTTTCGAAGATCAAAGGGGTGCGATCTGATCTCTATCTTTGTCCTTCCACCCAGGTTCTGATTCTCTCCTTTTTAGTTTTAATTTCAATCACATCAATCTTTCTCTCAAGGGATGTCACGGACTCAGCTCTTTCAATATGGCGAAATTTTGATTAGCGATCATGTATTGTAATTGATTAGATCGCTAATATCTCACACCAAACCCTAGCCGTCTCCTCCTCCTCTGCTCTTCCGTTGCGAACCAGAAAAAGAGACGATGGATCATATCCCCTCCGACCAGATCCTCTTCTCTCCCACCTTCATCGCCACCGATCCGTCGCCGTGCTCCTCATCCACTGATCCGTATCTCTAAGGGATCATCTTGTTTTCGTTATGTGGTAAATTAGTATTTCTAAGAGATCATCTTGTTTCATTATATATATTTTTAAAATCTCACATGACTTGATATGATTAAATATTATAATTGCACTTAATTAGTAATTGAACTTAATTTTACTTTGTTTTGTTTGTGTAGGAATTACAAGACATGGTGAGAATAGTTGTGCAGAAGGAATCATTATATATTTCTTACTTATGAAAGTTATATATGTGTTCAGTTTATTGTTGTAAATGTTCGCTTTGTTGCTATAAATGCTTGGTTTGTTTATCCAATTTGTTTATGTTGTTTCTTTATTAAATTAATATTTGTGTCTCTTCGTTTTGTTATTGTAAGTGTTTGTTTTGTTGCTTTAAATGTTCATATTTATGTCATATCAAAAGTAAATCGTCATATTACCGATGCATCTAACTGAACACATAACTCAATTTAACTCATCCCTTAACGTGATGAACTGAGCACATAAAACTATAAAATCAAATCTCTGTTGCAACTAACTGAACACGTAAACACTTTAAATTCATCTCTTAGTGTGTGTAACTGAACACAAAAGTACGAAATTTCAATTTTGAGATGCATCTAATTGAACACATAATTCATGTAATTAATCCCTTGAGATGTTTAACTGAACACAAAAACCTAAAACTTCATATTGTCACTGCATCTAATTGAACACTTAATTATTTTAACTCATCCCTTGACGCATCTAACTGAACACAAAAATTCGTCCATTTGATGACGTCAGCGTGGAAAAAAAAAATTGAAAATTTTTTTTCGGAAAAATTTTGATGACGTTATCACGAGTAAAAATGATCCTGAAGCCCAATCTGGTCTGTTGGATGTTTTGGATGTTTTTTTTATGGATGGTGCATATCACTCCAAAAAAAAAAATGAACATAAAATATTGTAAAATTTAATTCCGAATTCAAGTCCGGGAGATTTTTTTGTTATCTTGAAAATTCAGAATATATATTTCTGAGAATTTGTTTTTTTTTATTTTGCTGTAGATATAGTAAAAACTGTGACAATAATTATTATTTTTTTTCCAAAAGTACTAATAAGGATATAATTTCTTCTCGGAATTATCTGAAATCATTTTGGACAATGTAAAAAAGAAAAGAAAAATGAGGAATGAAAGTATGCAGTTAAGGCAATTAAAAGAGAACATTGCTGTCTGCCCCCATTTGGTATGGATATTTGTCCACTCCATTCGTCTTTTTCCTTTAAAAAAAATAAATAAAAGTTCTCAAATAGAGGGAGTCCTATAAATTTCCTATCACTTTTTCTTAAAAGAAAATAAAAGAAAGAAAGATGGAAATGACACGTGATCAATATTTTCTCGCCAGACACTAATTTTATATAATTGTCTTTTAATGTTTTTAAGAAAAAGAGTTCTTTTTCATTCAATTTTTTTGCAATTAAAGCTACATGGAGAGCTTAAACAGTTGATCTCAGAAAAAGTCGCTCTAATTTTCTTACCACTAAGCCAATATGCCACATGCTATTTTATCCAAACATATATTAATCCTGGGCTATTGGATCCGGATCCGTTACTATTCATAAGCACTGTTGCGGAATAGTAACTGGATCTGGACCGTTGATCGATTCCTATCGATCCTGGCCGCTCGATTGAGTTCATCGCTTCCGTCTGATCGATTTCTTCTGGAGACTTCTCATTCTCTCTCCTTCTCTCTCGCTGGTACGGTGGTACCCTCTACGGACCGGGCCGATGAGATCAACCATGTGGGAAGTGTACGGAGGCCCTATCGCAGCCACTCAACAAACCACGCCTGTCTCTCATACGCTCTCTCTTTCCTCACGGCACACTGCACAGAGCTCAGTCCCTCTTTCTTCTCTTTTCCACCGCTCTTATCCTGCCGATAAAGAGAAAACATTTTTGTTTTTCTTCGCGATTCTGGTGGTCTACAAGCTTGGCTCGCAAAGCGATCTGCAAGAATGGAACCATCAGATGATCCGCTTTCAGATGAGTACAGCCTGAGATTGGCATGCTTTTGTTTTGCGTTTAGAGATCTGATTCGGTACCTTTTCTCCTTTTCATTTGCGCTAGGGTTTGTCTCTCTTTCTCACATCACTGCAATTTCAAATTTCAGGCAATCGTAGTTGCAATCTATGTGCTTGCTTCGCCGATCAGTGTTCTTTGGCCATCGAGCAGAAGTAGAGGAGCAAGTGCATAAACTCCTCTTTGAAAATTTGTCGTCCCCTTTCTTATATTTTCTGATAAGTGCTTCTTCAACTTTTTTTTTTTGTTTTGGGTTATGGATTTTGGTAAATATGTCGATTTTTTTTGGGATTTTAGTTTACACTATCAAATATGGACCTGCGATTCCTGCCATTTATGATTTCGTATTTTAATACTGACATCTTATCATGTTTCCAGACATGGAGCTGTGATTCATGCGGTATATGGTGATAGGATTTCTAAGGAGCCAGGTAAGCCTCTATTTAGCTGTCATGGGTGTTATTCTTTTATTTTTTTAGTTCTCAAATGATATCTATAGAAATTCAGGAAATAAATATTTATGTTTCTATGTGAGGTACTGGGTTGTTTTGATTGATCTGTTTGGTTCTTATAGGTTTTCAAGTAATGTGCTTATCCGAATGAGCAGTGATCTGGTGAGAACGCCTCATTTTCATTCTCACTTTTTATGCACAATTGGTATAATCCTCAGATTGCAATGGGGTTTGTTGCTTTCTCTTTTCCTGCTATTTTCATTCTCTATTCGTTTGTTGTAATTGTTCCTTCTCTTAGTTATCTAATTTATGATTTTTCCTCTTCTATTTTGTTCTCAGTATGGAATGTTACTGATACAATTCCAGTGGTGTTTAGCTTATAGAAAAAATCACTGATACAATTCCAGTAGTGCAGCAGTACTGTTCCAAACTATCTCTGTTCATTTTTGGGTTCATTTTTATGGCTCAATTTTCTTTGTTTTAGCTAACAAATTTGAACTGCTGAGGTTCCAAATTAGAAAAAAATTATTTAAAATTTTCATTTTATATCTTTTAATTTAATGTTCTCTAAACTGACGTCCCAATTTATCTTCCTGTAGGAGTTATAGAAGTAAGAGGAGATGTGCATCTCTTGGGTGCCGTGGAGGTAACTGGATTTAGGGAAGGTTCTAATCTTTCGACTTTCGAAAAGTTCTACAAATTGGTGATTTTTTCTTCCCTCTAGAAACTTCACATGTTCATTAAGGACTTTTGGATTTTACAGCATTGGCGGTGCCACAATGGTACTTGAAACACCCATTGATTTAATATTGTGCTATATTTGGCTCCACTGTACATGAGAAACACCCATTAGAGTTTAGAGTTGGTCCTAATCTATTAGCTTATTTCTACCTTTTGTCTCTATTTTGCTATAATTTCTTATTTTGAAGGGTGAAACAATACGCCAAGATGATATCTGTGCTGTGCACATAATATCATTGTGTTGGCATAGAATTTTCTATTTTTTTTTTATATCATAGATGGATCTGTATCTCATTTGATAGGGAGGTTAATTGTATACCTTTTGTTGGACCATTCAATTTTCGCATATGTAATTGATCTATTTTAATTGGTACATAAAACTATTGCTTTCGTATATCTTTATGACACATTATTTTTATAATCTTGAATTGATAAAAAGTTAAGACCCAAACTGTTATCGATTGTCACATAATACAATTCATTTTCTTTACTGATCTAGGTTTCAACTAATATGACAGCATTCTAGCTTCAAAATTTACATCACTGGTCAGGTATGTATCTGAATGAACCTGTATGACCTTTATTTTCTGTTTTTTTTTTTTATGATGGTCTTTATTTCTCTGTTTTACTTAACGTGTACTTTAGTCCTTACAAATTAGAGTAATTAATCCATCAGTATTGAATTTTTATTTTTCATATTAGTATGGTAATTATAAAAGAGTAATGTCATCGATTGTGCTATCTGGTTCAATGATAGATAGCTCACAGAATAAAGTTATTTGTTTGGGTTTTTTGTGTAAACTTTGCATCCCTTAATGTCTACTGCTTCAAGAATGCCTTCATTTCAGCTCTTGCCTATATCATTGTATTTTACTATTGATTATTATTTTATCTATTTTCCAGAGGCCGCTTTAGCAAAAAATTAGACATTGTTTTGGCATGTGGAGTTGGCGATCATCAAGTGGCAAGGTGTCTTGCACAATATAGATGATTTTGCTTGGAGTTTGTGAATAAATTATTTTCTATTGCAAATTTTGCTTGGAAGAATATATTTATTTGACTGGTAGGTTTTTTAATACCAGATACTAGCAAGTGATAACATAAATTTCTATGGTAGCAAGGTTAATATTATGGAAGTTTGACAATTTTTCCCTTTTGTTTAGTGTTGACACTTCATACTATTCCTCAACGGTACTCTCAAATGCTTGATCTTTAAGATAATTTCCTATAGTGTCAACTACAATGAATTAATGATGTCCACCTTGAGAATATGATGAAGGGTGTCGATCATAATGTAACCTTAGAAAACTCATAATTTCATTTTTCTTACCTGACTAAAATATAAATCACATATTGTGGCTAAACATTCATTTTTATTGGACTTATGGTGTTTAATATTGACAGTTGAATCTGGCCAAATTTGTCACATCTTGGCTCATTATATCATCTTTAGTATTCTGGCATGACTGATTAATTACGTATACAAATATGATAGATTTTCACTGAATTTATTTGAATTGCTTATTTACAGTACTGGGCAAATAGATTATATGGAGTTCAAATTGATGATGACGAAAGGAAATGGTGGGGATGGAGAGGATGAGAATGAAAGTCTGCTGCAATATCAATATTGGTGATGCCTTCAATGCTGCGCAACAGTACGTAGTTCCTGATATTGTTTTTTTTTTGTCGTTTGCTTATTTTGTTGCTTTCGCTCTGTATTATCTAATTGACACTGTTAGACAATCCATGGATTGGCTCATATATCTAGCAATGTTTATCTTGATTTATTAATATGCAAGGAATTTTCGCTCATATCATGCAAAGGGCAAATTAAGAATAAATAATGCATTCAGGAAAAATCCTATGCCTCTTTCAATTATCCTATGATAACTATAGGTCTTTTCTGATTTATGCATACTACAGTGGTGTATTCAAATTATATCTTAAAATGTTAATTATAGGTCTTTTCTGATTTATGCATAGTGGTGTGTTCAAAAAATATCTTAAAATGTGTCAAATTTTGCAGGTCGATGCTCAAGTAAATTTCACAGAGAAATTTTGTGACAAAGCATACTTCACCACCTTTGATTTTTATGGTGCGTACTCAACCTTCGGACTTTCTTTTCAAATAATTTAATGGAGATTTACTATGATTGGAAAATATTTCCATTTTTATAGACGTGACATGTCTTTTTTTTTGTTGTTCACCAAAAAATCAAATAGGTCCATATTCTTTTTAAACAAGTTGATCGTACGAGTTTTATTTGCTTGGTTTGTGTTCATTGTGCAGAACATGATAGCTTCTTTTATTATTACTAATGGGTTGTGTTCATTGTTTACATCTTATTTGTTGTTTGATAAAGTTATACAATGAGAGAATATTGGATGGTTTTTTTGCTATGAAAACATGAGCACGAATGATTGCAGTACTTAAATTTATTCTTATAAAATTTTAAATAAGCTAAGCTCTTATGCTATTGTTTTGCTTTTACAGATGGATGTGCACATTAACGTAACCCTCTTAAATACTGGTATGAATTATGTTGTAATGAGATAATAATGGATGACAAACTCTATGAATACATCCACTGTACAACATCCATTAATTCTATTCAGATATGTATCCAGATTCTATGCCATAACATAATGGATTCCGGTTTATTTATAATTTCGTTATGCCATCGTTCTTCCCTTTACAATTTTTTTTTTAAATTTTGATTTATACAGATTTTGATATTTAATCATGCCAAAATTTTATTCATATTTGAAAAAAATTTGATCGCGCAACGCGCGAGCGCCTGCTAGTATAATTTAGGCGTAGGTGAGGCAAGTAATTAACCTTCGCATTATTATGAACTGTACTAAAAAAATCATTAGAATGGCACAAGATATACTAAATTTCGCAAAAAAAAAAAGAAAAAGAAAAAAGAAAGAAACAAAAAATTGCTGCTTTTTCAAAAATAATTCGAAATAGACATCGTTGCGATATCTACATCATTATTATATAGTTATACATATATAAATTATTGGTATTTGTATTTAAAAAATGTCATTAACAGTATTTACTACTATTCATTATGACCCTATAATTGAAGTCATATTTATTAGTTAACTGTTTTATTATTAGTGGCGGTGTGAATAAAATTTAAAAGTTGGCATTTGCTTAATTCATTTGCATTATTATGCATGATAGAAAAATTGAATATAAATTTGACTTTGTTTAATTCGTTTGGATCTGTTCAATTGGCGACAGAAAAAGGCATATCAATAATCAAATAAAAGAGCAACTAATATAATCAATCTCAAATTTCCCAAGCCAAACAAGATACAAACCTCTCAACCAGAGAGCATTACAGCAAAAACAATGCAAATTTAAACCCCACAAAAGCACCACATCAGTTTGATGAGAACTGGGGGTTTACCAAATATAACCATGACCCAATTTTTTTCGCCATGGCAATTCTACACGGACCTTAATTACCTACAAAGACTCCGAACCAAGCAAAGTCTAAACCTAACCTTCCAATGCCATCTCTACTATAAATACGAGATGGGCTTTTAGCGGGTGCTCTTTTACAAAGCAACCTCAGCATAGCCTTTGATCTCTCCTCCACTGTAAATATTTACTAAAAATATACTACAACACATAAATTGGACTAAAAATTGTCCAATTTGGTCCTCTAAAATTGGCCCCCTTCAAAAGTCTGCCCGAACTGCCACCCGGCCGGCACGACATTGTTGCATGTGACGGTGCGGCCATCGCTGGCAGTAACCTGGAAGGAGAGGCTCTGGCCGTCAAGGTCTGAGTTGCTCTGCCAGTTCTGACCCCAGTTCCGGGACATTGCTTGCCAGGAAGTCTTCGACCCCTTGATCGAAACAGCTGACACGTCACCGACACCGGCCACGTTGGTGATCAAAACTAGGTCGAAGTAGGAGTGTCCATTGATGGTGAACCTGATCCCACCTTTCTTCACACAAGGAACTCTGCATTCAGTTAAAATTTTCTAACAAATTAGTGCAATTTCATAATATCAAAAAAATTGGAGGGAAATTTTCATTTGGATCCTTTAATTACGAGATTTGGGTCCACCAAACTAAATATGCTATACAAGTACGGCTAACGACCCGTGAACTGGTCCTGCTTCCAATCCATAGACCATAGTCCATACATTAATACATAGACATTGACATACACCGCATCTAAAGTGGGCCTCATAATCATATCGTTTCTTCAATCAACAAAATCTAATTATATTTGTAAGTCCTGTTTCGCAAAAGGACGAAACTAAGTCTGAGTTTAATATTATGCGCTCAAGGATTTTTGTTCTGTTCATAAACAGAAAAATTGTTGGGTTTAATATTATTATTATTTTTTTTCTTTTTCACTGATAACAACTTTTTTTTTTTTTTAACAAATTAGAGTAACTATATCTATCGAGTAGAGGTAAAAAGAAAAAAAAAACTCTTTAACTAGTCCTACCTTCTGAAGGCAACTGGCACAATGCCCGCCCGATACTGGGCAATTTGCAAGAATGCCGGCTCGGCCATGTCAAAATGTGGACGGGGAGGGTTGCACCAGCCACCATTGTCACTTGGCAATGCGTAGTTTGGCGGGCAAAAGTTGGTGGCTGTCACGGTAATGGAGCCAGGGAGGCACCATTGCTGGTCATTGTCGCATTTGAGCTCGTAGCAAGAGCCGCAACTGGCACCATCGTTAAAGAGCGCCGTGCTGAGCGCTGCGGTGTTTGTGCCGTATCCTTGGCTGTACAGATTGCCATAGCCACACGCTCCACCTAAATATATATGTAATGTAGCATCAAAGTGTCAAAATTCAAAAATTGAGCAACATAAATTAATTTGTAACAAACAATTAACATTTGAAACATTAATTGTTGTATACCCATTGTGCCGGATGCATCACTGCCACCGTAAAATGTGGCGTGAGCGCTTTGCCAACCGCCATAGTCGCCGAAGGCGTGTTTGGCCAGAATGCAGAGAACTGAAGAGAGGAGTAAGAAGGAGGTCGTGATTGAGAATGTTTGGTTTGCCATTTGGAGAGGAATAATATTGTAGAGAAGAATGGATGTGCTTTAAATTCTTCGGTTGGAGATGGTTCCTTGGTGGTGAAGAGGAAAGAAGGAAGTGCATAAGTATTTATAGAAGGGTTGGGTTGGGAAGGGGTTAATAAATAATTAACATTAAATGCTAAGGAAAGAGGCAAGTTGGCGGTTCTCACGTCCAGACCGGCCATGGCCAATTGGCCATATGCTCCAAACAGGGGGGAAGAGAGAGAGAGAGAAAGAGAGATGCACATGCAATCATTTTGGATGGTGTGTGATCATATCATCCTAATATTCGAAATTGAATTGAATGCGTGAAAACTCTTAGTGCTCAGTTTGGATGGTGTGTGAATAAGAGGAATAAAAAAAGAAGTGGGAAGAAGTATTGGAAAGTGTGTAATTTTGTGAAGAGTTTGGATTGTTTATAATAAATTTATTTTTTTATTCTCTTATTCTCACACTTCATCCAAACACAGCCAGCAAGTGGTAGGAAAGTTCATTTAAAACTATTTGAAAGATATTGACTATAAACATTTTTTTTTACATTATACACAGCCCTAAAAAAATTAATTTCTTCAAAATAATGGAATAAATTGTTAAATAATTCATGATTTTAGAATTGCATTATAGTACTCTTCCTCCGGTTCTCTATTTATGAAGTTCTTCTAAGCATGCTCATTAAAAGAGCGGTTGGAGGGTTGTAGCATGCAAAATTCCATCAATTGTCATGCAAAATGCCATCAATTGTCTTCATTGTTTCCGTAAAATTGATTGGTTAACAACAAGTCCTTTTTTATTAAATTTGTTATACAAAATTGTACAATAATTAATTTTTTTGGATTAATGTACATATCAAAGTTGAAGAAAAGTATCATGTCTAGTAAATTAATTAGGACATAAATCTAAAAAAAATAATAATAATAATTAGGACATTAATTTCTCACGGTGTGGAAATTAGATTCAAAATCTAGTGCTTATTTTGCAGGCCGGATAGCTTAAAATTTTTAACCTTCATCTCATTCGAGAAAAAATTGAAAATAAAGTAATTTGATGATCTAATATATGTATTAACTCCAAATAATAGTTGTCCTTCTCTGGCCGGGGTCTGATGCACCATCTGTATATTGGTACATTATTTTAACGATTTCACCATAATATACTAATTACTATGTATACATACTTTTATGATAGGCCATCTTATTGATGATGTTATCTTTTTGAGGGCTATTCTAATGATATTATCCACACCGATTATTTTGGCGCAATTCCGGTGGCTGTTGCTATCATTACAGGATTTTCTGAAAAGCCCTTGATGTCATTTCGTTACTAAATGATCTTGATGATTGATTAAACTAATTAATATGTATTCTTAGAGATAATTAAATGTCCGAATAATTGATTGTGTTTGGGTAGGTTCAGACTCATAGGGATCATGTTGGCATAGCCTAATTAGGTTTCGATGAAAACATGCCACGTGGTGGAGCGACATTTAACCGTTTTTCGGCTGTATTGCTTATCTCGTGATGTAACCACTATATAACAAATGTGTCTCGTGATATAACAACCTAAAATCCAATAAGTCAAGCAGTGGAGTAATCAGTAATGTAAATACCATATTATACATATCATTAGCAAATAATAATGAAACTCTAAGACTCTATCTGATACTGCCCATTTCTTTCGAATATAGCGAAATAAATTACCCTTTTAAGTATTTGGTTCACTTTATTCAAAAGTATTGTTGATAGTTAATAGAAAATTATGGAGGAACAAGATATTGACCAACAGGAAACAATAAAGAAAAATTAGGGAAAATATATGACAAGATTGGATTTAAAAATGGAAATTGATTATTGTCATTTGCAGTTTTGCCATCCCTTATCACCGTTAAACAGAAAGTGAACACATAAAATAGACAAGGTGAACATATATAATGATCAAAGTGATCACATACAAACAAATAAGTTCAATAAAAATAAGTTGAATATGCATATAAAAATCTGAACAAGAGATAACAACACTTATTTATTTGTAAGTGTTAACTTTGATCGTCTATGTGTGTTTATCTTGTCTGTTTTATATGTTCACTTTGTGTTTAATAATAGTAAGAGATGACAAAATTACAGATGACAGTTATAATTTCTGTTTAAAAATGGCCAATATTTGTATCTTTTTCCAAAAGAAAGTAGATATTTGAGTAAAGAGTTAAAAAAAAAATTATAGATTGGTAGGTGGTTTAAAAAGTTTAATGGATTCGGAATTTTTACTATACTAGAAGCGTACCAATTACTGTCTTCAAGGATCGATAGATAGCCTGATAATAATATCCCGGTTTGCTGACAGCTAGTTTGGTTGTGAGAAACGCGGACAGTTTGGTGAAATTAGAGTGGCACTTGCCATTCATCATTGTGACAAAAGAAAAATGCAAATTTAAATTCAAGTATGGGCTGCAAGTTCTCAAATGAATTATTTAATATATATAACTGATGCTAAATGCAATATTGTTTCCGTTATTATTATAGCATCAATGTGTTTATTTTTGCCATATTTATTACTCGAAAAACGATTTCATGCATACTTTTCATGCCAACAAAAATTAATATAAGGTATATAATAATAATATTGCGGAACCATGAGAGATTAGTTTTGGAAGAACAAAATTTAGATCTAGTAATGAGGATTGTTTGACCGTGGAACTAAACAATCATCACGAGAAATTTTTTTTAAACATATAAAATTTGATCCATATATTTTTTTATATAATGGCTGTGTTTGGATGGCCTAGGAATAAGAGAATAATTTCTTTTTACTCTCAAATTTATTATAAACAATCCAAACTCTTCACAAAGTTATACACTTTCCACCAATACTTCTTCCCTTATTCCTCTTATTCCCACACCATCCAAACGGAGCCATTTATGAGTAAGAATGATTATATACCTGATGTAAGTTTTATTGTCTATCAAAATATTTGAATTTTACAACGGTCAGATTTAAAAAAGCCTTTGTTAGATACAAAATGATATTTAAATTGCACAAAAAAATTATACACTATCATGATAATAATATGTCTATAGTTTTAAAATACCAGTGGTACCTAATATTCCGTTTTTTGGAGCAGCCCTGCGTGGCTTTATTAAGGAAACAATTGTGTTTCAAGACAAAGGGATCATACTGCACATGCATATGCCTAGTTCACATTAATTTCATTATCTAAATGAAAAATGTTTTTGTCCATGTTTTTTTTTCTTCTCCTTTTATCTAATAAAAGAAATCTGCAAATAGTACATCGGCGTCAGAACATATTTTGTGGTCAGGAAGGGAGAAGCAAATTCGAAGTTGGTTTACCTCTTTTAATACGTTCTAAAAAGACATATGTAGAACTTTATGTGGAATTTCTATACGTACATGCCGAGATAATATCTCTTTTTTTTTCATTTACAAAGACATAGAAAATCTCACAATTTTTTTGTTCCTAAAACACTTGTGAAATTCAATATTGGCAAAGAAATTAAAGCGTAAATTTGAAATACCGACATTTCCTTCGCTGTTAACTTTTTTCTCTAAGCATTTTCAAGCATTTTTACATTTTGGCCACCAAACAAAATGGGAAGATGCAGAGAATTTATCTGAATTATTGAGACAAAAATTTAGAGCTTATATTTGATCTTTCTTAATTGCTTATGTTGGCCTCCTTAGCTGCTTCTGCAAATCACTAATTAAAATAGTAGTGCATCAACAGAGTCAGCTCTGTTCATGATGTGTTTTGTGTTTTTTTTTTCTTACAAATGGTACATAGAATGTTCAAATAAGATAAAACGAGTTCTGAAAAAAAAAAGAAGAAGGAAAAGGAAAAGGATAAATCAAGTTTTTTTTTTTATATATATATACATGCCAGTAGGCTGATAAATCAAGTTCAAGTGCAGCTGAGAACAATTACTAGTAACGATAAGAACAGACTTTCTGATATATATAAATATATGTTATAAACATAATTATCCAACAAATCACCTCTGATTTCTGCGCCGACTGAACAGTACTTGGTTCCACATGTATGTTTCTAACTCGTTACATGGTTATTTAACAAATAAAACTTATGTTATCTTAAACATGCAAATTATATACACCATACAATGTTCCGGTGCACATGGCAAACCGAAGTTAGCGGCCAATATTCTCCAAGCTCTTTTTGGATTTATGCCAGTTTCCACAGTAAACACCTCTGTTTCTTTCGAAAGTACAAAAAGAAAAAGAAGAAAAAAAAATTTGTTTTCTCTGTCTTTTCCCTGTTTCGGAACAGAATTACGGATCTAAATATGTATGTTACTTAATAAAGTAGAATTCTAAGCAAATAGACACGTCATTTGGTTTCCAAAACCGACAAAATTGGCAAATTAGATGGTGAGTCAGTGAATACATGGTGTGATGGACTATTATAATATGAATGTTAATGACAAACTGTTAATGGGGATATAAAAAGGCGGATTGCCTATACAGAAAACAAATATGTGACACAAAGCCTAACATTAAAGAAGGCTAGTTTATATTCGACATGAATTATAGTTAATAATTTTTTTGTATTTAGATGCTAGATTTTGATTTTAAATTGATAAGGGAAAGAATAAAAACAAATCATGACGTCTATGGAAAATTGAAGAAGTAAACATATACACAATGAGTATGAATCAGTTCCTTATGTTAGACAATTAGAACATACATGATACATGATGGGGAGATTGTTACATCCATTATCCATATATGCTAGGACTTAATTGATTAGATGCGACACCGACAAAGGAATAGTATGTTAATTGAGATACCCATGTGGGAGGCACACCAAAACAGATTTTGTAATCTGCTAATGATGGACCCATCTTTGGACCCTGATCGCCTCAATTTTGATTGAATTGATGTACAAATTAAGAATGAAACATCCTTCCTACCACCATTAAAGAGCTCCTTTCTTGCTTAGTTTCTCACTCTATACTAGAACCTATGTAGAGTATGAGTATCTAGTACTTGAATTATTGCTTTTATCTCAACAGGAGAAATATTGCACTTTGTACACAATCCTAACTACAACTATACAATAGCAAAAGCAGAGCAGTTTTAAAGCTGTATAGGGTACTGTTACTAATGTTTTATAACTCAATTCATGGACAAATATGGAACAGTATATAAAATTAGTAATTTTAATTTATAATAACTTTAAAATTTAATCTGCAATGCCTTTAATTAGGACTTCCAAATAACTAATTATCATTAGCACTAACCGGTGTTGTTAAAATAGTTGAAAGTTAATTAAAATATGTGAACATTTTTATTTGTGCTCATCATACGAAATAAATTTTATATTTTCACAAAAAGGAGGAAAATAATTTAAATTTAATGTAAGGCAATCGTCATATCCTGAAAAAAGAAAATAGTTCCATAATAACTAGATGGAGCTACATGTAATCATTACTATTAAGTCCTTATTCACAACCGTAATGGACTGCTTTTGGATCGTTCGATATCAACTAACAGACAGGTTTACAGGGGCCTAACAACTAATTCAGATTCTGCTCATGATAGTCAGGTACTTAACAGAATTTCAAGTATAATTATTGTCATGAATCTTCTCCACACCTTAACAGTTGTATATAGAGTTCTAAGTATGAGACACTTGTGCTGTTTTAATCTAAGACAAATAGTTAAAAGAGAAATACTAGAGTCCAATATATAGGACGGATGGAATCCGTCCAATATGATCATTCTCACATTTTAAATTTCAAACAACCGACTTGGATTGTTCAATATTTTTTCAGTATTGAAAACTTATAAAAAATCAATTTTTATATATTTTTTTTGTATTTTAGAAAATCATTGTTATTAGACGATCCATAATTTTCATATCATTAATTTTCTAAAATACCAAAATATAGTAAAAAATAAATAAAATATATAAAAATTGGTTTCTTATAAGTTTTCAATAATAAGAACATGTTGAACGGATCAAATCGATCGTTCAAAATTTAAAATATGAGAATGATTGTTAAATATATTGGACACTAGTATTTTGCTTAGTTAAATGTTTTTTTTATTTTGGGTACTCGGTTCACAAATGTATCCAAAATTAATATATAACGACGGATTCTAATTTATATATATATTTTTGTGCAAGTCAAGTTTGGTGGACCATTACGTATACATATTTTTTTGTATTTTATCGCATCAAGGGGGGAAAAAAAATTGATCGCGGTATCTCGGAATTGATTACGCAGTAAACAGCCATTTCCACGTGACAGGTTGCACAGTGAAGAGGTTTAAACAATTAGGCAATCTATTGCATCAACGGATCAACCTCACATGTGGTGGTAGAGAATTAAATTACATACTTTTGTGATTTCTTCCGCCTTTTTCTGACTTTCACCTCATATTTTACTTTTTGAATAGTGTATAATTATATAATAGTGTTGACGACTAATTGTATTTGGAAAATTCTGATTCCATGAATGCGGCCTAGACGCCTAGTTCATGTAAATCCTACTTAATTGGTTCACCGATAATTCCATAAATGCGGTCTATTTGTTTTTTTGTTAATATAAAACAAAATAAAACAGAAATGATACCAAAAAAGAGGTTTGTTGCATGATTTATTTATTCCTACTATAGGAATAGAGGCTTTGTACCTTCTATGTTTGTTTTAGTTTTTAGACTCAAACCAACATCGATCTGATTCGCCGCCATTATTACTTTTTTTATTATTTTTTTATAAACAGCCACAGGCATATATTAGAATAATACGGTTTAAACATTTGCAGATCCAAACAGCGCGAAAAAGCAAAATAAAAAAGAAAAGAAATAAAAAAATAAAAAGTGAAAGATTCTTAAATTATATGGCTCCGTTTGGATAGGTGTGGGAAGAAGAGAAGAAGGAAAGAAGTATTGGGAAATGTGTAACTTTGTGAAAAATTTAGATTGTTTATAATTTTTTTTCTTCTTCTTCCTTCTTCTTCTTCTTTCTTCCAACGATCCAAACGCATAGTCAAGACATCTTGCATTCCATAGATAATTGATCTACAAATTAACTACAAAGCAGCATTTACATCTTTTATTTATGCACAACGGGGTTATTTTTGCTTAATACTGATGCAATAAGAAATCTTTGTAAAGAAAGAGAGAGAGAAAAAAAAAAGCCAGATGAACATGTACATATCTTACATTAGGTTTCATTAATTGACTTCGATCGAAGTGCTTGTGCAAAATCGACACAACCATACTTTCTCACACGCAAGGTCATATGGTTCTCGATTAGTCAGGTTCACCTATTAATAATTAAAACCGTCGCTGCTAAATGCCTGGATTATATCATATCATATGTTTTTACTTTTTAGTTTTTTATTCGGTGGGCTCATGTAATGCCATTCATCAAAGAAAAAATTAATGCAATGGAGATGAGACCAAGCTTGTTACACTAAACTAATAATGTGAAAAACTTAGCATAGGCTTCGTTTGGATGCGTTGAGAATAAAGTAGGAAGAAAGGAAGAAATTTATTGGAAAGGAGTAAATTTATTGGGAAGTGTGTAACTTTTGTGAAGAGTTTGGATGGTTAGAAATAAATTTAGTGGTAAAAAGTGATTATTCCTTATTCCTTATTCCGGAAAAAGCCATCCAAACGGAGCCATAATGAAATAAAAGAGCAAGCGTGATGAATAAGGGAGTTCATATTGTGTTGGTAAAATCACAGGATGAAATGATCAGCCACATGCTTCAAAGCATTCCATAACGTGCACAATAATTTTGAAATTAGTTGGATGTTGCTTATTTCAGTAGAATACATTATAAATGTGAAATCATGAATAAGATCACCGAGAAATTCGGTACTTTGTAATAATAGTGGAAAACTGAAAAGTATGGAACTGCAGTCAATTAGTTGTCAAACAGAGTGAAATTAGATGAATTGTAAAACAAATTAATGATGAATTTCAGTATTTCACTTTGATCACAGCTATATATGTTTTTTTCAAAAAAGATTAATTCATTATATATTTTGAACGGTAGTGAATGAAGCCCACTCAGAATTTATATTTCCCTTAATTTTGTATTTATCTTTTCAATACAAAATCTACTGAGTTGCCTATGATGGGGCGAGTCATGTAAAACCACAAACTATCCCAACAGCCGAATAGGAAGCCCCACACAAAATCTGAGACTGGATCCCTTGACCGAAATATGGTTTTACAGTTGCTATCGACGCAAAAGACTCCCCATGTGGAGGTGGGCCAGGCCAATGGCAATTTTCCAAACAGTTACCATGATGTGGCCCAATAGCAACACACTATTGGTTTGTCGTACGTACAACAGAGGATTAGAACCTTTGTTTAGGCCTCTAACCTAATTTAATCACTTGACCGTTGCAACTTCGTTGTTCCCTTTCCCTTTCTCATTTATTCGCCTCCTCTTTTTTCCTTCATGCTCATGTGCACCTCTTTGTCTGTAGATAAAGTGATAAACACATCGTTTTCTAGTTCTAGTAGCATTGTTATCTTGCTAACCTTTTTTTTTTCGTTTTCATTTTTTTTATTTTTATGGTTAATTTGTTTGTGGCCAGTTAGTTAATTTGTCTCTTTAGCAAATAAATCACATGTATAGAAGTGAAAATTTAACTCCAATTTGCTTGTTGAACAAAATTGCCATTTGACTTTCTTAGAGGATCACATTATATAGTATTAATCAAAGATATATAAACACTATCCTCAATCCAATTTATTTTTTTCATAAATACCAAATTAACTAATTCCATTATCAATGGATAAAAAATGTTTTCCAAAGTAAGACGACAAATTTAGGAAGAAAATTAAAAGGAAAAAAAATAAAAACAAAGAGAGGGATATTTATGCAACGTATATATATTTTTTGAGATAGGCTAAAATCAGCCACGACTGACGGATGAACCCGTCAGCTGCGATTATATCTCAACTTTTGAGGTTCTAATGACTAATCTAAATCATTCAATGTGTTCTCCATATTGAAATCTCATTAGAGACCAAATTTTACATTTTTCTGATTTTATTTACTATTTTTTGAGATTTTTAAAAATCATAGTTATTGAAGGGTCCATAATTGTTTAGATTAAGAATTTTGTAAAATACCAAATAAATACTAAAAAATTTCAGAAAAATATAAAATTTTGTCTCTATTGAAATTTCAATATGGAGAGCACATTAAACGGTTCGGATTGATTGTTAGAATCTCGAAAACTGAAATTTTATCGTAGCCGACGGTCTCATCCGTCAATCGCGACTGGTTTTAGCCTATCTCATTTTTTTTTGAAGGGATCCCGTAGGCGAATGAAGTAGATGCATCTACTAGGTTCCTAGCGTGGATAATATTTCGGCGAGACAACAATCTATGACATGCATGTGCAATTCCTGGCCTACCCATTTCCTAATATTGTCTCTTGAATGCAATGTTCAACCCAAAAAAGCACCACGTATCTAATTTTTTCAAGTACTAGACATGGCATGCTTTTGCCTTTCTAGGTCGGCTGCAAGTTTGATCTTTTGGAAATTTTGGTCGGAATTCTATTTTGCATTTTGGTCCGTGAAGAGAGTCCTAATTTAATTGAGCCCCGTGCTATATATAGCTCTGTTAGTGGGGTCCACTTTAGTGGCTCATTCATGTGGATCCACTCTTTTACAGTAACTATATCTTAATCTTTGTGTAGAATCCGTGGAACTGTTAAATACTTGAATGAAAAGATCCTTGACGGATGTAACAAGATTAGCCTATTAATTCTTTCGTTATGACACTGTATTTTGTGATTATATCCAGTCTGACTTCACTTATAATTTTCTCCTTTTATTTGTCTAATACTTCACATCATTCAATTATTAATTTATTATTTTTTTATTAATTTTCATTTTTATTTGGAAAGAAGAAAGTTCACTTCCTAGATCCTACTCAGATTCCATGCCGAAAATGCAGACAATCATTTGCCCCCATTTAAGGTTTCAAGTACCTCAAATGCATAAAATAATTGAAACTTAAGATATTTGAATTTTTATTGATAAAAAGATACTTTCATCGATACTTTATATCGACAACAAGAATTATTTATGTTTTATAATACATTCTGACTTAAACTTTGAAGATAAATTAGGGAGTAAGTCTTCTAACTTATTTTTAAATTAAATGTCTATGAACATCCTCCATCCGAGTTTCGAACCTATGACCATTTACTTAAAAGTTAAAATGCATTGCTCTTTACCACTAGACCAAGAGCTAGTTCTCCATATTGACTTAAACTGATATAATATATTTTTTCCCTTCTTCTTGTAAAAAAGATACTAAACCGGATAATGTTATAAAAAATAACTTTATTCCTTCTAGAATAAAATTAGTTATTTTAATATAAAGGGAGATTGTAGTGAAATCGGATAGATATACATAAGAAGTTTTGATATACTACACGCTAGAAGTACTTCAAATTAAAGCCCAAATGTGGATGTTTGAGAGCCACAGGATAACCTCACATCTCAACAAGAGAATGTGAAAGAAGAAATCCAAACTATCATTATATATTTAACTACACCTGTAGCTAAATCAAATTAATTAACCCCATTTTACATATTTCAATTCACATACGTACTTTAGCTAAAAAGTCGCCTCAAGAATCTTATACATCAATTCAACACATAAACCTTTAGGAAAACAATGACAGCCGCTGTCAATGTTTTCTAAAAAAAAAAAAACCTTTAGGAAAACAAGCTAAGTTAATAAGTTATTCACAGTCAGGCAGCCTTTGGTGATTCCTGCTTCTCAAGCTGGGACCATCACCTACATGGTAAAGTTCCTAGCTGATGCAGATTTGCAATTTTGCATCAACTGTGTGTTTTGAGCTCCTTTTTGATAGATAAGGTCCCTTAATTAGTGCGCTCGTGGTTAATCATTGAAGAAACCATGTCATCAAGTTTCTAAAACAAATCAATTGACCACTTTAAAAATAATGAATTGCCCTTCCTTTACTTCCAAGTGAATCAGAAAATTGCATTCATTCAAAATCAATTCTATATTAGAGCACAAGTTCTGCCTAATTACTAGGTCTTTTAGCAGTTGCAATTATTGTGAATGATAAGTATTGTTGTCCCTAAGGGGGGCGGCTTAATCAAGATTTAGCGGAAGCGATTAAGGTTTTAGACCGGTTTGGTATGAACTACCCTAACACAATTCAATTGGTACCCAATACAAGCAAGCACACAAGCAATTCAAGTATAGCAAGATAATAAAGAGAAAAAGAGAGAGAGAAATTGAACACTCGGTATGATTACGGAGTTCCGACCCGCTAGAAGAAGCTAGCCTTAGTCGTACGTCTCCGGGAGTTCCGCTACCACGAAAGGGTGCGCTCCGTTCAATTCCAACAAGAACGGGACTACAACTTCGAACCGAATCACCTCGTCACAAGGACACTCGAGGCGGATCCGCCTAACTCGAATGGCACAACGGTCTCAAAGGAGAAGAGCTCTCAACCTATTCCAACCTACACCTAGCGACAATGTCGGGGCGGTGGTGTTTGAGGCTACTAAATCTCTCAAGATGGTCTAGCTATGAAAAGCTCAAGTGGGAGAGTATCCCTATGCTAAAAGACTCAATTCTGGTCTAATTTTGCAAAGTGAGGCTCTCTATCTCATTTTTTGGAGAGAGAACAAGGGGTGGATATATATAGGGCTCGAAATGAGCAGTTCCCAGCAAAAACAGGCCACAGCGTTGTACAACGCTGATTAGCGTTATACAACGCTGGAATATGACCGTTGTAAATCTAACGGCTAGTTAATATAGCCGTTGGTCTGTCAGAGCGTTGTGCAACGCTATTTGCCGTCGCACAACGAAGGAGTGTATAACCAAAGGAAAGCTCCGACAATTCCGTTGGAAATTGTTAGAGCGTTGCTTGCCACTGAATGGCGTTACACAACGCTAAAGGGAGACAAAAGGAACAACTCTGACAGATTCAACAGAGCGTTGTACAACTCTATATACCGTCACACAACGCTAACGTTACCCAACGCTGAAAGACGTTGGCTAACGTCACCAGAGACTTTGCATGTAAAAAACGACTGTTTACATGGGACAGCTAACTTGGGATTTTTGTGGCGTTGTGCAACGCTATATGGCGTTGCACGATGGTACTCAGGAAATTTTCCAAGTTTTTTAACTGCAGCGTTGTACAACACTACTGAGCGTTGTACAACGTTGTGAATCAGCGTTGCCTAACTCTATGTAGCGTTGTGCAACGTTGATTCACAAAAGTATGAATTTAGCTGTCTAGCGTTGTGTGCCACTATCTAGCGTTGTACGACGCTAGGTCACTGAAAACAGGATTTTGCTGGTTTATTGAGTTTTTCGCTATCTAGACCATTTCAAGGATAAACAAGGATTAAAGTATACCTTCTATCCTAGTCTAAACTAGCCTACAAGCTCTCTAAAGACTTGATCTTGATCTTCCTTAAAGCTTTTATCCAAGTCCTTATAAATTGTATCTTCTTCCTATAAAACTCAAAGAAGATTGTTAAATGCCAAATGGTATTGTTTTGTAATCGACAAACCTAGAGACGTTTAGTACAACAATCTCCCCCTTTTGACGATTTGCAAAACAATACCATTAGTAAAGCGATTAAATTTTGGCATTTCACAAGCTTTACTATAATTCTCCCCCTTTTTGTAAATCGACAAAAAGTGAAAATTGTAGCATGCTCCCCCTAAATTTATGGCTCCCCCTAAATTTATGGCTCCCCCTTAATTTTGGAGAAAAGGAATTGGAGAACCAATTTAGAGCACTACACAAAGTAGTGTGACCAAATTTAACCTCTCAAACAAAAATAAGATAGAAATAAAGAGGCTCCCCCTAAAAATTTGGCTTATAAGACCGGGGGATAACTTGGTATTTAGGCCACATTAGTTACCATACCACTAGTTGTACCACTTGGGGTACAAGCTTTTGGAACCCACTTACTTTTGGACTCACCATTTGGTTTCCTAAGTTTGCATTCCAACGAGATATGACCACTTTGACAACAATAGTTGCAATATGCATTGGTTGGCTTAGGCATGGTAGAACCCTTGACAAAATGAGAATAGTAATGAGCTCTAAGGTATTCGGCCTTCTTCTTAGGATCATAGGATGAGGCATTAAAATCCTTTTTGCGATCCTTTTGGAAATGTTGGGAAACATTCTTTTTATGCCCATTGGATTGAGCTTTGTGGTTTTGAGAATAGTGTTGCTCTTTAAATTCATAAAACCATCCATCGGGTCCTCTAAAATAAATTTTATTGGACGCCTTTGGAACAAAAATCTTCTTTTCTTGATTTTGCAAATTCTTTTCGTTTTGCACTCTAGTGTTTCTAGGTTTCCTTTGGTACATATGTGCATGACCACGAGAATTCCTAGGTTTTTGAAATTGTGTGTTTTGTGCAACTTGTTTCCCATTATTGTGTGACAAGTTCTTTTTCTTGGTTTGATATAGCTTTTGGTAACCAAGACCGGACTTGTCATGAGGCTTTTGACCTTTGAAAAGGTTTTTCAAATCCGTTTTAGGAGCTTGGGCTAAAACCGGTTTTTCAAGTTGTTTTTCAAGCTCCTTTATTTTAGCCTCATACTCACCCATTTTAGAAGTAAGCTCATCTACCTTGGTTTTTAGGGATTCTACGATATCGGCTTTCTTAACCAAGGCATCATGGGTGGCATCAAGAATAGAGGTCAACCTATCACAATTAACACATTTGGTTGAACTAGTTGGTTCATCACCACTCTCACTATCATCATCGCTAAAAGAATCATTGAGAGGGAGATATACCTTAGGAGAGCATGCCTTTGGTGATGTAGATGGAGTGGAATGATTTGAAGGAATAGGGGATTCCATTTCTTTGGCAACGAATGCATGTTCTCCGCAATTGTCCGAATCAGATGTACATGGATCGAACTCCGAATCCGTGTGGACTCCTCCCGTTTGGCTTCCTTCGAAACAACTTAAGATGGCTCTCCATATGTCCATAGCTATATCAAAATTGCAAACAAGTGTGCTACCAATTGATTCATGTACCGAGCTTAGGATGACATTGACCGCATAGTCATTATCCTCCTTTTCCCTCAAGGCCTCGGTGGTAAGCTTGTTAGTATTTGATTTAAATTTAGATTCATTTGCCACAATATACCAAACACCCATGCTTTTGAGGTAGCCAACGATACCATTTTTCCAAATAGAAAAATTTGTGCAAGTATGGTCCAATTTACCCGGTTTTTGTACCATTCTAGCCGCCATGATCGAAAACCGAGATTAAGAATAGCTTAATCGAGGTTCCTTCTCTGATACCACTTTGTTGTCCCTAAGGGGGGGCGGCTTAATCAAGGTTTAGCGGAAGCGATTAAGGTTTTAGACCGGTTTGGTATGAACTACCCTAACACAATTCAATTGGTACCCAATACAAGCAAGCACACAAGCAATTCAAGTATAGCAAGATAATAAAGAGAAAAAGAGAGAGAGAAATTGAACACTCGGTATGATTACGGAGTTCCGACCCGCTAGAAGAAGCTAGCCTTAGTCGTATGTCTCCGGGAGTTTCGCTACCACGAAAGGGTGCGCTCCGTTCAATTCCAACAAGAACGGGACTACAACTTCGAACCGAATCACCTCGTCACAAGGACACTCGAGGCGGATCGGCCTAACTCGAATGGCACAACGGCCTCAAAGGAGAAGAGCTCTCAACCTATTCCAACCTACACCTAGCGACAATGTCGGGGCGGTGGTGTTTGAGGCTACTAAATCTCTCAAGATGGTCTAGCTATGAAAAGCTCAAGTGGGAGAGTATCCCTATGCTCAAAGGCTCAATTCTGGTCTAATTTTGCAAAGTGAGGTTCTCTATCTCATTTTTTGGAGAGAGAACAAGGGGTGGATATATATAGGGCTCGAAATGAGCAGTTCCCAGCAAAAACAGGCCACAGCGTTGTACAACGCTGATTAGCGTTATACAACGCTGGAATATGACCGTTGTAAATCTAACGGCTAGTTAATATAGCCGTTGGTCTGTCAGAGCGTTGTGCAACGCTATTTACCGTCGCACAACGAAGGAGTGTATAACCAAAGGAAAGCTCCGACAATTCCGTTGGAAATTGTCAGAGCGTTGCTTGCCACTGAATGGCGTTACACAACGCTAAAGGGAGACAAAAGGAACAACTCTGACAGATTCAACAGAGCGTTGTACAACTCTATATACCGTCACACAACGCTAACGTTACCCAACGCTGAAAGACGTTGGCTAACGTCACCAGAGACTTTGCATGTAAAAAACGACTGTTTACATGGGACAGCTAACTTGGGATTTTTGTGGCGTTGTGCAACGCTATATGGCGTTGCACGATGGTACTCAGGAAATTTTCCAAGTTTTTTAACTGCAGCGTTGTACAACACTACTGAGCGTTGTACAACGTTGTGAATCAGCGTTGCCTAACTCTATGTAGCGTTGTGCAACGTTGATTCACAAAAGTATGAATTTAGCTGTCTAGCGTTGTGTGCCACTATCTAGCGTTGTACGACGCTAGGTCACTGAAAACAAGATTTTGCTGGTTTATTGAGCTTTTCGCTATCTAGACCATTTCAAGGATAAACAAGGACTAAAGTATACCTTCTATCCTAGTCTAAACTAGTCTACAAGCTCTCTAAAGACTTGATCTTGTTCTTCCTTAAAGCTTTTATCCAAGTCCTTATAAATTGTATCTTCTTCCTATAAAACTCAAAGAAGATTGTTAAATGCCAAATGGTATTGTTTTGTAATCGACAAACCTAGAGACGTTTAGTACAACAAGTATTATATTAGAAAAAAGGATAGCGGAAAATGGATAGGATATCAATATCTTCCAAAATCTGTCTTTAGTTCATAACCTTTTTATTTATTTATTTATTTATTTTTACTGCTCTTGAGTTAGACAAAAAAAAAACTTATTACCGAAGCTGCTGTAATATTCCCCGATGACTTGCACCAAAATCTAGCTATGTACCTTCATATAATAGTATCCCAATAGAGAGTACCGAATCAAACTAACATTGTCCTGTTAACTCTTTCGGAGACACTTAACAAATTGTATAATAGTGTAATTCAGAATAAGTAATTAGAAAACTGTTTGTATGGGGGTTATCTGGAGATTGGAAATTAATTATGAGATGATTACTGTTTGTATGGGGGTTATCTGGAGATGGAAATTATGAGATGATTTTATATTACAGGTGACAGGTCCTTGGACAATTTTATGAAAATATTTACCTTAATAATTTCTATTTTCTAGATGATTGATTTATCTCCTAACATTTGAACCCAGAACAAGGGTAAGAGGAGTATGTCCTTCCTCTCTTTCCATCCTTTTCCACTCTCAATTAAAGATCCAAATGATAGATATTTGAAATATTAATTCATTATAATATTTCAGAAAAATTACTCAGTTTCAACGTAATTCATATAAAATTAAATAAATTCATGAGTTAGAACTTACAAGATTGGAGAGACGACATCGTAAGGCGGAAAATCGATCTTCTCCAATTTTCCTTGGTATTTCTTGATGGAAGATTAATGGCGTTTTTTAATATTCTGTCTATTTTTCTTTTTGGGCGAAAATGAGTGAATAGGTGCCAAATTATGACAGAATATTTTAATTAATACCAAGACAATTGAATGGATCAAAATTTAAATGAACATGGTCCATCAGATTTTCCATCAAAATCTGATGCACACTTTAGATAAATTTAATAATTAAACCCGGTTCACATTTATTATTATAGGCCATAATAATTATAACATTCTCCCACTTGGCCTATAAATATCATACTGAAACTCGAATTTAAAATTGGCCAATAAAACATAAACCTTGTTCAATTAGAAATACCAAACTAAACTAATATTATTAAAATAACTAAAACTGTTATTTGATCCCTATTAATTATAGAATGGTATTCTTTCCAACATATGGTTAATTAAATTCATTTGATCCACATAAGTATATTTGCTTATATATAAATTACATTAATGCGCAAACATAAGAAATAAGCAAACTATATAAATTCAGTCAATACATAAATGAAGCTTCAATACATAACTTAATTAATGCATAATTGTTCATTACAACATCACAAATCACTAACCAAACCCATGTCGGCTACATGCTCTTTGAAAAGAGTAGGTGGTAGTGCTTTTGTTAGAGAATCAGCTAACATAGCTCTTGTATTGATGTGTTGTATGATAATAACATTATCCTTAATTTTTCTTCTAACAACAAGATATTTGATGTCAATCCATTTAGTAGCACCGCTGGACTTGTTGTTTTTAGAGAAGAAAACAACAGCCTCATTATCACAAAATAGTGTGAGTGGTCTTGCAATACTCTCAATTACTTGAAGTTCAGGTATGAAATTCTTCAACCAAACTGCTTGACCAGTAGCTTCAAAACACGCCACAAATTCTGCTTGCATAGTGGAAGATGCAACTAAGAACTGTTTGGCACTCTTCCATGAAATTGGTCCCCCTGCAAGCATGAATATGTATCCTGATGTGGATTTTTTTGTGTCTACACATCCAGCAAAATCCGAATCGGAATAACCAATGACCTCAAGGTTATCGGACTTTTTGTAAGTAAACATGTAGTCTTTAGTCCCTTGCAAATAGCACAAGACTTTCTTAGCAGCTCGCCAATGATTCAGTCCTGGATTTGATTGATATCGGCCAAGCATGCCAACTTCAAACACAATATCAGGACGTGTGCAAACTTGAGCATACATTAAGCTTCCAACAACCGAAGCATACTCATTCTTTTCCATTTGCTTACGTTCTGATTCAGTTTTGGGACATTGAGCCTTGCTGAATTTGTCACCTTTGAAAATGGGAGCAACACTGGGAGAACAATTTTTCATGTTATAGCGCTTAAGCATTTTCTCGATATATGCCTTTTGTGATAAACCTAAGAGACCACGAGACCGATCACGGTGGATTTCAATGCCTATGACATAAGAGGCTTCACCAATATCCTGTTGGAGTTATGTCCTAGAAGTCAATAATTTAATGACTTAAATATTAGTTTATGTTATGGATGATATTTTATCATCTGTTCCTAGGTTTATTATTGACAGATTATTCAGGTTGAGGATCTGAATTGTAGATCTCTGTGGATCATTCTTTAGAATGACAATAATAAATCTAAACGGTCCATAATCTTGATAATTAACAAGGAACATTAATTGTCATATAAGATTAGTATGCAAGTTAAGTGATGATTAAGTTCTACAAATCATAGGTAAAGAGTTACCAACTTAATTGCATATGTATATGTTATGGAACATAGTACAAGACTTGACCCAATGAAATAAACATATGGATTGTGAATAGGATGGGAATAGGATATTTTCACATGTATTTTTATTCCTTTATTTTATATAGGATTTAGATCCTTATAGAATTTAGTGGGAGGGACAAGGATTAGATTAGTTTTGCTTCATGGACGATGTGGCGAAACTAATGCAAGCGGGAGCCATACAAACCCACAACTATGGATGAGATTCTTATATGTGATTGCTTGTGATTACTATGAATTGTCATAGGTTAGGTATGGGTGTATGCTTACACGACCACCAAACAAGTGTCATATGATTTGTTAGTCCCAAAACTAAAAACGAATAAGTGAAATCGCCCTCCTTCTCTCTATCCCCTTCACGCCGATTGTCACTCATGGCGCGGTCCGCCCAAGCGGACGTCATGGCTGCCAATTCGGTAGTCGGGGTGCAAATAGCTAAGATTTGCAAGGAGCAAATAGTGAGAGGTTACTTTTCGATGGACCCAACTAGAGTTTGGACATCGGGGCAAAGTTTGTAAATATACTTAGATATTCACAGACCAAGAATCATATGGAACGATATGATTGGTTGGAGAACCGACCTTTTCTAATTAAGTAGGGTGACGTGCCATAGCAGGCTCTACTTGATGAAAACTGGGATCTTGGAAAACCAACTACATTTGGGACATTAAATAAATGTAGTGAGAGTTTTATTTGTTATAAATAAAAAAAATTGCATAAACTAAATGACCTTAAATTGATTTTGTTATAGATGTTAAAATTGTTCATTTTGTTGCGATCAATCTTTGAAAATTAACAAACTCGTTTCCAAAAGGTATTTACTTAAAGAAGTAATACCGATTCCTAAGACACGATCTTAGTGAAAAGAAATTTGAGTATGTCAATTCCCAAAACTTTCCTCAAACTACCCGAACGTAGCAACGCGATGATTGATTGACTTTTGGCGAAAAGTTATTCAATAAAGCGTACGGCTAATATCCTTATTTGAAATTTCTAGACCTTTGAATTAGAGAATTCATATGGACTAGATTTAACCCGTACGCTCTTATCCACTACTCAAGAAAGTGTTCTTGGAGAAAGTAGATATTAACTCCATCATTTATGATCGAGTATAAAGAGTATGAGTTGACAAAAATATTCTTCTTTTATAAAAGGATACATGAACGTTTCATTGGCTTACAAATCGAAGTAGCTAATTGACAACTAGAGATATTGATCTCCGATATCATGGATTATTGATATTGTCATACGATCTCTTTCTAGTATTAAAGGATATGACGTTACCTTTTACGCACAGTTGTTGGTGAAAAAGTTAATTGGTTAAGTATTCAAGAAATACTTCACCAAGGTATGAGTTGAAATTTCGAGACTCTCATTTATGACCATACGTCACATGAGATGTTTCAGTTGTCGTTTATGGAAGGCATTTGAAAGGTTGTCCGAAATATCATGATTGTGACGATTAGAAATATTCTAATCCTAAAGTGTATTTGTCGTTCAAATTATCTCACTATCTCTAATTTACACTAGTAACTTGATACTAGTTCATATCCTCGCATTTAACGAAATGTGTTAGCAATGAAGAATAAGAGAAATATTGAGAGATATAAAGTAAACTCCGTATATGAAATGACTTATTCATTTAAGTCATTACCATTGAATACGTAGAGTTATCTTTATTAAGAGTTTGTTTAGGAATTGAAGGTTGCATACCTTAATTCTAAAACCTCTCATAATATCTCCATTTCATATTCAATGATGGATGATTATGTTTTGTAAAAGACAAGATCTTTTATTATAAATTTGTTTATATGATCTCATGCATCTTGATTGAATTTGCTTGAAATAGATAAACAAATTTTGAATGACAAATAGGATGCGTAAGACTTAACATAAAGTATTTGACTTTCATGTTATATATAACCGCTTAGTCACACACATAAACGAGAATCGCATTATGAGAGTCTACGTAACGTAGAGCTCGCAATTCAATTTGATTTCAAATCGATTGATATGCGAATCATGTTTGTTAAATGACATAAGCGCCTTTAACCTATGAAGGTTTAAGGACAAGTGAATTAATTAGGACTTATACATATCGATGTATAAAAGACCTATAAGTACTTGTGCAATGAAAGGTTGTTGATACTTTACTACTTAACCAACGATCATTATAGATATTAACATATCTATTTGATAAGGTATAAGTAGAACTTTTTGACTAGTTCAAAGGAGTTCAAGTGTAAAGTTGAAAGACCGTTCAAGAGAAAGAAAAAGTCTTACAATTAATCATGGTAAATAGTTAAGTCACCTGATTTGAAATATTATCTAAAGAGTATGAAAGTAGTTTCACAACTCGCTCCATGAGGAATAATATGTCCAAGAGTGGAGGTATCGAACAATATTTTATATAGTTCGATCGATAATAAATCAAATTGACTTATTCGACTCGTATTAGGGAATTATGTTTGAGGACAATATTGTTTACACTGAATGGTGTTCCATCAAAGTCTATTGAGGAAGATATCTTACGAGATTTTGATCTCTAAGTATAATGCTTCTTAAGATTTGGTGTTGATAAGCTTATTTCAAGATCGTTGATAAGCTTGTACCCAAATAAGACACTTAATATTTGTAGGATGCTTTATATTAAAAGGCACTACTTTCACGAATATGATAAGAACAAAGTAGTTGTTGCTAATCATAATGTAGTCTTGATGAATTGAAATTCTCAAGAAGAAGTAGTAGGAGTAAAGTGAGCATTAAAATAGTTTATGCGTCACTACAAGAAGTACTCTTATGGAAAACTTGTCACTCCATATATGGTACTTAGTGGGAGTTGAGCGAAACTTCATTCACAAGTTGTTTTGAAAAAAGTTTAATAGTATGCTCCTTCTAATGAGGACTCAACCATCTCACGAATTGATAATGTTTGAGAAACTCATGGAATATATGAAAAGTCAAGAACTCGTTCAACAAATCGTTGTGGAAGAAGTTCATGAACCTCAAGTACCAATCCTACAAAAGATCAACGAGAGTTGATTTCCTAAGCCGCTTGGTGCATAGGTTGTCATAACATTCTCGTATTTAGCATATGAGAATCCGTTGATAAACAAAGAAACGATGGAAGGATCCGATTCCATATATATGGTTTGAATTCATATGATCTTTAAAGAACAATCCATGTATAACAACAAGGTATAGACCTTGGTTGATGTTCATAAAGGAGCAATCCATCGAGAATGTTTAGATCTTCAAAAGGAAAGATCGACATGGATAACAAATTGACCATGTACAAAGCACGGCTTCTCGCTCGTAGCTATGTCCAAGTCAATGGCTAGTTGACTATGTACAAAGCACAACTTCTTGCTTGTGGCTATGTATAAGTCAATAAAGATCATTCTAGCAATAATTGTATTTCATATATGTTGATATATGGATAAACACATAAAACCGCCTTCTTCGTATGAATGAAGGAAGATGTTGTGCATTTGACACAAATCGAGGTTTTATTTAATTGCTAAAAACATACACATGCTTCAAGGATCCATTAATGGATTAAAGCAAGTGTTGTGGAGATCGGAATAAAAGTTTTGACAAGGAACTCAAGGAGTTGAACTTCGTCAAAAGTATCTTGTATAAACAAGATATTCAGTGGGAATATAATTGTATTACTTGTATTGTTCACGATAGCAATTCATTAATTGGGAATAACATTGAGAAAATGAATATTGTCAAGATCTCTAATTTGGAGAATGCTTTCTCAAATGAGAACTTGGGCGAAATCACCTGATCCTAGGAAACAAATCTATGAAGATAGATTATGATGGATGTTAGGTTTGAGCAAATATGCATATGTTGACGAAGTATTCTAGAAACACGAAAGTTATACTCTAAGAAAGGATGTCTAACTGTACATCACATGGTATGAATTGAGTGTTTAACTAGGTCTATTGCAACTCAATTCAAGAAAGTGCATGAAATAGTTCAAGCATTCTTTCATTATGAGTTTCATTTCGTACGCCATGTTTATGCATATGCCCCAATATGTAGTATCCAAAGGATATTACAAACAGTTGTCAAATGGATACAAGAGAGACATATTTGGACGATAATCAAGGATATCATCGAGTACCTTATGAGAAAGAGTGATATAATGTTTCATCTCTTAAGATGAAAGAAATCTCGTGTAAGTTGTTACACTGATAAAAGTTTTTCAAAGGATTGATATAATCACGATTGAGCTACATATTTTGCTTAAAAGGTGGTGTTGTAAGTTTAGAAAGTGTTCTAAATGAAATATTACAACCGTTTCCGTCACCAAAGTAAAATACATAGCAACTTGTGAAGCAATAAAAGAAGTTTATTTTGGATCGAGTTTTTAGTCGAGCTATTATGGTTCTATGCATCTCGAACCACAACTTACTCCTAAAGAACCCAATGTTACATTGGAGATTCAAATATGATCTATAACGATATCACTTGATATCATATGATGATGATCAAGAACATATATATAGTAGTGTATATATATATAGGGTCGAACAAATTTGGATAGGTTCGCGAACACAGTGAACACTCTAACTTGACCTCTTCCTTGAGCAGTATACTAGATGCAATTATGCATCCATACGTGGTAGACGTATGTGTAACTAGCTTTAAGCGTATTATTTATTTTGAGGTCCGAGACATGTATATATGTAGATATATGACATCGTTTTCAATTCTTCGTTGGCTAGAAGTCACTACTGATTGACTCTAGGCCAAGTGGGAGATTGTTGGAGTTATTTCCTAGAAGTCAATAATTTAATGACTTAAATATTAGTTTTATGTTATGGATGATATTTTATCATCTGTTCCTAGGTTTATTATTGACAGATTATTCAGGTTGAGGATCTGAATTGTAGATCTCTGTGGATCATTCTTTAGAATGACAATAATAAATCTAAACGGTCCATAATCTTGATAATTAACAAGAAACATTAATTATCATATAAGATTAGTATGCAAGTTAAGTGATGATTAAGTTCTACAAATCATAGGTAAAGAGTTACCAACTTAATTGCATATGTATATGTTATGTAACATAGTACAGGACTTGACCCAACGAAATAAACATATGGATTGTGTTATGTGTCATTGTTTATTTCGTTATGGTTTTGGTTCTAAGTTTGAGATAATAATCTTTTCCACATGAGGATAGGTTCTATAAATCTCGTCTACCGCTGATTCCCGTTAAGGGCTGCTATACGGACTTGATTTACGTTCTCTTGAATTGTGCGGGAAAAAACTAATCATCAAGAAAACCGTATGTCCCTCATTAATTCACTTAGTGAGTGACGATATCTATTTGGGCCCCTTGATGGAGTTGGATCGTATGCGCGCAACTAAGCGATCAACTCTAAATCAAGAAACGTATAATCTGCAAGAATGACACATTCCTATCTTGGATTATACGATGATATCGTGAGACATAAGAATCAAAATAGAGAAACATATTTATTCTCTTATGCAGGATTTAAATACTGTAGCAGTACACTATTTATGCGAATTGGGAATCATAACGTGTTGCTAGATACCGCTTATGATTATTGGAATTAAATAACGATTTAATTCCATGTCCAACTTAGCATAAATCCTCAAAGGGTCACACAAAATAGAGTTTTGACCAAGACAATGCATTATTTATTTATTCGCAATAGTTTGTATTGCGGAAATATGATAAGTTGATTAATTAATTATGTACCGTTATAATTAATTAAGTCAAATGGATCATATTGAAATAAATTAATGTATTAGCTAATCCTAGAATAATTATTAATTAGTTAATAATTATTTTAGCTCGACACAATTTAATATAAATAGTTATATTAATTTATTGGGCCAATATTTATGTATTAAATGTATAGCCCAATTGAAGAGCATTTGGAGTAGCTTCTAATTATGTGAATTAGAGGCCTAATTAAATGAGATGAGAGGCCCATGTGAGCCCATAATGTGGCCGGCCCTAGTGGTAGGTAAGAGTGGCATTCTTGTAAATAGATGGTTGGTGGTAGGTAGGGATTGTGCACTATATATAAAGATGTATAGATGCAAAATTAAACTAGCTCTCTTTCCTAACCCTAGCCGCCACTCTCTCCCCTCCTTGGCCGTCGGCCTCATCTCTCTCTCCCCTCCATTAGCTCATGAGTTGAGCATATTCTCTCCACCTATTAAAATGTTAATTAAGGAAGAAGAGATAATACCTTGGATTAGCTTTGTTCTAATTGAATCGCTAGCACGAATCGATTTAGACCTTGGTTAATCTCTAGGTAGACTCGAGGCGGCCATCAACCATGGCGGAGGCGCAAGGAGAGCAACCCCATCGATTTCTAAGCCGTATGATCGAGCCCCGCGAATACGATTTCGCGGGAGGTACAAATTTCCACCTATCTCTTGTGTCGAATAGCTTTGTACTAGATCCCTTTATTGATTGTGTTTTAATTGGATTAATTAAGGGTAATTAGTCACAAAATTAAAATTGAGCAATTTCCTAACAAGATGGTGGATTAGAGAAGAGAGAAGAGGAAGAAAAATTCTGAAATTTTCCTTCTCTTTGATTGAGTTCGGCCAAGGGAAGATGAGAGAGAGAGGTAGTGTGGAGGCTAGGGTTTGCTCCCAAAGAACACCCCTTTATATAGACCACATAACCTAGCTCTCATCCAAACTTGGATGGATCAAATTGCCCCTCTATGGCCGCACTTACCAACCCCTATTTGTGGGTTGGGCCTCAAGTTTAGTTGAGCCCATTACTCTTCTATTTAATTGCACCATCTATTGGACATTAAATTAACTAATTAATTTAAAGGCCCAATTAGCTCAAATAATTAAATATGTTGATTATAATTAGTTATTAACTATTTAATAATTAATATGGAATTAGTCAATGCATTAAATTATTTCGATATGATCTATTTGACTTAATTAATCATAACGGTCCATGACGGTATACGATTAATTAATCAACTTAACATATTTTGCAAAACCAATTGTTGCAAATAAATAATTAATGCACGTGTGGTTAAACACCTTATTATGTGTGACCCTTTGAGGATTTATGCTATGTTGGACATGGAATTAAATCGCTATTTAATTCCAATAATCATAAGCGGTATCTAGCAACACGTTATGATTCCCAATTCGCATAAATAGTGTACTGCTACAATATTTCAATCATGCATAAGAGAATAATTAATTTCTCTATTTTGATTCTTATGTCACACGATATCATCGTATAATCCAAGATAGGAACGTGTCATTCTTGCAGATTATACGTTTCTTGATCTAGAGATAATTGTATCAGTTGCTAGCAAACAATCTATCTCCATCAAGGGGCCCAAACAAATATCGTCAATCACTAAGTGAATTAATGAGGGACATACGGTTTTCTTGATAATTAGTTTTTCCCCGCACAATTCAAGAATACTTAAATCAAGTCCGTATAGCAGCCTTTATCAGGAATCAGCGGTAGACATGATTTATAGCATCTATCCTCATGTGGAAAAGATAATCATCTCAAACTTAGAACCAAAATCATAACGAAATAAATAATGACACGTAACACAATCCATATATTTATTTCATGGGGTCCAGTCATGTACTATGTTCTATAACATAAACATATGCAATTAAGTTGGTTACTCTTAACCTATGATTTATAGAACTTAATCATCACTTAACTTGCATACTAATCTTATTGATAATTAATGTCCTTTGTTAATTATCAAGATTATGGACTTTTAGATTTATCGTTGTCATTTACTACTAAATGAATAACAGTGATCTATAATTCAGATCCTCAACCTGAATGAACTGTCAACAATTAAATCAAAGAACAAATGATCTGAAATCACCAATAACATAAACTATAGAAGTAGCCTAATAAATTGGCTTCTAGGACATATCTCTAACAATTACGCCTTTCAGCTACTCCATTTTGCCGAGGATCACCCGGCATAGAGAATTGATGAATAATACCACTTTCTTGAAGAAACAAAGCAAATGGACCTGGACTTTGACCTAAGTCAGTATGCCTACCATAATACTCACCGCCTCTATCTGATCGCACTACTTTAATTTTAAGATTATGCCGATTTTCAACTTCAGCCTTAAAAATCTTAAATTTGTATAATGCTTCAGATTTTTCAGAAATTAAGAACACATAAGCATAGCGTGAGTAATCATCAATAAAAGTAATGAATGATTTGTGTCCGTTGAGACTTGGAGTGGGAAAAGGACCGCATATATCGGTGTGAATTAATTCCAATAGTCCCCCACTTCGAGTGGCTCCTTTCTTATTTTTCTTAACAAACTTTCCCTTAACACATTCAACACAATTTTCAAAATAAAAAAAATCTAATGTCGGGAGAATTTCATTTTTAATGAGACGTTGCATTCTATCTCTTGAAATATGACCCAATCTGCGATGCCATAATTTGGAAGAATATCCAACATCACGATTTCTCTTTGTGCCACGTTTATGATCAACACAATTAACATTCAGAGATAATAAAGAATCAGAAAAGGAAGAATCCAAACATAATTTATATAGATTGTCACATAATAATCCAGAACCCACAAATTTAGAGTTATGATATAGTCTCAACTCATTATTTCCAAATTGAAACATAAAACCAAACGTATCAAGTCTAGAAACAGAAATTAAATTCCTAATCACACTAGGAATATAAACTACATCATGCAAATAGAGAATAAAGCCACTCTTCAAGACTAAACGAAGAGTTCCTACGGCCTCCACTTCAGGCTCTAATCCATTGGCTACTTTAAGCTTCCTTTTTCCCTTTTCCAGCATCCTCACGGAAAGGAATCCCTGCAATGAGTTCGTAATGTACACGGAGGCACCAGTGTCAACCCACCACGTATTTAAGGGAACATCAATTAAAAGAGACTCACAAATCATATAATTAAAATCATTACCCTTCTTGGCAAGCCACACTCTGAACTTGGTACACTCCTTCCTTACGTGTCCAGGTTTCTTGCAGTGATTGCACTTAAAAACACGTTTTGTACCAGATGTACTTACTTTGTTAACACCAAGACCATCATCTTTCTTATTATTTCCTTTACCATTGTTCTTTTTCTGTTTTGGACTTTCAATGGATGCATGTGCAAAGTCAGGTTTTTCAGTCTTAAGCCTTTCTTCTTCTTCAACACACATGGCAATCAATTCGCTCATTTTCCACTTCTCTTTCTGCGTGTTGTAATTGATCTTGAAAGGACCAAACTGAGCAGGAAGAGAAGTCATAATGAAATGAACCAAATATCCCTCAGAAATTACCATGTCCGTGCCATTTAATTTTGCGGCCATATCATTCATCATCATGATATGTTCACGTACACCGCTAGTCCCATTATACTTGGTAGTGAACATTTTCATTATGAAAGCACTTGCATTAGCCTTTGATGTACTCTTAAACTGCTCCTCAACAAAGGCTAAAAATTATTTAGCAGTAAAAAGTTCACCAGCAACATTCTTTTCAGGAATGCCTCCCCGAATAGCCAAAGAAATGGTGCTTTTCATAATCATGAGAGACATGCGATTAGAACGCTCCCATTTTGCATAAGCAATTTTTGCTTCATCTGCAGCATCATCTTTTGGTTTCTCAGGTTTATCCATACGTAATGCTTGGTCCATTTCAATAACACCAAGACATATCTCGAGTTGCTCTTTCCAAGTTGAAAAGTTAGTTCCATTCAACAATGGTATTCCAGACATTTGGGTACTAATATTGTTCAATGCCGAAAATTCATCATGACAAATAAAATGCTTACTATTAACTAAAATCCACAGACATATAAAATTAAATAAATTAGATCAACTATAATTAGGGGACTAATAATTAATTAATCTGAAATAATAAAACGCCAATTAATATTTCAGGTTTGATAGTTGATCCACTAAAATCAATTCATATCACCGTTGGGCAGAAATTAATTGAACATAAATTAAAATTCCATCTAATAAATTATACTTGACAATTAAAGTTGATAAAATTGACATTTATAATTTATTAAATGTAAACATAAGTAATACAATAGACATAATGTAAAACATAGTTTTCTTTAATAAAATGGCAGTCAATATTAAAGTTGGTAAAATTGATAACGACCATTTATTAAAAGTAAATTAATATGAAAATAAATTATATATAATATAGTACCATTGGTTACTTGGTATATATAATATAGAATCATATATGTATAATATTATCATTATATAGAATCAGATATGTATAATATTATCATATGTAAAACCATACGAACTTTGTATACGGTTTTGAAAATAAATACATAAAATAATATTATATGATAAACTATATGAATTATTAAATCATATAGAAAAGTCACTGTATAAAGTGACGTATACATAACAAAATTGAGGATTAAGTAATATAATTTTCCAAATTTGTCTAATTGAACACCATAGCGTCTCTTCAGTGGGACCAGACGCGTGATGCACAAAAGGAATCGAAATAAAATAATTGATCGGATACAATTTAGGAATATAAGCATACGTCCTCACTTGTTATACAACTCCTGATCCAATTTCGAAAAACTATACCCAAGAGTTAAGATAGGGTTTGGACTAGAAAACTATACCCAAGAGTTGCATACAATCAAGAAACTTTCTCCTTTGTGTGCGCCACGCCCTCGTGATTGACAGAGAGGGAGAATTGTATGTATATTATTTTAATCATAAAGAGATATATATGTTATACAACTTCATAGTGTGCACACAAAAGAAGTTTATATGAAAATAATTCTATAAAAAATCCATCAAATACATATTTATCATTGAATTTCAGAAATTAAATCATTGAATTTAAGAAATTAAATCATAAATCGTGCACAAAATGATAGTTTATAATGAATTTAAGAAATTAAATCATAAATCCGAATATATATATATATATATATATATATATATATATATAGAGTTTTGCTATGGTGAGTTGCAACTCACCAAAGCGTTCGTGAGTCGCGCTCAAAATTCCGAAATTTAGTTCAAAATGACCGATCCAAACCGTCTAATACGATCTCCCTTTTGAAATCTTCATGCAGACCAAATTTTATTTTTTTTTCGAAAATTTTAAGTATTTTTTTAAAATTTTAGAAAATCATTAATCTAATTAGTTATGAACCGTTCAAAAACAGCCGTTTTTAAAAATCCGAAAATAAATACTTAAAAATTTCGAAAAAATATAAAATTTGGTCTACATGAAGATTTCAATAGGGAGATCGTATTAGACAGTTTGGATCGGTCATTTTGAACTTAATTTCGGAATTTTGAGCGCGACTCACGGACGCTTTGGTGAGTTGCAACTCACCATAGCAAAACTCTATATATATATATATATATATATATATATATATATATATATATATATATTATCATTGAATTTCAGAAATTAAATCCGAAAAAATTGTAGTAATTTTATATGAAATTACGTACCGCTCTGATACCAAATGATAGATATTTGAAATATTAATTCATTATAATATTTCAGAAAAATTACTCAGTTTCAACGTAATTCATATAAAATTAAATAAATTCATGAGTTAGAACTTACAAGATTGGAGAGACGACATCGTAAGGCGGAAAATCGATCTTCTCCAATTTTCCTTGGTATTTCTAGATGGAAGATTAATGGCGTTTTTAATATTCTGTCTATTTTTCTTTTTGGGCGAAAATGAGTGAATAGGTGCCAAATTATGACAGAATATTTTAATTAATACCAAGGCAATTATAGGGATCAAAATTTAAATGAACATGGTCAATCAGATTTCCATCAAAATCTGATGCACCCTTTAGATAAATTTAATAATTAAAGCCGGTTCACATTTATTATTATAGGCCATAATAATTATAACACCAAAAACCTACTATAACAATATAACATCAAGAAATAATTCATCTAGACCCAGTAAAGACATATGTAAGGCCCATAGCCCATACAAAGAGAAGTCATTGTGACATTGTTGATAATCTTCTTTTCGGGACTGTTTTTTGTTTTTAAAAACCATAAGATTTAGCAGGAGTGCAGGACGGATCGTTTTTGGGCTCAACCAGGCTCCTTTCAAATTTTCAAATGAAAATTGTACCTGATATAGTTTGTTGTTTTACTGTAGTTTTGTAGTGCTTTACATCACAGTTCACAGATTGGACCCCGAAACAAAAGTTTTTCTGCTAGAAATTTAAAGTTGTTTTCTTTTAAACATTTTAACAGCATAGCTTTTTCCCCCTTTTCCTTCATGTTGACAGCATAGTTGTTGATACTTGATAGGGATCGGGTGCCTAGTTATTTTTTAATATTTTTCTTGTAATGATATTTTAAAAATATATTAGGGATCATATTCATAGGTCTTTTTATTGTCTTTCTTTGTGACATACTGACATCTGTATAATATTCAAATGAACTCGAACGTATATATTTCAAATCTTGGGCCACTGTAGGCCCAATGTTTGAATAATATAATTATCACGGGCCATTTTCACTCATCACGGATTTGTTAAATCTGTTTATGCGTGCAGCGTGCTAATGAAGTAACTCAGGATCTCATCTTATCCAAAAAAGTAAAGATATCAACTTTTAAAAAATTGGTAAAAAATAATTTGTAAAATCAATTAATTGATACTGTTAAATGGAGCCGTTGACCCCTATCTTCATTTTCAATGCAAAATGGTAACTAATACGGAAGGCATACATCATGACTCCTACAAGCACCAACGATTCCGAGTTCTAATAATAGCGCATCATTTCCACAAAAAAAAAAAAGGAATGTTATTGAAAACTTAAAAAAAAAAATGAAAACAGTGAGCAGTGTGCCCAACTGCCCATTTATGTGTCTAATAGGACTAATAGTGTGATCATATTTTTAAGAATTAATCACAGAAAAAGAGTCCATAAATAAATAGCCTAGAAGAAAAGAAAGTCCAAAATTTGGGGCAAACTGCTGTCAAAATGAAAAAGGAAAAAGGAAAAAAACATGATGACACGTCAGATATCAGAATTCTGTTAGTCGTCTAATCAAACTCAAACGATGTAGATGATATGATATTTTAATTTTTTTTACGAAATTTGTCATTGTATCTGAGTTATTCAATTTTGATTAGACAATTCATCTACGGCTCCATTTGGATGCGTTGAGAATAAGGTAGGAAGAAGGAAGAAGGAAGAAGGGAATAAATTTATTGGGAAGGGGTAAATTTATTGGGAAGTGTGTAACTTTTGTGAAGAGTTTGGATGGTTAGAAATAAATTTATTGGCAAAAATTGGTTATTCCTTATTCCTTATTCCGGAAAGAAGCCATCCAAACGGAGCCTACAAGAATAACACTTTGCTACCTTCTTTATAGTGTTTTTTTTAGGTCCGGTGACAAAGAACCACACCAGCGAATTTTATTAAATAAAAATAATTACAAAAAGGAAAAAGAAGAAATAAACAAAAGCCTATATAAAAAGAAGAAAAAAAATTAAAATCTAAAAACTAAACGTGTTTCGTCCAAGAGTGTACGTGCGTAGATCTCTTTCAACAATATGAGAAAATTCTTCTATTGCATGCCTTCCAAATATTCCAAGATGTAACAACTCAAATGGTGTCCCACAATTTGAGATGCCTTCTTTATAGTGTTAAATATGGAGTTTACTGAATTAGTGTATCAGTTTGTCTTTGCATGAATAATGTGCTATTCAATAATAATTAATGCAAGTTATACAGATTGCAGTTGATGAGGCGGGTGTGTTTGGAATGTGTCACGAACAGCTAGTTCGTGAACTAGCGTTGTTCGCACGAACCAAACAACCCACGAACAGTCGTAGTTCGTGAACCTCTCCCTAGTTTTTAGTTTCCTGATTTTTACGAACTAGTTTTGTTCGTGGGCCTGTTCGTGGGCCTTTGTTCTTCTCCTTATTCGTCCCTTGTTGGTGAAGCATCTAAACACACCCATCTACTGTTAATTATCAATTCTATCAGACTTGTTCAAAGGGTTAGAAGTTAGAACGACAGTAGATAAATTGAATTCACATAATATCAAACATAAATCATAATTGAATAAAATTATGAAATTATGAAATTGAAACTATTTATTTTGCACATTAGTCCCTTTTATTAATTATAATGATGGAATAACAATTCCACAAAACTTTAAAAAGTGGAACATGACTGTGTTTTTTTTTTAATTTGAGTAATACAAATGTTATTCCATCAGATTGTCATGTGCCCATAATTGTCAGTATGGTTCCGTTTGGATGCGTTGAGAATAAGGTAGGAAGAAGGAAGAAGGGAAGAAATTTATTGGAAATGGGTAAATTTATTGGAAGTGTGTAACTTTTGTGAAGAGTTTGGATGGTTAGAAATAAATTTATTGGTAAAAAGTGGTTATTCCTTATTCCTTATTCCGGGAAGAAGCCATCCAAACGGAGCCTATAAGAATACAACATGCTTTTGCAGACTTGTGTACAAGTCCATTACAGCTACAATTGTCAGTAACCGCTTGTCATCTGCCTACAAAATGATTCTCAGGATTTCTAAATACCGTAAAACATTAATTAAAACATAATTTGTAGTTAATTACGCATCATTTGTTAACGATGTACACACCCAACTTATTCGTTATGCACCTAACTTTGTAAAAACGTTCACAGGGTAATTCGGAGGTTCAAATTTTGCAATTAGATCTATAACCCAACAGAATTTTAAGCGTTCTACTGATATTTTGATTTCCGATGACAGTTATATTTGCACCAATAAATTTTCCATTATTGATTGCAGATAGGCCAATTGCTAACGTCACGAAATTTTATTAAAAAGAAAGAAAAGTTTACAAAGTTTCAAGGTTATTAACTTACATTACAAATTAAGATACAAAAAAAGCAGCAGTTTTTTTTTTTAGAAATTCGGTAGCGGCTACCAAGTGGGAAAAAAGAAAAAAGAAAAAAAAGCAACAATTGGATCTCTTGATATATTACATTGAAAACTCTAGCCACACTAGTAAATAAATCACAATAACCGGTACCAGTGATCAGTCCAAGTACAGGTGCAGCTGCTACACGGCAGCCGTCCAATTCGAAACACCTGCAGGTACCGCTGTACTATACCGCTAATTAGTTTGTCTTGATATATATGTTATTATGTTGGCACTTATGGATCTTCAGAAAGTACTAAAGTTTGTGTCATTGCCCAGATTTCAGAGAAGGTGCTAACTGGGGTGATCACTCAATTTCACATGCTCACAGTAACTTGACATACCTTGAGTTAAATCCAACAAACAACTGCTCCAACTTGCCCATAATTCATTTCTTAAATGTTACAACCACCCCTGTGAGGCTGTGACCCTCCTTCCTTTTTCTATTTAAACCTGACCACCCATGTAACCTCTCATTGCCTCGCACACTCACCTCAAAGACACCACTCACTCACTTACTCACTAACAATGAAGACTTTCACTTTCCTAGCACTAGCACTCATCCTTTCCCTCGCCACAACCCCAATCTTTACGAGTGCAGGCGTGACATGCCCCGACGTGTACAATGATCTGATGCCGTGTTTAGGATACGTCCAAGGCGGGGATCTGACGGCCTCGTGTTGTGACGGTGTTCGCAGCCTGATATCTGCCGCAAGCACAAAGTCCGATCGCCAGACTGCATGCAGGTGCATCAAGAGTGTTGCATCTAGTGCCGGTGGGTCCTACACAAGCCGTGCCATGGGAATCCCTGCTCAATGCAAAATCCCTATGCCGTATAAGATGAACCCCAACACAGATTGCTCCAAGTAATTATTTATTTGTCTTTTTTAAGCACCAAATGATTGTTTTGTTAAGTTACATACTATAGACTGAACATATATAGGACTAATTAATAAATGAAAATTTATAACCAATTTTTTCCCTTGCATAAAAGGGGTCCGGATTCTCTGGTCATTTTGACCGGTGGTCGTTTCTCAATCTGAGCCGTCCGATTTAATCTCAACGGTTAATTTTTTCGGGCCTATCAATTCTGGTATTATGCACGGGACATCGATCCTTAACCGTTGAGATTAAATCAGACGACCCAGATCTAAAAACGACTAGAAAATCTTTTTTTTTTCTGATTATTGAACTAATTTTTTTTTTTTTTTTAATGGGCAGGGTTAACTGAGATGCGACTGATGAGTAGTTTCAGAGCTTGAGGTTGAAGATGTCTAGAAAGTGAAAGTTGAATAAGTTAAATTGTTATTGTACCGGTGTTATTGTAACAGTATGGATAGGAGAAATTTTGCAGTGTTTCTCTACATTATCATATCATGCGCATTGTAACTCTTGGATATCGAAATGAAATCCTGGCAGATTATTTGATAATTATATAATGATTATATCTTTAATCTTTTCTTTTCACCATTCATATCGTTGATAAGCTCGTCTTCTTAAATAAAACATATTAATTGTTTGTTTCACTAACAGAAAAAAGAAAAAGAATGTTAACATATTTGTGGGGACTACTAAAGCGCATCTGACAATGCAATGATATACCTCGTATTATAAATGCAATGCATCTTGGATATTAATTGAGAACCCTTTCTTTGTCAAGTGATAAAGAGTAATATATTTTGAGTGAAAGGTCGCAGGTTCAAATCCGCCTGGAAGATTTTTTATAGATATTTAATTTAAAAATAAGTTGGATGACTTAGATCTCTAATTTATCTTAAAAAAATGAAAAAGACGATTACATTATTGTGTACAGTCGCTAACATGAAGAAATATCGTCACCTGGGTTATTAATTGGAAATCATTAAATATTATAAAAATTTAAAAAATAAATATATCTTAAAAATTGATTTGTGATGCTCTAATATTTCACTTTTTGTATAGAAAGTGGGGAACATTTTATTTTGTTGAAACTAATTAATGATAAAACATATAAAGATAAAAAAAACAAATTAAAACAAAAAATATAAATATTCCAAAAATATTTCCTTATTTTTATGAGTTTTAAGACTTTTAAGTCAAATCACATCGTCCATCATCTGTATTGTATTTCTAAACATTTAATCCTTCTACTTTCTTATTTATTATAATACTAGAAAACATAACCACCAATGGGTGGATAAATAAAAATTTAAAAAAAATATTCAAACTTCAACAAAAATAAAATCCGACATCTCAATAAAAATATTTAATCGAAATATTTTTTTCTTAATAAATGAAATTATTTGAAAAATTATAGATACATCTATTTCCAAAATGAAAACAAATAATTATTATTCTAATGAAAATTTTCATGTGTTGTGCTCTCTTTCCACATACTACGTACAATCAATCCAGCAACACATTTATAACATCCGGCTATTGATTTAAATGATCAGTGTGGTTAAGAATGTATGGAGTAAACTATTGTTTACACCTAGTGATATGCCAAAACTCTCTGGCACTTGGTCAGCCCTTTTGAAAGTCCGGTCCGGCTCGGATTTTACAAGAAATTAAGAAGGGCCAAGTGTTGGAATTGTGTTCTAAAAATCAATAATTTGATGACTTAAATATTAGTTTATGTTATGGATGATATTTTATCATCTGTTCTTAGATTTATTATTGACATATTATTCAGGTTGAGGATCTGAATTGTAGATCTCTGTAGATCATTTTATAGAATGACAATAATAAATCTAAATGGTCCATAATCTTGATAATTAACAAAGGAACATTAATTATCATATAAGATTAGTATGCAAGTTAAGTGATGATTATGTTCTACTAATCATAGGTAAAGAGTTACCAACTTAATTGCATAAGTATATGTTATGGAACATAGTACAGGACTTGACCCAACGAAATAAATATATGGATTGTGTTATGTGTCATTATTTATTTCGTTATAATTTTGGTTCTAAGTTTGAGATGTTTATTTTTTCCACATGAGGATAGGTTCAATAAATATTGTCTACCGTTGATTCCCGATAAGGGCTACTATACGGACTTTATTTATGTTCTTTTGAATTGTGTGGGGAAAAGCTAATCATAAAAAAAACCGTATGTCCCTCATTAATTCACTTAGTGAGTGACGATATCTGTTTGGGCCCCTTGATGGAGTTGGACCGTATGCGCGCAACTAAGCGATCAACTCTAGATCAAGAAACGTTTATTCTGCAAGAATGACATATTCCTATCTTGGATTATATGATGATATCGTGAGACATAAGAATCAAAATAGAGAAATACTTTTATTCTCTTATGCAGGATTTAAATACTGTAGCAATACATTATTTATGCGAATTGGGAATCAAATAGAGCTTATGATTATTGGAATTAAATAACGATTTAATTCCATGTCCAACATAGCATAAATCCTCAAAGGGTCACACAAATAGAGCTTTAACCATACAGTGTATTATTTGTTTATTTGCAACAGTGTGTATTGCGAAAATATGATGAGTTGACTAATTAATTATATACCGTTGCGGACCGTTATAATTAATTAAGTCAAAGGGACCATATAGAAATAAATTAATGCATTGGCTAATCCCATATTAATTATTAATAAGTTAATAATTAATTATGTTCAACATATTTTATTTATATGAGCTATTTGGGCTTCTATTTAAATTGTTATTTAAAAGTCCAATTTGAGGTTCAATAAAAGAGCAATTACATGGATCATTAATTAATGAATTAATGGAATATTTAATACATGATAAATGGGATATTGAGCCCATTAAAATTCAGCTAGGACAAGTGGCAAGGTTGTAAATAGTTGCAACTTGTCATGAGAGTGGTTGACTATAAAAGGGGGACCATTTGGAGAGAGAAACCCTAGCCACCTTAGCCTCCATCTTGCCCCTTCCATTTTGGACGAAAATTAGAGAAGAAAATTGAGATTTTCTTCCTCTTCTCTTGATCTTAATCCACCATTAGCTCATGTGTTGAGCACAAATTTTCCTTCTCCATTAAAGTATAGACTAATTAGAAGAGGGAAAACCTCTGGATTAGTCTCTCTCCTTCCTCTTGCTAGCACAAGGGTTGCAAGGAGGTGGTTAATCTCTAGGTGGACTCGAGGTGGCCGTCAACCTTGGTGGAGGAGCTTGGAGCACATCCCATCGACTCCATGCCATGGTCGAGCCCCGCGAATACGATTCCGTGGGAGGTACAATTCCTATACCTTTCTCTTTGTGTTGAATTTGAACTTGAGCACTAGATCCCTTTTGTTTGTATTTTAATTAGATTAATTAGGTGTAATTAGTCACAAAAATTAAAATTAGACATTTCCTAACACCAAAGACTTAGAAGGGTCAGACTCAAATTTTATAGTAGGGAGGCTTTGAAGGGCCAAGCTTTGAGAGCCAAGGGCTTACAAAGGTCGGGTATAAGAATGGTCGGATTCAAATTTATTTATATTTGTATTTATATCGATATTTTATATAATGTAATTATAATATCTAATCATATTTTATTTATTTTTAGGTTGTACAAATTACATGATTATGCTAAATTATCATTAAAATAAGCCTAATTCGATCCTTGTTAAGTCTAATTTGGCTTTTAAAATCGACCTTCGGAGACTTGAAGGGCTTAGTGTTAGGAAATCGCTCAATTTTAATTTTGTGACTAATTACACTTAATTAATCCAATTAAAACACAATCAACATGAGAATCTAGTGCTAAGACACTCGACACAAGAGATAGGTGGGAAATTTGTACCTCTCTTGATATCGCAATCAAGAGGCTCGATCCTACGGCTTAGAAATCGATGGCGTGTTTCTCCTTCGTTTCCAAATCGCCTCGAGTCCACTTAGAGATTAACCAAACTCTCTAATTAAATTTGTGCTAGCAAATTCAATAAGAACCAAGATAATCCTAAGATAACACCCTCTTCTAATCCAACAAGTAGATGTAATTTGAGGATGTGTGGCTCAACACATGAGCAATAGAGAGGAGGAGGAGGAGAGGTGGCGCACGGCCAAAGAGGGAGAGGGATGAGGTGGTGGCGGCTAGGAAGTGAGGAGAGAGAAATTTAATCCCTAGGGGTCCTTTTATAGCCAACCAACCCTAGGTGCAAGTTGCTAGACTTTACACAAATGTCATCCCACCTACCACCTCTATGGCCGGCCCCTATTATGGGCTTAATGGGTCTTTTACTCCTTCTTAAATGGACTCTAATTCAATTAATTAAATCAATTTCTAATTGCTCTTTGTTTGGACTATAAATTTGCTATATACAAATTAGCCCAATAATTCAATATAACTATTTATATTAAATTAAGTTGAACCAAAATAATTATTCTATGATTAGTTTATGCTATTATTTATTTCTATATGACCCGTTTGACTTAATTAATCAGTACGTTCTATAACGGTACATAATTAATTAAACAATTCGTCATATTATCCGTAATTTTCACTGTTGCGAATAAATAAATAATCAATAAAGCACTGTCTTGGTCAAAACTCTATTTGTGTGACCCTTTGAGAATTTATGCTATGTTGGACATGGAATTAAATCGTTATTTAATTCCAATAATCATAAGCGGTATCTAGCAACACGTTATGATTCCCAATTCGCACAAATAGTGTACTGCTACAGTATTTCAATCCTGCATAAGAGAATAAATATGTTTCTCTATTTTGATTCTTATGTCACACGATATCATCGTATAATCCAAGATAGGAATGTGTCATTCTTGCAGATTATACGTTTCTTGATCTAGAGTTGATCGCTTAGTTGCGCGCATACGATCCAACTCCATCAAGGGGCCCAAACAGATATCGTCACTCACTAAGTGAATTAATGAGGGACATACGGTTTTCTTGATGATTAGCTTTTCCCCGCACAATTCAAAGAGAATATAAATAAAGTCCGTATAGCAACCCTTATCGGGAATCAGCGGTAGACAATATTTATTGAACCTATCCTCATGTGGAAAAGATAAACATCTCAAAATTAGAACCAAAATCATAACGAAATAAATAATGACACATAACACAATCCATATATTTATTTCGTTGGATCAAGTCCTGTACTATGTTCCATAACATATACATATGCAATTAAGTTGGTAACTCTTTACCTATGATTAGTAGAACTTAATCATCACTTAACTTGCATACTAATCTTATATAATAATTAATGTTCCTTTGTTAATTATCAAGATTATGGACCATTTAGATTTATTATTGTCATTCTAAAGAATGATCCACACAGATCTACAATTCAAATCCTCAACCTGAATAATATGTCAATAATAAATCTAGGAACAGATGATAAAATATCATCCATAACATAAACTAATATTTAAGTCATCAAATTATTGACTTCTAGGACATAACTCCAACACTTAGAAGGGTCAAGGGTCCCAAAGGGCTAAGTTTACGACGGGTCAGGCTAAATTTTTAATATTTAGGCCCTTCAAGTCCGGCCCTTCTTAAGACCTTCGTAAGCCAAAACTGGTCTGGCCCTTGTGTAGGTCCTAGAAGGCCTGACCTCTGCGAACCCAGCCTGATCCTTCTTGACTTTCACCATTTACATCCTTGGTTCAATTGCTTAAGCCCATGCATGGATTTGTTCATTTATGTCACACCCCGCACCGCGCACGGAGCATGAGGGTGAGGCGGTATCTTCTGCATCCATCCGATGGTCCGTCAACCTACATCGCCAGCACAAAGAAACAAATGGTTGTCAGCTACAAACCTTAGTAACTAGTTATTAAGCGACGCAACTTCTCTATACTTAGTTGATAAAACAAATTAAAGTAGACCAGATTAATCCACATAACAAATCATACATTTCACGAAGATAAGCGAGTCCAGATTAATCAAATTAGGCAAACACACAAACATAACCCCATCCGGTTTCCCCGTGATCAGGGTGCATATCCACATACACAAATAAATTCGAAATCCAGCTTCGTCCATTTCTCGGATAGCCGAGCTTGGAATCCAAATTCTAAATCCGATTTTCCGCAAAACATACCACATACGAGGGAACACATGCAAGCAAAGTCAAGAGATAATCAAATCAAGAAACACGAAACTAAATATAGTGAAGTCCGGTACCTGACCGAGAGATCTAGGAGCACAAGCAAATCGGAATGACTATAAGTGCGACGTATAACTCGAATTCCAAATAGCCGACTATCCAAAGTCAATGCGGTATCCAAAGTTAACGGGGAAGAAGGGAAAGATGAATGTTACAAAATTAAATAAAATGAGTCTAGGGTCTATTTATAGTGGAGGTTTTTTAGCGACTAAGAAGGTAAATATTCTAAGTTACTTAATGGCTAAGTAAGCAAAAAGGAATTACTTAATTATTATTTTTGAAAATATTGGTGGCTGTTTATGAAAATATTGATTACTTAGCTATTAAAAAAGCAAAAGGATAAGATCAAATGAATAAGAACGGAAAATTTTCAAATAGGAACTCAAAATTTTAAGAGGTGGACTAAAATGTCATAGATGGCACTGCCATAGATGTCTTTTTTAAGTCATTTTTGTAAGATCCGAAATTCAATTGGTCAATCTAAACCATTCAAATTGATTACCATATTGAAATACCTTTAGAGACCAAATTTTACATTTTTTTGAATTTTTTTGCTATTTATTTTGATATGTTCAAATTGGAAGGTCTGAAATACTCTAATTATAACGTTTTTTAAAAATATCATAATAAATAGCAGAAAAATTCGAAAAAATGTAAAATTTGGTCTCCAAAAGTATTTTAATATGGTGAATAACTTGAACCGTTCGGATTAAGTATTGGAATTTTAGATCTCGAAAAATAATTCTATGGCACCGGACCCTCTGTGCCATCTATGACACGCTAGCCATCCTCAAATTTTAAAGTATTATAAACAGGTCCTAAAATTTCAGAGATGTTATACATTTTATAAGTAGTAGGAATAATTAAATGGTTTCGGTGCTTAATAGAGGATGTGCTTGAGGTACAGATTAATGTTCCTTTTCAAATAGTACAACTTTTGTGTGTTCTTTTGTGTAAATTTATCTTAAAATTTCAGATTTTTAAATAGATTTATTCTCAAAACAATCTCGGATAGATTTTTCAGTAGAGTTTCGAACCTACGATCTTTTACTTAAAGAGTCAATGTGCATTGCTATTTATCACTAGACCAAAAGTTAATTCTCGGAAAAAAAAAAGTAGTTAGGCTTAATTTGTGCAAGTCTAGAGTCTTAGGCCGAGTTGCTCAATTGAGGTCATTAAATACTACGGATCATCAAAGTTCACGTCAACTGAATCTAAATTATTTTTTTAATTTTAGATCAATATTAAGTTCAGATATATATCTCAACTTTAGATTCAATCGAACTCAAATTATTCGGATTTTTGGGGTATGATCGTACCCATCTTTCAAATGAAATAGGAGTTTGTCACATCCAGAACTGCTAAAGAATCTAAGCATGATTAGTACAGATTCAATCGCTGGTGGTTATTAGCCTATGGGCTTTCATTAAAAAAAAAAAAAACCGCTAGTGGTTATAAGTAAATCAGCACTAAATTAAGATTCTTTATCGACAGAAATGTACATTTTGTGAAGCAGCAGTATTTTGCTGCTAATAAATGCGCCCACCCAAATGTGTGTGGACAAAATTAGTTCAGAATTTATGACAATATTTTTAATACATATAATGAAAAGATTTCGTAGATTATCTAATTTTCCAAAACAGATTGTATCCTTATTTTTATTATCTGATTTTGTCTTCTTCATTTTTTTGCATTAATTGAGATTGATAAAAAAAATTATATTAATGAGGTGTTTTCACCCAACGCTTAGAGAGTTTTCAACTTTTTTATCTGATATTCAAATCTAAGCCACATATCATATCAGATTTAAAGAATCAATGATTCATATTTGATGTTAGAGGTTGCTAACACTTTTTACCTGACATGTTTACGTCATTTTGATAGATGCTTTATAAGTACGTAGTAGAAATAATAACATAGAACCATGCATATTGTTATCACGATTTAAAAGATCCTTCACCGACACATATCAATTAAAATACATTACAAATAAAAATAACCAGTTCGATATAGTGATGATCATAAGGTAGGAAGAAAGAAGAAGAGAAGAAATTTATTGGGAAGTGTGTAACTTTTGTAAAGAGTTTGGATGGTTAGAAATAAATTTATTGGTAAAAAATGATTATTCCTTATTCCTTATTTCGGGAAGAAACCATCCAAACGGAGCCATGAAGAAGAAGAGGAGGAATGAAGAAGAGAAGAAAAAAAAATTATAAACAATCCAAACTCTTCACAAAATTACACACTTTCCAATACTTCTTCCCACTCTTCCCTTCTTCCCTTCTTCCCACACCTATCCAAACGCACCCTTAAATAAGAGAGGTAAACGGTCATTCTACATCAAAAAAGAAAGAAAAAATATACACACGCATCATGTAAGTTTATATCACGTAAATATTATAATTGACTCGGAAGATATCTACCTTTTGCTCTTTGACAAATGAATGCATCTACTAAGGCGAGTTGTAGATGAAAAATGAAATACAACTAGTGATGATCGATATAATAAATAGTTCATAAAATTAGGTCGAGCCCAAACAAAGTCATGTGATATATGTGGGCTCTACTCTCCACCTTAGCTAATGACAATTCTCATCATCCATCATCTAAAAACGCACCGACATCATTTATTTTATGTTTACCTTTCTCGAATCTTCGACAACTATTTTTTCCTTTTTCTCAGGTACAGACATATGTACAGGTTGATTATACTTTTACCAAATTATTTAGTTTCTATATTTCTAAGTAATATCATATCATTACTATTCTTTTCCATTTGATTTAATTTTTCTTTAATGATTAGTCATGATCTCATGCGTTTCCATACATCTTAATTTGCATTTTAATAAATGTTAATGTTTTTAGATTGTAATAAACTCTTAAAGTAATTTTGCTCATGTTGTGTTTCTCTGCATAAATTTGTATAAGATTATCATATTATTTTCTATTGTATAAGATTATCATATTATTTTTGCAAAAGAAGGGGTTGCAACGGATGCCAGGCCTTGATGGAGCTGAGGTATCGAAAGCATCTCTTCTCACTTCTCAGTTACTGAGGCCTACAAACTCAAGCGGTTAGTACATTTTATAGTTGTAAAAACATTGTAATGTTTGCTCCTGTACAATGTAGGCCTAAAATATTGCATTGAGGCCCATAATTGTGAGATGTGAGAATATATTTTGGGCTGAAAGAAGAATATGGGATTCAATTATTGGGCCGATGCCAAAGTATTAAGGGATTATTTTTGGAAATTGGTTACTGTCGTCTACGGTTTTGCTATCGCTCGAACAAAGTAAACACATAAAATAGACAAAGTGAACATATAAATGATCAAAGTAAACACATAAAAACAAATAAGTTCAATAAAAATAAATTGAATATGCATATAAAAATCTAAATAAGGGATAACAAAACTTATTTGTTTGTATGTATTCACTTTGTTCAAGCGATAGCATTGGCATTTCTTATTTTTGGTGGGTTATTAAAGTTTGCGACTAATCAGGCTTCTTTCGTCTTTTCTTTACAGAAGTAATCACAAAATTTGCCATAACCATAGTTTTAGTGTTACATTTAACAATTTTAACTTATATCATATCAAAATTGTTTGGACTATCAAACTTTAGATTAATATTGTTTTGAATCATATAATTCAAACGAAATATTAATTTGGATAGCACAAAATTATCGTTCTTCTCACAATCTCACACTGTTCGGATTAGGACTCTTCTTAGCGTTCTTCTCAATCTCAACTAACAATACTTTTGCACTGTTCATTTAAATAATCCTAACGCACCATAAAGAAACAATGAAAGTGAGATAGAAAAGATGTATCAACTAACCAGGTAAGGTTCTCTGTCTCAAACCAAGAGGTTATTGTGTTCCTAAAGAATACATGTTTTTCTTGATCCAATTGAAATTGGGGCCCATACGTAATCCCTAATTGTGTCGTGGCCTCAGGAAGTAGGCCCCACAAATCAAGATATTTTCAAAGCTAGAAATCCTTTTCAAATATAAATGCCAAGCATCAATATGGCCCACGTAAAAAATATCTCCTTTACTAATGTACAATCTTAAGCCCAATTTTGCTCAGTAACAGTCTAACTGTCTAACAGAGGATGTACTGTCCTTTTGCTAAATTGCTAAATGACAATTATGATTAAACGCAAATTCGCTCACTAACATTTTAATTCTTTATTTTTATGATACTATTGCTAGTTTGCTACCTCAAATCTCAAAAAAGATCAAAGTTAACAAAAGAAAAAAAAATATTTAGTTCGCTGAGAAAATTATTAATATAAGTATGACAGGTGCTGATTGATAATTTTACAGTAAATGAAATCACTATGGAATGCAGAGGTGCCTAACTACGACTGAATTCGAACTTCATTTCAATTTATCACTTTTCTTTCCAGTCGTTAAAATATTTAAAGCCACGTGGACTAATTAATCGTTTTGAAAATTAAAATAATCATGAGTTTCAAAGATGAGGACAACTGCAAACAATCCATATAAATCTTAAGTACTTTTTGATTACTCAGACGCCATTACAGTGTTAACCAAAAGTGTCGTAGATATTTTTGATTCTCAAAGGTACTTTTTCATTTCTTTAAATTGAAATATGTCTGACAGAGAGAGAAAGAGACGATATTCTTCTTCATCCTAAGCACCACACTCTCACTGTTTCTTTGATTCCATTTCTCCTAGCCAACCTGTATCTACTTCCACCAGACACTAATACGTTGCACGATGCGTCGGCTTGATATACCGTTGCCACCAGAGCCGGCACCACTTGCTCCCAGCCAGAGCAGGGTGCATGCCACCTCATCTGCAAACTTCGACTCGAATATGGTCATAATACTCGCAGCTTTGCTATGCGCACTAATTTGTGTGGTAGGCATCAATTCAATAGTTCGGTGCACGCTTCGGTGCTGTCACCGTCGCATAACCCTGACAAGACCACCTAAGGAGCAAACCGGTCTGAAAAATCGTGAACTGAGAAAGATACCCGTAGAGGTGTACATAAAAGGAGGAAATGAAGATATGGAGTTGACCGAATGCCCGATATGTCTCTCTGAGTTTACCGTTGGAGAGAGCTGCAGAGTGTTGCCGGTTTGCCAGCATAGGTTCCATAAGAGGTGCATTGACAAGTGGTTTGGGTCACACTCCACTTGTCCTACATGTCGAAGGTCGTTGTGTCTTGATCAACCAAAATGAGATTTTGGCTAAGTGGCGAAAGACGACTTATTGATGCTATATTTGGGAATTTCTGTCAAGTTGGCCAGGAATTTTTGGGAACATCAGCCTTGAAATTTCCTCATGTGTTGGTGGCATTTATGGATCTTCAATCAGGGTTCACTGTTATTTCTGCTTGTGACTTTGGTATTTGGAGTTTGCAGAGGCGAGATTGTTTCACCGGCTTCGCGAGTCTCTCCTTGAACAATTCATCAATTTCTGGGGATCTCAGTCTGACCCAAATGCTGCACATCCTCATTCCATTACAAGATGTTGATTGTTAGTTTTGACCCCATGTCAGCTCTCAGCGTGAATATGTAAATTCTTAAATCGATCTCAATTTTAGTTATGCTTACTTGTTTTTTTAATTCCAGAAATATATATCTCACGCTGCCTTACATCCAATAATTAACCAGCAATTATGCACCAGTAATTGAACAAGTAAAGAATGCCCCAATTTTGTTTTATAAATTAATTGAGATCGTTAAACTAAGGAAGTAAGGATCGCTAGATCCAACTTCCATAACAGTGCTATTTTTTGGGCCTAATTCAAAAGCAAGTTTCTCCTTGATTCACTTGATTCCGAGTACCCAATACTTCCCACGTGGGAACTAAAATGATCAGTACAAGTGTACAACTGTACAAGTTGTGGTACCGATATGCGACTGTGCACTTGTGGAATGAAGGATCCTAGTCATCAATCCAGAAGTGTCAAAAGCATCTCTTGCTATTGTTTTATGCTGATTCTAATATTCTCCGTGGGGCCAATTTGATTGTAGTTGCCAAAAAAAATCTTTTGCCGAGAAAACAACATAAAACAACGAGTTGGGCCTGAAATTTAGGGGGGGGGGGGGGGGGGGGTGGGGGGCGTTGTTGAAGGCCTTCCTGGGGAAAGGGCTGATTCTTTGACATGTTTTATGGAGAGAGATTGCAGCAGGCCAGCAGCTCCCTCAAACAACGTATCTCAAAACAAATCAGAAAATATATAAAAAAGAGTGTTGCATGTGCGTAAAGGACGCAAGCACGGAATTGATATTGAACATTATTAAATCTCGTGTTCCCTTTGTCTAATTGTATGATTATTTATTTGAGATCCTCAGACCGACTATTTTTAAGTTAGACGATTCTTGTGCAGTTGCACTAGGATTGTGTATTATCGAATCCTAAAACTTAACTTTGGCGGCGTAGATGCTCGAATTGTTAACAAATTCCATTGTGGATTTAAAGTCATGCTAAATTTGCTCCAAAATGTATAATGATATTATAGTATGGCACAAGCATTGCTTAGTTGGTTAACAATTTATTATCACTCTATTTAGCTGCTTTTAAGTTTTAACTATGCATTTTCTCTAAAAAGAATTAAGTAGATGAAAAGTTCAAAACATAAATGCGTAATCGTTATTTGTTACAAATTTGAAAAATCACTATCCCGGTTTTGGAGGCGGACCAAACCGGCCTGTATGAACTATGAACTAGTTCGTTATTTTTTTTCTTTCCGATCCCAAAAAACTTTTTGAGAAAGTAGTATGTGATAGGATTTGTGATTTAAGAAGGATATTTGTTAACTAATTTATACCCAAATTAAAAATTTGAACTTTTCGTATTACTATTTTTCAAAGATAAGTCTAATGGTAGCAGTATTAGACAGCTCTTTGATTGAGGATTCAAATCTCAAATGCATTTAATCTCAAAAGTTAGATGGTATAGACATCGGATTATTTTCCAAAAAGAGAACTCAATCCATCTAATATTAAAAATGATTTCATGCCTTGACTTATGATCGCACGGTGTCTTATGAAGTTATAATTTGCGATATAAGTATATTTTTGTGAACTTTTTCAGATAAAAATTTGGAATGTAGTCGGCCATTTCTTTCAAAAACAAAGAAAAACGATAAAACAAGTGGTGCAAGTTACATTTATGGAGCTTGCTGGCTTATATTGCAAAATGGTACGACTTACAATAAACAATAATATCAATAATAGTAATCTATTTAATTTTTAATCTGCAAGCAATGTATAGAAAACCATATTAATTCTTGCTGCCCCAAAATCAAAATGTAAAGTTTGTTAATGAAAGTTTTATTTAACTTACAGGCAGCAGGCAGCAGCAAAGTGTGCTACTCATGTCGTGAGCATTCTAGAAGGACACAATAAAAATTGTCCTTCGTTACATAGAAGAATAAATTGCATAAATTGCATCAAGAAATTAAGTAAAGGAGATAGAGCTTTGTTTAGAATTCAAACTGACAGTGAGATGAGTTTGAATTGTATTATCTATAAGATATATGCATTTTGACAGCCGCCATGCATGACCGATAAGCTTTCACATGGAGCGGCACTGCGGCAGTGAAGAAAACTTTATCAATTAATTAATTAATATTTTTTGCTGAGGTAATAGCTTGTTATGATCAGAGAAATTAATATTAAGAACACAGTTTCTGTTACATCAATTTCTAGTGATCAGTCATCATAATAGGGCAATAGGCAGACGTCCTAAATTCAAATATTTTACATATTGACGTGTCAGTAAAGAACTTTAATTGCATGACGAATTATTGTAAATATAGACTCCAATCTAGGTAAACTCTAGGAGAGTTGAACCTAAGTAAGACAATTTTTTTTTTTTGCTGCATCAATCGTTACCCAATACAGTATTGTTTATCATTAATTAGAATACATTACTTTGGATATTTTAACATAAGATGCTTATTAATGCACAAAATTTATATTACATATTGTGAACTTTTTTTATATAGAAACTGTCTCGTTTCAAAGTGCAACTTTTTCTAACTATTTCTTTTCCCCCCCTAGAATGAAGTCCTGAGAGAACAATCCTAACAAACAGTTACGGGCCAGATCCCTAATTTCCTTCAAAGAGAGAGGAAAAAAATGATTTTATATGATACTAATAATGACGCGCGTGACATTTTGAACTAGAGAAAATTTGATGTATGCCATCACAAAACACTTCAATTTTAGATAGACAATTACAAAACAACTAATCTAATATATGCCACTGCAAAACAAGACAAATTAGATTTATTCCATTATTTTCAATTAAAAAATCATTTTTGTATGTCAGAAATTTTAGTAATTCCTATAATACCCTTATTAAAATTATCGAGTGAGGAGATGGAGTTTTTAACCCCCGGCTTGGACATCAGATAGGCTTGTTCTCCTTTCTTTTCGAGTTCTTGTTGAAATTCAAAGAAAAGAATCATCAAAATGTCCCTTTTAACTATTAAGCAAGTGAGCAATTCATTTTAAATTCAGATAATATCAAACTAAACACTGAAAATGTAGAAATTATATTGCTTGTTCTCAATTTTAAAAAAAATGGTATTTTTTTTAATTAAGGAATCAATTATTGAGAAAAGGTATAGTCCAATGATAACATATTTGATTTCTCTTTCGCTTCAAGCAAAAGGCTTGAATCTGTTCTCTCTAATATAACAAACATAGGAGTCACTACAATCTGTACTATATTCTACGTTAGAAAATACAATTCATTACACTCTTAGAGCTCCGTTTGGATCATGTAAGAATAAAATTAGAATTAGTTATTCGGACTAAAAAGTATTATTACTAAACGATCTATAATAAGCTTTTTGAGATTTAAAGTGTTATCTTTAAGTGGTCCAACATTTAGATTAAATTCTTATTCCTAGGGGGTGTGTTTGGATGAGCAAAGAATAAGGAATAAGAATAAAAAATTTCGGTATGCGTGCTTATCCAAATTCCTTATTCTTATACCATGGTTTTGTTAGTATAGGAATAAGGGCCTAAATTCCTTATTCTTGTTTTGTTTGGGTTGCACAAGAATAAGAATAAGCATGCATACCGAAATTTCTTATTCTTATTCCTTATTCCATGCTCATCCAAACACACCCAGGATGTTTGGATCATCTTTTTAATGCGGATTAAAAAATTGTTGGGACCATTTTTTAATCCGAATTAAAAAGATAATCCAAACATCCTAGGAATAAAAATTTAATCCGGACGTTGGACCACTTAAAAATAATACTCTAGATCACAAAAAAATTATTCTTGATCGTTTATGATTAAAAATTTTAATCCCAAATAACTAATCCTACTTTTAATCTTATGTGATCCAAAAAAGAACTACATAAAATTCATTCAGGAATAAAAGGTGTCTTGTATGATACATTTTTCTTCACAGGTTTTCAAGTCTTTGTGTGCAAAATTCAAAGCATTAGAACAAATTCCACTCGCTTTCAAGGACATTTTGCTCTTTTTTGGCTTGCTTATTGACTATATGACCTCTTTTTAGACTTACTGCACAAACACCAGGAATCTAAAGGAAGCGTCGAAGCGGCTGGAGATCAAACAAAGAATTGGTGTTTACTTCTTTGCTGGTACTGCTGCCAAGGTTTATGGGGAAACAAAGAAAAAAAGAGGCCACGAAAGAGGAAGAGAAAAAAAATTAGTGGTAAATAACAATGGGTGCGTTTGGATAGATGTGGGAAGAAGGGAAGAAGTGGGAAGAAGTATTGGGAAGTGTGTAACTTTGTAAAGAGTTTGGATTGTTTATAATTTTTTTTCTTCTTCTTCCTTCTTCTTCTTCTTTCTTCCAGCGATCCAAACGCACCCAATATATCTTGGATTTGAGTTAGAACTTAGAAGATCTCCTTGGGTGCGTTTGGATAGGTGTGGGAAGAAGGGAAGAAGTGGGAAGAAGTATTGGGAAGTGTGTAACTTTGTGAAGAGTTTGAATTGTTTATAATTTTTTATTGGTCTTTTTCCTTCTTCCTTCTTCCAACCCCATCCAAACAAAGGCCTTATGATTAATTTAATTTTGAAAAAAAAAATTAAGACTTCGACTCCCTTCTTTCATTTAAATTTTTTTTCTTCTCTGTTTTTTTCCATTGCTGTTGACTAATTGACTTAATTTATTTACTCATTTATCTTCTTACTTATTTTTATTCTTTTTGGGTGTGTTTGGATTGTTGGAAGAAAGAAGAAGAAGAAGGAAGAAGAAGAAGAAAAAAAATTATAAACAATCCAAACTCTTCACAAAATTACACACTTCCCAATACTTCTTCTCACTTCTTTCCTTCTTCCCTTCTTCCCACACCCATCCAAACGCACCCTTTATTTCTGTGTGCTGTTGTACCTGAAGTGTAAATTGGAAGGATAGAACTGAAATTCACTGTAACCCTGTCTATTATGCAATTTTTCCTCAAAAAATTTAACAAGCTATTATAACTGCAAAACTTTCTTTATATCTCAAATAATTGTACCAGCCTGTTAATTTAGAAAAACACGGTACATAGCTATATAATATATTACAATATCTTTTTGCCTTGCAATTAATTGTTCTCATATCCATAGGACAACGAATTTCGCATATGAGAAAACTAGTTGTATCGAGTAAATAGAAAACTTATGCTCACTATTTAATATTAGTGGGTTGATGTAATAGGACAATCATGCCGCATGCATGGTCATTGGTCAATATTCAATATGAGATAATAACGGCTTGAACAGTTATATTTGACCTTGAAGCATGTTTTGAATGTTGATAAACACGTTGCTGATCTTCATGTGGAAATTGGTACTTATTTGGTTAGGCTAAGCTTTCATGGAGAGAATAATAATAACATATTTTTTTTTGCTTTTAAGCAAACTGTTATATTTCTGTTTTTTATGCAAAAATTCACTGACGCTGTAGCTATTTATGCATGTGCACACTGGTATAATTATTTTTTCTCTGTTTTAAACTTTTTATTTTATTATTTTAACTGCTCGTAGGATTAACACGATATCTTATTTATATATGTTTTTTTTATCATTCACATGCATAAAAAAATATTCTAAAACAGAAAACCAAACTCGTTTTTGTTTTTCTTCTTTAAAAACATAAGAATGCATTAAGTTTAAAAATATGTATGTGGACCTAAATTTTTATTTTGAACAAACTACGTATTGAAAATTTAAATTTAAAATATCTATTAGAAATAATTACAAATTAATATAATTTTGAAATCATTGGAGTGTTGATATGTATACATGCAACTTGAGTTTTAAAAAGCTTTGAGTGCCATGGATTATGTATCCGATCCATCCAAAAAGAATGATATTTGATGATATCTATCATAATTAAATAATTTGATAGGCGTGATAATATTTTTCAAATCATTTTAAAATATGAATAATAAGAGCAAACACGTAGGATATTTTAATTAAACTAAAAATTCATTCACAGTGAGGACCATTTGATAATAATATATTAAAATGTCAATTTAAACTTAAAAATCAAATTGCTTGACAAATGGTAGTCAACAAATATCATCCATTTGTAAGAAAATGAACAATTTTAATTTTTTAAGCTAATTACATTTAATTAACCACAAACAAGTGCAAGGATCTAGTGCTAAGTCAATCGACACAAGAGAAGGTGTAGGAGAAATGTATCTCCCGCGAAATCGTATTCGCGGAGCTCGACCATGGCATGGGAGTTGGTGGCGTGCTCTCCTTGCGCCTCCACCATGGTTGACGGTCGCCTCGAGTCCACCAAAAGATTAACCAAGTTCTAAATCGATTCGTGCTAGCGATTCGATTAGAACGAAACTAATCCTATGGAGCAATTCTCTTCTACAATCAACACTTTGATTTAGGTGGAGAGTTGTAGCTCAACACATGAGCAATTGGAGGAGAAAGGAGGAGGTGGCGCACGGCCAAGAGGTGGAGAAAAGGGAGGGTGGCGGCTAGGGAGAGAAGGGAGAGAAGAGCCTTGTCCAAGGAGCCACCAAGGGTCTTTTTATAATGCTCAAATCCTAAACCAGAGAGAAGAGAGAGAAGAGCCTTGTCCAAGGAGCCACCAAGGGTCTTTTTATAATGCTCAAACCCTAAATCAAAGTTGCAACTATTTACACCTCATGCCACCCCACCTACCACCTCTTTGTGGCCGGCCATATAGTGGGCCTTTTGGGCCTCACAAGTCCATCCAATTTGTTCCTAATTCAATTAATTAGAATCTCCTTTAAATGCTCTACATTTGGGCTATATATTTAATACATAAATAATGGCCTATAAATTCAATATAACTATTTATATTAAATTGTGTTGAACTAAAATAATTATTAACTAATTAATAATTATTCTAGGATTAGCTAATACATTAATTCATTTCAATATGATCTATTTGACTTAATTAATTATAACGGTGTATAATTAATTAATTAGCTTATCATATTTACACAATACATACTGTTGCGAATAAATGAATAATGCACTGTATGATTAAATCTTTATTTGTGTGACCCTTTGAGGATTTATGCTAAGTTGGACATGGAATTAAATCGTTATTTAATTCCAATAATCATAAGCGGTATCTAGCAACACGTTATGATTCCCAATTCACATAAATAGTGTACTACTACATTATTTCAATCCTGCATAAGAGAATAAAAGTATTCCTCTATTTTGATTCTTATGTCACACGATATCATCGTATAATCCAAGATTGGAACGTGTCATTCTTGCAGATTATACGTTTCTTGATCTAGAGATAATTGTATAAAGTTGCATGCAAACAATCTATCTCCATCAAGGGGGCCAAACAGATATCGTCACTCACTAAGCGAATTAATGAGGGACATACGGTTTTCTTGATGATTAGCTTTTCCCCGCACAATTCAAGAGAACATAAATAAAGTCCATATAGCAGCCCTTATCGGGAATCAGCGGTAGACGATATTTATTGAACCTATCCTCATGTGGAAAAGATAAACATCTCAAACTTAGAACCAAAATCATAACGAAATAAATATTGACACGTAACACAATCCATATATTTATTTCGAAGGGTCAAGTCATGTGCTATGTTCCATAACATACACGTATGCAATTAAGTTGACAACTCTTTACATATGATTTGTAGAACTTAATCATCACTTAACTTGCATACTAATATTATATGATAATTAATGTTCCTTGTTAATTATCAAGATTACGGACCATTTAGATTTATTATTGTCATTCTAAAGAATGATTCACAAAGATCCATAATTCAGATCCTCAACCTGAATGATCTGTCAATAATAAACCTAGAAACAGATGATAAAATATCATCCATAACATAAACTAATATTTAAGTCATTAAACTTATTGACTTCTAGGAGATAACTCCAACACCATTTTCTTTTGCATTCCATGTACAACGTCGATTTCATGATGGGGACATCAATATTGTTGTAACTGAGTTCTTTCTCTTGAAACATCTACAAGATTAGATTTTTGTTGTTAAAGTTTTATTTTGAATTTTTTTAATTGAGTAATTACCAACAAATACTAGGTCTATTGAATTTCCAAATCATTTCTGTTAAGATTTTTTTTTCAAATGAATTGTAATCTAAAAACTTTTGTTTCAAATCACTTGTAAAATATACGCATAGATTATGTATTTTGGGTTAACAAAATATTAAGTACTCTTACGCTGGCGATTTTCAGACGATAATTATAAAACGTCTAAAGATGGTTAAATTTTTAATCTTCTCAAACATGCCACTTTACATATATCATCAACTGTGATTTTTCTTCTCTCGTCACTTACCAGCTTGATCAGACGACCAACATTTTCCTATGCTTCTTTTCAGTTAAACAGAAATATATTTGACATTCTTCGATATAGAAAAAGTGAAAAACTTATATACAAATAAGCTTATTTTTTTTTTCTGTTTTACAAAATTTTAGTGTTTAAAACAAAAACCGATTAAAATTTAAATTTATACACATATTTTTTTATCATACAAATATTTAGGGGCCGTTTGGATGGGTTGGGAATTGGAGGAATAGCCAATTCTAGGCATAAATTTATTGGGAAGTGTGTAACTTTGTGAAGAGTTTGGATTGTTTATAATAAATTTGGCATAAGAAATTCCGGGAATTTGCAATTCCCACCTATTCCTGTTAGTAAGTGTGTAATTTTCGATTTTTATGCTAATTACAAGTTAATTAAGCCATCGAAACAACACACAGAACGAATCGTGCACAAAAGCCAAGTTAACACAAAGAGATTAAGGTGGAAATTAATACCTCCCGCGAAATCGTATTCGCGGGGCTCGACCAAGGCATGGGAATCGATGGCGTGCCTTCTCCACCGTCTCCACCACGTCACGTAACCGCCCTCGAGTCCACCAAGGAGGATTAATCACGTTCTACAAGGTACGTGCTAGCATACCCAAAGAACAAGCCTAATCCCTATGATTTTCTCTCTTGCATCAATCAACAACCTTGATTTAGTGGAGAGAAAATAGCTCAACACATGAGCAAAAGAGAGGGAGAGAAGAGGAAGGTGGCGGCCTAGAATGGGAGGAAGAGAGGAGAGAGAAAAGTCTAGGTGGAGGCTCTCATAAGTGGTCCTTATATAGAGCACAAAACCTAATTGACCTCTTGCATAATTACAACTATGCCATCCAACCTACCACCATAAATGGCTGCCACGAAATGGGCCTTTATGGGCCATTAAACCCCTTCATTTGGACCATTAATTCATATAATTAAGGTCCCTCAACTTTGCTCTTTAATTGGGCTATATATTTGCTATTTAAATAACGGCCCAATTAATCAATATAACCATTTATATTGATAAGTGTTGAACTAAATTAATTATTAACTCATTAATAATTATTTTAGGATTAGTTAATGCATTAATTTATTTCTATATGATCCATTGACTTAATTAATTATAACGGTTCGCAACGGTATATATAATTAATTAATCAATCTTATCATATTTCCACAGAACCTACTGCTGTGAATAAATAAATAATGCACTGTGTGATTAATGTCCTATTTGTGTGACCCTTTGAGGATTTATGCTATGTTGGCCATGGAATTAAATCGTTATTTAATTCCAATAATCATAAGCGGTATCTAGCAACACGTTATGACTCCCAATTCGCATAAATAGTGTACTGCTACAATATTTCAATCCTGCATAAGAGAATAAATATGTTTCTCTATTTTGATTCTTATGTCGCACGATATCATCGTATAATCCAAGATAGGAATGTGTCATTCTTGCAGATTATACGTTTCTTGATCTAGAGATAATTGTATAAAGTTGCATGCAAACAATCTATCTCCATCAAGGGGCCCAAACAGATATCGTCACTCACTAAGTGAATTAATGAGGGACATACGGTTTTCTTGATGATTAACTTTTCCCCGCACAATTCAAGAGAACATAAATAAAGTCCGTATAGCAGCCCTTATCGGGAATCAGCGGTAGACAGTATTTATTGAACCTATCCTCATGTGGAAAAGATAAACATCTCAAACTTAGAACCAAAATCACAACGAAATAAACAATGACACATAACACAATCCATATGTTTATTTCGATGGGTCAAGTCCTGTGCTATGTTCCATAACATACACATATGCAACTAAGTTGGTAACTCTTTACCTATGATTAGTAGAACTTAATCATCACTTAACTTGCATACTAATCTTTTATGATAATTAATGTTCCTTGTTAATTATCAAGATTATGGACCGTTTAGATTTATTATTGTCATTCTAAAGAATGATCAACAGAGATCTACAATTCAGATCCTCAACCTGAATGATCTGTCAATAATAAACCTAGGAACAGATGATAAAATCTCATCCAAAACATAAACTAATAATTAAGTCATTAAATTATTGACTTCTAGGACATAACTCTAACAATCTCCCACTTGGCCTAGAGTCAATCAGTAGTGACTTCTAGCCAACGAAGAATTGAGAACAATGTCATATATCTACATATATACATGTCTCGGACCTCAAAATAAATAATACGCTTATAGCTAGTTACTCATACGTCCACCACGTATGGATGCATAACTGCATCTCGTATACTGCTCAAGGTAGAGGTCGTGCTAGAGTGTTCGCTGTGTTCGCGAACCTATCCAAAAATTGTTTGACTATATATATATATATACTCCTATATATATTCTTGATCACCATCATATGATATCAAGTGATATCGTTATAGATCATATTTGAATCTCCAATGTAACATTGGGCTCTTAGGAGTAAGTTATGGTTCGAGATGCTTAGAACCATAATAACTCAACTAAGAAATCGATCCGAAATAAACTTCTTTTATTGCTTCACAAGTTGCTATGTATTTTACTTTGGTGACGGAAACGGTTGTAATATTCCATTTAGAACACCTTCTAAACTTACAACACCACCTTTTAGCAAAATATGTATTTCAACTGTGATTATATCAATCTTTCGAAAAACTAGCATTAGTGTAATTAACTTACACGAGCTCTCTTTCATCTTAAGAGATGAAACATTATATCACTCTTTCTCATAAGGTACTCGAGGATATCCTTGACTATCGTCCTAATGTGTCTCTCTTGTATCCATTTGACAACTGTTTGTCATATCCTTTGGATACTACACATTGGGGCATATGCATAAATATGGCGTACACAATGAAACTCATAATGAAGGAATGCTTGAACTATTTCATGCACTTTCTCGAATCGAGTTGCAATAGACCGAGTTAAAACACTCAAGTCATGCCATGTGACGTATAGTTAGACATCCTTTCTTGGAGTGTAACTTTCGTGTTTCTAGAACACTTCGTCAATATATGCATATTTGCTCAAACCTAACATCCATCATAATCTATCTTTATAGATTTTGTTTCCTAGGATTAGGTGATTTCGCCCAAGTTCTCATTTGAGAAAGCATTCTCCAAAGAGATCTCGACAATATTCATTTTCTTAATGTTATTCCCAATTAATGAATTGTTATCTTGAACAATACAAGTAATACAATTATGCTCCCACTGAATATCTTGTTTATACAAGATACTTTTGACGAAGTTCAACTCCTTGACTTCATTGTCAAAACTTTTATTCCAATCTCCACAACACTTGCTTTAATCCATTTATGGATCCTTGAAGCATGCGTATGTTTTTAGCAATACATAAAACCTCGATTTGTGTCAAATGCACAACATCATCCTTCATTCATACGAAGAAGACGGTTTTATGTGTTTTTCCATATATCAATATATATGAAATACAACTATTGCTAGAATGATCTTTATTGACTTTTACATAGCCACAAGCAAGAGGTTGTGCTTTGTACGTAGTCAACTAGTCATCGACTTAGACATAGCTACAAGCGAGAAGCCGCGCTTTGTACATAGTCGATTTGTTATCCATGTCGATCTTTCCTTTTGAAGATCTAAAACGTTCTTGATGGATTGCTCCTTCATGAACATCAACCAAGGTCTATACCTTGTTGTTATACATGGATTTTATTTAAAGATCATATGAATTCAAACCATATATGTGGAATCGGATCGTTCCATCGTTTTTCTTGTTTATCAACGGATTCTCATATGCTAAGTTTGAGAATGTCGTGAAGCCAATGCACCAAACGGCTTAGGCAATCAACTCTCGTTGATCTATTGTAGGACTGGTACTTGAGGTTCATGAACTACTTCCACAATGAATTGTTGAACGAGTTCTTGACTCCTCATATATTCCATGAGTTTCTCGAATCATCATCAACTCGTGATATGGTTGAGTCCTCATTGGAAGGAGCGTACTATTAAACTTCTTTTCAAAACAACTTGTGAATGAAGTTCCGCTCAACTCCCACTAAGTACCATGTATGGAGTGACAAGTTTCCCATAAGAGTACTTCTTGTAGTGACGCATAAACTCCTTTAATGCTCACTTTACTCCCACTACTTCTTCTTGAGAATTTCAATTCATCAAGACTACATTATGATTAGCAACAACTACTTTGTTCTTATCATATTCGTGGAAGTAGTGCCTTTTAATATAAAGCATCCTACAAATATATAGTGTCTTATTTGGTTTAAGCTTACAAGTCCACAATACTTGAAATAAGCTTCTCAACACCAAATCTCGAGAAGTATTATACTTAGAGATCAAAATCTCGTAAGAAACCTTCCTCAATAGACTTTGATGGAACACCATTCAGTGTAAACAATATTGTCCTCAAACATAATTCCCTAATACGAGTCGAATAAGTCAATTTGATTTATTATCGATCGAACTATACAAAATATTGTTCGATACCTCCATTCTTGGACACATTATTCCATAATGTTCCTCATGGAGTGAGTTATGAAACTATTTTCATACTCTTTAGATAATACTTCAAATCATATGACTTAACTACTTATTTGCCACGATTAATTGTAAGACTTTTCTTTTTCCTTGAACGGTCTTTTTAACTTCACACTTGAACTCCTTTGAACTAGTCAAAAGGTTCATACTTATACCTTATCAAATAGATATGTTAATATCTACAATGATCGTTGGTTAAGTAGTAAAGTATCAACAACCTTTCATTGCACAAGTACTTATTGGTCTTTATACATCGATATGTATAAGTCCTAATCAAGTCACTTGTCCTTAAACCTTTGTAGGTTAAAGGCGCTTTTGTCATCTAACAAACATGATTCGCATATCAATCGATTTGAAATCGAATTGAATTTCGAGCTCTACGTTACGTAGACTCTCATAATGCGATTCTCGTTTATATATGTGACTAAGCGGTTATATATAACATGAAAGTCAAATACTTTATGTCAAGTCTTACGCATCCTATTTGTCATTCATAACTTGTTTATCTATTTCAAGCAAATTCCATCAAGATGCATGAAATCATATAAACAAATTCATAATAAAAGAACTTGTCTTTTATTAAACATAGTTATCCATCATCAAATATGAAATGGAGACGCTATGAGAGGTTTTAGAATTAAGGTATGCAACCTTCAATTCCTAAACAAACTCTTAATAAAGATAACTCTACGTATTCAATGGTAATGACTTAAATGAATAAGTCATTTCTTATACGGAGTTAACTTTGCATCTCTCGAACATTCTCTTATTCTTCATTGCTAACACATTTCGTTAAATGCGAGCATATGAACTAGTATCAAGTTACTAGTGTAAATTAGAGATAGTAAGATATTTGAACGACAAATACACTTTAGGATTAGAATATTTCTAATTGTCACAATCATGGTATTTCGGACAACCTTTCAAATGCCTCCCATATACGGCAAATGAAACATCTCATGTGACACATGGTCATAAATGAGGGTCTCGAAAATTTCAACTCATACCTTAGTGAAGTATTTCTTGAATACTTAACCAATTACCTTTTTGCATCAACAATTGTGCGAAGAAGGTAACATTATATCCTTTATAATTCCAAAGAGATCGTATGACAATATCAACAATCCTTGATATCGGAGATTAATATCTCTAGTCATCAATTAGCTACTTAAATCTTTCGATTTGTAAGCCAATGAAAACGTTCATGTATCCTTTTATAAAAGAAGAATCTCTTGGTCAACTCATACTCTTTATACTCAATCATAAATGATGGAGTTAATACCTACTTTCTCCAAGAACACTTTCTTGAGTAAGCGGATGAGAACGTACGAGTTAATTTTAGTCCATATGAATTCGCTAATTCAAAGGTCTAGAAATTTCAAATGAGGATATTAAGCATACGCTTTATTGAATAACTTTTCGCCAAAAGTCAATCAATCATCGCGTTGCTACGTTCGGGTAGTTTGAGGAAAGTTTTGGGAATTGACACACTCAAGTTTCTCTTCACTAAGATCGTGTCTTAGGAACCGGTATTACTCTTTCAAGTAACTACCTTTTAGAAACGAGTTTGTTTATTTTCAAATATTGATCGCAACAAAATTAACAATTTTAACATCTATAACAAAATCAATTTACGGTCATTTAGTTTATGCAATTGTTTTATTTATAACAAATAAAACTCCCACTACATTCATTTAATGTCCCAAATGTAGTTGGTTTTCCAAGATCCCGGTTTTCATCAAGTAGAGCCTGCTATGGCACGTCACCCTACTTAATTAGACAAGGTAGGTTCTCCAACCAATCATATCGTTCCATATGATTCTTGGTTTGTGAATATCTAAGTATATTTACAAACTTCGCCCCGATGTCCAAACTCTAGTTGGGTCCATCGAAAAGTAACCTCTCACTATTTGCTCCTTGCAAATCTTAGCTATTTGCACCCCGACTACCGAATTGGCAATCATGACGTCCGCTTGGGCGGACCGCGCCATGAGTGACAATCGGCATGAAGGGGATAGAGAGAAGGAGGGCGATTTCACTTAATCGAGTTTTAGTTGGGACTATCAATCATATGACACTTGTTTGGTGGTCGTGTAAGCATACACCCATACCTAGCCTATGACAATTCATAGCAATCACAAGCAATCACATATAAGCATCTCATAGTTGTGGGTTTGTATGGCTCCCGCTTGCATTAGTTTCGCCACATCGTCCATGGAGCAAAACTAATCTAATCCTTGCCCTCCCACTAAATTCTATAAGGATCTAAATCCTATATAAAATAAAGGTGCAAAATACATGTGAAAACATCCTATTCCCTTCCTATCCTTAGGGGCATGCAAGCCTCACAAGTTACATAAAAAATTAATCAAAAATTAATTAATGGCACCAAAGACCGCATTACAAACATTCACACATGCATTCATTTACAACCACAAGGCATTGAGTCTTGAGCCATACTAAACCCACTATCCACCTACAAAATAAAGTTAGCACATACAAGAACTTTGTTTCCAATTAACGATTTTCAAGCATCTTTGCGTATCGTTTGCTATAAGTAAATTCCGTGTACAAATTCTCAATTTTAAACAACCAAACTTGTTTAAATTCATTTAGAAAGTTCTTTCAACATCCCATAACAGAAAGGAGATCAAACAAGGAGTTTTCTAATTAAATTCAACTAGTTTGAATACTTAGAAAAACAGTAATTTACCAAAAAACGTAACTAATGGAATCCAACAAAAACAACAGTTTTCGGTCTCCAAAAATTCTCAAATAAATTACTTAAGCTCCTTATCAAAGTTGTGACTACCAGTAAAAAATTCAAGAAGAGATCTTAAACCATCTGGGAGAATCAAAAAAGACAAATCTCTTACAAGTGCACGAAACACCGTTATGAGATTTTCAGCTTATCCTCTCAACCATTTGGTCTGTTAGACCACCTTCTATCCAGTTTTTATATATACAATATAGATAGAAAAACTTGTTTAGACTGCAGGCTATCCATTCATGAAAAGAAAACAACCAAGTTTAGTTCAATAATATTAAGTTACAGCCTAAACAATCAACAAATTCTGTACTGGGACAGACTGTCAATCGAAAGGTTTTAACCTAGTTGAAGGTCCAAACATCCACGAAAAATTACGAAATTAATTTTTCTGGAATCCTAACTCAAAATAGAACAACTCCATTTAAACAAAATTTTTAAAGGAGTTCTCAGTTGGTACAGTTTATTAGAACAATCGATTTGCTCAACAAACTGGATCTGACAAGATCTTCCTTTTCATACTTGAAAACCCACTAATTTATCCGAGTCATGCAACAAGTTATACATGCTCAGAAAGAGCTTCAAGTCCTCTTTATTTCTAGCCATAGAACACTGGTACTTATATTCAAAATATAAATCTTTCAAGCCATTCAAACAGGACAGTACAAGCAAAAACCGGTTCTGCGCACTGTCGCCGTTTTATTCACAGTAAATCCATACTAATTCAGAAAAATGTGAATCCAACGACAAAAGAATCACAATCCACAGATCTACAACTTTCATGTAGATGGAAAGATCTTCCAGAGAACTTATCACATCCAAAAACGCGAAATAACACAGAAAATACCATTTCCAGACAGCAAACAAACGCATCATCTCTACTAATCCATTAATTAGCCAATTTCTCTTAATTAAGTGTTAAAATAGCTTAAGTACGACCATGTGCTCTGATACCACTGTTAGTAAGTGTGTAATTTTCGATTTTTATGCTAATTACAAGTTAATTAAGCCATCGAAACAACACACAGAACGAATCGTGCACAAAAGCCAAGTTAACACAAAGAGATTAAGGTGGAAATTAATACCTCCCGCGAAATCGTATTCGCGGGGCTCGACCAAGGCATGGGAATCGATGGCGTGCCTTCTCCACCGTCTCCACCACGTCACGTAACCGCCCTCGAGTCCACCAAGGAGGATTAATCACGTTCTACAAGGTACGTGCTAGCATACCCAAAGAACAAGCCTAATCCCTATGATTTTCTCTCTTGCATCAATCAACAACCTTGATTTAGTGGAGAGAAAATAGCTCAACACATGAGCAAAAGAGAGGGAGAGAAGAGGAAGGTGGCGGCCTAGAATGGGAGGAAGAGAGGAGAGAGAAAAGTCTAGGTGGAGGCTCTCATAAGTGGTCCTTATATAGAGCACAAAACCTAATTGACCTCTTGCATAATTACAACTATGCCATCCAACCTACCACCATAAATGGCTGCCACGAAATGGGCCTTTATGGGCCATTAAACCCCTTCATTTGGACCATTAATTCATATAATTAAGGTCCCTCAACTTTGCTCTTTAATTGGGCTATATATTTGCTATTTAAATAACGGCCCAATTAATCAATATAACCATTTATATTGATAAGTGTTGAACTAAATTAATTATTAACTCATTAATAATTATTTTAGGATTAGTTAATGCATTAATTTATTTCTATATGATCCATTGACTTAATTAATTATAACGGTTCGCAACGGTATATATAATTAATTAATCAATCTTATCATATTTCCACAGAACCTACTGCTGTGAATAAATAAATAATGCACTGTGTGATTAATGTCCTATTTGTGTGACCCTTTGAGGATTTATGCTATGTTGGCCATGGAATTAAATCGTTATTTAATTCCAATAATCATAAGCGGTATCTAGCAACACGTTATGACTCCCAATTCGCATAAATAGTGTACTGCTACAATATTTCAATCCTGCATAAGAGAATAAATATGTTTCTCTATTTTGATTCTTATGTCGCACGATATCATCGTATAATCCAAGATAGGAATGTGTCATTCTTGCAGATTATACGTTTCTTGATCTAGAGATAATTGTATAAAGTTGCATGCAAACAATCTATCTCCATCAAGGGGCCCAAACAGATATCGTCACTCACTAAGTGAATTAATGAGGGACATACGGTTTTCTTGATGATTAACTTTTCCCCGCACAATTCAAGAGAACATAAATAAAGTCCGTATAGCAGCCCTTATCGGGAATCAGCGGTAGACAGTATTTATTGAACCTATCCTCATGTGGAAAAGATAAACATCTCAAACTTAGAACCAAAATCACAACGAAATAAACAATGACACATAACACAATCCATATGTTTATTTCGATGGGTCAAGTCCTGTGCTATGTTCCATAACATACACATATGCAACTAAGTTGGTAACTCTTTACCTATGATTAGTAGAACTTAATCATCACTTAACTTGCATACTAATCTTTTATGATAATTAATGTTCCTTGTTAATTATCAAGATTATGGACCGTTTAGATTTATTATTGTCATTCTAAAGAATGATCAACAGAGATCTACAATTCAGATCCTCAACCTGAATGATCTGTCAATAATAAACCTAGGAACAGATGATAAAATCTCATCCAAAACATAAACTAATAATTAAGTCATTAAATTATTGACTTCTAGGACATAACTCTAACAATTCCAACCTCATCCAAACGCCCCCTTAGTGTTTAAAATAGATATCTATTAAGACTTAAATTTATTGAATAAACATTTTTTATCTTATCCTAATATAGTAATAGTAGTAATAGTGATCATGGGTTATAAGCCTATAATAAAAGAAGAGAAAAACATTAATACTGATCATGGGCTAATCATAGGCAATGGTCCTTAATCACAACAAATAAATGTTTATGGGCCCCCCAAAACGTGAAATACAATTTTCCAACCGACTAGGTGGGCCCTAGATGCTCGGACCACACACCATCTGGACCGTTAAACTGTTCTCGCTCAGACTATTGGATGATGATTAGGTGGTCAAAACCTATCCATGGATCTCTGGTTTGACTACACCTAAACTGGTGGGAAAATTTATGCACCCGTCTTTGACCGGATTGTCGCTTCATTTTCCCTCTTCAAAGCGCAATGTTTATGATTATTTATGCTTCGTATATTCCTTCCAATGCCCTTCAAATTTTGTTCATTTGTGGGATTACCCTTTAGATATTTCATATTTATATTAAGATAACGTTTGGCGTGACCTTAACCTTGGCTCCGTTTGGATGGTTTCTTCCCGAATAAGGAATAAGGAATAACCACTTTTTACCAATAAATTTATTTCTAATCATCCAAACTCTTCACAAAAGTTACACACTTCCCAATAAATTTACCCATTCCCAATAAATTTCTTCCCTTCTTCCTACCTTATTATCAACGCATCCAAACGGAGCCCTTATGAATCTAGTAATGTAATTTTTTTTTTTGTGTGGAATGTATGTATATACTATTTAGTTTGATATATTAATTTTCAAAATTAACTGTACCACTTTTTTGTGCCTATAAAGCATCTCAGTAGAAGTTGACTATAAATGGCAAAAATGAGCTTTTATTGTTACTATATGTATTTCTCGTCAGACATTTACTTCTTCTTTTCCATACAAATTCAATATTCTTCTTCCAATATAACTATATACAAAATATAAACTTCATGCCCTCTGTTATGAACACAACTACAAATCTTTGGTAATTGAATAGAAAAGTTGAGGACTTCTACTTACCCATTAAATAGTATATCTTGAAAGTTAGAAAGTTTACTTTTAAAATAAATCATCTTTGATCTTTGACTCAACTGTACTTCTTATAAAAACAAAAGAGCATACATAATTTTATAATTTATTAAAAATGCAAAGAAAATAACTTTTTTAAAGTTGACACGAAACACATTTTTAAATTAGAATTAGAATAGTCCACATAAGTTAATCTGGCCACCTAAAACTATAGAGATCTCCAGCTATTTTTAAAGGGTAAGCATGCAAAAGACAACTCATTAGTTCCAACATTTCAATTCATGCAATAAAATCCAGCAGCTGGCTTTGAAAATCCAACTAAGCTCCAAGGACCAGTCCTGGCATTGTAGTTATTTATTCAAGCAACAGGGGCAATTGCGAAACAATAGCAGCTGAATAAGAGAGAATAATATATAATAAATTATATATAAAAGGCCGCCTCGTAGTTGCTTTCGCAATACCTTATACCTCCTCTCTTTGACCAGTGCCTCTCTCTTTCTCTCTCTAACTCGAGCCTTTTTATCTGGAGTGGCTTTCTGGTTAGCTTTTTCCTCCATTTCACGAGATCGGACCTGAGCCTGAGGTGGCGAATTCTAGGGTTCTTCAAAGGTGGGTGCTTTTTCTCCTATATGTCTCCGAGATTTTTTATGGGTTCGAAAAATTATGTTTTGTTTGTAGAAAAGGTACCAATTTTGACCTGTAATTGGAGGTTTTGGGTATCTTTATGCATTGAATTTACCCAAAATAATGGGTGACCAAATGCCGTCATTTTCTAGGACATTGACAAATCATTTCTAATTTTTTTTTTGTTTTTTGTCGCTGAATCTCTAATTAGATATGGATTAACAATAATCGGAACATTGGATTTGTTAATTTAGCATTGATTGAATTGGATTTGGGATTTTGGGCAAAAGCGGGACTGTGGGTTCCCTTCGTGTCTAGAATTTTGTTCCTATTTGGAGAGAAATTATTTGGCTGGTTTTGCAATTTTTTTTCTTTCTCTGAATCATTATCCTGCCAGCTCATGATTTAAACAAAATTTCCAGGGGTAGTCAGATGGTAGGATATTTAATTTTATGGGAATTATTTTATTTGGGAAATACCGTAAGATAATTGTTTGGAACTAGAATTGTGCAAATTGTGCAAATTGCTGGCTTGCCAATCGCCACCCAGCTTTCAATAAAAAAAAAGAAAAAAAAAAGAGATGGCATCTAGAAAATTCCCGGATGGTATTTTGGGATTTTCTTTCCAGTCAAATCATGATTTGGAACTAATATCCAAGTTGTTCTTATTAGTCAATCCATAGTTTTGAATTTACTTAGTCAAGCTTTTCAGCCATTGCTTTTACTTAATTATTTTATTCAGATGATGAGAATGCTTATGATTTGACATTCACATAATAAAGGTCTGAATCTTTCAAACAAACAATGTCTGAATTTGCAGCGTGAATTAAATTCAAAGAATGGGGTGCTTTTCAGTATTAAGACCAAAGAAAAGGAGAAGCACTCATGCATTGGATAAAAGGCCACCAAACAGAAGCGAGACCCCACCGGTCAGACTCCCTGAGCCAGAAGCAGCTGGACCATCTCTGCAATCTGCCCCTCCAAGTTTCAGAAATCGTGGCAGAACATCCTCGCAATCATCCGTTAGCAGCAGGGCCCGCACCTTGTCAGCCCCTTCGAGCCTTGTTTTAGCAGATCAGGACACAATCTCTTCTGCCAGTTTCTATGATCAGGAAGAATCAAAATCAAAAGCAGTGATAAAAGATGAGCATCGGTACTCGAATGCTTTACCTCTTCCGCTTCCATCTCCAGAAGACTCCAGGTCTCCATCAACTTTGAAAAATTGGGGGAGTTTCAAGACAACTAGTAATTTCAGTGGGCCTCTGGATTTTTCTGGTCCTCTTCCATTGCCTCCATTGAGCGAAAAGGGGCTTAGGAACTTTTCTTATGAAGAAGTCTCGGTGGCATGTCAGCATTTTTCAGCTGACCGTTGTGTGTCTGAAGGAATCAGTGTGACTACCTATAAGGCTACTTTTGGGGATGAGCTGGTGGCTACAAAGAAAATTGAGGCTACAGTGACCAGATTATTGGCTTCATCCCAGGTAATATATTCCCATGAGAATAATATTGTATTTTGCCCCTAGAAATCTAATTATAACCATGTGTGTCGATGCAAAAGGGGCGATTATCTCATGTAACCCTACAGAATATTGAACTGTAACCTGCGACATTCTTGTTTTTTAATTTGTGAAAAGGTGCCAAACTGCACTACTTTGTCTCTTCATTTCTAAAAAGAGATAGCTAGGGAGGAGGAACATCAAGTTCCACTTTTTGGAATATTGGTTGAGCTTCTCCCTGCGAGTGTGTAAAGTGATAGTTGGAGGTTTTTCACTGGTCCATATTAAATCGTTTTTAGAAAGCATTTTCTGATATGAAAAGTATCATATAATAATCGTAACTAAGAAGAAAAAGGATCTGTAACTTTCAGTCTCTGAAGGAGTTTGTAAATGCGGTAAACATGCTAGCATCCTTGCGAAACCCAAACCTGTGCAAACTCATTGGGTTCCACGCTCAAGAGGGATCAAGTGAACGCATGCTGGTGTATGAGAGGCTACATCACGGTAGTCTGGACCGTTTACTTCACGGCAGATCAGATGGTGGTCCTGCCATGGACTGGTCGACCCGCATTAAGGTGGCTCTCTCTGCTGCCCGTGGTCTCGCATTCTTGCATGATGAAGGCCCCTTCCAGGTGGAACCTGATTGCCTGTCCATCATTTTATTTTCATCTTCTTTTGGCTGTTTTCAGCATGAGCATTGATGTATATTTTTTCGTTTGTGCTATGGACAGGCTATGTACAATGAGTTTTCAACTGCAAATATTCAAATTGACAAGGACTTCACTGCAAAGTTATCGGGCTACGGGTGTGTGACCCATAATGCTGACGCTGATATCTCTAATACATCTACTGTAAGTGCTTCTCTAACCCCACCCTCCCTCACTCCTGGGTGTGGCTATTCACAAGAATTTTTTGGATTTAGCGGCACGTGTTAAATTATATTTTGAAATGACAAAATTCCTTCATTCTTAATTATAGCAAACCAGACAGTACAGAGAAAAACCTTGCTTCTTTTAGGAGTATGAAAATAAGTAAAATCTGAATGTTGCATCAAGGATTGAGTAGTCCTTGTGTTATCTTCTGTGTAAATATCAAATGTAATTTGAAAATTTTGTAATACATTTCAATAAAATATTGAACTACTTATTGGTGTGCTTATTTGACCTTTTGAATTCGAGTATAAATAGCTAAAAGTGGTTCTTATGTTTCTGCTATTATATTTGTGACTCAGATTCAAAAGTTCATTCTTTGATATAAAGACCATTAAACATTTTACAGGCGACTGCAAGTTTAGCGGTGGAGACATTGGAGAAAGGCTTGCTAACACCGAAAAGCAATGTCTGGAGTTATGGAATAGTTCTCCTTGAGTTAATTACCGGGCGCAAAAACCTTGATCCGCGGTATCCAAAAGAAGAACGGAATCTCATTAAATGGAGCAAACCATATTTAACAGATGACTGCCGCCTCTCCCTTATAATGGATCCTAAAATTAAAGGTCGTTTTCCTCTGAAAGCTGCTCGAACAGTTGCCGACATGATCCTTAAGTGTCTCCAAAAGGACCCGTCAGAAAGACCAACCATGCGGTTTATTGCTGATTCTCTGGTGCGCGTGCAAGATATGAAGTACCCATGTAAGTACCCTTTGCAGGAGCCTGGGAAAGTTATGATGAAGTCCCCCAGTTTTAATGGAATTGTTGTATCAGCGCCTTTGCCCCCACCTAGAGCTTGTGCTTCTATGGTTATTACAGAGGATGGTAGAGTTCATACTAGTGCTATGAGAAGGCCAGCCTCACCGCCTCCTATGATGCAAGGGTTTTGATTGTTTATAGGTTTTCTTTTGCTTTTGAATTTTGGGGGGTTTATTGATTTGTTAATTTGTGGCTGTGATTTTTTGTTTGATGTGTTTTGAGTAGTATGAGATATTCTTACAAAGATGGACGTTTTTTCTGTTTACTTTCCTTGGGTGGAAAGTTTAGATTAGGGATTTAACGATGTAGATATGACAGCAGAGTGTAGATAAATGGCTATTGGAATAGGGTAAAAAAAAATGGGACATTAAATTTCATATTTTCTTGGTAATATGGTACCTATTAAGTGAACTTTTAGTACTCTTTTTTGTACATTTTATGTTCTTTTCTGGGTTTTAAAAAAACAATGAGATTATGTTTGATGGAGGGATAGAGTGTAAGATGAGAGATAATTTTAATTCCATGGTGATCTGTTTATGGATTGACTCTTTCATATCCTGTTGAATTCCTAGTTGCTTTGATTTGCGTCTTGAGTATATATTTCTGGTAAAAGTCAGTTTTGCAACATGGTACTTCTCTACTTTCTGGGCTGAAAATGGAAATTTCTGGTATAGGTTGGTATGACTTATCGTACTGTTTGTTGCTGTCTCGCTGATGCTTTACTCATGCCGTCGTTAAGATATATTCGTGATCTGTCATTCAGTGTTGAGGTTGGAGCATTCTGTTTGTTCTATACGAGTCTGAACTGATATGAATTGGCACTGCACTGATTCTTGGGTTTATGAAATATTATGCAGAAAGATGACGGTCAAGTTGTACCTTTTATTTTCAAATATTGATTCTGGTAAAGATGAACTAAATACTGATACTGATTGAATATTCAGAACTATGGATATGAAAATGTATATAATTTGAATAGTAAATATTGATATACATTCTGTAATCACTAATTTTCCACAGTGATGCATCTATGTGAGATAATGAAACGACACATTTTTGGCCTTTTTTTTCCCTCCCTCATTCTTCAAGTTGTAATCTTTTTTTTTTAATTATTATTATTCGTAATATGATTGTTGGGGATCGCCAACGGATATAAAAAAAGAAGTTATCGATCGGATATTCGTAAAGAAGTGAAGAAGGAAAATAAGGACCAAACCTTTTAGGAGTGGATGTTGCTGATTTAAATCTTTCAATACGGTCTACAAACAAAAATATATATCAAGTTTTAGCACTGCTATGATTTTTAATCATGAACCATGTGGTGTGGCGATGCAAAAATGATAAAATTCATGGGTCATATACAATAGTGTCAATTTCTTCAAAATAAAAGAAAACTTAAAATATGAAAAAATGATCAACTGCAAGAGGCTAGTATGAACATCACTATTTGCGACTTAAACAGACCGTAAAATCTCAAAATCAGCTTATTTCTATTATTGGTTATTATCCATCTGCATCTAATTTTGTACGATTACCACCGCATGCTTTGATTAAATTTTCCATGCCTCTTATTGATATGTTGTTTTTCTTTCCTCTGAGACCTCCATCCATGAAAAATCAACCGAAACTTGAGCCACCACTTCACAGCCAAATGCAGCCTCCGCGATTTCTTCCTCGGGTCAATTTCTATGAACCGTTGGTTTCTTACAGTACTTAACTGGGGCACCATGAACCGAGCCGGGCTCGGTGCAGAGAGGCTCCTCCTTAAAATGGCTCGGTTCAGTTGAACTTCAACACTGAACCGCTCGAACTCGTCGAATAGTGTTATCTCACGCTCTCCAAAACAAACATCTAGACTTGGTCTTGCCCCGTCAACTTCCATGGTAAAGTAGTATTTGTTAGAAAGAGAGAATGAACTTTTTTTTTTTCTGGCAAGAGACAGAATGGATGAATGATGCTTTTATTTCTATTTATGGAAAGGAATCAGTTTGGATGCAGCTGTGCTTTAATGAATTAATATACTATTTAATGAAGGAGTGTTGAATAGATTTGACTTGTGGGGAAGGCTAAGCATCAAATAGGTCTCTGATGGCAAGGAAATTAATGGACCACTGTTGGTTCTTTGCTGTGTTAAGAAGCAGTTGCATACACAAAATGGTGGATAGTGAGTAGGTTTGCATATATATTTTTCAATGAAGTTATTGGATCGGCTTATGTTCATGTATTTTTCACTAAACTGTAGCATTTTTCATGGGATTGCTGTATGGCAATTCTTATTTTGAAAACTTATAAAATGGATGATTCTGTCATGCGCCGTAGTGTTCTACAAAATAACACGGCACGGTCGTGTTAGCACGACACGATGTGCGTGTTGACACGACACGACATGACACAAATACAAAATTGGCACGATACGATCGTGTTATCGTGTCATGTCATAATCATGTCGTGTTGGGACATTAGAAAGTTTCACACGATTTAACACGACACGATTCGACACACAACACGACACGAACACGAATTAACACGACATCTCAACACAAATTTAATTATTAATGTTGATTATTTAAGCAAAATGAATAATTTAATTTCAATTTATAATACTATATCATATTATTTACCATCATTTAAATCATAATAGTGTTTTAATCTAATTATTATTTTTTATATAAAATATTAATAAAAGTTTAAACTTAATCAAATAATAAATTATTATGTTTAGTAATTTTCTCTTACTTTTAATTTTTTTTAATAATTTTTAATTTAAAAATAATAAAATAATATGACATGGTTAGACACGACTAACACGATCGTGTCAGTCGTGTCGTGTCAGAATGCTTGTCATGTTGCCTCTTCTCACCACTAAGCACGACACGACACGATTAAAAAAGTAGTTTGTGTCAACACGACACGACACGACACGACACGCATGATTGGAGAACTATCCTGCGGTGGATTTTTTTTTACATGATCTAAATCTAAATCATTCATTTAAGAATGTTTAATGATTATGATTTAATTAGAATTAGAACGAATGATCTAGATTTGAGTCCATTTACTGTGGCGGATTAGTTTATAAATTAGGAAATTGATTACTGTCATATTAAGAAAATGAACTAATAAAATAGATAAGATAAACATATAAATAATCAAAGTGAAACACATACGAACAAATAAGTTTAATAAAAATAAATTGAATATGCATATAAAAATTGAAACAAGGGATGGCAAAACTTTTTTTTTTTTGTATGTGTTCACTTTGATCATCTATATTGTCATCTTGTCTATTTTATATGTTCACTTTATTTAAATGATGGCAAGCGATGATAAAAGTAGACATGACAATTATTATTTCTAAATTAGGAATTATACAAGTAGGGGTGCATAATAACGTCTAAAATAACCACAAAAATGGGGTGTTGCGTTAACTGTTTCGTTTTGGACACGAAACTGACTACCAATTCCGTTAATCGTTTCATTTTGGACGAAACGATCAAAATCATGAAAATACACATGGACGAAATCGTTTCAAACTTTCGTTAACCATTTCGTTTTTGAAACGCAACCAAAACAGTAGCAGTGAAATCACCCCTAGGTGAAAACAGTGATTGTTTTAACCAATCTTTCGTTTTGAAACGAAACGAAACGGTTAACGCAACACGTAGTCAGTTTCGTCCATGTGTATTTCCATAGTATTTTTGTGATTTCAATTGTTTCGTCCAAAACGAAACAGTTAACGCAATACGTAGTCAGTTTCGTATCCAAAACAAAACGGTTAACGCAATACTCTATTTTCATGATTGTTTTAGACATCATGCACCCCGAATTCACATCCTCTTCCGCGCGCGGCTGGCAGCACTTTTCATCCCGACCGTCTAATCTAATCTGAACAGCCCCTAGAAAATACCGGATTGATAGGCTCGAAAAAACTGAACCGTTCAGATCAGATCAAACAGCTCGTATAAGAAGTGCGGCTGTGCCACGCGGCAGAGGATAGGAATCCCATGCACCCCTATTTTCACGGAGTCGGATCCTCTGGTCGTTTTTTACAAACGACCACTGGTCGTTTTTCGATCTGGACCGTCCGATTTAATCTCAACGGTTAACATTTTTTCGGACCTAGCAATCGTGGTACTAGCATGGGGTATCCATAGCCATTAAGATTAAATTAGACGGCTCAGATCTAAAAACGACCAGAGGATCTGGTTCCCTATTTTCACCCCTGTATACAAGGATATAAACATCTTGTATTGGGCCAATTTTGGGCCAGATAGACTCGTTTGCATTTTGCACCATGTATTCTTTCGTAATTAATTTCAAACAAATGCATAGTTGTCTCCATGTTTGAGACCTTCCAGTTAGACACTCGTCAGCGAGGTTCTCCTCTCCGATCTCACTCTCTTCTCAAAATCCATGATCAGTACTGAATTTTGCAACCAGAATACTTGATTTGTTGATTGGTTTGTTCAACAAGATTTGAAGCCCGAGATATCCCTTTATTCCTAAACCAGAGATCAGATCTTCTTACCATTCAATCCAAGTTTTTAGTTGCTACCGAATGGATAGAGCCCTCTTTTTGCTGCTACTGTTGCTATCAATCTCTCAAATATCAGCTGCTTCTTTCAGGGTTCTATTGGGAGATGAAGTGCCTCGGAAGGTAGAAAACTTGGCCTTCTCTTTCTATTTTTGCATTTGTGGTAAAAAGTAGTTGAATTCCTGGATAAGTTGTCTTTAACAATTTGAAATTCTTATTGGGAACTCCAAAATAGACTCTTGCTGTAGTTTTGACATATTGTGCTTAATTAGAAACTTTAAGGTAATAGCAGGTAAATAAAGACTTTATTTATAGGTGAATCTGATAACCATTAATATGATGTAGGAACTATAAGGAAATACAAAGAAAACAATTGGAAATAAAATTGTGCTTAAATATAGTTAAAACCCATTGCTCGCTAGGTCTCACTTCGTTTAGTATCCATGAGGTAAGCTATGCAATTACATGCCCAATTAAAATGCTAATGTTAGTATATATACTGTAGTCTGTGCAGCTGTGCTCTGTAGAAGAAAAAAGACTCATAAAGCAGTACAAATAACCAAAAAAGGAATATTTATATTTTTGCTCACTTTCCAGAATCTTATTTTCAGAATAATTCAGCGTCAGAAGTTGCCCGTGCAAAAGATGAAGTGAAAAAGCCGTCTTTAGTATCTCATACAAATGATCCCAGTAACCAATCTGAACTGACACCTCCAATTTCAGCTGCAGAGGAGAAAGAAATACAGGAGCCAGCACCTCCAGCAGGAAAAGAGAAAACCCGAAACCCTGAGAAAGGAAATCATACGGTATTGGCACCACCTGTCAGCCAAGAGACTATAAAATCAACAAATTCAACTGTAGGAGGTGCTGGGACTGATATGACTGGTACTGAAACAGATACAGGGCTAAAAAAGGATGATAATGTTAGTAAGATCAAAGGGCTCTGTGATTGGGCATCTGAAAAATGTTCTAACGAGGACAATTGGATTGCATGTCTCCAGCATCCTTCTAATGGTTAAGTACATTACTTTGCACTTTTTACCTTTTGGTGTCTTTTTAACCAAGTTCTTGCCCTGGTGAAAACATAGAAACTTTCTTACGAGCTGGCAGCTGGCATGTTTTGTTTTGTTGCAAATTGTATGTACCAGTGTCAAAAGTTGACCGACAAAGCTAAATACATTATTGCCATTCCACCAGATACCAATGAGTTTCTTCTTAAATTACCAAGTATTGTTTCCATTTTTTGTGATTTTTAAGACAATTTATTAAAAACAATTCATGCCTTATTGCTATTGAAGTTTGCTGAACTTTTGCATTATGGATTTTCATAAATAACCAAGCTATACCACATCATACAAACAAAGGGGTACTGTGTTACTTCCCTAAACTAATGAATTCTACTAAAGAAGCAAGATTCATTCTCACTTTCCCCTTTGCCAGGGAATGAAATGTTGCATTTAGTGATAACTATTGTCCAAAATTTTTTAACCATAAACATTAGACAATCAAATTAAAGTTACAAATGGTTAATTCTTCGAAATCATTTGCATCAGATCAACATTGGTCAGTTTTACAACAATCCTTGTGGTCATGGATTTCACAAACACATGTCGTCACCTGGTCTTTACTATAATATAGATACAGATGACTATTTCTAAAATCATTTGCATCAGACCAACACTGGTCAGTTTTACAACATTCCTTATGGTCATGGACTTTGCAAACACCTATGGGGATCTATTGTTTAACCATAAACTTCCGACAATCAAATTTGCAAATGGCTATTCTTCTAAATCACTTGCATCAGACCAACGTTGGTCTTTTACAACATTCCTTGTGGTCATGGATTTCACAAACACCTATTGTCATATGTTCCTTTCTATAACATAGTGATGCACTTCTTTTAGCAACTTACCACATGGACATGGTCTAACAAATTTAGCAACTCTAAGATGAATTTCAATTCCATTTTTTTGCCTCATGCTTAACAAATTAAACTAAGGTAATATGTAATTTTGCAAAGACATTGTATCCACTTCCATGAGATTAAAATACAGTTCAAATATATATACATTTAAAGATGCCTCTGCAGGCATATTAAGGTTAGACAGGTAAAATTTATGTTCTATGACGTCGAATCCTAAGCTTGTTCAATAAAAATTAAGGCATGACCATGCTGCATTTGTAAGAAATATGATAATAAACAAAAGAACTGCATTTGTGTACTTCCAAAATGAGCTTGCCAATACATTTGTGCTGACAACTGACTGCATAGCGAGTACAAAGGTGACGATTCATTAAGGATTGTACCAAATTCTGCAATTATAGTATTGAGTTCACTTATTTCTTCACATGTTTTTTTTGCACCTGCCTTTATGTCGTATCATATTTTAATTGTTTTAGCATGTCTTAGTAAATATTTTTTATTCCTTATTTTAATAGCAGATTCGAAAGAAATATTCCTTGTAGTAGGGAACAAAGGTGGAAATAATATTTCTTTAGATGTAAAATCCACACCTTCAACCATGCTTGATTCCAAGATGCTAAATCTTGCTGGACATGATTTTCTCAAGGTTTAACCCTCTCTCTTTCATAAAATGTTTATATTTGCATGGCAGCAGTAATCATGAGTCCTTTCTAATTTTCTGGTCTTAAAATAAACTAGGAAGTTCAAATCATTTATTTTGCTTTCTGATTTTGGGTTGCTGATCAGGTGAAGATCCTTATAAGCGAGACCAACCATGCAGCTGATATCACCATAAGTGCTGGTAAAAGTAATTGCATCTTGCATTTAAAACCGGCTACTGCAACCTTTGACTGGCAGAAACCCTTTCAGCAATTTGCCAGCTATGCAACCCAGCTTACCCCAATTTACGGTGCATATGTATTACTTTTTGCCATTGGAATTTCCCTTACTACATGGGTGTGTTGCAAGTTCATAAGGGGGAGAAGGCGAAGTGACAGCGGTCCTGCCTATCAGCAACTAGAGATGGGTGGGGTCCAAGAATCCCAGTCCAATTCAGTAAATGCTGATGTGACCAATACAGCTGATGGATGGGAGAATGGATGGGATGATAATTGGGATGATGAAGAGGCTGTTCTGGGTAAACCAGTTGCGACAAGTGGTGTTTCAGCAGATGGCCTTTCATCTAGGTCTTACAACAACAATAATAGTAAGGATGGATGGGAAGATTGGGATGATTGACAATTTTTTCTGCTGTATACTTGTACAATAATTCAGGTGTATATTGGCGGAACAGCGGGTTGGTTCATCTCTCTCTCTCTCTCGTGTCTAAAAAAAATGAAGAGGTCCTTGTTCTTCCCGGGCCAAAAGGCCCAAAATTGTATCTTAATTCGTTTACTGTATTGTTCTTAAGTAGCACAGGAGTCGGGAGGAGATGTAATTTTTTTTTCCCCTCTTTTTGGTGTTTAAAGCCATTAGGCATGAGGAGATGTAATTTGGACCGGCTAATTTTTTATGGAATAGGCCATGTAATGTAAAGCTAGTTCTCTCCAGTTTAAATGGGAAAATGGATGAAAGCCTGATCTAAATATGAGAACATTGTAACTAGGGTGTCTTTGCATGGTCGTCTTTTCTTTTTGTCCACCTTCATCAAAATTTTGATTTTTAAGTGTCCAATGTACACAGTTAAACGTACTATATTGCTGTTGTGGAAGAGAAGCAGATATATAAATTAATTTGTTTCTAATAGGCTCTTTTTAGTGCTGTTGACGTGTGTCAATTTTCGTGTATGTCAAAATTTTTTATAGATTTTTTGAGTAAGACAGGTCCCTTCAGGTCTTTTATTTTAAAATCTACAATGAACATTTTTTAGTTAGGTTTCGAATCCGTCTCTTACATGGGTAGTTTGTACTTAATTACTAGACTAAAATCTAATGCTGAAGCAAAAGTAGTCGTAATGTAATGGTGGAATTGTTTTTGGATCCAAATAATCTCTTCAAGTAGCAATTATATGATATGGGCATATGGCAGAGTCTTCTAGTTTCAGCTATGTCAAAGCACCAGAGGTTATGCAAAAGAATTTAGTACCAATCAAGTTGCACACTTAATCATGTTAGTACATGCAGATATGCCACAAAATTCTTTCCTTTTATTGATTAGAGAAGATGTAAGAATCAAGCAAAGCGAACATGCTCCCTGATGTATTTGCTTCCCAAGCCATTAGTTATGATGCAATCCTACATATGAATTGCACAGATAAAGCTAGACAATAGACGACCTTTATTTGAAACCCTAATCATTGGCTTTGATCACTGGTTAGTGGGCTTATAATGTGTCTTTTGAAAGACTAGAGGTTAGCTACGGCTGGAATTGACACTACCAAACGTGCAACGAGCCTCTATGCTGTGGATCCAGTAGATGAAATTTAGTAAATGCAGGAAACAAATAAGCAGCAGCTACAGCCTACATTTGTGGTTTTCTTTTTTTTTTTTACCAACAAAAATAGAGATCAAAACTATTTATTTTTAATTTAATGTTTTAAACGCATAGTTACATATTGAATTTGAACTTTGAATTCTTGATTGTCATCAGCCTAGTATTTTTACTGTTGGACTGCAATTGTGGCATTATCTTACAATAAAATCATAGAATTATCTACTATCAATATATAACTGTATAACGGAAGTGTAGTGTAGAAGTTGTACACATATTATAAGAAAAAAAAAAGAAGGAAAACTCACTGTATATTTCTGGTTTATTTTGAGCCTTTGAGGTGAAAACTAATCCGGTTAACCTCTCACGGAGTCCAAGGTAGAAGAAACCGTAGAAAATTAAGGCTAGCAACTAGCAAAGAGGTCATTAGAAATGCCGTATATAGAGGGGAGGGGTACATGTGATTAACAAAATTCCTCAAAGGAGACATCATGGTGTCCCTTATGGAAATAGTTAAACAGGTCACCTTAAGTTGCTCTGCTTTGCCTTTTTCTTTTCATTTGTCTCCCCTTTTCCTTTACTTGGTACAGTGCTTTTCTTTTTATTCTTACCATTATTTTTTTCTTTTGCATTTGGTCGTTGGTTCCATTTTTTTATTTTTTTTTTTTGCTAATATTGTTTACGGAATGTCTGGGTCTGAAAAAGATGTGGTTTGTTGAATCCATATGTTTCCTTGTCACCAAATGTAGTAAAGCAATGACAAACACTACTAGAATTTCGATTATCTGTGTCGCAGCACCAACGAATTAGTGTCCCTCAATAAAATAGAGACGCGAAAAGAAAAAAGCGGACTTGAGGACTTCTAAATCGCGTCGTTAGGCGGACGTATATTAGTTAAGACGCAACAGACTTTCAAATAGAGACGCGCTCTTGTTCTGTGTAGGGACGCGGATATGCGACTGTAATTAGCATCGGTATACCGACACGTATCAGCAGGGACGCGTATTAGTTAGGTCGCATAACTCTTTCGGATAGAGACGCAAATTTTTTTCCTTACGGGCGCGCGTAATTAGAGTCGCTAGTTGACAAATATCAACACAGACTCTAATAAACAAATGACTAATTTTTTTTAAATGAGAAATGAATTGGTGATTTAATATGTTCGTATACCGACGCATATGTAGATTTGTATTTTGTAAACATTGCTTCGTTTTCTGATGTGTACCAATATCAGTTTCTGTACCAGTTTCAATACCAATCATTCATTGTATATATAGCAACCCAAAATTCAAATCCATTAAAAAGTTAACCATAGACACTTTTATAGTAAACGGTTCATATATTAGATTCATAAATGAAGTAAATATTTGTGTATCAATACGCATAAAGGAGTAAGAAACATAAGTACAAAATATGCATTTGTGCTCCTGGAACCAAAATGCATGAAGAGATCAAACTAAAACTGATCAATATATCAATTAAAACATACTCCTCATTTTCCACACAAGATTTGTTTTTCAAAACATAGCAAAGAAGACCTCAATTGCGTTTGAAAATCCTGTAAGTCTCCATTACCTGCATATATCGAAAAAATTACAGACCAAACTAGTAGGACATGCATTCTTATTGTAATGGCATGATACAAAAAATTCTCTATGATATCACACAGTAAGAGATGTAACACAAGAAAATTCATTGAAGTAGCCCTAAAAGGAGTCCAATTAAGGTATAATTTAACATAATATCGTTTCAAAGGACCTATCATCACTTAAAAGAAATTTGATATGATGCACATGTAGGGTCTGACAATTGTAGTTAGGAATTTTACTAACAAGTCCATAGACTTTTCCTTTATTACAAAGATATACAAAATAAGATGCAATTCCTGTTTGTATACAAAGTTAGATGCAAGTATAACCAATAGGTGAGAGTTGCTAAAGTGTCTTTCCTGGCCTAACAGAAAAGTAAGAAAACATGAACTCTTCATGTAAATCAGCTAAATGATGCCATGCTTGTGCAACCATAGTACATTTTTTTTTGGGCAGGGGCAATTTTTGTAAATTAGAAAATCAAGCATAATAACACACAATGAAGCTGATTAGACTATTGGTCAAAATTGAATAAATAGAAAAAACAGACAAGGTGCATGCTTTTGCTAATGTAATTAATATGATATAAAGAAATGTACCATTCATCTAGTACGTCATCTGAATTTGTATCAGGATCGTCCTCCTCATACTCCTCACTTGAAATGTCATGATCATCTATCTGTGATGATTGGCGGTTTGAGTTGCTGGAGAGCTCAGCGGGGTCCACTTGGTCCACAATACCTGGTTGAGCCAAAAAATCTGGCACGTCCAATCCTTCGTCGAATGAACCATCAAACTCATTAGTTGTGTCTTCTTGAAAAAAATCATCTTCTGTTGGATTGCTAACACCAGAATAGAACTGTCTCTTTCTATTGCACTTGTGTACAACCCACCAGTCACTTCTCTTCTTTGATGGATATGAAAGGTAATACACTTGAGATGCTTGGGCTGTTAATCCAAACGGTTCATCAGGCAAGAACTTAGATTTGTGTTTGACTTCGACCAAGCCATGTTTCTTATCTATCTTGACACCATTTGTTACATCAAACCAATGGCAATTGAAAAGGACAACTTTATGGTTAACTCCAGGATATTTCAGTTCAACAATATTGTTTGCCTCTAAATTCTGCTGCACAAGATCACGAACAATTCCCTATTTTATCACCAAAATCCAAAACCATATAATCAAAATTCCATCCACATAACCAATGGTCTAACAAAATAGCCCTGATAATTGGTCATACTGCATGAAAGGAAAACACAGAAATTCTTAAAAATGGACAGTAAATTAATTAATTACGAGGAATGCCATTATGCGCCTGTGATATCCTTATAATTAATTACCGGAGTCCTAAAAAAAATAGAAAATTTGTGGCAGCTAAATTCCTCATGTTTTTGTGAGGAGCCATGCAAAATTTCATGTCAAACTGACCTAAAGAAGGGCACCAAACAATTTTTCTAAAAAACAAAGCAGCTTAATTATCCTCAAAATTCAGTTAAATGGACAGCTCCATTTTGAAACAAATGGAGGTAAACTCCACATAAATGGAGATAACCCCGGATGGGCCCTTAAGGGAAATAATAAAATTCGTTTTGGGCTGAGATTGAGGCCCATCTGAGTTAAACACCGGCCCAGTTTGATTAATAAAAATCCCATCGATCCAACGGCCGTGATAAATTCCCATGATACTATCCGAAATCAACGGACAGATAGCGACCTTAATTCAAAATATTGGATGAGATTTTCTGATTGGCTAAGACAGAGGGACCCACCTATTCCCGTTAAAAAAAAAAAGAAAAGAAAAGGAAAAAGAAGAAAGGATGGAACAGTACTATCTGACAACCTTCGTACATCGGCGTAGATGGAGATTCGCCGTCGTTCTGCGCCGCCCCAGCTCCAATTGACCTCACCAATAGAAAGGCGATGATCTCGTCAACACAATGGTGCCAGACTCGACAGCAAATAATGACCAATTCGTTCAATGACTGAAAGGAATAGAACAGCAGTTAAAGTGAATTCACTCGAAATTTCGCCAAACAGACGAGAAATTGCTGGGGATACATACCTAAAAAGCTTTGTTGGGTCTGCAAGGAAAGAGTGAGGAAGCAATTTTGAGTCAATTTGGATTATTGGAAAGCACTAACACTCATGGCCATGGCGAAAGCCTCGGAGTTAAGAGGGGTAGGCAATAGGAGTCGATGTTGCACTGATCACTGAGTTGGGATAGCACTCTACTGTCTTGCCACCATCATGTTCATATAATAGCAAGTGAGAAAATACCAAGGAGGATGTTGGCGCTTGCACTGGAGATGCCCAGTGGAATGAGAATAGAGTAAAAGAAGGACGAATGGAGAAGAGAAATTCCCTCTCTGGCCTATACACTGAAAAGGAGGTTCTAGGCTCGTCAGAATGATGTACCATGCGTGCAGAAAAGTAATTGAGGAGGGGAGAATTCCCCCAGTCACTCCAAATTCCAACCGTTGATGTTTAGGTGATCATTCCTCCTTCTGCAGATGGTACAAAGCATTAATTGATATGATACAGCACTAGGGGTCCCCTCACCTTTAATAAATGCATCACTAGCCGTTCATCTATACATAAGAAAAAAAAGAATGTGATGGATGGTCAGATGAAATTAGTTGAAGGGAGATTGTACACCATGGATATGGATATGGATGACAAACATCAATTGGCACCTGAGAAACATTCCGTGTGTGATGTAACAAGGGCAAATCAGAGAATTAGGGGAAAAGACAAAAGGGTGAGGCCTGTAAAGCATATACATAAGAATGCCAGATTCCAATTATGCCCCCTACACTTTCCCTGGAATCAACATGCATGAAATAACCCAAATAACAAAGCTCAATCGTTTGAATGAACATCAAAAGAAGGGAAATGCTAGCCCCTAGTTAAAATTGAAAAGATACAAAAATTATGATAATTGAACATCTCCTGTAACCACAATTGATGAGAGGGTGATAACACATACTGGGCCCACTTGTCATGCAAAGAGAAGGAGACCAGCAAAAGCCAGAGATGAGTTGTTAATCACACAATTGATATAATACATAACCAACAGATCCATGCCAAGTGGCAAATGCTGTCAAAATGAAGCCACAATCCCAGTTTTGCCCATGTAAACCTGAGGGAACATACACATGATGAAAGGGCATTAAAAGAAGATCACCTTGCACTAAAAGAGTCTCCAGTCAAAGCCCATAGGAGAATGGACAAAGGCATTACCAGACCTATACCCCTAGGAGCAACAGCTATGTCTTAAAAGAGATACCTCATTTATGCGATCACAGCCATCCATAGCCTATGAACCATTGGATGAGCAACAACACATCTGGCGCCAAAATAAACATAGCCCCTCCCCCAAATGCACAGTGAAGAGTAGTAAAATTACAAATGCCATGTGCCATGCTACCACTGGTTAGTAAAAGCAAGTAGAAAGAAAGGAGTTGAAGTAAGAATTGTAGGAGCAAGGCGGCAGCCTCATGTCACATCCAGTCCCTTCATCACAAGATCAAGAGGAGAAGATGCGGCCATGTGTCAAGAGGATGGAGCAAAGCCCTAGGAATTTCAGCTATAAAAGAAGACCAAGAGCAAAGAAAAAAAAAGAGAGAAGGAGGGGCAAGCTAAAACTCTGTCAAATTATTTAGTTACACTATTGTAATCAAGTAGAAGCATTTTCAAAGAGAGGTAGGAAAGCTACTGTGTCAATTTTCAATACAAAAGTGTTATTCCCCTTCTTGATTTTCCCTTCCAATCCTTGTGCTTCTCTTGTTTTCTTTATTCTCTCTGAAGATAAGTGTTAATTGTAAAAGGTCACCATGTAGATCACTCACTATTGCTGCTCTAGGGCTCAGAGACATGGGCAAGGGGTGCTTGCCAGAGAGCGCACACTTGCCTATGTCAATGAGTTTCTTAATGTTAAAAAAATGTTAAAAGGAAAGTTTCTGTGGAGAGGCATAGGTTTATGTGTGAGGGGTGCTTGCCTGAGAGCGCACACTCATGCATCTATCTGTGTTTCAACATTAATAATAGTCATTTCAAAAGTCATGTATAAAACTTATATCAATGAGTCCCCTAAAATCTTGAAAATGTTGAAGCAAAGTTTGGTGAAGGAACATGGTTCCATGCATGAGGGGTGCTTGCCTGAGAGCGCACACTCATGCACATAACCATGTCCTGACATTTAATGATGGTTTCTTAAGTTTCAGGAATAAGATTAATTAACAAAGGAGTTCAAGTCCAGCAAAGATGTAATAAATAGAAAATCGAGGGTCTATAGGTAAAGAAACAGTGGGTAGTAAAAGGGAAATTTCAATATGCAGTAGCTAGGCTTTATTTTGTCAAAAGCATGTCTTATTGGAACTAAAAAAAAATGATTAAACATGTCTAAGGTGTAACTGTGACCAGAGGTACTCCTATGGCATGTCAAAAGAAAAGAATCAGCATAGGTAGTAATAAAACACACTAAAGCTAGGCAAAAAAAAAAAACAAATATATCTATTCAATAATAAAAAGTAGGGGGACTAAGCTAAAAAATATTATTACCTCATCTATTTTCAGTAAAAAAAAAACAAACACAATCATATATAATGTATTAAATAAAGAAAACAGTGAGTAAGCTCACACAACTCATGTGTTCACAGGGGCATTTCTGTCCAAGTTCTTTGGTATGTCTCACAGCATAAAAAAAAGGGGGCTCTTATCATGACTAAAAAAAAAACAACAAAGTGAAATTCAGCACCTGTTGACGATATAAAAGAAGAAGGATACACATGATATCTCTGGCAAAGAAATATGGTCTGTATAAATTCATATGTACATGTAAGGCAAGTTTTTCAAGAAACATAGGGACTCCTTATACTCATACTAAAGAAAAGAAAAGGGACTCAACAGGTATAACCAGAATGATTAACAAGCTTGGGTGTCATTCTACATGATAACATCTTCAAATGAAAATTATGGTAGAGGCGACATGGGTCTGTGGTTTTAGTTTTAAAATCCCTCTCAATTCCAGTGAGTAAAGATGAACATCAAGCATCCAAACTATGAATGATCAACATAAAAATGGGGGGGGGGGTCTGCACTAAACAAACAATCCTGAAGTTCAGTGTTGTGATTGAAATGAGTGAGATAAAATCTGGAGTTAGGATACCCCAATTGTCAAATTATATTACATTACATTCCTGTGCCAAAACCTGAACTGAAATCAACATTCAGTGAAACTTCAAAATTAAGCCAAGACAGTCCCTAATGAGATACTAAGTCCTTCTAAGTGATGGGCAAAAGTGAGGTATACATATGTCAGAATGGAAGTGAATATTGCCAATTGAAGCCAAGTATTGGTCGTAAATATGGTGGGACCAAAACCAGACCTTAGACTTGAGTTACGGTTAAATTACAGTACCTGTGCCTCCCTCTGCCGTGGTAAGTGACTTAAGAAAGTCCCTCAATGCTCAAAAGACATCCCTCAACCGAGAATCTTCACTTGTGGCCCTCAATTTGCTCCCTGAGCACGTCGTCGGACCATGTCTGAAGCATGAAGAAACGTGACCAATTGGATAGGCACGACCAAAATTGAAGATGGGGTGGAGAAGAGGGTGAGAAGACGACTCTGCAGAACCAACTCATGGTCAGAATGGCAGCCGGAATCGCCGGGTCAACCCTCGTTGCCGACGAGTCAACAGAGACGAAGGAGGGAAGGAGGTTGAAACGAAGTAAATGATGAACGAACTCGGAGCTCAGATAAGCTCCACTGACAGGCAGGACCCACAGAGCCAGCCCGACTCGAACTCGAACCCATTCGGCGTATAGGTGCGAACGCAATCCAAGTGGCTCAGTCAGCTACCAACTTCAGCGACCCAGGAGGATCCTCCATGACGCTGGCCGTGCAATGAATCCCTGACAAGCACAACACAAAACAGCAAACTACAACCAATCAGAAAATTCTGCTATGCAGGAAACTTCAAAAATACATTAAAAATAGCTAGATTATCAGAAAAATTCCCATAAAATATCCAAATGTCAAGAAAAATATGAGGAATATTTTGATGTGTTATGTTATGCTAAAACACCAAGGTGCAAAATACTTTAAAGGATAACCATAAGTAAAAAAAAATATATGTAATAATAATAAAGATAAATTTATATTTTTAAAAAGAGGAAAGAAAAGGAAATAAAAAAAAATCATTTTGGATATTCTATGTTCTGGACAGCAGGTACGCTTGAACATTTTATGTTCTGGACAGCAGGTACGCTTGAACATTTTATGTTCTGGACAGCAGGTACACTTGACATTCCTTGTTCTGAACAACAAGCATTAAAATTTGCAAACAAATTGAAATCACCGAGAGGGTCAAAGACAGAAGTTTAAAAGCGCAAATTTAAACGCCTAAACTCAAAAGTCCAACCAAATACTGAAAATCTAAAAACTCAAAAGTCACAACTAAAAAGTCCAACCCAAAGTCCAGAATGCCAAAACACAAAAGTTCAAACTTTAAACCAAGCCTAAAAAAAAAAATATATATATCAAAGACTAAGAGTCAAACTCAAAAGTTAAAATACAAAAGTGCTAAAAGTGCAGAACTTAAAAGCCAAATTTAAAAGTCCAAAATCCCAAAGTGAAATTTAAAAGTCCAAAGAAAAATGACACAAAGTCTAAATGACACAAAGTCTAAGTGACACAAAGTCTAAAAGTGACACGAAATCAAAATGGCACAAAGCCTAAAAGTGACCCAAAAGACATAAAGTCCAAAGTGACATAAAGTCTTAAAAGTCAAAAGTTCGTCCCTTCAAGACTGCATCGCGTTTCGCCTTGAAGGAGACACCCTCTTGATATTCAGATTGAGATAAAGGAAAAGTCAATTCTGGATTATCACTGAAGTTCCTGTCAAGAGAAGGCATAGCGCATCTGTACTCGCGACTTGAACGAAAATCCCAAAAATCCCTCATTTCTCAAAACGATCGAGAACTGACCTAGAATACTCTATTTTCTAGCGTTGGACTCAAATCTAACAGCCTGTTTCTACAAGTTCACAGCATGTTTGACCAGAAACAGACTGAAATCTGAGTTCATGTCAAGAGGAGGCGTAGCGCATCTGTACTCAAGACTTGAACGAAATCCCAAAAATCTCTAAATCCCCAAACGATTGAGGATTGATCTAGGATACTAATTTTTCTAGTATCGAACTCAAAAATCTCTGTAACGGCACTAAGCCGGACACAGCAAAGTAAAAGCAACCTAAATGTCTTAAAATGTGAAACTAAAGAATTAAATCACATCATCCATGTTTGCATGGTTTTGTTAAAATAGCTGCCCTTCTGCAAGTGCTTTTCACCCTGAAACTCCTTATCAAGACACAATCCTTTTAAAATGGACTTCATCCACTTACTGCATTTAAACTTTGATTATCCCGATCTAGAGGTGCTCTTGGCTCAGGCCGTAACTGAGTCCGGAGGTAATTAACAGTAGGGGCTTGCGCCTACTGGAAAAAAAGGACCTACGACAAACAATCAACTCTCGAGGTACTTAGAGCCGCATTAGTGCCCTTCGCTCGTTTGGAATGGGCAGTAACGACGGGTCTCGAGATGCTCGAGGGGTATCTGATCCGCATTTTCTTCGCCCCGTAGAGGACAATCTGATCTTCCGTGGTTGGACTGGAAAAAGTGCGAGACAGGTTCTGGCACGCCCGGTGGGACATTTTTCTCCTCTCATCAGGGCATAATCAAAGTTTAAATGTATAGATGGAATTAAGTCCATAACATCCAAAGAAAAATGCTAATGATTGACTCTGAGTCCTCTCCATTGCAGGAAACCATGTTTACCTGGAGTCAAATCGTGAAGGGCGAGCGTCTTCGCCACATGAAGGCAGCAGCGACCGGGACTCTCTATGTGCCTGTTCAAGCTGTCGTGCAAATCTCTCTCGTGATGCTTGCTGGTGAAGCATCAGTGAAAGTCTCTGGAAAGCCCGCCCTTAACACCAAGAAGGGCCAGGCAGCAACCATCCATGTCAAGGGGGCAACAGCCCCAAAACTCAAAAAGCAGAAGAAGACCAGGATCTCGAGGGCCCAAGCTCTCCGCCTGGTCCAACAACCCGATACCATCACTGATCTGTCCCTCAGCAACACCTTCGCCCCCCTACATGTGCTCAAAAAGGGAGGTGAGGCGATGCGCCTCAGAGAAGATTGGGAGCTCCCTATGTATGCCCCCGTCTCGGAAACAGAGAAAGTGACACACCCAAAACACCAGGCAGTGGAGGCCATTCATGCAGCCTTCAAGATTGTCAAAAGATCCCGCAAGTCCCGCAGGATCGTCACTGCGATCCCTGCCAACCCCAACAAGCCGTCCATCAAGGACAGGCTCAAGTTCCCGGTGCACCAAAGACTCCGCTTTCCCTACCGCGAGGACAACCGAGAGGGAGACGCGGACTATAGTGCGTCCGAAAAAAGGATCGTGGCCCACCCGCCCTCAGTCTTTGACCGGCTTATCTTTCCGTCACTCCAGCCCAACGCCCGCTCAATGAAGGCCAAAGGGCAGGTGAAGCAGGTTTGGAGGCCCAAACAACCGAAACCCACCCCCGCTCCTGAGCAAAACACAGGGGGCACCAAGCGATGGGTGCCAAAAGGAAAAGATACCTCTCTGGCTAGCCAGGTAGCAAGCCAGATGATGAAAAACAAAACCAAAAAGAAATATGTGATGAGGAAGAAGCGGAATGCTGATTCTGTCTCAGTATACCATGTGTCAATTGATGACGATGAGGATGATGATGAGGAAACGGCGGAAGTCCGTATGGTTGGGATAGGTTCTCAGGAGCCGCCTCACTCCGAAAGTGTCCCCGTGGAAACACGAGGACAGAAAGGAAAAGCTTCGGCATCTAAACCTCCCAAACGGGTAGGGCGGCCCAGGAACCGCAGCCCGGTAGTGGAGGAAATTGTCCAACAAACCACTGATAACATCGCAAGTGATGAAGAGGATCCAAATCCGGACCATGGAAGTTCGTCTGAAGATGTTGATGAGGAAATTGAAATCCTCGAGGAAATATCTGATGAGATGGCCCAGCTTCGCAAGGAACTGGAAGAGAAAACCAAACAACTTGAGCAACTTCAAGCGGAGAATGCTCGGGTAACCGCGGCATGCGCGGAAGTCCAGAAACACATGGCCAAAAAGGGGGCACGCCCGAGCTATGCTGTTTCAAACAATGACGTGCCAAAATCAACCGAAACCCAAGGAATGGCTTCTAAGCCAAAATCCAGAAACAAAAAGAAAACCAAGAAATCCCACTCTAAAATAGTGCGGGAAAAGGATAGCAGCTCCAGTGAAACCTCTGAAGAAGAGTTGCTTGAAAGAAAGGAAACCAATATCATTGACCCTGAGGCCATAATGGAGAAAATGCAAAGGGCCATGGATCAAAAACTGCAATCTCTCGGGATTGGGGGCACTCAACCGCCCGTCAATTTCACAGGCCGGCCTTACCCCGCAAGGTTTGACCAGCTGGATTACCCGAAGGGCCATATAGTGCCGAAATTCAAGGTGTTTGATGGGGTCGGAAACAAAATCACCCCGAGTCAACATCTGTCACACTTTATAACCTCCTGCGGAAATACTGCTCGAAAGGAGGAATGGCTACTAAGGCAATTTTCCCAAAGTCTGTCTGGGGTAGCATTCGACTGGTATGCCTCTCTTGAGGCAGATAGCATCAAAAGCTGGAAAGAAATGGCAAATGCCTTTTGCGCAAGGTTCAGGACGACCCCGCATCAGGTCTCTGTCACCAATCTAGTCAATGCCAGACAAAAACAAGGCGAGTCTGTCTCCGATTACGTGTCAAGGTGGGAAACCATGTACACAGGATGCCAGTCCAACATAAGTGAATCCGAGGCGGTGCGTATGCTTCTGAACAGCATCCATGCACCAATGAAAGTATGGATGGTGGGACACAATGTCACCACCTTTGAACATTTGGTAGCCATGGTCGCTCGGTATGAGGAAGTGGAGCCTGAAATGAACCAGCTATACTATTCCACCAAGGAAAAAGATAAAGAGAAGGGAAAGAAGCTGGAAATCAAAACAACAAAGGCAGTCAAAGCCATCACTAACCAGGCTGAAGGCACTGGTAGTGCCCAATGGGGAAAGAATGGCGAAACGAAGGACGGAAATCCACAGTCCAGGGCTCAAAGGCCAACACTCAGGGAGCTGAAAAGCAAACCTTACTCATTCAAAAAGGAGAAAACTCTGAAACTGTTTAAACAAGCTATGGAAGTTCTCGAGGTTCGATTGCTCCAGTGCAAAAGGCCCGAGGAAGAAGACAAAGTGAACCACCCTAACTACTGTGTGTATCACAGAGTTTTGGGTCATAACATAGAAGATTGCTATGTCTTTAAGGATTGGCTCGAACAGAAAATCCAAGAAGGAGCAATCTCTCTCCATGATGACGCCAGGCAGGAGCCAGCTCCTCATGCCGTCTCAAATGGAACCCCAAGTGCCAGCTCTCGTCGTGTCTCGGTCACTACTGACGGAAAACCGCCCACGACATGGAGCGTATATTTGAGCAAAAACACCAGAAAGAAGTTGAGAGCCTTGCAGGCCGAACCCCAACTCAGATGGAAAAGCCCTATCATGCCAGTAGTCCCAAAGAGACTCAAGCCAACAAAAACACAACCGAAACCGATGACCCATAAAATAACAACGGGTAACGCGAGATCTAGACAGGCGTTCTGGAGGAAAACCTCTCCCGAAACCATCGAAGATCCCTATGTCCAAGAAAAACCAACACAAGCAACCCTCGCTGATTTCATCTCCCCCAAGGTCGCTGCTCAAATCAGCGGACAAGTGTGGCGGGAGTTGAAAGGTGAAGGAAAAGGAAAGAAAGAAGAGGAGTTCTGGGCAGCCGCATGCCATCATGTCTCAGGTAATGAGGGAGAACATGAAGAACCCTCTGACCTACAGGAGCCGGCACAGGCAGGCGCCAGACCTCCCGAAACCTCAACAACAAATGAACAAAACCCTGCTGAGTCGTCATCCAGCTCAGTCCCAACCCAACATACCTGGTCGACGGTCACTGTTCAACCCATGACTCAATTAGGAAGGGAGAAGAAAGAGATCCTTGAAATAAAGAAATTGGATAAGGCCCTTATCCGCAAAGGAAAGAAGCCGGACCGAATGACCCTACCTTTCAAGATCAATGGTCAAGATCGCAAAGTGTTTGTAGACATTCATGATGAGTGTCTAGATGCAGAAGGTATCCCAAGCCTAACGAATCTGGGGTTCAACCTTGTCATACCAAAGAAAAAGGGAGAATCCGGGATTCCACCAGAAACCATTGCGATACTAGCAGAGCATGTGTCTGAACTGATGAAACAAACCATTGCTGTGACTAGTTTGGTAAGAAACCAAGTAAACAAAGAGGCTTCCACCTCTACCAATACCCAAAATGCCCAAGACATTCCTGGTTTCACTGATGAGGAATATGAATGGTCTGATCCGGACCCTCCTAGCCAGGATGAAAGCTACGATTTTGGTAGCAACTTTGACAGTGATGAGGAAAGAGGAGGTGGTGACTCTGGTGGAATCTCCTGCAACGCCATAAATGCACACCCGGAGGATAACTCGGGAGAAAAAGAAGAAAAACTCACTAAAGAAGAGGAAATAGAAATGATTGCGCAAATAGAGGAGGCTACACAGGCCATTCTCTCTTCCGCAGTCACGAACCAAAACCCACAAGAAGATGATGATGCCTTCTATGAGGAGCTGGAGGGATGCCAACCGGCCAGTTACAAGAGGATAAAAATATACATGAAAGCAAGAGAACAATGGAGAGACCTCTCTTACTGGTGCGGTCAAACCAACCTTCATCCCATCCTGGAGGTAGAAATCGCCTTAAACCCAGCTTGGTGGATCCAAGAGCTTATGCATGGCGATGATGTGGACCAATTGCTAGCATCATGGCTGGCAAATAGGTTCTGGACCAAAGAAACACCTCTCAACATCTCTAAACAAAAAAACCAGGAACCCGCAGAGCACTGCAGATACCTGAGTGATGCCGGGGAATCAGAAGAAGAAGCCGAGGAAGAAGGCGATGATTCGCTACCGCACATCTCTTTCAATGCTGTGGCAGAGTATGTGGACTTCTTGATGCAACTAAAAGTTCAAGAGCCTGGCTTGTTCCAACAGGAATTAAGGGTTGACGAGGAGATAGAAAACATGTCAGACTCCGATACCTATGAACAACAAGTTGAAAATATGGCCATAAGGAAAGCCGCGGTGGATATTGTGGTGCAAAATGAATGGGACAAGAAAGACCCAGACCCAAACCACCCTACAGATTTTGAAATCATGCGTGCACACTTAGCAAACACGGAGGACTCACACCTCTGGGAGAATATTGAGGTTACTGAAACTGACCTCGCGGAATATGAAAGCAGCATGGGTAATCAAGCCCACCTCAACCAGAATAGTCAAACTTTCCTGGCTGAGGAGGATCAGGCTAATGAATTCTCCCAGTACCTCAGGAACCTGAGAATCTCAGACCCGGTCGGCTACCGTAGTGTGCTGAACCCCGAAAACCCTCAGCAATACCAGGGATATGAAAGGCAAGCCATAACCAGGACTCTGAGAGAAATAGCTGATGAGACGGGGCGCGAGGAAGGAGAAATAAGCCCAGAAGCAACCCCACCAAGAACCACTCGACGCCGCAGATCCAGGAGGATTCGGCGCTCCAGGCATACATCAGGTCCCAGGGCCGAGGTGACATTCCCCACCCAAGCAATTGAGACTTCCAACCAAGTCGGTATCGCCCAAGGTGAGTCATCCCAGCAAGCCCCCGAGGAAGAAGAATACAATGAACATGACAGCCTGGTAGAATGGTATGTGTCTGAGCTCAGGGAACTGAGAATCACAGACCCAAGGGCCTTTCGCCGAGCTACCCACCCCAAAGATCCAGACTTTACGGAGGAATTTGAAAGAGAAGCCATAGCAACCATCCTAAAAGAGGTTAACAAAGGCAAAACTCCCCAGTGCTCTGACTCTGAGGATAGCGGAGGTTCTCCGCGATTCTTCTTCTGCGGAAAAACATCTGATGGAAACGCCCAAAATAGCGAATCCGATAGCGATGAAGAAGAGGCAGAAAGGGAGCCTGAGGTGGAATCTGACCATGAAGAACCTCAACCAAGCACCCTCCAAGGAAGTTCAATCCTGATGGCATCTGGGTCTGGTCCGCCCGCCGATATAACCTCAGCTTTTGAAGGGTTGAATATCTCACAAGCAACCAGGATCCTCTCATACATGGAACATCTGAGACGAGAAGACCCTGTGTTCCTAAACTTCATAGCTCAGCACGCCGAAATATTACAACAACCAGGAGCCAGTTACGAAAGGCTCAGGAGAACTCATCCACGAGAAACCGCCCGTTTTCGGGCACAAATAGAAAGGCTGTACAAAATCTCAAATGATATTGACAATAACAGTAGTGATGATGACGGCTCTGAGACTGGAAACTGCCGTTACATCAGCGGTTCAGGGTCTGATGATTCTGAATCCGAAAATTATGACCACCGTTCCGCCCGAATTGCAGCTTGGACGGATGACGATGAGCCTTCCTTAAAACCATGTAATAAAAGAAGACAGCAAGGAAGAAATGCTCGCATGACTGTCCGGCCACAACCCGAATGGGATGAAAATGCGCGGCGTGAGCTGGAACAAGCCATCACTGAAACTGAGGCCATGACAACCAGTGAGCTCATGAGAAACCTAAGGGTAAATAGCGATGATGATACTTATTGTCCCACCGAGGATGATGAAGAAGAGGTCAAGAGTCCTAAAGCCCTTAAAGTATACCAAAGAAGAAAGAAGCCAGCAAATGAGAAGGAAACAATAACCTATCAAAGGAGAAACAAAAGAACCAACAAAGGAAAGAACAAGTTGCTCAAAGGCGAATCCTCTCGTGATGACGCCACTTGCCATCGAGTTGGCCATCATGATTCCGACAAAGGCGAGTCCTCTGAGGTGCCACAGCCACAGACCGAAGCCACAGAAGAACATCAAACCAACTCAGAGGAAATGGCATATGACTATGAGATCGTGCTAGACCCTGCTGAACAAATGGACCCTGCCGATCTACAAGGACGGCAACCAAGAATGGTAAACTTGGATATCCATATCCCTAACATTCCAGGTCAACCTGACCTTACTCTCGAGGAATTGGGAGAAATAGTGCGACAAATGGTCAACCAAATCTGGGAGGCCACGGCCACTGAAGAAGCGGATAGAGAAAATGAACCCGCTGAACCAGAGATAGAGGAAAATACCGGCACTGAACGGGGGGCAACTACCACCGCTACTGAAGACCAAGCTGAAAATACCGCCCCTTCAAATCAAAACCAAGAAGAAAACCAAAACCAAAACTCTGAATTATGCCAAGGTACTTCTGAAAATTGTCGGACAATAACTGTGAGTGAGTCCGACACAGATAGCGAAGAGGAGGAATCTCCAACAACCCAAGGTGACAGCTCACAAAGTGAACCAAAACTCACTCAAAAGAAAATAACCAAGCCAAAAGAAAGCCCGTTTAAATCACGCGGGGCGGACAGCTCAAGAGAAATAGCTCAAGAAGTTGCAACAGATGGCCCCGCCCACCGCACAAGGTCAAAGCAAGCACAACCGAGCATCGCTTTAGACAGGGGGCAAGTCCAACAACTGTCAAAAGAAGATAGCGCTGCCTTTACTTCAAGGGAAAAGCGTCAACTCCTAATAGACCTGGATTTCTGCATAAATGCTCTGAGAAGAATGACTAGGCAAAACATTGAGATACAAACCTTAGTCGAAACCCTGATAGCCAGGCTAAAGACTGAGCGAAAGGAAAGGATCTCGATAGAAGCGGAACTCAAAGCACTGAAGGATCGCACCCAGAAACAGGGGGCAGGTCAGAAAAAGGCCATGAAGTCTGGCCATGCTACCTCAGGCAACTCGGGAAACCTCCCGCGAAGAAGGAGAGAAGCCGGCATTGTCATCCAAGAGGGACAAAGGCCAAAACCCAAAACTAATCATCCCCCAGGAAAAGGAAAAGGGAAAGCCAATGCGGAAAACCATCACCACAAACCAAAACACCTCTGGTTCCATGATAACCCGTTCGGGGGGTCTGAAACAGGCTGGCAAGAAAGAGGTGAGAGCTCACGTACACGGGCGTGCCCTCCCACCAAGTATGAGTCTGGCCATATGAGACACAGAAGTGCCGAAACCAATTCAACCCAACAAATAAAAAATGGACAAAACCACACAGGGCAATACCATATGAAAATGAAATTGGTTAAGCTTAACAACGCTTCCCCTTACAACAAATTACCACATAAAATCAAGATAACAGGGAAGCTGAAGCCAAAACATGAAGGTTCCAATGAGCACTTCAGACACAGGAACCGTGTGAACCCTTGGGAAATGCCAGAAGCTGAAAATGGGGCACTTCGGGCGCAAACCCTAAATAGACAGCAAAAACCACATAAAGCGAAGAAAGGAAATGATGCAGGGAGGAAAGTGTACTGCCGATACCACCAAGTCTGGGGGCACTCCAGAGAGGAATGCCTGGCATGGTATTGGAATGACAATGACCCGTCGGATGAGGAAACAGAAGACGAAGTGTGCCGCGCCATAACCCGGGGTACAAGCTCTCAAACCTCTGACGAGGAAACTGCCTCTGAATGTGAAACTGAGAGGAAACTACAATACAGTAGCTCAGAAGAGGAGCCCGTTGTGCTGGCAATCAACTCCGCTGCAGTCAGACCGCTGGGGAGTGATACTGACCAAAGCGAAACGGAGGAAAGAGAAATCAAACCACCACCAAAACCAAACAAGGTGTCCAACCTAATCCGACAGGTTTCTACTAGAATCCGACCAAACATGAAAAACCACTGCAATGTCAGTCTGAGATCGGGCACTAGGATACCTGAAAGACAACCTCCCAGGGAGATAACCAACAATGAAATAAGAAACAGAAATAATACAACAGCAGAAAGCGAAACAAGGTCCGATGGCAGACCTAAAATGTCCGTGGGAGATTACAATGTGGTCGCTCATTTGCGGAAAATCCCCTCACTGCTCAGTGTCTTTGATGCCTTGATGGTATCTCAGGAGCTGCGTGATGCCTTAATTTATGCACTGCAAAACCCTGCCAGCTTCCAGGCCTATTTTGCCCAAGGAACCCGCGAGGAGGTGGCACAGATCGACCAGGAACCATACATTACCTTCACAGATGAGGACCTAATGGCAGGCACGGCCGATCATAATCGACCCCTGTACACCACAGGCACCATCTATGGCCGAAAAATCAACAAAGTCCTCATTGATCCTGGGTCCTCAATCAGCATCATGCCATTAAAAACGCTGGTACAGTTGTCGCTCAGCATCAAAGAAACAAAGAAAGATAAAATCCGGATCCATGGGTTTAACCATCAATACCAAAAGTCTCTTGGTTCCACAGTGATCGATATGACCTTTGGGAACCTGGTCACTCCAGTCAAATTCTTCATCATCGAAGCTGATACAACATACAAGGCACTGTTGGGGAGACCATGGCTCCACGCCAACGGATTGGTTCCCTCCACCCTACACCAGTGCATTAAATATGTCAAAGACGGAAAACAATATGTGATTAAAGGAGATGATCAGCCATTCGAGGCGCACGAAGCCGAATTGGATGATGCTAAATACTACAAACCCGAATCCGGAAAGGGGGCAGCCACCAAACAAGGAAAGCTCTCTCCTGAAACCGTGAAGGAAGCAGTCAAAAATGCTGTGCTCAAAGCGGCCATAAAGTCACAAATGCTCTTGGGTAGTGATAGTGAGACGGGATCGTCGGAAGGCACGGCCGATGACATTGACTTACCCACTCGAATGCAACCAAATTATTCCAGTGAGGGCGAGGAGCAAAATACTCTGTCCATAGAAATCCTACCCCTAGAACACTGTAAAGACCTAACACCTCGGGAGAGTGAAGAAGTCATCCCTTTTAAAACCTTCACCGTCCCACCCAAAATAGAAGAGCTTGAAACAGGGCACGTTGTTCATCCCAGTATACAATTTGTCAAAATGGGAGAAATTGAACATCAAAATGAAGAGTCAAACTCCGAAAACTGGGAACAATGGCTTGTAGAGGAAACCAGGAAGACGGGGATTCCCCCTCAGCTTCAAGACACCACCAGCACACGGTTGGTTGAATTGTTCCGTAAAGCACAATGCCTAGAGCCCATTCCTGAAAAGCGAGCAAGAATGTTCCGAGACATGTGGAATGGCTACTCTAATGAAGTCGTAAAACTCAATGGGAAGATTGCTAACACAAGGGGCCTAGGATTCGAACCTCGAACCAAGGGCTCAGGGTCAAACACTCCTCAAAGACCACGACAGCACTCTTGCCACCGCATAACAATCACCGAAATCAAGGAAGGCGAAACAACCCCAGATGAAGGGGAATCTTCAGAAACAGAACAATTTATCCTAGCAGCCAAAAATGCGCCAAAGGAGCTAGAAGAAGGTGGTCAAAATACTATCGATAAATTGAAAGAAATCAACCTAGGAACTGAGGAAAATCCAAAACCTACGTTCATTAGCACCTCCCTTCCTCAGGAGATGCAGGATGAACTGACCAAACTATTAAAAGAATACCAAGATTGCTTCGCGTGGAGCTACAGTGAAATGCCCGGACTAGATCCAGCAGTAGCAGTCCACAAGCTCAAAATTGACAAAGAGCTCAAGCCAGTCAAACAAGGACCCCGGAGAATGAGGGTCGAATTGGAAGAAAAGGTGACAGCCGAAGTCAAAAAGCTCATCAGTGCTGGATTCATAAGGGAAGAAGAAACGCCCGACTGGGTGGCCAACATTGTCCCAGTAAAGAAAAAGAACGGACAAATCAGAGTCTGTGTCGATTTCAGGGATTTAAACAAGGCTTGCCCTAAAGATGACTTCCCTCTACCAGTGACAGAAATCATAATAGACCACACCTCGTCCCACGGGGTATATTCCTTTGTAGACGGATACTCAGGATACAACCAAATCAAAATGGACGAGAGTGACCAAAAGCACACTGCCTTCCGTACCCCAATTGGTATTTACTGCTATAAAGTCATGCCTTTCGGCCTCAAAAATGCAGGAGCCACATACCAAAGAGCCATGACCAAAATCTTTGACGACCTCATACACAAGGTGGTAGAATGCTATGTAGACGACCTTGTTGTGAAGTCCCATACCCATGAACAACACTTAGAGAACCTGAGGCTGATGTTTGAGCGGCTAAGACAACACACGCTGAAACTCAACCCCCTGAAATGCACCTTCATGGTATCATCGGGAAAATTTCTAGGCTTCGTGGTGCGGCACCGAGGCATTGAAATTGATCCTGATAAAATCAAAGCCATCCAAGAACTGTCCCCTCCACGGACACTCAAACAACTCCGGTCTCTCCAAGGACGCTTGGCGTATATCAGGAGATTCATAGCCAACCTGTCAGGCAAAATCAAGCCTTTTACCAGGCTCACCAAAAAGGATGTCCCCTTTAAATGGGATGAAGAATGCCAGAAATCTTTTGATGACATCAAGCAATACCTGCAAAAACCTCCTGTGTTGGCGGCACCCATCCAGGGGAAACCTCTCATTCTCTATACCACCGCCTTGGACGGATCTCTGGGGGCATTGCTTGCCCAAGAGAATGAAGAAGGAAAGGAAAACGCTCCGTATTACCTCAGCAGAATGCTCGTGGGGGCAGAACATGCATACGCGCCAATTGAAAAGCATTGCCTAGCCTTGATCTTTGCGGTAAAAAAGCTTAGGCATTACATGTTGGCCCACAAAGTCACACTAATCTCCAAAACTGACCCATTAAAATACCTCATGACCCGACCTATGCTTAATGGAAGGCTGGCAAGGTGGGCTGTGGCTCTAATGGAATTTGATATAACATATGCACCCCAAAAGGCTATCAAAGGACAAGCACTAGCTGACTTCCTAGCTGCCCATCCTATACCTGATGATTCCCCACTAGCATGTGATTTCCCTGATGAGGAGGCTATGCAGGTAGAGGAAAATGAAACTTGCTGGAAGCTATACTTCGATGGATCTTCCTCCATTCGACCAGCAGTCAAACCAAACTTACCAAAACGGCAAGCAGGTATAGGGCTGGTGTTTGTCACCCCAGAGAAAGGCATTCTCCGGCATGCTCTAAGCCTAACCGAACCATGCACAAACAACGAAGCTGAATATGAGGCCCTGATAGCTGGGCTTGAAATTGCCCTTCAAATGGGTATTGAGCAATTAGAAGTCTATGGAGATTCTCAGCTCATCCTGAGTCAGATCGAAGGTCTCTTCAAAATAAGAAAACCAGAATTGGTCAAGTACCATGAAAAGGCCCTGGAGTTGATGGCCAAATTTACATATATTACCTTCCAGAAAGTCCCGAGGTCTCTGAATGGCAAAGCGGATGCATTGGCTAGGCTGGCTAATGAACTCGGTGACCCGAATCAGGAAGAAATCCAAGTCCTGGTTCACCGCAGAAGATCCTTGTCCTCTTGCTTCCCAAAAGAAAGAAACGAGGAGGAAGAAACCCTGTTTACTGACATCCAAACACTCGAAAGAGAACATGAAAAAGAATGGAGGGAAATCGCACAAGCCATGACAACCGAAGGTTCGAACCAAGAGGACTGGAGACAGCCCTTTCTTGACTACTTCCAACAAGGAAAATTACCTCTGAACAAGGCCATTAGGGAGCAAATCAGAAAAAGGGCCCTAAGGTTCGTGTATGTGAACAACACACTCTATTGGAGATCCTATGAAGGATCATGGATTATATGCATATCGAAAACCGAAGCCAACCAAGTTATGCAAGAAATTCACTCGGGAGTATGCGGAGCCCATCAATCGGGCTCTCGGATGCGAGTACAAATCAAATTAATGGGCTACTACTGGCCCACCATGATCAATGACTGCAAAAACTTCTCCAGACAATGCCATATGTGCCAAATTCATGGAGATTTTATACACCAACACCCAAATGCGCTACATCCAACCGTGGTATCATGGCCCTTTGAAATCTGGGGAACAGATATCATAGGCCCCATTGACCCACCAGCCTCAAATGGACACCGCTTCATATTGGCCGCTACGGATTATTTCTCCAAATGGGCCGAAGCCAGGTCATACCGTGAAATTAAGGCCTCTGATGTGGTCAGGTTCTTCACCACTCAAGTGCTTTATAGGTATGGAAATCCAAGGAAAATAATCTCTGACAACGGGACGGCCTTCAAGAATGCCAAAATTGATGCCTTCGCCGATAAATACAAAATTGAATGGAGGTATTCCTCCATCTACAACCCGAGAGCCAACGGACTGGCAGAGGCTTTCAACAAAACACTGATCAAGATCCTCCGTAAAACCGTCGGAGATAATCAAAGAAACTGGCATGAAAAGCTGCATGAAGCATTATGGGCATACCGCATTACCCATAAAACAGCAACCCAAGCCACACCCTATTCCTTGGTATATGGAGCAGAAGCAGTCCTACCAATCGAGGTAGAACTCCCGTCACTGAGAATAGCCATGGCAGCACAAATCCCTCTGACTAAACAAACGCAACTAAGGTTGCAAGAGTTGGATGGAATGGACGAAAGGAGACTGGCAGCTCAACAAAACTTGGAGTTATATCAAGCCAGAATGGCGCGAGCTTATGAGAAATTATCAAGACTCAGAACATTCAAGAAAGGAGAACTAGTGTTGGTTTTGAGGCGACCTATCCTCGGCCGACACCATGGTCCTAAATTTGCACCAAATTGGGAAGGCCCCTATGTCATAGAACAAGCATATGAAGGTGGAGCCTACCTACTCGCAGACTCGAATGGAAAACACCCTGTCTCCTCCATAAATGGGAGATACCTGAAGAAATATTATGGGCAAAACTACCCCGATGTTCCCACAACCCACCAAAGCCAAAGGAAGAGCGGCCAACAAACTGACTGGGCAGATAATTGCGAGGCGGTCAACCACCTCTTCGCTTAAGTAAGAATCTCTCACGTCCCACCGGGTCAAGGCTCGACAGGGTACTCCGTTCTTTTGAACACTATGGGGTATCCCTGAGTCAAAACCCTAAAGTAATAAATTAACCTTTAAATAAAACAAACCCTTCAAAATTCCCTAAAATGACCCTGAGTCGAAATCCTAAATAAAATCCCAGTCCAACAAAAAAATACATTTTATTCCAAAATATAAAAGCACATGACCAAAAGAAACTAGACCAAGCTAAAAATATAGCTCAAATAAAAGATTAAAACCAAATCTCCCTAAATATTCTCAAATCTCTAAACAAAAAAAAGCAAATTCCAAAGTCCAAAATCTGAAACTTCTAAAAATATACACAAAATGCTCTGTCCCACCGGGCCAAAGACAAAAGGAGTATTCTGTCCTTATGGACATTCATAGAATATTTCCTTTACAAATGGCCTACACCCCAAAATACGACCCTAAAAAGTCTTGTGCTTTGTCCTTAAAACAAAGTACTAGGTGCCTGTTCATCTCACCGAACTAAAGGATGAACAAAAGTTCTGTGTCTTGAACTCTAAATTAAGATACAAACGGTGAAACTTACCAAACAGTGAAACTTACCATGGGATTAGTCAAAACCACGTCCTCAACAGTCACAAATTGAGGAGGCAACCTGTCTGCTCAAAATGTAATCCTTTCCGAAACCTACCAAAAAATTAATTAAGACCAAACCAAACCTGAAAGCCCCTCTGAAAACGGAAAATATCACGGCTGATGTCCGCCAACCATGTCAAGGAATAGGCCTCATAAATCCTAATACCCAGAGGGGCCCATGGTCGTGTTGGGCCTTAAACCACCGACTACGGTATGTTCCTAGCTGCCGTACCCAAAGAGCCAGGAGAAAACCCCATTTCACTACATCAAAAGAGTGATATGGAACAGACAGGTCCCGACGGTACGTCCCTTATCACCGTGCCAAAAACAACCAACAGAAAATGATGCACAAAGTCCCACTGCGTGCCGTGCTCATTGCACGCCGTACCCACTGCGTGCCATACCCAGAACGTCTATTCTACATGTCGGAGCGGTAATATGGAGCAAACAAGTCCCACCGGAATGATCCTAGCTACCGAGGCAACAATGTAGAATAGACAAATCCCACCGGTATGTTCCTTGCTGCCGTAACCAAAGAGCAGGGAGAATAACAAAAATATCTGTCCCAATAGCGATATCTAAAGTCGCTACCTATGACAATCTAAACCAAATAAACCTCAACAGATGTCCGTAAACCAAGACCAACAGACCAAAAGTTATTAGGCTTCCAAATTACCCTAATCAAATCATAAAATCAAAATACCAAACATAAGCCATCCAAAGTCACCACAGTTTGAACAACAACAAAAAAGAACATACAAAACAAAGCAATGAAACAACAAATCCAAATGATCAAACATCCAAGACTTCTTCATATCGGAGGCACTGGAGGCGCCTGAGCTGCGGCCATCGCCCCTGCAAGGGTCTCTAAGGTGTTATGAATTGACTGAAGCACTGCCTCGACATTCTCCAGTCGCTGGTCTAGCTCCTTAAAACGCTGGTCTATGTGTTCCTGGAGTGGAAAAGATTCTTCAATGGCTGAGCCGTCTGGAGAAAGGGGAGAGGCCTCTCTCACCGGACTATACTGATTCACAGCAGCAAACCTATGAAGGATATGACTGTTCACCGGGTAGTTGGGGTCAGGGACCAGAGTGCCATGAGCCATCTCCACCCACCCAAACGAAGTCAAACCCAAGAGCAGGTTGCGCGGATACAGGATAAGCCGCTCAGTGATCGGATTCCCCCACAGCATCTCAGGCAATGGAATCTGAGCCCGCTCCATCAAGGCCTCGATTAAATTCCCATAAGGCAAATGGCCCTTGGGAAACCTTGTGACATGATGCATGTTTTGGAGGATGAGGCTGGGAAGATTAGCTTTCCCGCGTTTGAGGAGCAATAAGCGAAGGTAGAACAAAGTCCCTGGGCGAGTCAAATCTGATAACTCACCCTGAGGAAAGAGGATGTAGTTGATAACCAAGAAAAATAGCCTGAAAGGAACATATAAACTTCATGGTCATGACCCTATCCTTCGATAGCAAACAAAAAAAAACAACAACAAACAAAAAACACATAAACGACAAAACTACCGGTGAAGCGCGGGCAAATGCGCAGTAGAAACCAGTTCAGAACTTGCCTCAGATCTGGGTATCTTGAACCACTCACAATGGCCCCGGTATGTCCCTTGCTCACGAGGCCAACTCCCAAAGGCATAAACTGACAAGCCATTCAAAGTATCTGCGGCACCAATCAAGTCAGCCAAATCCTCGACCCCTATATGAAAGAGCCTGCCGAAAAGATAGGAGGAGGCAGAGGGAATGTCGTGATGGTCAAAGGTAACGCGGAGATTGGCGTAAAATAACTTGGTGATATCCGGATGATAAGGAGTATCAAGCCTTGACAAGCCGTGGAGGCTCCAGGCATTGAGCCACCCTGTTATTAAATTCATATAAGGGGTGGTGAAACGCCCTTGAGAATGAAAGGAAAAGCAGGCGGAAGCTTCACGCCCCCCCTTCACCAATGTTACTTTGATAACACTCAAAAGCCTCGTCATCTCGAAACAGATAACGATTGCCTGGGTCATATGACCAGTTAGGCTTGGAAGGTGGCGCGCCTTGGACAGAGGAACTACCCTCATCTCTGGGACGCTTGGGATTCCTTGGATCTATGACACCGGCCATGGAAAATGAGGTCCGAGAAAGAAAGTTCAGAAAAAGAAGAAAATGATATGAGATACGTGCATAAGATGCCTTATATATATATAAAGGAAATTAGGGCACCAGAAAGCATACGTCTTCTCGAATTCACCCATAAATACAAAAGGTCAAAAGGCGTGGCGGTTTGCAAGGAACATGATCGCTTCGCGATTCAAGGATTTTTAATGAAAAATGATAAGCCGACGACACCAAAATATAATATCCATGCCCGTAAATCGACTACAATCAAGAGCCCAACAACGGTCCAAAACATCACATAATCAAAAAGTCCAGTTGCTACAAAGTCAGGGGTGACCAACTAAAACCAAGTCTGAAACTAAAACCATAACAAAAGGAAAGATACAAAGCGCCAACGCGCTGCATAACTCCTACTCAAGGGAAACCCATCATCAACTCAACCTCTCGAGAAGCGTCCGCCACAAGAGAGGCAAAACAAGGAAGGGCTAGCACTACACCTGAGAGAGCTCTCTCAGAATCATCATCAGAATCGACCTCCCTCTGATGAGCTAACGCCCCAACTACCGGCTCAACTAACACAGTATCCGGAGATAGTGGCAAACCCGCTCCACTAGCAGATGATGACACGGCTAGAGGAGTAGAATCAATGAGAAGAGCCTCCCACTCGGAGTAATCCAGAAGCGCCTCACCAGAAAGCTCCGGAACCATGTCTGACTCAGGGAAAAGGAAATCATGGAGAGTCTGGAAGGCAAGACCGCATAAGGGGCTCTCTCCTGAATGAAAAAGAAAAAGGTTATGACAATAAAAAAATGAATGAAAAGTACATCACGGTGACAAGAAAAATATGAATATATACCTGGACATAAGGTGGGAGCATGATCCAAAATATCCAACTCCATGCCCATGACATGGCTTGTCAGCTCATCAACACTCATGAAACTCTGAAGGGACAACTGATATGAGTGGCACAAATCCCGTAAGCCCAAAGCCCAAAACTCAATGCTAAAAGCCATCAGGATATAAGGAAGTCGACCTGAATGAAGCGTGATAAGGAAAATATGAAATGAAACAGAAGAGAAACTAAGGTAAAAATCTCAGTGAATAAGGTATACCTAAACCCCGAAGCGCGGGAAAGATAGCCGGTGTCGGAGCAGTCTCACAGGAAAAGACAGTAACGGCAACAATCGCCATAGAGTCATCCGTGACAAGGAAGTCGCTCGCCCGGATAAATGGAGCCGGAGAGATCAGCCTGGGGCGCAAAGTCTCTTCAAACGGCACGGCGACGGTCTCCACCTCGACCTCTTCCATCTCAATGTCCTCTGTAGCAACCGCGGACTCAGCCAGAACGGCGCTACCCCATATGCCAGAACATGCAGTCCCTGAGAAAAATGCCACGACACGTTCATAGCAAATCAAAATTAAATGGAATGAAGTCAGAAGAAAAAAAAAGACAGAAATAACATACATGAATGTGGTGTAAGGAGAGGAGGCTCCATGGAAAAGCCGCCATCTGAAGGACTCTCCCTCAGCCGCCGTCGAAGCTCATACCGGGTCGCTTCTTCCTCCACCAAAGAATCCTCACGTTGCCTTTTCAGCCGCCTAGCTGCTTCCTCAGCCAACTCATCAGGGTATTCAGGAGAAGGACAACTTGAAGGGGCCAACTCCTCATTTTCCACCGAAGGAGGGAGCCTATGAACACCTATAAAACCGAACCGTGACAAACATACATCGATGACAAAGTTAAACAAAAAAGAAGAGAAATGCAATACCTGAGTAGATAGCCCAGCGTCTATAAGGCTCTGATACAAGATCTTGGGAAGACTCTCCCTCAGCAGGGAAAACTCCCTCTACCTTGAAATGAAAATGACCAAAATCATACCCACCGAGGCCTGCCTCGAAGAACAAATCATCATAAGAAAGAGAGAAGGTAACCAAGAAGGTGATTCAAATGAGAAAGGAAAGTAACGAACCAGGGAAATGGCCGTCTGGAAGCGAAGGAGGGTCTACATACTCCAAAGACTTCACGCCAACCGGCACAAAACCATCAACTCCAAAAGAATTCTTCAGTGGTCTGAAACCGCCTTGCCTAACCTCCGGATTTTGCGGAACAATCCGAGAACGAGGGTAAACTTTCTCCTTCAGGACGGCCACGCTGACATCATGAGGAATCTTAGACCAGCCCCTAAACCACCTATCATAATCTCCAGTCAATGTCCCCAGGCGAGCAGCCGGAGGAACAACGCAACTAGTGTCGGTGCCCAAACGCACTGAAAACGCACTAAAAGCTGCACATGACGGCAAAGTGACTCGAGGAGAGTCAGGAAAGCTGAAAACTGCTGGAATAGCCTGGTCATACCCAAACTGCCAAGCACAACGATGAGGGCTGTAAACCTCATGGATCACCCTATTCCCCATGCGAATGGATAAACACCCCGCCCTGATACTGACGGCATAGTCTCGATCCCGCCTGTGTCGAGGGGAACACAACTTAGGACAGGCCCCCTTCTGACGGGGCGCCACGTCCTTAATGATGTATGACTTCCCGGTATCTTTAGGCCATCCCTTATTGAAAGCCTCAGGGCGATAATCCACAATGTACTGACTGCTCTGAGTAAAGCACAAATGAGCGGTAATCTGATCCGGATCACGGACGGTGCAACCAGCAATATGAATCAAACCTGGCAATGACTGCCTCATGCCAGCAGAAGTCAACGGAGTATAACACTTCTCCCAGTAAAGGTAAAACCAACCAGAAAGGATGTGTAAAGGCATAACCACTGTGGCCCTGGAAGGATCCCTCGAAGAAGTAAGCTCTCTCATGGACCTATAAAGGTTCACTAAAGCTGGAATAGCCAATGAGACCCGCTTACCGCGAGCCAAGGCATTCGCCACCACAAAGACCCCAGGACGGATATACCCAGCTGGCTCGTAGATAATCAAGAAATAGCACAACCACCAAGCCAAAAAAGCAGTCAAGACTGTCTCATCGTCCAACTCATGGGAACAGAAATCTGAGAATGACACCCGCTCAGAAGGAATATATGTCTTGTCAGAACCCAATTTAATCGGCTCCAAAGGATTAGCAAAATGCGCAGCCCTCTTCTCAGGTATCAAGTCTGTGAAATAGCGAACCCAGTCTCTCAACGGGACATCCCTGTCCAAGCCACGCTGACCACGTGACATGGCAATCTCATAATAAATCCGGAAAACTGCCCGAAGTGATGAAGAATGCAGAGGGAACCCTTTATGATCAGGACCATAGAGCTCGAAATCGGGTGGTACCCTCTCCTCATAAACCAACCCCTCTACTGGCACCCCCATAAGGCCAGACATCTGCTGAAGATCGATGGTGGCATCGCGATCCTCTAAGGGAAAGGTATTATGAACATAATTCCAATTGGAGCCCATTGCTTTCAAAAGGGTGGAACTCCATGTATACTCAAACAAAGCCAAAATCACACCTCCAAAAATCTCAACCTTATCCAATTTCTTCCCCATACTACACAAGATATGCCGGGTCCATTCAACCTGCCCAGGGCTCCATTTCAAATCACCCTGAACCCTCAAATTCCCAGGAGACCAAGGGATAACATGCCCCTCCATCATCTCCATACTCAACAAGTGAAAATCAGCAGAAAAAGTAGAACGACCAGTGGGGCTCAGAAAAATACCTGCAAGGTCACCGGAGGGAACGCCACGCCGATCCCGACTAATGGAACAATGGGAGGTATAGTACCTATCTCGACGCTCCTCAGTGCGCGAAGGAGGGTCAACAGCAAGGCTTGGATAATCATAGATGGCTGGTAAAGGTAGGCGGTTGTGTCGAACCAAAAGCCCGTGGAAATTATCTCTTCCTCTGAGAATAGCACGCCTCCATAGGCGGTGAAGATGCACATGAACCTTCTGAGGATCTAAATAATCACTGATATAAGACTCAATGGCCTCGTCCGAAGGACCATAGAAACCCGTCCTGGCAATCTCAAACCGAGGGACAGTGTCATAAATCTCATCAACCAAAGCCATGATTACCTGCGAAAAAAGTAAAGACCATGTCAAATACCCAGAAAATGCCCAGAAAATGCCCACAAATTACCAAGAAAATGCCTAGAAATTGGGGACACCAGAGTAGACTGATCGATGTGTCTCACAGTCCACTCTGGTGGGGGGCATTTGTTTGCCTCTAAATTCTGCTGCACAAGATCACGAACAATTCCCTATTTTATCACCAAAATCCAAAACCATATAATCAAAATTCCATCCACATAACCAATGGTCTAACAAAATAGCCCTGATAATTGGTCATACTGCATGAAAGGAAAACACAGAAATTCTTAAAAATGGACAGTAAATTAATTAATTACGAGGAATGCCATTATGCGCCTGTGATATCCTTATAATTAATTACCGGAGTCCTAAAAAAAATAGAAAATTTGTGGCAGCTAAATTCCTCATGTTTTTGTGAGGAGCCATGCAAAATTTCATGTCAAACTGACCTAAAGAAGGGCACCAAACAATTTTTCTAAAAAACAAAGCAGCTTAATTATCCTCAAAATTCAGTTAAATGGACAGCTCCATTTTGAAACAAATGGAGGTAAACTCCACATAAATGGAGATAACCCCGGATGGGCCCTTAAGGGAAATAATAAAATTCGTTTTGGGCTGAGATTGAGGCCCATCTGAGTTAAACACCGGCCCAGTTTGATTAATAAAAATCCCATCGATCCAACGGCCGTGATAAATTCCCATGATACTATCCGAAATCAACGGACAGATAGCGACCTTAATTCAAAATATTGGATGAGATTTTCTGATTGGCTAAGACAGAGGGACCCACCTATTCCCGTTAAAAAAAAAAAGAAAAGAAAAGGAAAAAGAAGAAAGGATGGAACAGTACTATCTGACAACCTTCGTACACCGGCGTAGATGGAGATTCGCCGTCGTTCTGCGCCGCCCCAGCTCCAATTGACCTCACCAATAGAAAGGCGATGATCTCGTCAACACAATGGTGCCAGACTCGACAGCAAATAATGACCAATTCGTTCAATGACTGAAAGGAATAGAACAGCAGTTAAAGTGAATTCACTCGAAATTTCGCCAAACAGACGAGAAATTGCTGGGGATACATACCTAAAAAGCTTTGTTGGGTCTGCAAGGAAAGAGTGAGGAAGCAATTTTGAGTCAATTTGGATTATTGGAAAGCACTAACACTCATGGCCATGGCGAAAGCCTCGGAGTTAAGAGGGGTAGGCAATAGGAGTCGATGTTGCACTGATCACTGAGTTGGGATAGCACTCTACTGTCTTGCCACCATCATGTTCATATAATAGCAAGTGAGAAAATACCAAGGAGGATGTTGGCGCTTGCACTGGAGATGCCCAGTGGAATGAGAATAGAGTAAAAGAAGGACGAATGGAGAAGAGAAATTCCCTCTCTGGCCTATACACTGAAAAGGAGGTTCTAGGCTCGTCAGAATGATGTACCATGCGTGCAGAAAAGTAATTGAGGAGGGGAGAATTCCCCCAGTCACTCCAAATTCCAACCGTTGATGTTTAGGTGATCATTCCTCCTTCTGCAGATGGTACAAAGCATTAATTGATATGATACAGCACTAGGGGTCCCCTCACCTTTAATAAATGCATCACTAGCCGTTCATCTATACATAAGAAAAAAAAGAATGTGATGGATGGTCAGATGAAATTAGTTGAAGGGAGATTGTACACCATGGATATGGATATGGATGACAAACATCAATTGGCACCTGAGAAACATTCCGTGTGTGATGTAACAAGGGCAAATCAGGGAATTAGGGGAAAAGACAAAAGGGTGAGGCCTGTAAAGCATATACATAAGAATGCCAGATTCCAATTATGCCCCCTACACTTTCCCTGGAATCAACATGCATGAAATAACCCAAATAACAAAGCTCAATCGTTTGAATGAACATCAAAAGAAGGGAAATGCTAGCCCCTAGTTAAAATTGAAAAGATACAAAAATTATGATAATTGAACATCTCCTGTAACCACAATTGATGAGAGGGTGATAACACATACTGGGCCCACTTGTCATGCAAAGAGAAGGAGACCAGCAAAAGCCAGAGATGAGTTGTTAATCACACAATTGATATAATACATAACCAACAGATCCATGCCAAGTGGCAAATGCTGTCAAAATGAAGCCACAATCCCAGTTTTGCCCATGTAAACCTGAGGGAACATACACATGATGAAAGGGCATTAAAAGAAGATCACCTTGCACTAAAAGAGTCTCCAGTCAAAGCCCATAGGAGAATGGACAAAGGCATTACCAGACCTATACCCCTAGGAGCAACAGCTATGTCTTAAAAGAGATACCTCATTTATGCGATCACAGCCATCCATAGCCTATGAACCATTGGATGAGCAACAACACATCTGGCGCCAAAATAAACATAGCCCCTCCCCCAAATGCACAGTGAAGAGTAGTAAAATTACAAATGCCATGTGCCATGCTACCACTGGTTAGTAAAAGCAAGTAGAAAGAAAGGAGTTGAAGTAAGAATTGTAGGAGCAAGGCGGCAGCCTCATGTCACATCCAGTCCCTTCATCACAAGATCAAGAGGAGAAGATGCGGCCATGTGTCAAGAGGATGGAGCAAAGCCCTAGGAATTTCAGCTATAAAAGAAGACCAAGAGCAAAGAAAAAAAAAGAGAGAAGGAGGGGCAAGCTAAAACTCTGTCAAATTATTTAGTTACACTATTGTAATCAAGTAGAAGCATTTTCAAAGAGAGGTAGGAAAGCTACTGTGTCAATTTTCAATACAAAAGTGTTATTCCCCTTCTTGATTTTCCCTTCCAATCCTTGTGCTTCTCTTGTTTTCTTTATTCTCTCTGAAGATAAGTGTTAATTGTAAAAGGTCACCATGTAGATCACTCACTATTGCTGCTCTAGGGCTCAGAGACATGGGCAAGGGGTGCTTGCCAGAGAGCGCACACTTGCCTATGTCAATGAGTTTCTTAATGTTAAAAAAATGTTAAAAGGAAAGTTTCTGTGGAGAGGCATAGGTTTATGTGTGAGGGGTGCTTGCCTGAGAGCGCACACTCATGCATCTATCTGTGTTTCAACATTAATAATAGTCATTTCAAAAGTCATGTATAAAACTTATATCAATGAGTCCCCTAAAATCTTGAAAATGTTGAAGCAAAGTTTGGTGAAGGAACATGGTTCCATGCATGAGGGGTGCTTGCCTGAGAGCGCACACTCATGCACATAACCATGTACTGACATTTAATGATGGTTTCTTAAGTTTCAGGAATAAGATTAATTAACAAAGGAGTTCAAGTCCAGCAAAGATGTAATAAATAGAAAATCGAGGGTCTATAGGTAAAGAAACAGTGGGTAGTAAAAGGGAAATTTCAATATGCAGTAGCTAGGCTTTATTTTGTCAAAAGCATGTCTTATTGGAACTAAAAAAAAAATGATTAAACATGTCTAAGGTGTAACTGTGACCAGAGGTACTCCTATGGCATGTCAAAAGAAAAGAATCAGCATAGGTAGTAATAAAACACACTAAAGCTAGGCAAAAAAAAAAAAACAAATATATCTATTCAATAATAAAAAGTAGGGGGACTAAGCTAAAAAATATTATTACCTCATCTATTTTCAGTAAAAAAAAAAACAAACACAATCATATATAATGTATTAAATAAAGAAAACAGTGAGTAAGCTCACACAACTCATGTGTTCACAGGGGCATTTCTGTCCAAGTTCTTTGGTATGTCTCACAGCATAAAAAAAAGGGGGCTCTTATCATGACTAAAAAAAAAACAACAAAGTGAAATTCAGCACCTGTTGACGATATAAAAGAAGAAGGATACACATGATATCTCTGGCAAAGAAATATGGTCTGTATAAATTCATATGTACATGTAAGGCAAGTTTTTCAAGAAACATAGGGACTCCTTATACTCATACTAAAGAAAAGAAAAGGGACTCAACAGGTATAACCAGAATGATTAACAAGCTTGGGTGTCATTCTACATGATAACATCTTCAAATGAAAATTATGGTAGAGGCGACATGGGTCTGTGGTTTTAGTTTTAAAATCCCTCTCAATTCCAGTGAGTAAAGATGAACATCAAGCATCCAAACTATGAATGATCAACATAAAAATGGGGGGGGGGGTCTGCACTAAACAAACAATCCTGAAGTTCAGTGTTGTGATTGAAATGAGTGAGATAAAATCTGGAGTTAGGATACCCCAATTGTCAAATTATATTACATTACATTCCTGTGCCAAAACCTGAACTGAAATCAACATTCAGTGAAACTTCAAAATTAAGCCAAGACAGTCCCTAATGAGATACTAAGTCCTTCTAAGTGATGGGCAAAAGTGAGGTATACATATGTCAGAATGGAAGTGAATATTGCCAATTGAAGCCAAGTATTGGTCGTAAATATGGTGGGACCAAAACCAGACCTTAGACTTGAGTTACGGTTAAATTACAGTACCTGTGCCTCCCTCTGCCGTGGTAAGTGACTTAAGAAAGTCCCTCAATGCTCAAAAGACATCCCTCAACCGAGAATCTTCACTTGTGGCCCTCAATTTGCTCCCTGAGCACGTCGTCGGACCATGTCTGAAGCATGAAGAAACGTGACCAATTGGATAGGCACGACCAAAATTGAAGATGGGGTGGAGAAGAGGGTGAGAAGACGACTCTGCAGAACCAACTCATGGTCAGAATGGCAGCCGGAATCGCCGGGTCAACCCTCGTTGCCGACGAGTCAACAGAGACGAAGGAGGGAAGGAGGTTGAAACGAAGTAAATGATGAACGAACTCGGAGCTCAGATAAGCTCCACTGACAGGCAGGACCCACAGAGCCAGCCCGACTCGAACTCGAACCCATTCGGCGTATAGGTGCGAGCGCAATCCAAGTGGCTCAGTCAGCTACCAACTTCAGCGACCCAGGAGGATCCTCCATGACGCTGGCCGTGCAATGAATCCCTGACAAGCACAACACAAAACAGCAAACTACAACCAATCAGAAAATTCTGCTATGCAGGAAACTTCAAAAATACATTAAAAATAGCTAGATTATCAGAAAAATTTCCATAAAATATCCAAATGTCAAGAAAAATATGAGGAATATTTTGATGTGTTATGTTATGCTAAAACACCAAGGTGCAAAATACTTTAAAGGATAACCATAAGTAAAAAAAATATATGTAATAATAATAAAGATAAATTTATATTTTTAAAAAGAGGAAAGAAAAGGAAATAAAAAAAATCATTTTGGATATTCTATGTTCTGGACAGCAGGTACGCTTGAACATTTTATGTTCTGGACAGCAGGTACACTTGACATTCCTTGTTCTGAACAACAAGCATTAAAATTTGCAAACAAATTGAAATCACCGAGAGGGTCAAAGACAGAAGTTTAAAAGCGCAAATTTAAACGCCTAAACTCAAAAGTCCAACCAAATACTGAAAATCTAAAAACTCAAAAGTCACAACTAAAAAGTCCAACCCAAAGTCCAGAATGCCAAAACACAAAAGTTCAAACTTTAAACCAAGCCTAAAAAAAAAAATATATATATCAAAGACTAAGAGTCAAACTCAAAAGTTAAAATACAAAAGTGCTAAAAGTGCAGAACTTAAAAGCCAAATTTAAAAGTCCAAAATCCCAAAGTGAAATTTAAAAGTCCAAAGAAAAATGACACAAAGTCTAAATGACACAAAGTCTAAGTGACACAAAGTCTAAAAGTGACACGAAATCAAAATGGCACAAAGCCTAAAAGTGACCCAAAAGACATAAAGTCCAAAGTGACATAAAGTCTTAAAAGTCAAAAGTTCGTCCCTTCAAGACTGCATCGCGTTTCGCCTTGAAGGAGACACCCTCTTGATATTCAGATTGAGATAAAGGAAAAGTCAATTCTGGATTATCACTGAAGTTCCTGTCAAGAGAAGGCATAGCGCATCTGTACTCGCGACTTGAACGAAAATCCCAAAAATCCCTCATTTCTCAAAACGATCGAGAACTGACCTAGAATACTCTATTTTCTAGCGTTGGACTCAAATCTAACAGCCTGTTTCTACAAGTTCACAGCATGTTTGACCAGAAACAGACTGAAATCTGAGTTCATGTCAAGAGGAGGCGTAGCGCATCTGTACTCAAGACTTGAACGAAATCCCAAAAATCTCTAAATCCCCAAACGATTGAGGATTGATCTAGGATACTAATTTTTCTAGTATCGAACTCAAAAATCTCTGTAACGGCACTAAGCCGGACACAGCAAAGTAAAAGCAACCTAAATGTCTTAAAATGTGAAACTAAAGAATTAAATCACATCATCCATGTTTGCATGGTTTTGTTAAAATAGCTGCCCTTCTGCAAGTGCTTTTCACCCTGAAACTCCTTATCAAGACACAATCCTTTTAAAATGGACTTCATCCACTTACTGCATTTAAACTTTGATTATCCCGATCTAGAGGTGCTCTTGGCTCAGGCCGTAACTGAGTCCGGAGGTAATTAACAGTAGGGGCTTGCGCCTACTGGAAAAAAAGGACCTACGACAAACAATCAACTCTCGAGGTACTTAGAGCCGCATTAGTGCCCTTCGCTCGTTTGGAATGGGCAGTAACGACGGGTCTCGAGATGCTCGAGGGGTATCTGATCCGCATTTTCTTCGCCCCGTAGAGGACAATCTGATCTTCCGTGGTTGGACTGGAAAAAGTGCGAGACAAATATCCTCTAAAATTTCATAATAATCAAGTTCTCCCCCACCATTTGACTCTCCTTTGATGCATACTCCGGTATTATCTGTCGATTTAGTTTTCCCATGGATTTTGGTATGAAAAACAAATCCGTTAACTTCATATGCTCCATAAGATAGATATTCTCTACTTGGTCCAAGACTGAGACTTTTAATGCCAGGATTAGGATTAGGCTCGCCCTCAACGGTTGTTTTCAACCAATTTGGAAACTCCATATCTAGAATAGATTGTAGAACCCCATCATTTGTTGGCCGTCGTGTCCTTTTGATTTGTTCGGTATATGTCCTGTGAAATATTATAAGAAATGTTAGCTACAAGTACCGAGAATCTTAACTTAGATATGAATATTGAGTTAAAATAAGGATTATACTCTAGATAAGGCTTAATCTCAGGACAATTGTAGAGGACGCAGAGTTTTGCCTTGCGAAAGTTCTGGAGGTTTAATGTTTTCTTTTCACCTCGACTAAGAGCACGCCCTGGATAGTTGAAGACAGACAGCTGATCTTCCGTAGGGCCATCGACATTCATAGGGCAGTCACCATTTCCATTTTGGTCATTCACAACACTTGAGCTAGAATCATGAGCAAAATACGACTTACAATAATCAGATACCTCCTATGTTAGGTAGGACTCGGCAATTGACCCCTCTACGCATGCCTTATTGGTAACTCTTTTCCTCGCCTCTTTGATACGCCTGTAGAAAATTATATTTGACAGGTGTCAACTTAGATGAGATCTAATCGATTAATTTATGCAAAGTTAATAGCTACAGAGCATACCTTTCGACGAGATACATCCACCAACAATTAACCGGGCCACCCACTCTAGCCTCGTATGGAACATGAAGAATGAGATGCTCCATACGGTCAAAAAAGCTTGGTGGAAGAAACCTTTCAAGTTTGCACAAAATAACAACTACATCTTTTTCTAGCTGTTTGAGGCGTACAGGGTCCAACTCTTTTGCACAAATCTCCTTACAGAAATTTGATAAATCTGTGAAAGCCTCCCACATAAAATCGGGTATGTAGTCACGAAGTGCAACCGGGAGTATACGCTCCACCAAGATGTGCATGTCGTGACTTTTCAGCCCATTGAAAGTGCAAGTGGTGAGGTTAACACATTTGGACAAATTAGATGCATATCCATCAGGGAACTTTACTTTTTCTTTCAGCCATCTGAGAATCTCTAGCTTGTGTGCACGATCCAATGCAAATTTTGTCCTTGGTTTATTCTTTTCTCCAATGAGATGTAGCTCGGGACGATTACAGAAAAGTTCCAAGTCTCTACGGGCATTTGCATTATCCTTTGTTTTAGTTGCAACATCAAACACGGTGTATACAACATTTCCACCAACATTGTTCTCCCAATGCATCACATCAATGTTGTGTCTTATCAAATTATCCTGCCAATAGTTTAATTCCCAGAAGATAGATTTCTTTTGCCAATTATGATGTACTTTGTACCCTGGAAGTTGGTCTAAGGGTGTATCCTTTCCCAAAGTGAAATCTGGAAGCATTTCCACCATCCTGCGTACATCGGACCCCTCTAGAAGAAGGGTTGGAATTGGATCTCGCACAACTCTGCCTTTATAGAATTGTTTCTTGTCAGCTCGAAATGGATGGCCTTGGGGCAAAAACTTCCTATGACTGTCGAACCAGCTATGTTTATTACCCTTTGGTAGTCAGAATGCCTTTGTGTTTTCCATACAATACGGACAAGCTAGTGCACCACATGTGCTCCACCCAGACAACACCGAATACGCCGGAAAATCATTGACCGTCCATGTTAGAGCCGCCTTCAATCTGAAATTCTCCTTCAAGGACACATCATACGTGTCAATTCCGGTTGACCACAACTCTTTCAATTCATCAATCAAGGGCTGAAGAAATACATCTATGTCTCGACCCGGGTGATCTGGTCCAGGTATCACAAGGGTTAAGAACATATTCTCTCGCTTCATGACTGTGTCGGGCGGGAGATTCAAAGGATAACAAACCACCGGCCAACAAGTGTATGAGGTTCCGCCCATGTTGAACGGAGCAAAGCCATCGGTTGCCAATCCCAAACGAACATTTCGAGGCTCCATAACAAATGCGGGGTGGGCCTCGTCAAATTTTTTCCAAGCCTCCGCATCCGAAGGATGGTACATAAGTCCAGGTTTCTCCCGAGCACCTTCTTTGTGCCACCGCATCTTCTCTGCAGTTGCACGGGTCATGTATAACCTTTGCAATCTCGAGGTGATAGGCAAATAGCGCAAGACCTTCCGCGCAATTGGCTTACTGTTCTCCTTTGTTGGTTTTGTGTACCGTGGCTCACCACATATATCACACTTGTCCTTCAACTGATCATCTGGTTTGTAGTAGAGCATGCAATTTTTTGGACATGCATCATATTTTTTATAATCCATCCCCAGGCCCTTTACCATTCTTTTTGTCCTGTAGAAATTCTCTGGCAACCCATTCTTCGAAGGAAGCATATCCTTCACAATCGAGAGAATGCGATCGAAACCCGCCACGCTTAAACCAAAATCTGCTTTTGCAGCTAGCAGCTGGGTAACGGCAGAGAGCACAGAATGTTGGTCGCATTTAATGGTAGATTCACCTTTGAACTCTACTTCCCACAATGGAGACTCCAATGCATCGAGCATGTTGAAGAAGTCCCTTGCTGCTGCATTAGGTTGTCCGAGATCATCCCTTCTTTCCCAATCAAATTCAGGGCCTGCAGCATTGAATACCATCTCCTCCATTTGAATATCATTCGAATTACGATATTCATCACCTGCTGCCTCATTTTGAACATTCTCTCCATGTCAGTACCACCGCTCATAACCCGGCATAAAACCCTTCTTCAACAAGTGATCGCTGACAGCTTTGCGGTTGTACATTTTTCGATTTTTGCAGTTTATGCAAGGACAAGGTATAGTTACAGTGCCATTCCTCTTGGAAGCTACACTTTGATTGTTGAATGCAATATTAAGAAAATTTTTCACTCCATACACATAATCTAGATTTGCCTCGTTGCCATCAAGAACTCTACGGTACATCCAACTACGATCCTCGGCCATATTCTGTGAAAAAAGAAATCAAAACAGATATATAAATAAGTGTACCTTGGTGTTATTCTAAGCTACCTAATAACTTCTCATGAGTTATTCTTTCCTAGAGCCACATCAGATTTTTTTTTACTCAATTAGAGTGGAGGAAACTCAAACAGATCCATCATGTACTATTTACAAAATACCTAAAGATAAGCAATAAGATCATTTTTTTAAGCACAAACAGTGACCTCAAATAAGATCATCTACTATCTTCTAACAGGTTGGTGCTCAATTGGTGCTCAATTTTCATCAATTGGTGCTCAAAAGAGAATTACCTTGGTGAAAGAGAGAAGACAGTTTCTGTACAAACAAGTTTTACTTATTCCAATACAGACCTCCACACCTCAAAGCTTTAGCTGCTTAACCTCTTGTCCTGAGAGAGAGAAAGAGAATTACAGAGAGTAAGAAGGAGGGAATTACCTTGGTACAATCCTAAAAATTGGTGCTTAATTACTGCTTATAAGTAACAATTCTAAAAGGCATTAGTTTACCAAACACCATAAAAGCTAAACATATGAAATTGAATCAAAGAGCCTCTCTAATATATACAACATGATATGTTCCATATCAATTTAAAACTTTGCATGACCTCATATATCTTTTTACAGAAAATTGATGCTCAATTTTTACATACCAGGCTCAATTGGTACAATTGGTACAATTGATGTCCAATTGGTTCTCAATTGGTGCTCAATTTTTACATACCAGGCTCAATTGGTACAATTGGTGTCCAATTGGTTCTCAATTGGTGCTCAATTTTTACATACCAGGCTCAATTGGTACAATTGGTGTCCAATTGGTACAATTGATGTCCAATTGGTTCTCAATTGGTGCTCAAACTAATCATGTGCAATGAAGCAAGGCAAGAAAAGAGAATTACCTTGGTGAGAGAGAGAGAAGGCAGTTTCTGTAAAAAGAATTTTTACTTATTCCAAACCTGAAAGCTTTAGCCTGTCTCAGAGAGAGAATTACCATGAGAATTTGCGAGAGAGAAATACAGAGATGAAGAGGGAGAAAATTTGCGAGAGAGAAATACAGAGAGGAAGAGGGAGAAAATTTGCGAGAGAGAAAGGAGAAGATTTGTCAGCGGGAAAGAACAAAGGAGAAATAGAGCCAAAAAATCGAGTTATTTTAGTGTAGTACAGTCTCGATGGAATATATGAAAGGAGAAACAAATTTTTATCAAGTCATTGTACTAGTGTGGTGGTAAGGAAAACAGGATCTAAGATTGTCAGCTGCATTAGGTATAGATATAGAGTTCGATTCTTCATTATTGAACATTTTTTTTTTGCAATTTTTTTCTATGTAACATAAATACTGTTTCTCCTTTCAATATTAATGATATGTTTAATTCTGCTTAAGGTGGATATAATTATCATTCTCAAATTGTAATTTTGTCAAACACACAATATTAATGATATGTAACATGGCTATGATAAAAGAACAGCAAATTAGGTCAATAAACCAACTAACAATAACAATAACACTCTAATTATAATATGATTCATAGCATTTCAACAAACACTCAAATTATAAGCAGTTCATATAGATAAATTTCAAGATTCCTAAACAAATAGTGCATTAAATATATAACATAAACAATATATTATCAAGCAACCACCATAAGAAAAGATAAAAATAATTACTTCCAGTAATTCAAATTACTTCATACACCACCAATCCATGCATTGTTAGATCCAGCAAACACAAAATTACTCCTAGTTAGAGCAATATCACATACACGCACAGTAATTACTACACCACAAAATATTCACTCCAAGTTTTATCCAACATTATCCTACATATATCGCCACTGTACCTACATCATCAGTCAGTTCATGTCACAGATTACAACATACACTACTAAGTTTCTCGGTTGGAATTTTGAATAAGTGACTCCAACTTAGCACAACGTTTTAAAACCTCGTTCATGTCTTCCTTGTGTCGCCTTTCCATGTCAGCGAATTTTGCAGCGATTTCCTTCTCCCTTTCGGTCTCTCGAGATGAACAAGCTGCAGTGCTTTTGTTGGCGCGGGTGGTCATCGAATCCATCATTTGCACAGGAGACTCTTCTACGATCGATCGATAACCAAACCCGAAGATCCCCTTCCTCGGTTCTGGTCCAGAAGCTCCCTTCCATAATAGGTCATCTTTAATGCCCTCGGCCTCTGGAAGAGCCTTCAAGAAGTCATATGTAGCCTATATATGCAATCAAGTAAATTATTATCAGGAGTATACTTTCATAATTTTAACATAGCAGCTCTTGTACCAGTGACTAATAAAGAAATGCCCTTCTACCAATGAGCATACCAGTGAGCATATAAAACAATGCTCTTGTAAAACACAATAAACATAAAGGACATTATATATGCATCAGGTATTACTCTTATATTCATTGTAAGAATACTAAGTGCCAAAAGAAACATTACCGCCACATCTGCTACCCTTGCATTCACATAGACAGAAGTACCATCTGGCAGCATCTTCTTGTGCATTTTATCAAAAACATCCTTGGAGGTTACAACACCCTGTGGATTTTCTTTGCGCTGTCATGCATTTAAATAAATTTCACAAGTCAGATATTCTTGTATTAATTGAATCATGCAATTTTCTGTGACAGACTAACTAATCATGTGAGAAGCTGTGAGAAGTTAAACTAACCAATTGTTGCTCCACTTGGTGTTTGCTACGAGGTCCTGCCACATGGTGGGCCACACCACCGTCTAGTGCTTTGTTCGCACTATTGGTCTTGCTTACACCCTGCCAACCCTCCTTTCCATATAGATCGCAAAGGCCTTCCCACACCCTAACCTTCTTCATACACCACTGCGGAGGATGATCTTTCCACGATGCTGGGCTTGCACCATATTTCTTAGTATATTGCTTCCGCAACCGAACAAGTGCCTCCTTATAAACGTCTGTAGCAACATTCTCATAAACATCTATGCATCGTTGTCGCCACTGACCTGGTTCCCATCTATATACTTTCAAGAATTTCTTCAATACAGTCAACCTGACCTCAGATGGGAAAATATTATAGGTGCGGGCTGGGAATGGCATGTGCTCAAATAAAAGGTTTCTGAGTGTAACATGAATTTTGGTGCATGTGGGGGTGGCTTCAAACTCTCCGTCGCCAACCACCATAAGACTCGGTCGGAACTCACGATGTGCACAAGCTCTTGACTTGGTCGGACCTCGAATTTTCTTTTCTTTTTTTCCCTTCACATCACAAGCAACCTCTCTCTTTCTTTTTCTAACCCTCAACAGCTGGTCCAGAGTTAGGGCATCTTCCTCATCTTCATCCTCACCTTCTGCAGCAACCTCATCCTCAGCTTCATCCTCCTCTTCATCCTCCTCATTCTCGCTTACTATATCATTTGGGAAGCACATGCTGATTTTGTGCTTAAGGCGAACCCTCTTTTGTCCATCATCCCAGTCCATGATCGCTTTGCCTAAATCAATCTCTGCCTTACCAATGGGATTTTCTTATGCCTCTCTATTGTCGGGCTCGGGCTCGGGCTCTGGCTCTGGCTCTGGCTCGCCGGTAGGGTTCCCTTCTCCCTCCCCTGTGCCGGTGTCGGTCGGCTCATTTGGAACAGGAGAGGGACCAGAGGGATCGACAGTCAGCTCTGGCTCGCCGGTAGGATTCCCTTCTCCCTCCCCTGCGCCGGTGTCGGTCGGCTCATTTGGAATAGCCGAATGACCAGAGGGATCGAAAGTCGGCTCTGGCTCGCCGGTAGGGTTCCCTTCTCCTTCTCCTGTGTCGGTGTCGGTCGGCTCATTTGGAACAGGAGAGGGACCAGAGGGATCGGCAGTCGGCTCTTGCTCGCCGGTAGGATTCCCTTCTCCCTTCCCTGCGCCGGTGTCGGTCGGCTCATTTGGAATAACCGAATGACCAGAGGGATCAAAAGTCGGCTCTGGCTCGTCGGTAGGTTTCCCGGAACCGTCTACTGTGTCGGTCTTGTGTGGCTGACTTGGAACAGCCGAAATCAACGTTGGCACTGCCTCTTCATTCTTCGTCATGGAACGTGTTTGTACTCTTCTTTCATATGATGGTGGACTCCGTTTCCTCCTCATCATTTTGTTTCTATGTGCAATGAAAGTCAGATCATTAATCGCCTTCTTGGCTTGTTCCTTTAGCCTGGGCATTTTATCTGTCATATGTTGAAAAAGAGTCAGGACAATTTCATTTCTCTATTGCCTCAATTATAACTCAGGTACATTATGTTAAACTGAAGTACATTATGTTAAACTGAAGCTAGGTTTGTAATGCACAGTAAGTGAATTAACACATAATGTCAAAACTTCACTTGGTTAAAAATGTCAAAACAGAAAACTGAAGTTAAAAATGTCCAAACTTGGGACAAATATTGCACAGTAAGTGAATTTCATTTGGTACCACACAGTAAAATCCATTGCCAAATTGATTCACAATTTTGTAGCACAGAATGTACAAAAAGACGTAACAGAACTTATATTGATTTATGCAGTTCAGAATTTCTATTGATTTTCTCTTATATTCATTTCATAATAGAAGTTTACTTTTAGGGTTTAAGTTTAGCACCAAATTACTGAAAACAAAAAGGAATTAAGTTCTATTAACATTAAGGGTTTAAGTTTAGCACCAAATTACTGAAAAGAAAAAGTAAACCCTAGAGAATGACTGAAGGAAACAAGTACAACAGCGAAGAGAAGAGAAGATAAGAGAAGAAGAGAGAAGAACCTGAGGTTTGTCGCCTCCCAGAGTGAAATCGCTTGGCAATGTCGCTTCTCGGCTTCTCTGAGGTCCCGCAAACAGGAGAGACAAAGAGAGAGGGATTGTCAGAACAATGCTCTATCCTCCTTTTATCTGCAATCATCAATTAACACATAAAACTGAAGTTAAAAATGTCAAAACTGAACTTCCTTCGAAAAGTAAATTTTTATTTGGTACCATACAGCAAGTGAATTTCATTTTGTACCAAATTATTTGGTACCAAACAGAAAAATCCATTGCATGCAGTCAATAATACAAGGAAGGTTGGGTAAATTATGTACCAAACAGTAAATTTAATTGCATGCAGTAAACAGTGAAAAAAATGCAGAAAATAATGTAGAAAACAGTAAGTGAATTTAATTGCATGCTCTTCCTGGACAACAGATCAATTCGTCATTTGGCCAATGTTATGGTTTATTACATAATTTCTATTTCCTAAGAGAATTTCAGAAAGGCAAAGAATTTCTATTACGACAGCACATAATTTGTAAACAGAAGAACATCGATCTGAAGCTAGGGTTTGGTAAAAAGAGAGAATTATTTGGTACCTGTGTATCGAGCTAGGGTTTGTCGCCTTCCTTCTCTACAGTCGCTTCTCAAGCTAGGGTTTGTCGCCTTCCTTCTCTCTACAATCGCTTCTCAAGCTAGGGTTTGTCGCCTTCCTTCGATCTCTACAGTCGCTTCTCTAATGTAGCTTCTCAAGAGAGAGAGATTGAGAGGGATTTAGGAGAGATTGAGAGGGATTTCGAACAGACTAAGTAGCGATTTAGGGGAGAGGGATTTCGAACAGACTAAGTAGCGATTTAGGGTCTGGATTGATATATTGATATGATTTCGAACAGACTAAGTAACCTTAAAACTATAGAGATATATTGATATGATGAGACAGAGGTGTTCTAATCCCTGTCCGATATTGAACGGGACGTTAGTCCCACAATACATAACCATCTTTTATATAATGGCTATATATTCACTTCCGTCTACGGAATTGGTGAGAAAGTAAAGGAAAGAGGAGAAGAGTAGAAAGCTGATTTGAGGGTCTGGATTTCGGCAAAAACAAATAGAACAAACATATAGAGGTCCCACCTGTCAGGGGTTGGACTTTTTTTTTAAGAACTTATAATGTATTATATATTTTACTAATGATTATTTAATCAAAGAATTTATAAAATAAGAATATTATATATTTTTTATATAATTTAAAAATCATAATATATTACATAGTTTAGTAACATTTTTTTATTATAAGGTGAACGTGTAAGTCTAGTTAGATATAGTTAGATATGTAACTATATGATATGTAAACAAGGTGAACGTGTAAGTCTAGTTAGATATAGTACAACCTTTGTTATATGGTGAACATATATATAATTCTATTTATATATTATATATAATATTATTTTGTCACATGGCATTGCACTTAATTTTCATGGTGAACATATCATTCTAGTTATATATCCAATTATTGTTGTTTCTAACTCTAACTAGATTTATTTAGTTTTAAAAAATATAAATCAAATTCAAAACTTACATTTGTCAATTGTATTTTACTTTTCCACTTGAATTTAAAAATTTCTCTTTTCAAATGTGATATGCTCTTGATATTATCCAATGAGAGTTCATATGCTCTTGATTATTCTCACCATATGTGGTCCATTGAAGAGTAGATTACTTTGTTATATGCTGAACATATATATAATTCTATTTATATATTATATATAATATTATTTTGTCACATGGCATTGCACTTAATTTTCATGGTGAACATATCATTCTAGTTGTATATCCAATTATTGTTGTTTCTAACTCTAACTAGATTTATTTAGTTTTAAAAAATATAAATCAAATTCAAAACTTACATTTGTCAATTGTATTTTACTTTTCCACTTACATTTCTCTTTTAAAAATTTATCCAATGAGAGTTCATATGCTCTTGATTATTCTCACCATATGTGGTCCATTGAAGAGTAGATTACTTTGTTATATGGTGAACATATATATAATTCTATTTATATATTATATATAATATTATTTTGTCACATGGCATTGCACTTAATTTTCATGGTGAACATATCATTCTAGTTATATATCCAATTATTGTTGTTTCTAACTCTAACTAGATTTATTTATTTCTATATGTATGTAATGTAAAATTTGGCCTCAATGATAATGTTATAATAATATAAAATTAAAGTTAATATGAGAATAATAACTACATATGATAATATAACAAAATAAGACAAAATAAAATAAAATAAATTCAGAATATCATAAGAGATCAAATTTTCATTTGGACCTCCATTTAAATGTTACATTATGAAACAGTTCGACTTTCATTTCAATGAGCTAGCGATAAAATGGACAGCAAGCAACTTGTTAAAATGGAGAACACGAAGGAAAAACAAATGGAATCCGAAATTAAATTCCTCTCGTGTGATGTCGCTGGCGAATAGGAAAAACAAATGGAGTCCACGGATCGATGACATGTCATTGATCTAAACCGTCAAAGTTTGGATCCACGGAATAGAAAAAATTGCAGGGATCGATGAGCTGTCTCCCTCCCCAAATTTTGGATCGCTTTAGGCGCTAATATTCCATATTCGCTAATATTCCTACCTTATTTTCCAGAAGTTAGATCTCAAATCATATTTTCCATATTCCAGAAGTTAGATCTCAAATCATATTTTCCCATATTCGCTAATATTTTCCCCCAAATTTTTCCACATCTTTTCATCACACGTTTCATTTAGGCGCTAATATTTCCCCCTAAATTTTCATTTAGCCGCTCAAATTTTCTCGGAAATTTTCATTATGAGGGATTTTGTTTATCTCATATATACAAAAGTCCTACTGCTTTCTTCTCAAGTCAACAAAACAAATATTCAGGTATTTATCTTCTCCTCTCTCCTCTATTTTCAGTATTTATCTTCTCTTGTTTTTGTTTTATTTCTAACTTCATTATTTTCTCCTTTCTTGTTTTTGTTTTTGTTGGCACTTAGGATAATCGTTGGCTTTTATTGGAGGTACGATTTTATCTTGATCTTTTATTTTGCATCTCTTAATCGTTTGATTTTGTCTTCAGAAAATATTTGTGTTAAATTAAGGATTTGTGTAAAGATAGCAGTGAATAACAGACACAATTTGTGTAAGACAATTTGTGTAAAGATGGAATTTTTGTCCATGACACAATTTGTGGTTATTAGGATTGTGCAATTGAACTTTTAGAGTTCAATTATCATATACAAATTGACAATCTGATATGGTTATTAGGATTGTGCAATTGAACTTTTAGAGTTCAATTATCATATCTAAAAGTTTCTCAATACTCTCACTAAATGGACAAAGGCATGACACCAAATTGTTACATTTTATTTGCAAGTTATTATGTAACGGTATATTGATTTTATTCTTATTTAGATAGAAATAACCACCATGTGCTATTCCCTGTAAGCCAACTAAATATAGAAAATAATGCAATTGGTTCTTAATTTCAGTTACTAACTATATATCCTTTTCATGTTACAGGCTTACATTTTGAAGAAACTGAGGTTAGTCATATTTGTTCTTTCTAGTTTAAACCTAAAATCTGGTATATGACTTGAATGAATATTCTTGTTTCTGTTGATATGAGAATGTCATGAAATATGCATATTTGTAAATATGCATATTTGTACTTGTAATTAAGTAAAAAGACCCTCTTAATTTACTTGACCATGAATAAAAGGACCCTCTTTACTTGACCTTGTAATTAAGTAATTGTACTTAGTAAATATGCATATTTGTACTAATATGATGAATGTCATGAAAGATACCTCATCCTAAAAGAAAACTGTAGATGTGCATACTGATACCTCATCCTAAAAGATAACAGTAGCTTTAGAAAAGATGCATGAGTTATCATCTGGTTTTCAATGTATATAGGTGATATCATAGTTTAATATGGTCAATAATTGAACTATATGAAACATGAAATCTAGACCACATTTCTTCCAGTGTCCAGCAACAACACACATCGATCATAGCAATCATTATTAATTGGGATATAAACTATCATGCAATCTTTGCTAATTGAAATGATGTTTCTTATGACAGATCCAGCGATCATGGTGACCAAAACAAGAATGAAGAGGAATCGGCCGGCAAACTATGCATCCCAAAATCATCAACTACAAATTGAGGGGGACACAGTAAGGGCAGGTTCCAATCTTGCAACCAAAAAAAAAGGGAGAGGAAGCAGCGCTAGGCGAGAGCCTACTAGTGTTGTTACTGCACGACCTCTGATCTGGCCTGTCGGTACTCATGAGTTTGACTCTGATCCATATTGCAGCCAACTTCCAACCACAATCTGCAAGATTGCATTGGAAAGTTTTGATGGACCTTGGAATAGCTTCCATGAATTCAGTCCAGCGGCTAAAACTTCATTTCTGGAAGAGATTTTGGTAACATCATTAATCCTTCCCTCTTTATAAATAATGCATTATTGGATTTTATTTACTTGTATTGCCAATTAGCAAAAATAAGGTACCATCTTCAATACTGTTTTAACCTTTCTTGTGCAGACTTGCTATAGATGGAGGTGTCTTAATGACGAAGAAAGTCCTGAAAAGTGCCGAGAGGTACTTGAAAGGATTGCTGCAAAAAGGTTCAAAGATGTGCTCCATCGATATCGAGATGATTGCAAGGATAAATTTGGTTGGGACATTGAGGAGTGGAAGAAACAGGTACCTGTGTGGTGCAGAGATGCTGAGCACTGGGAGAAATTGTGTGACCTTTGGGGTACGGAACAATGGCGGAAGCTTTCAGACAAGGCAACATATAACCGGTGCAACTCTGGGCAAGTGGCAAAATATTCTGCAGGAAGTAAGAGTGCTTTTAAACATAGGAGAGATTGGGTGAAGCAATATGTAAGCATCTTAAATTTAAAACAATTTCATTGTCCAAATGTACATACTGAAGATATGGTTTGACAACATCTAACATAAATTGAATTTTGATGCAGAAAATAGATAATAACACTGAAGAGGAACCAGAAGATGATTCAGACTTTTTTATTCTCCTACATACAAAGAAGAAAAGAAATTGTGCTGGTGACGATGATTCCCAACAATCAACTCAGATGGAAGGGGTGGAAGATACGAATCAATTCGACAGCTTGGAGTTATATGATGATACACAACGAGAAGTACTTGTAAGTTAATATTTTCATGGTTAAAAATTTCATTTGGGTATTTTTGCAATTTTAATTGTGTAAAGATGGAATCTGTGTAAGGATTTTGGAATCTGTGTAATCTAGACTCAGATGGAATTTCTGTCCATGACACAATTTGTGATTATTAGGATTGAGCAATTGAACTTTTAGAGTTCAATTATCATATACAAATTGACAATCTGATATGGTTATTAGGATTGTGCAATTGAACTTTAAGAGTTCAATTATCATATACAAATTGACAATCTGATATGGTTATTAGGATTGTGCAATTGAACTTTCAGAGTTCAATTATCATATACAAATTGACAATCTAATATGGTTATTAGGATTGTGCATTTGAACTTTTAGAGTTCAATTATCATATACAAATTGACTAATATGGTTATTATCATATACTTTCTGAGAGGTTCAACATCTGAGAGGTTCAATATCTGATTGTTACATTTGTTGTATTTAATATTTTGATAATTAACAATCTGATTAAAATTGTTGTATTTCTGTTATTGGCTGCATCAGTTAAAGGTTTGTTCTTTTTTATATAGGATCGATTTAAGGAGTTGCAACATGATCCAGAGAACAAAGACAAACCTCTGGGTATGCTTTGGAAGATTGCATTTCGTGAAGCTAATCGTGGCAGAGGTTATGGGTTTGGAAGCTTGTTCGACAAAATAAAGATGCCAACAACAAACACACGAGTCAGACCCTTCAATTATTCATCCCTTGGGGCAACCTCTAACTCGGCAGTGTACACTAAGGAAGAGGTAGAGAGATTTCTTGAGGAGCGCGAGCAAAAATATGCTCAAGAGCGTGCTAAAGAGCGTGCTGACCAAGAGAGGAGAGATGCGGAACGTGATGCAACAATTCAATTTATGTTCGCTCAACTGTATGCAAAACTGAGCCAAACACCCAGCATGCCACCCCTACAAATGCCAACCCTACAAATGCCAACAAATATTATGGTAAGTACAACTAACTGTACTATAATTTGAGGGATTATCTGATTTACATGATTGTGTGCTAGGCATTGTTTCCTTCTCTTGGAAACATTAGTACTGCCAAATTACTTTTGCTCACATAAATTGGTACCTAGTTGACTTGCTTTTTTTATACATTGTATGTTTTGGCTAGTGGAATGTTAATGTACAGCTTTAAGCCTTGCTATGAACAAATTGGTACTGCCAAATTATTTTTTCTCACAGAAATTGGTACCTAGTTGACTTGCTTTAGTTGTACATGCTTGTATGTTTTGCCTAGTGGAATGTTATTGTACAACTTTAAGCCTTGCTAAGAACAAATAGGTTCCCCCAGTAAATGCAGTATATAGCAATTGCCAATATAGGGTAGGTTTTGTTAGTGATTGCTAACTCATTCTCAATCTTGATATTTCAGCAACATAGGAATTTTGCACCTCTACTTGTCTGCAGCAACACTTCAAAAGAGCCAATAAATGGAGAGTACCTAGGTGTACCATCGGCAAACACTTCAAATACTATGGGAGGATTCACTACCTTACTTGGATCGCAGGAGCAAGGCGACCATGGATATGTCAATGGTTATGAAAACTTTAGCTAAACTTGTGTTTGTAGGTTCTAAAGTTTTTTGTTTAGACAGATTGACATAACATATGCTATTTTACTTTGAATTTTTGCTTGAATGTCATTTTAATTTGAATTCTGGTAAGAATGCTATTTAATGTTCATTGAAATTTACAATTTGTGTCTCATGTTTGTGTGAATGTCATTTTACTTTCTATTCTAGTTTTGGTATAGTACTGGGCTACTATAGAATACAATAGTGGTGGTACCAAATTGGTACCGGGCAGAGATGAATGGCCGTTCAATAGTAGTGGTACCAAATTGGTACCGGGCAGAAATGAATGGTCGTATAAATGTATTTGAAATAGATAGAAACAAATGCGTCGCTATACTGACTTCAAATCTGAAAGCGGGCCCGGCTAAAAGCTGAAAAGGCCCTACCCAAATAAATCGGAATACCGACGCATTTGTTCTGACAACGTGGGTCCCACCACGTTCTGACAACGTGGGTCCCGAATTCTGACAACGCAGGACCTGCCACGTTCTGACAACGTGGGTCCCTTATTCTGACAATGTAGGACCCTTGTTCTGACAAGGTGGGTCCAGTTTTCTGACAAGGTGGGTCCCGCTACTTTCTGACAACATGGGTCCCGTTTTCTGACAACGTGGGTCCCGTATTCTGACAATGTGGGTCCCGTATTCTGACAATGTGGGTCCCTTGTTCTGACAATGTGGGTCCCGTATTCTGACAATGTGGGTCCCTTGTTCTGACAAGGTGGGTCCCGTTTTCTGACAAGGTGGGTCCCGTATTTCCTCACATTGTTTTATCTGGGTCGCTAAGGGAAGGCGTCGCCGTATCGACAGCGTTGTTTCCAAATAGGGACGCAGTAAGAATCGAATGAGCTGTCCAAGGAGGGTATCGGGGTCCCTATGGTTGACGCAGCACAGATCATAATTAAGGACGCGGTAATCTAATTCGCGTCCATGCGACCCAGATGTTGAGTATTTGCGGCTAGGGTATCGGAGTCCCTATGGTTGTGTCGCTAAGTGCACGCGATGGGCTTATCGTGTCGGAATAGGGACGCGAATTTGGGTAGCAGATAAGTCGGATTCTAGTAGTGAGAAGAATAAGGGAACTTTATACAAATACAAGAGGCTTTTATAAATTCGATATAAACCAATGACTTTAAAAACTAGTTTATGATGTCTATTGAATTTTTTTTTCTATAATTCACTCTGTTAAACATGTGATATTTTATTTTACATCTTTTGTTGCCCACGGTATCATCATGATATCTACCGGAAGTTGGTCCATTTTTATTGAAGTACACTAGTATTATAGCAAGAACAACTAGAGGTCAAGTTAGTCATAAATAAGGAACTAATCATACATTTCCTAACTACTACTTGAAAAATGTAGGTAGAGAATGATATCTAATTATTTAGCTTTGCGCCAACTTGATAAGTTATTTAACAAACTTTTGGGGCTTACAGATACTTATCATAAATCTTGTAGCGGCCCACACAAAAATAAAGGTAAAAAAAAAATAAGGGAAATGTAAGAAATGAAAAATAAGATGGGAAAAGCAAGATGAGCTGTCTAGCAGTGACTTGCAGTAAATTATTTTGCCGCCAAAAGCAATTTAATAAGTGCAATCTAGTACTGCACGCAGTCGGAGTTGCAACTGTTCTACTTGCCCGTTTGTCACTAGCTTGCACCTAAATATTTTTCTATAAGATGTCAGAGTATTTTTTTTAAATGTAAAAAACTCTCTATAGATTAGAAAATTTTCCATATCAATTGAGTATGATAAAATACATTCGAGTCGTTTTCGAAATTCAAAATTCAAATAATCAATCCAAATCATTAGAGCTATTGTCCATATTAATTAAAAAACTCCTGAAGATCAAATTTGACATTTTTTTTTGCTATATATTATATGATATTTTAAAATTGAAGGTTTGAAATACTATTATAATATTCTTTGAAAATATCATAATATATAGCAAAAAATTCTAAAATGTAAAATTTGTTCTCCAAGGCCGTTTGGATGGTATGGGAATAAGGAAGAATAGATTCTTCCTAAGCATCCAAACAAGTTAGGAATAAAGAGAAGAATAACTTCTGTTTAGGAATAGTTTCTTCCAACAATTATATATACATAATTTCAACAAAATTAGCTAAATACTAATAGCTATATGAAATTTTGTGTGCTCTTTAATTAGTACTTTATTTAATATTAAAATAATAATTGTTAATAATTTATTGAAATTAATATTAATTTGCTTATTCCTAAATCATCATCCAAACAATATTTTTTCTTATTAGGAATAGCTTCTTCACACTCTTTCCAAAGTTACACTATTCCCAATGTTTTCTTTCTAAAATTCTTATTCCCATACCATTCAAACGAGCTCAAGAGTTTTTCAATATGGAGAACAAGTTAAACTATTTGAATTGACTATTTGAATTATGGATTTTGGAAACGAGTTGAATGTACAGAAAACGATCCGGACAACCAAGTGTACTATATCAACCCCCCCCTCTATATATATATATATAGAGAGAGAGAGAGAGATTGGCTATTGTCCTTTGAATAGGACAGAGGAGTTATCCTATTCAGTTTCTAACCATTAGATATTGTTAAGATTCGTGCAGAGATGAAATCCGATGGATACAATTTTTGCGCTGAGAATGGACAAGCATATAATTTTCCCGTCTCTCCTCTCCGTTTCCTCTCCGTCCCTTCATCTCTCTCCCACTCGTTTCTTTCCTCTCCGTCTCATTTTGAAGGGAAAAATTAAAATATCCCAAAAACTCCTACCATCTAAACTTCTTTGTCGAGGGTGATTTGTCTTCTCCACTCCACAGAACCACCATACTATTTGCAACACCCCTTGAAAATTAAACTTCTTTTGTTAGAATGAAACCGACCAAATCAAAACTGAAAGTATAGAAATAAAGTAAATTCTATCATATATTGTTTCTATCAAATTAGCACACTGGAACCTCTAATGTCTTTTACAGTATCACATCAATCCTTTAGATGACAAAATAAGGGAACAAATTAGAAGCACCCACTGGAACCTCTACTATGAAAACAACAAATTTAGGAAAAATATTCCAAAATGTTCACGCTGGAATGAACTTTTAGGGGGAAAAAAAGCAAAATTAGGAAACAAAATAGCAAAAAATTAATCCAAATGGTCAACAAATTGAACTAAAATAAACGAAAATAGCAAAATTAATCCACAGAATTACAAGGGAAAGCTAGTACTTACTTAGATCTAAGTATCAAACACCTGCTCCGGCTCTTGGAGTTGGGACCCATGGGACCCACGTACAGATCAACAAAAAAAAATAAAGAAAATGAAGAGAAATAGATGAAGCCTCTCTCAATTGGTAAAGTTGGTTCAAGAATTTCTTCTCCAAATTAAATGTTAAAAGAACTCATGAAATAGGTCGAGAGTGGTTGTCTTCTCCTTGCCACCGGCTTTCCGACGGTGCTTCACACTCCGGCAGAGGGTGCAATGGTTCGCGGAACGACTTTTGTCAAAGACGAGCTTGGTCAAAGGGTATGAGGGTGCAATGGTCTCTCTTCTTCTTCTATTGTACTTCCTTTTTTTTGGCTTCATGCGCATAGTATGGTGGTTCTGTGGAGAGGAGAAGACAAATCACTCTCGACAAAGAAGTTCAAAGGGTATGAGTTTTTGGGATTTTTCTTTTTTTCCTTCAAAGGTGAGACAGATAGTAGGAAAGAAACGAGTGGGAGGGAGATGGAGGGACGGAGAGAAAACGGAGAGGACAGACGGAAAAACTATACGCTTGTCCATTCTCAGCGCAAAAATTATATCCATCGGATCTCATCTGGGCACGAATCTTAACAATATCTAATGGTTGGAAATTGAATAGGATAACCCCTCTGTCCTATCCAAAGGACAATAGCCAATCTCTCTCTCTCTCTCTATTATATATATCAAAGTGCTTTGACCGGAGTCTCAGTTAAACCCCGTCGGTTCTCAATTTTGAAAGTTCAAACGATCGATCCGAACCGTCAAATATGATCTCCATATTGAAATCTCCTTGCCGACCAAAATTTTCATTTTTTAAATTTTTTAAGTATTTTTTTTCGGATTTTCAAAAATCGTTAATCTAATTTGTTCTGAACCCTACAAAAATTATTGTTTTTGAAAATCCGAAAAAAATACTTAAAAAATTCAAAAAAATGAAAATTTTGGTCGGCAAGGAGATTTTAATATGGAGATCATATTTGACGGTTCGGATCGGTCGTTTGAACTTTCAAAATTGAGAACCGACGGGGTTTAACTGAGACTCCGGTCAAAGCGCTTTGATTGAAGGCTCTCTCTCTCTCTCTCTCTATATATATATATATATAGCGCTCATTTTGTTTTATTGTTATATAATTAAAAACGAGAGATAGTGAGAGAAATGTGACGAAAATATTTTTTTTTACGGCCCTCAGATTGAAATGTCGATCAAAGTCTTTAGCTTTTCAAAACTAAATGTTCAGAAGATTTCGTGTGGCCATATTTCAAACTCACAATTTCTATTTAAATGCATTGGTATTTGTCTCCTAATTCTCGTTTAAAGAACCAGATTTATATCGCGATTTTGAAATGCCCCGCTTTTCAATAATTATTATGCAAAAATGTCATTCCATTTTATCTCTTCTGCTAAATAAATGAGAAACAAGGATACTTGACATTACTTAAGGATAAGTCATAAGTAGAATTACATTCTATTTTTATTATTTTTAAGGTTCTCGGGGCTGTGGGATTAAAAGTTCCTTTTCTAATGGCCTGTTTTACTTAAGTTCAATAAAATTATTACTGTAAAATTAAAATAATCCAGAACTTGTGGATCATCGCTTTCTGATGTCAGATTAAAAGTTCATTGACAGCCAATTTTTTTTTTCTCAAGAAATTATATATGTTGGTATACTAATTAAAAAGTCATAAGCTTTGTGTTTCAAACTTTATTATTGGGGACTTCAACTCAAAATAGAATATTAGTTTCGAATTTCTGACAGTATGAGTGTGGTCAATGTCAAAGATGTACAGTTAATTTTATTTAATTAGACTGTAGATGTCTGCTGTCAACTGGCTTAAACCAAGGAACAAGGAATAAACTATTGAACATGCATAGTAGCTACTGTCACTACACTCAGATCCGAAGAAATAAAAAATACAAAAGAACATAAGTACAGATTAGGCAAGAAAGATCTGAGATGAGCCAAGAGCGACCATAATTATTGCATGCGTGGTGCTGTCATGTGTGACAATTATCACTTCACTAATTAATGTCTATTTGACAAAAGAAAGAAAAGAAAAACATATACCCTATAAGTTTTCAATATAAGTTTTTAATATGGAAAAATTAGTAAAATTTTTTTAAAAAATGTAAAAATTGGTTTTTTATGAGTTTTCAATATGGAGAACACATTAAATGGTTTGGATCCGTTATTTGAAATTTAAAAATATGAAAACGATCGTATTGGAAGGTCATTTCTCTTGTTGTATTGGATAAAATAATTGGAATCAAATATAAATTATGAAATTTCATATTGTTGTATCGGATAGAAAATTTTATGAAGATTTTTTTTTCACTTGCATCTTTTCTCTATTTTGTTCATTGAAATGTATGTATAATTGGTTGATAATTTAAGACAAATTTATTTCTATTGTATCTTTTAAATACGAAAAAAAAAATTGTGTGAAAAAAATGTCAACTTTCAGTAAGTTGTTTCGCTACGACATCTGCTAATAGGCCCACACTTTTGTTAAGTTGGGCAAACTAATCGGATAATTTATAATTAAGATGGTGATATGCCATCAAGTTTTTCTTTCTTTGACATGCAGTCAAGGTACATTTTGTGTTCTCACTCGAGATGATAACCTTGGAAACAAATTGATCGATTGGGTTCATTTTGAAGGAAGGGTTTCACGTTGCACCCTTGCAGGACATTTCTATTTGGTTCTTCTCTTATGAAAAAGGCAAAAGCTCCATGTGCATGATCTCAGCAGGTAGCTTCGGCATAAAGATTATGAAAAGGATATTACAGATTCTCTCTCCAGTTCCCAGTCAGGGACGCCTCCATCACATTGGTTTACAATGAATAAAGGATTAAGTTCAGAGGTCAAGCGACTTAAACCTAATTAATTTCATAGGATTAATTTTATTATTTTATAATGACATATTTAAAAGGGTATAATTATTTGGTGGCATAAATCTAATTTTATCATTTATCTGGAAGCTTGCACGGTATGATAATAATGTGTACTTACAATATCATTGTTCTTTAATAAAATCATAAAAAATTATTAACATTTACTTAGTTAATGCGTACTTGCAATATTTTTACGTATGTTTGATTGAGCTAAGATTAATGAGGTTAGTAATCACAATTAATACTTTTGAAATTTGTGATTGAGATTTTTGAAGTTAGAAATAAGAAATGAGAAAGTCAACTTCTGAGTAAAAGTATTAACTGTACACATTGTAGAGTGGCTGATAATTTTCATCTCTAAGGTTAAAAGCCTCTTGTTTGCAATGAACTGTTACGGAAATATTTTTTGTTTTATATTGTTACGGATGAAATGGAGATAAATCCAAGCCGTTGAAACGACTGTCCTGGACAAAGCAGAAAGAATGACACTGTTGGGGCACATTACTTATCAACCATTCGCTCTAATTCCAAAGATAGATGAACCAGAAAAGCCATCTGAATATAGACCTATTAGCATTGGTAATGTGGCCTACAGATTGTTAATGAAACTGGTGGCTCACAGACTCAGACCTCAAATGAAAAAAATAATAGCCAGTGAACAAAATGCTTTCATAAGGGGCAGAAATATTACAGACAATGTCATCCTTGTGAGAGAGGCTATTCACTCTTTCCAGCAAAAAGATTTTAAGCACAAGGCCTTTATGATGAAGGCTAACGTATCAAAAGCTTTTGACAAGCTGGACTGGAAGTTTCTGTCTCATGCTATGATGCATCTCAATGTCCCTAAAAAATTCATAAACCTGCTAATGTCATCTTATCAGAGAGCACAGATTTCTATAAACATTAATGGGAAAAGGGATGGTTTTATCACCCCAACAAGAGGATTGAGGCAAGGATGCCCCATGTCACCATATGCTTTCATCATTGCTATGGAGATGATGTCAAGGATGATGAACATGGCAAAACAACAAGGGGTTATAAGAGGAGTTAAGCTGGCATATTCTTGTCCTCCAATCACACACTTGCTTTATGCTGATGATCTGGTACTTATGGGGGACACAAGTGCAAGTGAGTTGGAGAATTTTACCAGTCTCCTAAAAAATTTTGGAGAAGTATCAGGACTACAAATGAATCCAAAAAAATCTAAAATATGGCTAGCAAGAGCATGTGATCAGGAGGATCAAAGAAGAATAACACAATTCTTACAATCTGACTTAGCAGCAGGAGATGAGAGATATTTGGGAATTATCGTGGATTCCAAAAGGACAAGTCTACAGACTGGGAAAATGCTATTGGAGAGGATGGGGGCAAAATTGTCAGGTTGGAAATCACACATGCTCTCACATGCAGGGAGATTAGTTTTGATAAAATCTGTACTTTTGTCCTTGCCAGTATATTACATGTCTGTTGAGGTTCTATCGAAAGGGATTATACATAAAATGAATAGCCTCATGGCTAAATTTTTCTGGGAAAAAGTGGATAAGAAAAGGTATCTGGCACCGCTGGCTTGGAGGAAGATCTGTAAACCCATTAAGGAAGGGGGGTTAGGGGTCAGAGATTTAAACCTCTTTGGAGAGGCTTTGTTCTTGAAACTGGTGTGGCAGGCTATGAGTGCAAGCGAAAAACTGTGGGTGAAAGTATGCATTGCAAAGTACTGTCCTCAAATAGGATTTTGGGATGCAAAAGCTTACTCAAACTCAAGTGCATTATGGAAAAACATTATGAAGTTGAAGGGCCAGTTCAAAAACCAAATTGTTTGGAAAATTGGAGATGGTAGTAAGATTAAGGCAGCCTCACAGCCTTGGTTTATAGGCTGGGAGGAAACAGCCGTCAGAACAAGGGAAGATAAAAAGAAGGTGGTGGCTGATTTTTTTGATTTCGATACAAGTCAGTGGAAAGATGAGGTCCTCAATGACTTCTTCACTCAATCTCAAGTGCAGGCTATTCAGCAAGTACAACCAAAATCAATTTTGAATCCAAGCTGTCCTGATAGGCTAATATGGAACCAGTCAAAAAAGGGCTCATACACAGTCAAGGAGGGATATTACATGTTGGTTAGCCAAGGCATTGTGCAAACACAGGATGCAAGGGTAAAATTGTGGGAGAAAATGCAAGGATGGAAGGGAATTGCACCAAAGGTACAAATTTTCCTGTGGAGATTGATTTCAGGTGCCTTAATGCTGGCACAAAATGTTCATAGAAGAATCAACAAAATCTCACCGATGTGCCAGAGGTGTAATAATGAAAATGAGTATGAGATGCATTGCTTCTTCTTCTGTCATGGATCCAGGGCTGTTTGGTTTGGGAGGAGACTGGGGTTGAAAACGCAAGATCTTCCTTTGAATGTACTGACAGCTATAGAGCAGTGCATAGCTGCCATGAAAGAGGAAGACATCAAAGAATTCAGCTACACACTATGGGAGATCTGGAAGGGAAGAAATGAGGTAATCATGCAAAACAAACAGTTTAATGTAGAGCAGATACATAAAAAAATTAATGGATGGCTGAATGCAGAAGAGAGGGATGGAAATGTCATTGGAAGTAAAGGGGTAGTTGGTTGTGTGACACCCGAAATTTTTACGATTTCTGAAATTATTTTTAATATAAAAATTGGGTGCACTTGGTTGGTTTTATTTTGAATAATTTCTGTGCTGGAAATTAAATTTTTATACTTACTGGTATTCTTAAAATAAGAATATGAAAATTTTAAAATTTTTAGTTGGCATTATAAAAAGATTAGCTATTTTTCTTTTGTTGCATAATTGTTTTTATGCATAGAATATTGATTTTTGGTTTATGGGATAATTTTTGAATTTTGTAAAAAAAAAAAAAAAAAAAAAAAAAAAAAAAAAAAAATCGGAAATGTGTAAAGTGGGATCCGACCCTTTTTTTCCTCTCTGTCTCTCTCATTTTTTCTTTCGAACAAACAGAGAGGCTTGCGCCTCTCTCCTCTCCCAAACCGAGCCCTCTCCCCTCAAATTCAATCCCCACCATTTCTCCGCCATTTCACCGGATCGAAGTATCCACGCGTTCGCCTCACCGTTCTCTTGCACCATCTACCTTCGGATCGTCGATTGGTGGCCTCTCCTCGTCGTATTTCTCGACGGAAGTTTTTAGGGAAATGGAGCGAACACGTCGGTTTTGGCCGTCGTTCGACCTGGAGCACTCTGGGGTCCTCTCCATCGATTTCCAAGTGAACTTGCAAGGTTTTGTCGGGGATAAGTGGTGAAAATCGAGAAATAGCGATTTCGGCTCGTTTTCTCGCGTCACCGGTCTTTGACCGAAATTGAGTGAGTAATCTCTTTGGATTAGTTCTATATTGTTATTCCTTGCTATTTTCTTGATTTAATTGCAAGTTTTAATTGAGATGGAATGTATATGAAATTTTTAGGGTTTATCGGGAAATTTATGAAATTTGATTGATATGTGCAATCTGAGTAATGCGAAATTGAGATGGATTGAATACTTGTGTGTGATGATTATTATGTGGGAATTTTATGCATAATAGGAATTGTTAAGCATAGTTAAGAATATGACATTATTTTAATTTAAGTATCGCATTTAGTTTTGATATAAATAGATGCATGTATATAAAGGGTAAATATGAGGTTTTGCATGACATGCATTTTATTGGATAATTATTACTTATGTTGCAATATTGACCTCTTTGGGTTTAAGGGTTATTTTGGTAAAAAGAGATCATATTGGGTTTGGATTAGAATTTTGACATTAAACCCTAATTCTTGGTCATATCATGCATGCATTTTTGCATATTAGAATTAGTGATACTTATTATAATTGATTGGAAAACTAAATACAATAGTTTTTACTAAATGTTGCATTAGCTTTTGCATAAGTGTTGCATGTGAGATTAGAGGTATATTAAATTGTACCAATTGAGTTGCATGGCATGACATGGTCATTTAACACTTTAGGTTTAAAAGAATAATTAACAAGTAAAAGTATGTATATTAGTTAAGTGTTGTATTGCATAATCTAAATGTTAAAGGAGAAGTTTAATAAAACAAGTTTGCATGCTCTTGACTTAGGTTTTAAAAGTATAGCTTATATGTTGACATAGATACTAATGCATGGCATAATCATGATGCATGGTAGCATAGTTTATAACCTAATTGATAAAGATTATAAGTAGCATACTTTGAGTGTTATAAAAATTAAAAAGGGGAATTTATATTGTTTTAGAGTCAAACTGTTATGAGTCGGAATTTAGGAGCAACTTGCAATTTGGAGGAAATTAAATTAGAAATAATCTGAAATTAAGATTAGAATTAATTGAAGGCTTAAAATAATTATAACTTCGGTTTTGTAATTAAGTAAGAACTTAAGGTTACAATTTATTTGTATTAGAGTCAGAAAATCAAGTGTCAAGGTCGAGAAGAGTCAAAGAAACTGCTTGTGTACTTATTGATTGGATTATTTGGCTTGTCTTATGCTCTTGCTTGCTTTTGCTTTGGATTTGCCTTGCTATCAGGTACGGATTTCACTTGAGTTTTAATTATATGTGACATATGTTTTGATTGTTGTTATTGTTATTATTATTATTATCATTGTCATTATGCATTCTGAATTCATAATTGGAATGTTGTTCATGAGATCATTTTGTGAAATTGTATATTGATGCATGATTGGAAAGTGACATATTGAATGGTATCCGATTGAAATGTTGGAAAGTGACATATTGAATGGAATCCGATTGAAATGTGAATTGATTGAGGTAAGTACAGCTTGTGTGGTTGAGATAGACACTCGTAATGTTTGGAGGTGGAGTCATGACCCATCCTACCAAGCACCGTGTAATAAGCGCTTATGTACCGGGACTCAGTAGGTCTAGTCTGGAATGGACCGGAGTGTGAGTGTTCCCAGCTTGCTTGTACATTTTGATGATTTAATTGATTGAATTATGTATGAATTGAATTGGCCGTTGGCATCCATCTATAGGGTGGTTCGCGGTATCTGAAGGAAATGACTGAAATGATTGACTTGTGATAAACCAGACTTGCATATTAGGTAATTTCCCAACCAAATGAGTCGGCTTTTGCTATACATTGATATTTGAATTGTTATGGAATTGATGCCGAGCTCACATTTCATATTGCATTGATTGAATTGATTTGACCTTGCTATTCCTATTGGAAACAAGTTGTAAGGGTTGCTTTTAATTTGCACGTTAGTTATTACATGTTATTAATTATTTGTTCAAGTAATTGAAATGATAATTGTCATATTTTGAATTTCAAGAAAGGAAAATTGATTTTGAATAGTACTGAATTTATTTGTCTAATGGCATTGCTTGATCGAAAGTCTAGTTTTAATGTTATTTGAAATAAAAAGAAATGAAATTTGATTTGGAATTGATTTAACTCAGTCTTGTATTTAGTTCCAACACATGATAATCAAAACTCAAGTGGCTGGAACTGAATACCGTACTGAGATAAATTTTATTTATCTCATTCCGTGCTTTTGCATTGTTTTCCACGGTTGGTTGTGGGTTCCAGGTTTCAGGTCAAGTGCTGGACAGCAGGACAAGCAACGAGCCATTGGATACTGTGGTTAGCAACCTAAATATACCAGGCCTTTATAGGATTTACTTTATATTTAAGTAATTAATTATAAATTTCTAATTGATTGGTATATTATTTGAGTAGAATCAATATTAATTGGTAAATTAAGTATTAGTAAGCCTTGCGGGTGCAGCAGGCATCCGCGGCGGGCACTCCATCGTGTATTGTCCAGTTACAGTATTCGACGGGGTGTCACAGGTGGTATCAGAGAATGGTTTAGCAACCGAACCAGGCCAATAGAACACGTGAGTGGGGTAAGTCTAATGGGTTGTTCTTATAAGTAGATTTTATTTTATAGTTTTTGTGATGGTAGATTTAAAATTTGTTTGACTTATTTATAACTATGATATGATGTACTAATGATCCTTTGTATTTGTATATATACTAGTATATATATATTGATTGATTGTTTTATATTTGATTACCATGTTGCTCTAGTGCTTACTTTAGCAACAAAATTGGATTCTTGAAAACTTTCCTCAAAGATTGTTCTTTTTGCGTGTCGAATAGTTGAATTAAGTTGGATGCTTATATTGCATAGTTTTAAACTATAATATATATTTGAATTCATAGTTTAATATTTTATATGAGGTGGTTCGAAACTATTTGATAGTTTGACTGTATATGTTGGTTCTAAAAATTGGGTGTGATATGTTATAATTTCAAGTTGAAGTCACAACTCAAGATGATATTTTATATTATATTTAAATATACTCTTTGGTGAACATTGTTTGTCGAGTACGACTCATTTTAGTTAAAGGGAGCATAAATTTGATTTTCATAAATCATTTTATCGTGCATAGTTCGAATTAAGATAACATAAGGATCTTGTATGGAAAATTTGGAATTTATTAAATTCTAGTTTTCTTGGTGCAGTTGCATAAACACTCCATTGATATTTTGAAAATGTAGTTTTGCTATTACTAAAGATGTAAAGATATATATTTTGCATGAGGTTTTTACATAAGTTGTAAGCAATTCATGTTGATAAGAACTTCAAAAAATAGATTTGAGTTATTTTAAAGCTTCAGTGACTTAGTTGAGTAAAAATCTTATCTTTTGTTGGCACAAGGATCAAACAAGCTGACTGATCATCTGACTTGTTAATTGAATCTCAATAATACCAGAATTATTCTTACTTCCTTGACTGATCACCAAGGCAGCCAAAAATAATTTTGATATTACCGTGCTTCCTAAAAGATAAGAAAAGAACTGGACATTTCAAAATGTTACTAGTTACAAGAATTGAAAGATTTGTTTTTAAATGATAACGTAAGGAGTGATAGTATTCTCTGCTTGTAGTGCTTGGTTATTTGAATTGTTATGATGTTATGATAAGGAATTGTCTGAATTGTAAATGGAATAGATTGACCGTTGGCAACCCTCTTTTGAGGTGATTCACGGTATCCGAATATCTGTAATCGCTGGTTGCTCTCTGAGAAAGAGACTCGCGATATCTGACTCTGAACTGATTGACCTGTAATTGTGACTTATGATTGCCATGCTTGCATTTAAGTTACCGATATTGGACCGACATTCTAGTATTATCATTAGTATTTTAATTTTGAATTGAATAAAATGTCAGGCTCTCTCGCATCGCATTAATTTGAAATTGCTTGATAATTGTTGCATAATATGTTCATTCCATCTAATTGTATTATTGACTGAATGATTGCTATGTATTTAGATAAATTTCGAGGTCGAAATTTTTTTTTAAGGAGGGAAGAATGTGACACCCGAAATTTTTACGATTTCTGAAATTATTTTTAATATAAAAATTGGGTGCACTTGGTTGGTTTTATTTTGAATAATTTCTGTGCTGGAAATTAAATTTTTATACTTACTGGTATTCTTAAAATAAGAATATGAAAATTTTAAAATTTTTAGTTGGCATTATAAAAAGATTAGCTATTTTTCTTTTGTTGCATAATTGTTTTTATGCATAGAATATTGATTTTTGGTTTATGGGATAATTTTTGAATTTTGTAAAAAAAAAAAAAAAAAAAAAAAAAAAAAAAAAAAATCGGAAATGTGTAAAGTGGGATCCGACCCTTTTTTTCCTCTCTGTCTCTCTCATTTTTTCTTTCGAACAAACAGAGAGGCTTGCGCCTCTCTCCTCTCCCAAACCGAGCCCTCTCCCCTCAAATTCAATCCCCACCATTTCTCCGCCATTTCACCGGATCGAAGTATCCACGCGTTCGCCTCACCGTTCTCTTGCACCATCTACCTTCGGATCGTCGATTGGTGGCCTCTCCTCGTCGTATTTCTCGACGGAAGTTTTTAGGGAAATGGAGCGAACACGTCGGTTTTGGCCGTCGTTCGACCTGGAGCACTCTGGGGTCCTCTCCATCGATTTCCAAGTGAACTTGCAAGGTTTTGTCGGGGATAAGTGGTGAAAATCGAGAAATAGCGATTTCGGCTCGTTTTCTCGCGTCACCGGTCTTTGACCGAAATTGAGTGAGTAATCTCTTTGGATTAGTTCTATATTGTTATTCCTTGCTATTTTCTTGATTTAATTGCAAGTTTTAATTGAGATGGAATGTATATGAAATTTTTAGGGTTTATCGGGAAATTTATGAAATTTGATTGATATGTGCAATCTGAGTAATGCGAAATTGAGATGGATTGAATACTTGTGTGTGATGATTATTATGTGGGAATTTTATGCATAATAGGAATTGTTAAGCATAGTTAAGAATATGACATTATTTTAATTTAAGTATCGCATTTAGTTTTGATATAAATAGATGCATGTATATAAAGGGTAAATATGAGGTTTTGCATGACATGCATTTTATTGGATAATTATTACTTATGTTGCAATATTGACCTCTTTGGGTTTAAGGGTTATTTTGGTAAAAAGAGATCATATTGGGTTTGGATTAGAATTTTGACATTAAACCCTAATTCTTGGTCATATCATGCATGCATTTTTGCATATTAGAATTAGTGATACTTATTATAATTGATTGGAAAACTAAATACAATAGTTTTTACTAAATGTTGCATTAGCTTTTGCATAAGTGTTGCATGTGAGATTAGAGGTATATTAAATTGTACCAATTGAGTTGCATGGCATGACATGGTCATTTAACACTTTAGGTTTAAAAGAATAATTAACAAGTAAAAGTATGTATATTAGTTAAGTGTTGTATTGCATAATCTAAATGTTAAAGGAGAAGTTTAATAAAACAAGTTTGCATGCTCTTGACTTAGGTTTTAAAAGTATAGCTTATATGTTGACATAGATACTAATGCATGGCATAATCATGATGCATGGTAGCATAGTTTATAACCTAATTGATAAAGATTATAAGTAGCATACTTTGAGTGTTATAAAAATTAAAAAGGGGAATTTATATTGTTTTAGAGTCAAACTGTTATGAGTCGGAATTTAGGAGCAACTTGCAATTTGGAGGAAATTAAATTAGAAATAATCTGAAATTAAGATTAGAATTAATTGAAGGCTTAAAATAATTATAACTTCGGTTTTGTAATTAAGTAAGAACTTAAGGTTACAATTTATTTGTATTAGAGTCAGAAAATCAAGTGTCAAGGTCGAGAAGAGTCAAAGAAACTGCTTGTGTACTTATTGATTGGATTATTTGGCTTGTCTTATGCTCTTGCTTGCTTTTGCTTTGGATTTGCCTTGCTATCAGGTACGGATTTCACTTGAGTTTTAATTATATGTGACATATGTTTTGATTGTTGTTATTGTTATTATTATTATTATCATTGTCATTATGCATTCTGAATTCATAATTGGAATGTTGTTCATGAGATCATTTTGTGAAATTGTATATTGATGCATGATTGGAAAGTGACATATTGAATGGTATCCGATTGAAATGTTGGAAAGTGACATATTGAATGGAATCCGATTGAAATGTGAATTGATTGAGGTAAGTACAGCTTGTGTGGTTGAGATAGACACTCGTAATGTTTGGAGGTGGAGTCATGACCCATCCTACCAAGCACCGTGTAATAAGCGCTTATGTACCGGGACTCAGTAGGTCTAGTCTGGAATGGACCGGAGTGTGAGTGTTCCCAGCTTGCTTGTACATTTTGATGATTTAATTGATTGAATTATGTATGAATTGAATTGGCCGTTGGCATCCATCTATAGGGTGGTTCGCGGTATCTGAAGGAAATGACTGAAATGATTGACTTGTGATAAACCAGACTTGCATATTAGGTAATTTCCCAACCAAATGAGTCGGCTTTTGCTATACATTGATATTTGAATTGTTATGGAATTGATGCCGAGCTCACATTTCATATTGCATTGATTGAATTGATTTGACCTTGCTATTCCTATTGGAAACAAGTTGTAAGGGTTGCTTTTAATTTGCACGTTAGTTATTACATGTTATTAATTATTTGTTCAAGTAATTGAAATGATAATTGTCATATTTTGAATTTCAAGAAAGGAAAATTGATTTTGAATAGTACTGAATTTATTTGTCTAATGGCATTGCTTGATCGAAAGTCTAGTTTTAATGTTATTTGAAATAAAAAGAAATGAAATTTGATTTGGAATTGATTTAACTCAGTCTTGTATTTAGTTCCAACACATGATAATCAAAACTCAAGTGGCTGGAACTGAATACCGTACTGAGATAAATTTTATTTATCTCATTCCGTGCTTTTGCATTGTTTTCCACGGTTGGTTGTGGGTTCCAGGTTTCAGGTCAAGTGCTGGACAGCAGGACAAGCAACGAGCCATTGGATACTGTGGTTAGCAACCTAAATATACCAGGCCTTTATAGGATTTACTTTATATTTAAGTAATTAATTATAAATTTCTAATTGATTGGTATATTATTTGAGTAGAATCAATATTAATTGGTAAATTAAGTATTAGTAAGCCTTGCGGGTGCAGCAGGCATCCGCGGCGGGCACTCCATCGTGTATTGTCCAGTTACAGTATTCGACGGGGTGTCACAGGTTGCCACAAGTTTGTAACCCCTGACGTAGGTAGATATGAGTACTATGATAATGAGTGGCAGATTTTAGTTGATGGTTCTTGGGATACACAGAAAAATGCAGGTTGTGCAAATATATGGTTTCGAGGGGGCTCATTGCAAGAAGTAAGTTGTAGCTATCATAACCTGTCAGATCCCTTCCATGCTGAGGTTATAGCTGTTAAGGAAGCTGTTACAAAGGTTCAGTCAAAAAATCTTCCAAAAGCTCAGATTTTCTGTGATAATAGCATCCTCGTAGATATTCTGATGGATGAGAGTTGGGAGGTGATACCAAACTGGCAAGCTATGCAAGATGTCAATGAACTGCTGGTAATGTTACAGCAGTGCAGAGGTAAAATTATGGTAAAGCATGCTAGAAGAGAAGTAGTATTGCAGGCACATAAGTTGGCAAATGAGGCAAGAAGGAGGAAATGGAATTCGGATGGAGGCTTTAGAGGATGGCTGGAGCATGATGGAAGAATGGAGACAGAGTTGGCGGACAGATTTTTCCAGAGGGTGCAGGAGGCCCCTCCCTGATTTTCTACTCTTTTTGCTTCTGTGGTTCTCCCCTGCCTGGTTTTTATTTTATGTAATGATTACTTTTATCTATTTAGTTTAAGTCTGTGGAACAAGTTCTCTTTTATGTTGGGTTCAGGTCGGTTAGAGTCGGGTAGTGGTTTGCCGATTTTTTATTTAGCTTTGTTGTTTCTTAGTTATCAGGTTATTTGAAGGGGATCGTTTGTATTGTTAAGGGTATGATGTACTCTGGCCGCTGTATGCGAGTCGTTTTAATTAAAGCCTACGGGCATTGGAAACTTTCAAAAAAAAAAAAAAAAATCAACCATTCAACCAACATTGCTTGGTTTTTTGGTCTATTATCAATTTTCATTTCTTTCATTTGGTCTATCTATGTGTACTCTTTTTATCTTTTTTTATAATTCCTGTCTTAGATACTCAAACTTCGTTGTAAAGTTTATTGTTACCACCAATAGAGTCCAGCAATAGAGGATCTAAGATAGAGTTTCCCAGTTGCCCCACCACCATCTTAAGTCTCCTTTTAGTAGTATATAAACAGACTTTTTATGTCCGTTTATAGTTTTACATACCTTTTTAAGTACAAAAATGGAAGTTTTCAAACATATTAATCTGAAGGTCTTATGCTTAGACATTTTTTTTTCTACCTCAGCCAAAATTAAAGTATTTGACCCACAGTACGGCGCAAACACACACACATATAAATGCTATTTTAAATGCATGCGTTTAGAGAGCAAGTTAAGAGTTGTCAAACATTTGAAAATTAAAAATATTTATTCATGTACAAATTTGAATAGACCCAAAAAATTCCTTCTCACATAAATTGCTATGTTCGTTTGAAGTAGCATAAGACAGATGCAATTTAATGATACAACTCAAAATAATTAAAAATATGAGAACAGTAGTGCATCCAAAAAAACTGTGATAGCGTAGACAGATACAATTTAATGACACAACTCAAAATGATTAAAAATAAGAGAACAGTAGTGTATCCAAAAAACTGTGATAGTGTGGTCAATTCAACTCGTGTATTAATGTTTCCTACATACTCATTTACAGTCAAACTTGTGGAACCCGGGAATACTTTTGACAACACAGAAAATAAACACGCATGAGTTTAGAGAGAATCCGGCTTTCTGCCTTGCATATAGCCTTTTCAAACGCAATAAATACGGCATTAAATGTGAGCTATTCCCACGTATTAAATAGACCCAACCTTCCATGGCAGGAGGTGCCTAGCCATATTAATTACCTCAACGTGCTTTTGTTTCAATCTTCTCCGGTTTGGAAAACTGGAGGGGAATTTCACCTTACGATCTTTCCACGTCAGCAATTTGTGAAATCAGACGGTTTGGATGAAGCTCCTGTCCTTGAAAAGCCGAATTTATCCCGCCACGTGTGCATCTTGAAACAGAATGATTCTAAGTCACCTCGCTTACTCGCACCTACTCAAGTGGATCGTCCTGTTTAAATTTTTCCACAGTGCTCCTTATCTTTTTTTTTTATTTTAATAAAATAACCCCTGCATAAATTTCTATTGATAAAATCTATTTTATTTTTTATTGTAGAATTTTATTTCAGTTTTTAAAATTTGTCTTTGGAGCACAGAATTACGGTAATTATGTTTGAGTGATGCTAGAATCAAATATGTAGGATGTCAAACACGATCCGAACGTCGATTATTAAAATTTCAAACGGCCGATTCGAACCTCTCAATATGATCTTTATATTACAATCTCCTTAAATATCAAATTTTATATTTTTAAAATTTTTCTATTTTTTTTTTTTAATTTTCAAAATTTTAGGGTTTATAACTTTTTTTAGATCAGCATATTCAAAGATTCCAAAAAAATAATAGTAAAAAAAATATATAATTTGATCTCCGCTGAGATTTTATTATGGAGAACAATTTGAACGATTTGGATCAAACATTCTAATCTAAAAAATTAAAATTTTATCATGTTGGATGAGTGTATGTGTCCAACATTATTACTTTTTAAAATAAATATCAGAAACAAAGAAAGTCTGTTATGTTCTTTAGTTTAGAATTTATGTCAGTCTTCATAATTTGTTCGAATACAATACCACAATACTATATTTAATTTTACTTGAAAAAAGTAATCAATAACATGACATATTACCCCTTAGATAAACATTTCCTATCTGAAAAACAAAGGAAGTATCAGAAAATTTTACCTATTTGCAAATCAACATGGGTAAATTATTTTACGAATAACTCAATCATTACAAAAGAAAGCAGCGCACGAGAGAAAATTTCTGTTATATTGTTCTATTTGTTTGTTTTCACGCTGAATTACTGTTGACGACTTTGAATTTTAGCATATCACTAAAATAATTTAGCCCTATTACTAATTTACAATTATTAAAGGATACCAGTGCAAAAGATGACCTACTTCCTTTTTGCCACCAGCTCATCAAGCATCACTCTGGCCAAATCATCTCTCCACCTCTCTCTCTCTCTCATGGCAAAACAAAACGATCGGCTTAACTGCACCACTCTCCTCTCTGCTCACACCATTACACCTCTCTCTTCACCTCATTCATAAAACCTCTCTTTATTGTGCACCCTCCAAATGCTAAAACCATGAGCCTCTCTTCTCTCCTCCTCCTCCTCTCTCTCCTTTCCTTTCTCCTCCCATTTCTCGCTCAGTCGGGTCCCAGCCCGTTGAACGACGACGTTCTCGGCCTCATTGTCTTCAAAGCTGATGTGTCAGATCCCTTCTCTCACCTCTCTTCATGGAACGAAGATTCCGACCACCCCTGCTCTTGGTTAGGCGTTGGTTGCGACCCAAAATCGAATCGGGTCACCCATCTCACGCTAAGCAACCTCTCTCTTTCGGGTAAGCTCAGCCGAGGTCTCCTCTTGCTTCAGTACCTTAAAACTCTTGATCTTTCTCGAAACAACTTGACGGGTTCGGTTCCACCCGACTTGTTAAGACTCAAGAATCTGGAAAATCTGGACCTCAGTGAAAATGAGCTCTCAGGTTCGTTACCTAGTTCGTTTTTTGAGCAATGTAGGTTAGTTCGGTCGGTGTCGCTTGCTAGTAATGGGTTATCGGGTTCCATACCCGGTAATGTCGGTAACTGTTTAAGTTTGGCAAGTTTGAATCTTTCTCATAACCAGTTCTCTGAGGCTTTGCCTAGCACCATTTGGAATTTAGTTGGTTTGAGATCACTGGATTTGTCTTATAATGCTCTGTTTGGGGACCTCCCTTCTGGTGTGAATAGAAGTGTTAATTTGAGAATGCTTAATTTGAGAAACAACCAATTAACTGGTCAGTTACCTGGTGAAATTGGAGCTTTAGTATTGCTTAAGTCGCTCGATTTGAGTAATAATTTGTTAAATGGGACCCTTCCTGATTCAATTGGTAGCCTTGCAGCTTGTCAGTATCTTGGTTTGAGTTCAAATTTGTTCATTGGGGTTGTCCCAATTTGGATTGGAGGAATGAGAAGTCTAGAGAGTCTTGATTTATCATGGAACAAGCTCTCTGGTGAAATACCCAGTTCCATAAACAATTTACATTATTTGAGAGAAGTTCGACTATCAGGAAACAGTTTTACAGGAGGTGTACCCGCCTGGGTTTTTGAATCCGGGGTGGAGCTGGTATCCATTTCTGATAACATGTTAAGTGGTTCAATTCAACTAGCTGGGAAGTCAAGTTCGGGCTTGCATTTCCTGGATTTATCGGGGAATTCTTTGTCAGGCTGGGTCCCTCCAGACATTTCATATATGAAAAATCTGCAATATCTGAACTTTTCCCGCAACTCCCTTTCTGGTGACATCCCTGCAACAATCGGTGATTTGAAGTTACTGGAAACACTTGATTTGAGTTCAAATAATCTTAACCACACAATACCTTCAGACATATGTGAACTGGCTTCTTTGAAGGTGCTGAGCCTAGAAAAGAACTCTTTCTATGGTGAAATCCCAACCCAAATTGGGAAATGCACTTCCCTCACTTCCCTGTAAGCTCACTTAACCTCTCCCCTCTTCTATTTGATGCCCTTTTATAAATTGTTTATCTAAATAAATGAAACTTTTTATTCAACATTGTAGGGACCTTTCAGAGAATAATTTCACTGGACGGATTCCTCTTTCTATTGCAAGTCTCAGAAACCTTCAAAGACTGGATCTGTCTCAAAACAAAATTGCTGGAGAGCTTCCCAAGCAGCTCTCCAGTCTCCCACAACTAACTTACTTCAATGTATCACATAACAAACTAACTGGCCAAGTACCCTCAGGTACCCTCTTTGACTCGTTACCCCAGTCTTCTCTCTCTGACAATGAAGGCCTGTGCGGGGCAGTCCTCAACATATCCTGTCCAGCAGTCATGCCCAAACCAATCGTCCTAAACCCAAACTCTTCATCATCCAGCAACCCACTAACCCAACCAAATGTAAACCCTACAACAGCTCTTCACCATAAAAAAATTATACTTAGCATCTCAACATTAGTCGCTATAGGTGGTGCCGCCATTATAGCAGTTGGGATTTTAACCATCACAGTGCTGAACTTTCGGGTCAGATCTAACGAGTCCCAACCAGCTACTGCCCTTGATTTGTCTGATGGTTACTTGAGCCAATCACCCCGATCAGATGCAAATTCTGGTAAATTGGTAAGGATTGGAGGTGGTGATTTAGAGTTCAGTGCAGCAGGCCATGCACTATTAAACAAAGATTGTGAGTTGGGTCGCGGCGGATTTGGAACAGTTTACAAAACTGTTTTACGAGATGGCCAGCCAGTGGCCATTAAGAAGTTGACCGTGTCAAGCTTGGTGAAATCAAAAGATGATTTTGAAAGAGAGGTGCATTTATTTGGCAAAGTCAAACACCGTAATTTGGTTGGGTTGAAGGGTTATTACTGGACCTCATCTCTACAGCTATTAATATACGATTACATTCCTGGAGGTAATCTATACAGGCACCTGCATGAATCGTCGGCATCTGATTCTCTATCTTGGTTGGAGAGATTTGATATTATACTAGGTGTTGCAAAAGGCCTTGCACATTTGCACCGGCATGGTGTAGTGCACTACAACATCAAGTCAACTAATGTTCTGTTAGATGGGTCAGGGGAACCGAAACTAGCAGATTACGGGTTAGCGAAGCTTCTACCCATGTTGGATAGGTATGTACTCTGTAGCAAAATTCAGAGTGCATTAGGCTACATGGCACCTGAATTTGCTTGTAAAACGGTCAAGATTACAGAGAAGTGCGATATTTTCGGGTTTGGTGTCCTGATTTTGGAGATGTTAACAGGTCGGCACCCTGTGGAATATTTAGAGGATGATGTGGTGGTTTTATGTGATGTAGTTCGGGTTTGCTTGGAGGAGGGGAGGGTGGAGGAGCTCATCGACCAAAGGTTAGGTGGTGATTTTCCATTGGAGGAGGCTGTGCCTATTGTCAAGTTGGGGCTTGTGTGCACATCACAGGTGCCATCTAACAGGCCAGATATGTCTGAGGTGGTGAAGATATTGGAGGTGATTAGGAGCCCCCAAGGAAGCCCAGTGGAGGAATTGTTGGTTTGAGATTTTCTTTCTTCCTTTTTTACCTTCTTAATTTTACTTTCCCCTTTTTTTAAGGCGATTATAGATGGGTAGAATGTGTAATGCTTGTGGTTGGGGGTCTAATTGGTGGATTTGAGAGTTTAAAATTGAAGCAAGTTTATATAATATTAGAATCAACATGATATCAATTTTGTTTATTGCATGCAATTGGTCCTAGGCAAATTAACTTACTACATGTTGATTAACTTTACATTTTATAATTAATTTAACTTCAAAGTTCTAGTTTTGTGCAACTCCTAGTAGCTTAATTTCTCTATCTTAATTTGTGTCCATCCTGACTTCAATGAGGGAAAAAAGAAGTCGTTGTAGTAGTTTGGACACATGAATTTGTTTATTTCGAAGCCTATATAAAATAAGTACCGTTAGGGTACTTCATCTTGCTGTTAAATAATGGTTTGGCCAACTAAATTGGATGGGACTGATTCAATTCGTGGATGTTGCATGGAAGTAGGGCCGTATACGAGTCGAGTTTGAGCGAGTTGGGGTCAACTCAAACTCAACTCGGCTATAACTCGAGTTAGCTTGACTCGAGTTAGAAATACTTTCGAGTTTTATAAGTTAGCTCAAACTCAACTCGTATCTAACTCGAGTTGGCTCACGAGTCACGAGCCAACTTGACATGAGTATGTCTGCTTCAATTTTTATTTTTTAATTGATACATTATTTCAAATTTAAAGTAATTGATATGTACAATAATATAAAAAATAAAATTTTCTATCAATTTGATTCTTTTTTATTGATTTGAAGCAAAATATTGTCTTGAAATTCGGTATTAATACTCATAGATCATGTTGATAACCTTCAAAAAATTAAATTTATTATGTCACGAGTCAGCTCACGAGTCAACGGGCCGAGTTGAGCCTAACTCAAACTTTACTCGTCGATTAACCGAGTTGATTCAACTCGAGTTCTTTAAGCTCGAGTTATAACCGAATTTTTCACAGTCGAGTTCGAGTAAACTCACGAGTTACGAATTTTTTGCTCACCCCTACATGGAAGAATATATGCAATTTTATTTGTGGTGTAAAGGTGATGATATCATTAATGGAGGAACTTTTTGAAGGTCACTAAGGCGACATTTATTGGACCAGGTGTTAATAATTGTACGGAAAACACAGCTGTGTTGAGACTTGAGATTTATCATTGGTCTGCTGGAATTATGTTCGTGGAAGTGACTATAATTATTAGTCGTCGATACATATTTTTTAAATAAAGATATAACTAAGTCTTGTTTTAAACTGGTGCTTGATAATTTTTTCTCACTTCGAGAGCTATGTAGTATGTACAAATGAATTTTGGTGTATACCGTCGAATTAGTCCCCTTAAACTAGGAAAGAGAAAATAGGGGGAAAAAAACAAATTACAAATGAATTACACTGTGTCCTTGAGCCAACTGACCTGACATATAACAAGTCAGAGGTTGGTGGGTTGATCAGATTCACCATTACAAGTTTACAACTTCAATTTCTTACATTGTAAGCATCTAATAATTTGCCTTCAGAACTTAATTATTTTTATAGATACAATGCAAAATAACGAGTCAAGTTATGAAAAATGCTTTCAACTTTTCTGAGAAAAATAATTATCGTGTATAAGTTAAAAATTTTATATCGTTTAGTGGAAAAAAAAGGTAACGGAACTTCGCATGAATCGTCGTCATCTAATATGCAAAATCACTCGCTTGGCAAGGTCATTCCTTGCCAAAAGCGTCAGGACAAGTTTGAGCTGAGTGGCACTGACAAGTGGGCCCAAACATTCAGATTCTAACCTGCAATTGTAAGAACCACTTCGCATTGAATGCGAGGCTTCCCAAATTAAATGCCAACCATCTGCACCGGAGATGTGAGCTTTTCTAGTGGTCATTAAATGGTGGCATCACAGGACCTAGCACTGCATTGTCTCCATCATAAATAGCTAGCTTCTCAGTGCAGTTTCTACTTTCTAGGCTTTTTCAGTTTTTCTTTCTTCGAGGAACAAAATTCAAATCATAAATTCATGAATACATAATACATATTCATAATTCATAATACTTTTTTTTTCTTTTTTTGATAATGAATTCATAATGCTGAACTTTCTCCATATGTACCCTGCTTGCAGCACTACACCTTTTACAACATAGGAAACAATATCACATGGAGGTGCATTCTTTGTCACGTGTGGTTCTTGAGTGACTAATTGAAGGTACACCTTAATTAACAAGCGCTTAGTAAAACCTTCATTAGCTTTGTATACCTTTCTTTGAACTTTTATCTACTAGTCAACTGATGTCAGACTTTTAGAAAATATTTAATCTGTATGGTTACTTTTTTCCGGACCAATGGTATTTAAATTTATAAAGAGCGCGCCTTTTGGTAAATGGTAATAATAACTTTTCCGTTACGTCAAATAGACCTAAGTATATCATGTTAAACAAAAAGATCTCACAGTACTCTTGTCTCATTAGGACTACACTGTTATCTCTGAGAATAAATATTACCTGGTCTAATAGTCATAGAATTAATTTGTCCCAGCTAAATTAGCGCTAAAATCAGCAAGAGAGACAAACTAGACTCTTCCTTTGAGAAAATCGAAATTTCGGTTTTGAGATGGGTAATTAAAATAAAAAGGTCCAACAACAGTATATATAGTAGGCTCTGTCCTTTTGCTGTTTAGAAGATTCTAACGACAAACTTAGTACAAAACCCAATAAGTAAACAATGAATTGGTTAATAAAACAGATGTAGATCATTAATGACATCGGAAATAGTAACACAAGAAAAACAGCCGTATCAAATGCTTCTGTTTCGTGCCGTTGCAGTTTGGACTATAGACCAACCTATCGCTAACGGTTGCTATTTTTAAATTGCCATGGGAAGATGTGCCGCACAGCCACAGACGCATAGTGTTGTATTTGTATGACAGACTAGACTGGATTAATTACAAATTTAGCTGACTCATCAACATTTATCTCCTGTACTAGGTGTCTTCTTTTTTTTTATTTATTTACATATATGTCTGATGTATTTTCAATTTTCTTGTATGTATAAGGTTGGTTTCTGATCAGTTGTAAGATTTTTGACTAATGAAATTCGTCGGAACTTCGGGAGAATTCAGACATCTTAGTGCTAAACCGCTTTCCTAATTATGTTTGTTTAATGTTTGGTAGTGTGAAGTATACTACTTAGTTGATCTGCACTGTTCTTCCACTAATTATTTTGTTTTTATTTTGCATAATTTCAAATTTTCTTCGTCATAAGCATTCTTTAAGCGACTTTTTTTTTAATTAAGATTGTGTATAGAATAGAACTTCAAAACGACGCCAAAGAATAATGCGAGTTGGTATATATTGTGGTTATCCCCAATGGGAAATTCGAATCATATTTATCATATCGAGAAGCAGTCGCAATTAATACTGAAGTCAGTAAAATTTTCTTAAAAATATTGTTGCAATTTATTGTTTTTATTTTTGTAAAACTTAGATGACAAAATGTCAATGTCGTTTGAAAAATATTATTTTTAAGGCTAATTTGATCTCAACATTTTTTATAGAATAAAAATCTGAATCTGATCCATCCAATGAAATTCTTAATTAAATATGCCTTCGAAGTTTAAACTCCGGTCCACATTGTGAGATCCGTCAGCCATTTCCAGGCTATCTTACAACAGGGCTGAAGGGCCGCTTTATGCTTCTTGTAAAACAGGCCTAAAAGCCTTATAAAAAAATACCATCTTATTAATGGTTCATCTCCGGAGCGGAAGAACAAGATACAATGGAACGATAGTCCCACGTTGTCTTCGCAAATATTGTCTGATCAGCGGTAGGTAACAAAAGGATAAGCTGGGGTAGTTTGGTTTTCATCTTTGCGCTTGGGGCAATGACGCAGCTAGTGAGGTAACCCCGAAGCGCGTCAATTGCTGGTTGAAAACTATTTCCAAACCCCCTCTTTGGTCTCGGCTCTGCCGAGTGCCTTTGAGAATTTCTGGAAGGGTACCCTCCGGGTCTGTACCCTATAGTTCTAAAATTCTAATTTTTTTATTCAATATAAAATAAATATAAATATTATCATTATTCCCATCATCTCTTGCAAAATGTGTTTTTTTTTTTAAAAAATTTTTTTGTCATCTTTGGTCTCAACTCTGTTTTTTTACTTTTATGTCTATGGTCTCCATAAGCTACGCCTCAGAGTGGACTAGTGATGATTGTATCACCAGAAATGACCAAAGAACTGCATTATGTTCATTATCTTCCATTTATTTCTCCGGTCTTCATCTCTTATCCGATAACTTCAATCAAATAAATTCTTTACATCTTTTTTTTGTTAACTGTCCCAACAAATGTACTATTTTTTTCTAGAAAATATATTAATTGTCCTAATTAATGTTACTAATTGTTCTAGGAAACATATTAAGTAGTCTAGGAAAAAAATTAATGTGCGGGAAAAAAATGATTGTCTGAAACTAATTGTTTTAGTTAATATGAGTAATTGTTCTAGTTGATGTGAGTAATTGTTATACTTTGTAATCTATTTGTTCTAGTTGATAAAATAATTATTCTAGTTGGTAAATTAATTGTTCTAGTTGTTCTGAAAAAGAAAATAATTGTGCGGGAAAAAAAATGCTAATTGTTCTAGAAGAAGGGGTAAAATACGAAAGGGAGGGAGGAGTACACTCTGGATGATAAATCCAAAGGATGAGCAAAAAAATAGAAGGTATAATCTAATATTTTTGAATAAATAAATATGAATCATATTTAAGACAATATAAAGAATTTAATTATTATGATGAAATGACTTAGAATGAATCCATAAACGATTTAAATGCTCAAATGATACTCAGAATTGCATTATTTGCACTTTATTTGCGTAATTGATATATATAATCCAATATTTTTGAATAATATATGAATTATTTCTAGACAGTATAAAGAGTTTAAATGTAGATTATTGTTATCATAAGACATAGAATGAATTCAGAAACGATTTAAATGCTCAAATGATGCTCAGAATTAAATTATTTGCATTTTATGCGTAATTACCATGTATAATCCATTAATTTAAAATAAATAACATATTAATCATACTCTTGACAGTTTAAAGAGTTTAGAAGTGGATTACTGTGATGAAATGACTTAGAATTTATCCAAAAACGGTTGAAATGTTCAAATGATGCTCAGAATTCAATTATTTGCACTTTATATGCGTGATTACCATGTATAATCCAATCTTTTCAAATAAATAACATATGAATCATATTCTAGACAAATAAAGATTTTAAATGTAGATTATTGTGATGAAATGACTTAGAATGAATCCATAAACGATTGAAATGCTCAAATTATGCTCAGAATTGCATTATTTGCACTTTATATGAGTAATTCCATTGTATAATCCAATCTTTTTGAATAAATAACATATGAATCATCTTCTAGACAGTATAAAGAGTTTAAATGTACATTATTGTGATTAAATGACTTACAATTAATCCATAAACGATTGAAATGCTCAAATGATGCACATAATTGCATTATTTGTCGTTTATATGCGTAATAGCCATTTATAATCCAAATTTTTTTAATAAATTGCTTGTGAATCATATTCAAGACGGTATTAATGGTTTAAATGTATATTATTTTGATGAAATTATTTATAATAAATCCAGAAACGATTGAAATGCTCAAATGATACTCAGAATTGCATTATTTGCACTTATGTTCGTAATTACCATGTATAATCCAATATTATTGAAAAAACAGTATATGAATAATATTTTAGAGAGTATAAATTGTTTAAATGCAGAATATTGTGATGAAATAACTTAGAATCAATCCAGAAACGATTGAAATGCTCAAATGATGCTCAGAATTGCATTATTTGCACTTTATATGCTTAATTACCATGTATAATCCAATCTTTTTGAATAAATAGCATTTGAATCATATTCTAGACAGCGTAAAAATTATTAAATGTAGATTATTGTGATTAAATGACTCAGAATGTTTCCAGAAACGATTGAAATGCTCAAATGATACTCCCGAATTGTATTATTTGCACATTATATGAGTAATTACCGTGTATAATCCAATATTTTTTAATAAATAACATATGAATCATATTCTGGACAGTATTAATTGTTTAAATGTTGATTAATGTGACGAAACGACATAGAATGAATCCAGAAATGATTGAAATGCACAAATGATGCTGCAGAATTGTATTATTGCACTTTATATGCTTAATTACCATACATAATCCAATATTTTTCAATAAATAACATATGAATCATATTATAGACAATATAAAGTGTTTAAATGTAGATTATTGTGGTTAATGACTTAGAATGAAACCAAAAACGATTGAAATGACCAAATGATGCTTAGAATTACGTTATTTGCACTGTATATGCGTAATTACCATTTATAATTAATCATTTTAAATAAATAATATATGAATCATACTCAAGAAAGTATAAAGAGTTAAAGTGTAGATTATGTGATGAAATGACTCAGAATGAATCAAGAAACGTTTGAAATTGACAAATGATGCTCAGAATTACATTATTTTCATTTTATATGCGTAATTACCGTGTATAATCCAATATTTTTAAATAAATAGCATATGAATCATATTCTACAATATATTAAAGAGTTTAAATGTAGAATATTGTGATGAAATGACTTTGAATAAATCCAGAAACGATTTAAATGCTCAAATGATGCTCAAAATTGCTCTATTTGCACTTTATATGCGTAATTATCATGTATAATCCAATCTTTTTTGATTAAATAGCATGTGAATCATATTCTAGATATTATAAAGAGTTTAAATATAGATTATTGGGATCAAATGACTGAGAATGAATCCAGAAATGATTGAAATGCTAAAATGATGTTCAGAATTATATTATTTGCACTTATGTACGTAATTACCCAGTATAATCCAATCTTTTAACTAAATTGCATATGAATCATACTCTAGACATTACAAAGTGTTTAACTATAGATTATTGTGATGAAATAACTTAGAAAAAATCCAGAAACAAATGAAATGCTCAAATGATTCTCAGAATTGCATTATTTGCATTTTATATGCGTAATTACCAAGTATAATCTAATATTTTTTTAAAAAAAAAATAGCATATGAATCATATTCTAGAGTGTATAAAGAGTTTAAATGTAGATTTTTGAGATGAAATGACTTAGGATGAATTCAGAATCTTTAAAATGCTCAAAAGATGATCAAAATTGTATTATTTGCACTTTTTATGCGTAATTATTATGTATAATCTCATCTTTTAGAATAAATAGCATATTAATCTACTCTAGAAAGTATAAAGTGTTTAAGTTTAGATTATTGTGTTGAAATGAGTTAGAATGAATCTAAAAAAGATTGAAATGCTCAAATGTTGGTCAGAATTGCATTTTTGCATTTTATATGCGTAATTACCATTTATAATACAATCTTTTTGAATAAATAACACATGAATCATATTCAAGAGAGTACAAAGAGTTGAAATATAGATTATTGTGATGAAATGAGATAGAATGAATCCAGAAATGATTGATATGCTCAAATGATGCTCAGATTTGCATTTTATATGCGTAATTACCATGTATATTCTAATTTTTTGAACAAATAACAAATAAATCATATTCTAGAAAATATAAAAAGTTTAAATTTAGACTATTGTGATGAATTGACTTAGAATGAACCCAAAAACGATATAAATGCTCAAATGATGCTCAGAATTATATTATTTGCACTTTATATGCGTAATTACCATGTGTAATCTAATATTTTTGAATAAATTACAGATCAAGAGTTTAAATGTAGATTATTGTGATGAAATGACTTTGGATGAATTCAGAAACTTTGAAATGATTAAAAAATGCTCAAAATTAAATTATTTGCACTTTTTATGCGTAATTACCATGTATAATCCAATCTTTTTGAATAAATAGCTTATAAAATATACTCTAAACAGTATAAAGTGTTAAATATAGATTATTGTGATGAAATGTGCTAAAATGAATCTAGAAACGATTGAAATGCTCGAATGATGCTCAAAATTACATTATTTTCACTTTATATGTATAATTACCATATATAATCCATACTTTTTTAATAAAAAAAATATGAATCATATTCTAGACCATATAAAGAGTTTAAATGTACATTATTGTGACAAAATGACATAGAATGAATCCAGAAACAATTAAAATGCTCAAATGATTGTCAGAATTGCATTATTTGCACTTTATATGCGTAATTACCAAGTATAATTCAATCTTTTTGAATAAATAGCATATGAATCATTCTCTTGATGGTGTAAAGTGTTTAATGTAGACTATTGTGATGAAATGTGTTAGAATGAGTCTAGAAACGATTGATAAGCATAAATGATGCTCAGAATTGCATTATTTTCCCTTTATATGAGTAATTACCATGTATAATCCAATCTTTTTGAAAAAAACATATGAATCATATTCAAGACAGTATAAAGAGTTTAAATGTAGGTGACGAAATGACATAGAATGAAACCAGAAACGATTGAAATGCTCAAATGATACTCAGAATTGCTTATTTGTATTTTATTGTGTAATTACCATTTATAATTCAATCTTTTTGAATAAATAGCATGTGAAATATAGGCAGTATAAAGAGTTGAAATGTACATTATTATAATGAAATGACATAGAATGAATCAAGAAACAATTGTAATGCTCAGAATTGCAATATTTTGCACTTTATATGTGTAATTACCTTGTATCAAAGGTTTAAATAGCGGATAGCGGATTGGTAGCGGACAACCTCTTGTCATAGCGGATAGCGGGTAGCGGTCATTTAGCGGCCGCTACGGGATCATAATGGACATGTACAAATGTATTTATTTATTACATCATATACATATTTTTAATTAAAAATTACATATCATATTAAATTATATGCATATTATAATAGTTAAATTTAACACCTACACTTTACAATCCATTATTACAATAGACAAATCTCATTATACTCGATATTGGATCAAGTCTGTCGGAGTTTATATGTCAAAAATATGTTCATAATACTGATTCTATACTAGCACGTAATGAATTGTGTGGCTATATTTCTCTAAAATACCATTATAATGCATCTATATTTTACTAATTTTTACTATTATAGTCACCATAATAATTAAAAGGCCAAAAATAAATACAGTTTTAACTAATATTACTATATACCAATGAACACCGCTATAGCGGCATTTTTAGTTTCGCACCATAGCGGTCTACCACGTCGTACCGCTATAGCGGGGCTATTGCGGTTCATAGCGCCGCTATTTAAATCACTGCCTTGTATAATACAACATTATTAAATAAATAGCATATGAATCATATTCTAGACAATATAGAAAGTTTAAATAAATAACATTATTATAATGTAGTTTAAATGACTAAGAATAAATCCAGAAACGATTGAAATGCTCAAATGATTCTCAGAATTGTATTATTTTGCACTTTATATGTGTAATTACCGTGTATAATTCAATATTTTTTAATAAATAGCATATGAATCATACTCTGGACAGTATTAATATTTTAAATGTTGATTATTGTGATGAAATGACTTAGAATGAATCTATAAACGATTGAAATGCTGAAATGATGCTCAGAGTTGCATTATTTGACGTTTATATGCGTAATAACCATTTATAATCCAATCTTTCTGAATAAATAGCTTATGAATCATATCCTAGATAGTATAAAAAGTTTAAATGTAGATTATTGTGAGGAAATGACAAAGAACAATCCATAAACGATTGAAATGCTCAAATGATACTCCGAATTATATTAGTTGCAATTTATATGTGTAATTATCATGTATTATCCAATATATTTAATAAATAGCATGTGAATCATACTCTGGATACTATTAATAGTTTAAATGTAGATTATTGTGATGAAATGACCTAGAATAAATGCAGAAATGATTGAAATGCTCAAATGATACTCAGAATTGCATTACTTGCAATTTATATGAGTAATTACCATGTATAATGCAATCCTTTTGAATAAATAGCACATGAATCATACTGTGGACAGAATAAATAATTTAAATGTAGATTATTGTGATGAAATGACATAGAACGAATCTAGAAACAAAAGAAATGCTCAAATTATGCTCAGAATTACATTATTTGCAATTTATATGCGTAATTACCACGTAGAATTCGATCTTTTTGAATAAATAGCATATAAATTATATTCTAGAATGTATAAAGAGTTTAAGTGTGGATTATTGTTATGAAATGACTTAGGATGAATTCAGAAACTTTTGAAATGCTTAAAATATTCTCATAATTGAATTATTTGCAATTTTTATGCGTAATTACCATATAATAATCTAATTTTTTTTATTAAAGAACATATGAATCATATTCTATACAGTATAAAGAGTTTAAATATAGATTATTGTGATGAAAAGACGTAAAATGAATCCAGAAATGATTGAAATGCTTAAATGATGCTCAGAATTGCATTATTTGCACTTTATATGCATAATCACCATGTATAATCCAATGTTTATGAATAAATAGCATATGAATCATATTATAGACAGTATAAAAATTTAAATGCATATTATTGTGATGAAATGACTAAGAATGAACACAGAAACGGTTGAAATGCTCAAATGATGCTCATAATTGCATTATTTGCAATTTATATGAGTAATTACCATATATAATCCAATATTTTTTATTAAATAACATGTAAATTAGATATTATAAAGAGTTAAAATGTAGATTATTATAATGAAATGACTTAGAATGGATCCAGAAATGATTGAAATGCTCATAATTGCATTATTTGAACATTATTTGCGTAATTACCTAGTATAATCTAATATTTTTGAATAAATAACATATGAAACGATTAAAATACTTAAATGATGCTCAGAATTTCATTTTTTGCACTTTATATGCATAATCACCATGTATAATCCAATATTTATGAATAAATAACATATGAATCATATTCTAGACAGTATAAAAATACGAATGCATATTATTGTAATGAAATGACTAAGAATGAATTCAGAAACGATTGAAATGCTCAAATGATGCTCATAATTGCATTATTTGCAATTTATATGAGTAATTACCATGTATAATCCAATCTTTTTTGATTAAATAACATGTAAATCTTATTCTAGACAGTATAAAGAGTTAAAATGTAGATCATTGTGATGAAATGACTTAGAATGGATCCAGAAATTATTGAAATGCTCAAATGATCATAATTGCATTATTTGCACATTATTTGCATAATTACCAAGTATAATCCAATCTTTTTGAATAATTTGCATATGAATCATACTCTAGACAATATAAATAGTTTAAATGTAGATTATTGTGATGAGATGACATAGAACGAAGCTAGGAACGATTGAAATGCTCAAATTATGCTCAGAATTGCATTATTTTCAATTTATATGTGTAATTACCATGTATAATTCAATTTTTTTTAAATAAATAGCACATAAATATTATTCTAGAATGTATAAAGAGTTTAAGTGTAGATTATTGTGATGAAATGACTTAGGATGAATTCAGAAACTTTGGAAATGCTTAAAATATTCTCATAATTGAATTATTTGCAATTTTTATGCGTAATTACCATATATAATGCAATATTTTTTAATAAAGAACCTATGAATCATATTCTATACAGTATAAAGAGTTTAAATATAGATTATTGTGATGAAATGACATAAAATGAATCCAGAAACAATTGAAATGTTTAAATGATGCTCATAATTTCATTATTTGCACTTTATATAGAGAGCAAGGTTCTAGTGCCACAAGTTTTTGGTGCCACAAATGCCACAACTTCTTTTATTCATTAATATTTTAAAATTGTAAAATTTAATTTTCGAATCCAAACTGTTGATCTTATTCAATTTTACAAGTGATGCCTTTTTATATAATTTTTATAAATTTTGGAGTTTATTTGATATTCAATCAATTAGATAACACATGAACGTATTAAAATTAATCTGTTATAATTAACAAGATTCATTCATTTTTTGGCCTCTTGATCAAATATCAAATAAACTCCAAAATTTATAAAAATTATATAGAAATGCATCACTCGTAAAATTGAACAAGATCAACAGTTTGGATTCGAAAATTAAATTTTTAAATTTTGAAATATTAATGAAAATGAAAAATTGTGGCATTTGTGACACCAAAAACTTATCGCACTAGAACCTTGCTTATCCATAGCAAGATTCTAGACAGTATAAATAATCACCATGTATAATTCAATGTTTTTGAATAAATAAAATATGAATCATATTATAGACAGTATAAAAATTTAAATGCATATTATTGTGATGAAATGACTAAGAATGAATACAGAAACGATTGAAATGCTAAAATGATTCTCATAATTGCATTATTTACAATTTAATATATTTTTAATTAAATAACATGTAAATCATATTGCAGACAGTATAAAGTGTTTAAATGGATATTATTGTGATGAAATGCCTTAGAATAAATCCACGAACAATTGAAATGCTCAAATGATAATTTTGAATTGCATTATTTGCACTTTATGTGTGCAATTACCATGTATAATCCAATATTATTAAATAAATAGTATATTCATCATACTCTGGACTGTATAAATAGTTTGAATGCAGATTATTTGATGAAATGACTTAGAATGAATTCAGAAACGATTGAAATGCTCAAATGATTCTCAGAATTGTATTATTTGCAATTTATATGCTTAATTACCATGTATAATCCTATCTTCTTATTTAAACAGCATGTGAATCATATTCTAGATAATATAAATAGTTTAAATGTGGATTATTGTGAGGAAATAACTGAGAATGAACCCAGAAACAATTGAAATGATGAAATGATGTTTAGAATTGTATTATTAGCACTTTATATACGTAATTACCATGTACAATCCAAACTTTTTGAATAAATTGCATATGAATCATACTCTGTACACTATAAATTTTTAAATGTAGATTATTGTGATGAAATGACTTAGAATGAATCCATGTACGATTCAAATGCTGAAATGATGCTCAGAATTGCCTTATTTGCCGTTTATATGCATAATAACTTTTTATAATCCAATCTTTTTTGAATAAACAGCTTATGAATCATATTCTAGACAATATTAATAGTTTAAATGGTGATTATTGTGATGAAATGGCTTAGAATAAATCCAAAAAAGATTGAAATGTTCAAATGATAATTAGAATTGCATTATTTGCGCTTTATATGCGTAGTCACCTTGTATAATCCAATATTATTAAATAAAATAGTATATTCATCATATTCTAGACAGTATAAATAGTTAAAATGGAGATTATTGTGATGAAATACCTTAGAATAAATATAGAAACGACTGAAATGTTCAAATGATAATTAGTATTGCATTATCTGCACTTTATGTGCGTAATTATCATGTACAATCCAACTTTTTTGAATAAATTGCATATGAATCATACTCTATACACTATAAATTTTTAAATGTAGATTATTGTGACGAAATGACTTAGAATGAATCCATAAACGATTCAAATGCTGAAATTATGCTCAGAATTGCATTATTTGTCGTTTATATGTGTAATAAGCATTTATAATCCAATCTATTTGAATAAACAGCTTATGAATAATATTCTAGACAATATTAATAGTTTAAATGGATATTATTGTGATGAAATGCCTTAGAATAAATCCACGAACAATTGAAATGCTCAAATGATAATTTTGAATTGCATTATTTGCACTTTATGTGTGCAATTACCATGTATAATCCAATATTATTAAATAAATAGTATATTCATCATACTCTGGACTGTATAAATAGTTTGTATGCAGATTATTTGATGAAATGACTTAGAATGAATCCGGACAAGATTGCAATGCTCAAATGATGTGCAGAATTGCATTATTTGCATTTTATATGTGTAATTCAAGTATAATCCAATCTTTTAGAATAAAAAGCATTTGAAAGATATTTTAGAGAGTATAACGAGTTGAAATCTAGGTTATTGTGATGAATTGACATAAAATGAATGAAGAAATGATTGAAATGCTCAAATGATGCTCATAATTGCATTGTTTGCACTTTATAAGCGTAATTACCGTGTATAATCCAATATTTTTTATTAAATAGTATGTGACAAAATCGTATTCTTGACAGTATTAAAAGTTTAAATGTTTATTATTGTGATGAAATGATTTAGGATGAATCTAGAAATGATTGAAATGCATAAATGATGCTGCAGAATTGTATTATTTGGACTTTATATGCGTAATTACCATGTATAATCCAATATTTTTGAATAAATAGCATATTAATCATATTATAGACAGTGCAAATAGTTCAAATCGAGATTATTGCGATGAAATGGCTTATAATGAAATCAAAAACGTTTGAAATGCCCAAATGATGCTCAGAATTACATTATTTTCACTTTATATGAGTAATTACTAATTACCTAGTATAATTCAATCTTTTTGAATAAATAACATATGAAACATATTCTAGGCAGTAAAAAGAGTTGAAATGTAAATTATTATGATGAAATGACATAGAATGAATCAAAAAACAATTGAAATGCTCAAATGATGTTCAGAATTGCATTATTTGCATTTAATATACTTAATTACCATGTATAATCCAATCTTTTTTATTAAATAGCATGCGAATAATATTGCAGACACTATAAAGAGTTTAAATGTAGATTCTTGTAATGAAATGACTTAAAATGAATTCAGAAACGATTGAAATGCTCAAATGATGTTCATAATTGCATTATTTGCGTTTTATATGCGTAATTACAATGTATAATGCAATCTTTTTATATAATTAGCATATGTATCGTACTCTAGATACTATAAAGAGTTTATATATAGATTATTGTTATGAAATGACTTAGAATAAATCTAGAAACGATTGAAATGCTCAAATGATGCTCAAAATTGCATGATTTGCACTTTATATACTAGTTACCATGTATAATCCAATATTTTTGAAGAAATAGTATTTGAATCGTACTCTTTTCAGTATTAATAGTTTAAAAGTTAATTATTGTTTATTAAAATGACTTAGAATGAATCCTAAAACAATTGAAATGATCGAATGATGTTAAGAATTGTATTATTATCACTTTATATTCGTAATTACCACGTATAATCCAATCTTGTTGTATAAATAACATATGAATCATACTCTGAATACAATATAAAGAGTTTAAATTTAGATTATTGTAATAAAATGACTTAAAATGAATTCAGAAACGATTGAATTGCTCCAATGATGCTCAGAATTGCATTATTTGCATTTTATATGCGTAATTACCATGTATAATCCAATCTTTCTGATTAAACAGCATGTGAATGATATTCTAGACAATGTAAAGAGTTTAAATGTGGATTATTGTGATGAAATAACTGAGAATGAACCCATAAACAATTGAAATGCTCAAATGATGTTTAGAATTGTATTATTAGCACTTTATATACATAATTACCATGTACAATCCAATCTTTTCGAATAAATTGCATATGAATCATACTCTACACACTATGAATTTTGAAATGTAGATTATGTTGATGAAATGACATAGAATGAATCCAGAAACGATTGAAATGCACAAATGATGCTCAGCATTGCATTATTTGTAATTTTATATGTGAAATTTCCATGTATAATTCAATTTTTTGAATAAATAACATATAAATCATATTCTAGACAGTATAAAGAGTTTAAATATAGATTATTGTGATGAAATGACTTAGAATGTACCCAGAAACAATTGAAATGCTCAAATGATGCTCAGAATTGCATTCTTTGCATTTTATATGCGTAATAACCGAGTATAATCCAATCTTTTAGAATAAATAGCATATGAATCATACTCTAGACAGTATAAATTGTTTAAATGTACATTATTGTGATGAAATGACATAGAATGAATCTAGAAACGATTGAAATGCTCAAATTATGCTCAGAATTGCATTATTTAACATGTATAATCCAATCTTTTTGAATAAAGAACATATGAATCATATTCTATACAGTATAAAGATTTTAAATGTAGATTATTGTGATGAAATGACATAGAATAAATCCAAAAACGATTGAATGCTCAAATGATTCTCAGAATTGCATTATTTGAACTTTATGTGCATAATTCAAGTATAATCCAATCTTTTAGAATAAATAGCATTTGAAAGATATTCTAGAGAGTATAACGAGTTGTAATGTAGGTTATTGTGATGAATTGACATAAAATGAATCAAGAAATGATTGAAATGCCCAAATGATACTCATAATTGCATTGTTTTTACTTTATAAGCTTGTTTACCATGTATAATCCAATCTTTTTTTATTAAATAGCATGTGAATCGTATTCTAGACAGTATTAAAAGTTTAAATGTTTATTACTGTGATGAAATGACTAAGGATGAATCCAAAAACGATTGAAATGCTCAAATGTACCTTCTAACATTAGTACATTACAACACTACCTTTAAGCAAAACATGTAGCTCAATTGTGATTATATCAATCTTTCAAAATCTGGCATCCGTATAAACAACTTACACGAGCTCCTTTTCATCATAAATGAAAAAATATCTCACTTTTTTATAAGGTACTCAAGAATATCCTTTGATTATTGTCCAAATGTGCTTTCCTTATATCCACTTGACAACTGCTTGTCACATTCCTTGGATACAACACATTAGGGCCTGTGCATAAATGTCGTACATAATGAAACTCGTAAAGAAAGAATGCTTGAACTGTTTCATGCACTTCTTCTTAAATTGAGTTGCAATAAACCGAGTCAAACTCAAGTTATATGCCACATGGCGTGGTTTGGAGTCTACTTTTTATGATTCTAGAACACTTCGTCATCATATGCACATTTGCTCAAACTAACATCCATCATAATCTATCTCCATAAATTTTGTTTCTTTGGATTTAGATGATCTTGCCAAAGTTCTCATTCTTCAATGAGATATTGACAATATTCATTTAATCGATGTTATTTTCCAATTAATATCCAGTTATCTTGTACAATACAAATAACACAATTATGCTTCCACTGAATATCTTGTCTATACAAGATACTTTTGACGAAGGTCAACTCCTTGATTTTCTTGTCAAAACATTTATTCCACAGTGCTCGACTCGATCCATTAATGGATCCTTGAAGCACACATATGTTTCTAGCAGTACATCAATCAAGACCTCGATTTGTGTCATATACACAACGTCTTTTTTCATTCAATCAATGAAGGCGGTTTTGATATACCTTTCCATATATCAATATATGTGAAATGCAACTACTGCAAGAATGATCTTTATTGACTGACTTATACATAGCTACAAGCGAGAAGCCGTGCTTTGTACATAGTCAACTCGTCATCGACTTAGACATAGCCACAAGCGTAAAGCTGTGCTTTGTACATAGTCGACTTGTCATCCATGTCAATCTTTCCTTTAAAGATCTAAATATTCATGACGGATTGCTCCTTCATGAACATCAACAAAGGTCTATACCTTGTTGTTACACATGGATTGCACTTAAAGATCACTTGGGTTTAAACCATACTTGTGGAATCGGATTCTTCCATTGGTTCTTTAATTATCAACGGATCCTCATATGCTATGTACGAGGATGTCGTGATGTCTATGCACCTTTCGGTTAGACAATCACTTTCATCGACCTTTTGTAGGATTAGTGCTTGAGGTTCATGAACTACTTTCACAACGACTTGTAGAATAAGTTCTTGATCCTCATATATACTGAGTTTCTCAAACATCATCAACTCGTAAGATGTTTAAGTCGTCATTAGAAGCAAGCGTGCTCAAGAACTTCTTCCTTTTCACAACGGCTTGTGAATGAAGTTTCGCTCAACTCCCACTAAGCACCATATATGGAGACAAGTTTCCCACAAGGGTACTTCTTGTAGTGACGCATAAACTCTTTTAATGCTCACTTTACTCCCACTACTTCTTCTTGAGAGAGTTATTCTCTAAGATTACGTCATTATGAGCTACAACTACCTTGTTCTTATCATGTTCGTATAAGTACTATCTTTCGGTCAGTTCAAGGTATCCTACAAAACATTAAGCGTCATATTTGGGTCCAAACTTATAAATCAACAAACTTTGAAATAAGCTCCTTAACACCAAATCTTGAGAAATAATGTACTTAAAGATCAAATCTCGTAAGATATCTTTCCAACGGACTTCGATAGAACATTATTCAATGCAAATATTATTGTCCTCAAACACGAATCCCTAATATGAGTCGATTAAGTCAATTTGATTCATTATTGATCAAACTAAATAAAGTTCGATACTTCCATTATTGGACACACTATACTAATATAATGTTCCTAACGGAGTGAGTTGTGAAATTATTTTCACACTCTTTAGATAATACATCAAATCATATGACTTAGCTATTTACCATGATCAATTATAAGACTTATACCTTTCTTGAATGGTGTTTCAACTTCACTCTTGAACTCCTTTGAACTAATCAAAAGATTCATACTTACACATTATCAAATAGATATATTAATATCTACAATGATCGTTGGTCAAGTAGTAAAGTATCAACAACCTTTCAATACACAAGTACTTATAAGTCTACATACATCGATATGTATAAGTCCTAATTAAGTTACTCGTCCTTAAACCTTTAGAGGTCAAAGGCGCTTTTGTCATCTAACAAACATGATCCGCATATCTCAATTGATTCGCAATCGAATTGATCCACGAGCTCTACGTTATGTAGACCCTTATAATGCGATTCTCGTTTATGTATGACTAAGCGGTCATTTCACACAAAAGTCAAATACTTTATGTGAAGTCTTACACATTTTATTTGTCATTCAAAAACCGTTTATCCATTTCAAGCATATTCAAGCAACATGATTGAAATCATTTAAACAAATCCATTAGAGATATCGAGATAATTTGAACAACAAATATTCATAAGGATTACAACATACGATAATCACGGTACTTCAGACAACCTTTCAAATGCCTCCATAAGCGGCAAATGAAACATCTTATGTGATGGTCACAATTGAGAGTCTCAAAGTCTCAGCTCATACTTAAGCGAAGTATTTCTTAAATACTTAACTAATTACAATTTGCACAAATAAGTTTGTGAAATGTAATATTATATCCTTCAATTAATTAGGAAGAGATCGTATGACAATATTAACAATCCTTGATATTGGAGATCTTGATAACTCTAGTTGCCAATTAGCTACTCAAACCTTTTAGTTCGCAAGCCAATGGAACTTTCATGTAACTTCTTAAAAGAAGTTCCTCTTACTTAATTCATGCTCATTACTTGATCCTAAATGATTGAGTCAACATCTACTTTCTCTAAGAACTCCTTCTTGAGCAAGTGGATCCGAGCGTAGGAGTCAAATCTAGTCCGTATGAATTCTCTATTCCAAAGGTCTAGAGATCCTAAAATGTGGATATCGACATTCGCTTTATTGAATAATTTTTTGTAAAAGTCAATCAATCATCGTGATGCTACGTTCGAAAAGTTGAGAAAATAAATTGAAAATCAGCATACTCAAGTTTCTCTTCACTAAGAACATGTCTTAGGAATCGGTACTATTTCTCCAAGTAAGTTCCTTTAGGGTGTGTTTGGTAAGAACGTGAACAAGGGATGAACAGGCGGCCCATGAACAGGCCCACGAACAGCCAAGGCAAAAGAGAAGTTCGGAAGAAGTTCGTGAAAATCGGCGAATCACGAACAGAGGGATTTGTTCGCGTTTGTCGCTGTTCGCATGTTGTTTGGTTCGCGCGAACAGTCGCTGTTCGCGAACAGGCTGTTCATGAGCGGAACCAAACACACCCTTAGAAACGAGATTGTTCTATTTCAAAAATTGATTGCAACGAAATTAACACATTTAGTATCTATAACAATTTCAATTCAAGGTCATTTAGTTTATGCAATGTTTTATTTATAATTATAAACAAAACTCCCACTACATTTATTTAATGTCCCAAATGTAGTTGGTTTTTCAAGATCCCCATTTTCGTTGAGAAGGTGCTAGTGTCCGCATGACACCAACACAACTAGACAGGGCAGGTCTCTAACCAATCATATCAATCAACCATATGGCTCTTGTTTGTGAAATGTCTCATGTACATCCACAAACTTCGTCCCGATGTCCAATCCGATTAGGTTCCATCGATAAGTAACCTCTCTATTTGCTCCTAGTAAATCCGATTTACACCCCGACTTTCAATGATTGACCAACGACATCCTGCGTTGGTGGAATGCGTCATTTGAACACCGTACGACGTGAAGAGAATAGAGAGAAAGAAAGCGGTCGGCTTAATCAATTAATGGGACAAAGTTTATGTGACTTTATTTGGTGGTCGTGTCAACATACACCCATACCTATCCTATGACATTTCATAGCATGCAAACAATCACATAATTATAAATATCTTAAACACAAACATTGTTGTGCGTTTGTATGGCTCCTCTTGCATATTAGTTTCGCCGCATCTCCATGTAGCAAGACTAATTTAATCAAGCCCTCCCACTAATTATCTAGATCCTATCTAATAATTAATGGAAATAAGTACATGTGGAAAATATCCTAATTCCCTCCTAGGTCTTAGGGGCATGCAAGCCGCACAAGTTACATTAAAATTAATCAAAATTAATTAATGGCACCAAAGGTCGCATTATACACATTCACACATGCATACATTTACAAACAACAAGGCATTGAAATCTTGAGTCATACAAAACCCACGATCCTACTACAAAAATGAGTTAGCACATATACAATATACATGTTCACTTGTTCTTAATTAACTTCATTAATTAGAATCTTTGTGTATGCTTGTCGCTCGTTTTTCAAATACAAAAAGGTTTAACATTACAACTACTTGTTTAAACCTTTGAAATTTAATCTACAATTCAAAAACAGAGGGGAGGATGTTTAAGGATTCTTCTAATTAACATTTCAATTAATTTGATTAATTAGAATATATTTTAACTAATTAAAATATGCAATTTGGGACTCGATAAAATCCGATATTTTTCGGTCACCAAAAAATCCGTAATAAATCCAGAGATCTCCATACAATGGGTTTAAGGACCAGTAAAAATTTCAAGGAGAGATCAGCTACCATCAGGGAGAACCAAAAAAGACAAAATCCCAGACAGCGCGCGAAAACGCCGTTAGAGAAAGTTCTGTTTTGACCTCAAACTTTCGGTCTGTGCGATCACCCCCTTGTTATTTTTCCAGCAAAAACTACATAGAAAAATAATTTATGTACTAGGCTATCAATCTAAGAGAAGAAAACCAACAAGGTCTATTCAACATCATCAAGTTAAACGACAAACAAGCAAGAAGCCCTGTTCTGAAACAGACTGACAACTGAAATCTTTTGACCCAGTTGAAGCATCAAACCTTAACGAAAAAATATGAAACTAGCTTTCACAGATTCCTAACTCGAAATAGAACAATTCTATTTAAACACTTTTCTGTAAAAATTTTTCAATAATTACAGTTTATCAAAATAATCAAATTATTTTGAAAAACAGATCTGACGATTTCTTTCCTTTTCATACTTGAACATCCATTTAAAATCCGAAATGTACAACAATTTATACATATCCAGAAAGAGCATCAATTTTAGAATAATTCTAGCCAAAAATTACAGGTAGCTAGTTTTCAAAAATACGTCTTTCTTTCTCAACAAACAGAATTGTGCAGTAGAACGGCAGATCTGCGCACCGTTACCATTTAAATCACTAAAAATTCCTAACTACTTATAAAATAGTGAAACTAGAGCCAAAAGATCCAGGACTCAACGATCTACAACCTCCAGTAAGAGAGAAAAAATTGTAGAGAAGTTTACATCACGAAAAATAATTAACAAGACAGAAAAACAACTTTTTTCAGAACAGCAAGCACACACATCACTAATGAACAAAGTTAATTACTAATTTCTCGATTTAAAAATGTTAAAAAATTGAATAACGACCAGCGCTCTGATACCACCATTAGGAACTCAAGTCCACGTACAATTTTAATTTTTTATTAATATTTAACAAGCAATTAATACGTACGATTAACGAATCTAGTTATTCAAGTAGTTAACACGTTCAAAAGAGAAGCATAAGAGGTTACCTCTTCCGTCGGAAGGCTCGAATCCAATCTCTTGGAGTCGGTGGCGTGCTCGACACCTTCATGGCTGCCCTCCAATTCCTCGAGTCCACCAAGAAGATTAACCAAAGTCTCAAGACAAGTGCTATCTTGTCCGAGACGATCGCTAATTCTCTGTTTTCCTTCGCGTGCGATTAACTATTAAATACATGGAAGGAAAATGCTCAACGTATGAGCTAGAGAGAGGAGAGGAGACACACGCAAGAGAGGAGCATTATTTCTCTCTTGCTTGAGCCGTCGGCCAAGAAAAGAGAGGAGAAGGCTAGGGTTTGTACTGATTTGCTCCCAAAGAAACAATCAATATATATGGAACCTTTCCATATTTGCCATTCTTTCTCCCTATTTTCTCATGGACGAAAATACCCCTTCTAAATCCGAAATTTCAGAGGTTAAGTGGGCCAAATCCATATGATATAGTGGCCCATTAATTCACTCTTTCAATTAGTCTCATATCGGGTTTTCAATTAACTAATTAACTAAAAGACCAATTAGCTCAGTATAATAAATATGCGTTGAACTAACTTAATTATTAACATATTAATAATTAATTTGGAATTAGTATATGCATTATATTATTTCTATATATGATCCATTTGAGTTAATTAATTATAACGGTATATAATTAATTAATCAACTTATTATATATTTGCAGTACTCGCTACTACAAATAAACAAATAATGCACGTATGGTTAAAGTCCTATTTATGTGACCCTTTGAGGATTTATGCTATGTTTGCCATGGAAAATAAATCAAATAATGCACGTATGGTTAAAGTTCTATTTATGTGACCCTTTGAGGATTTATGCTATGTTGGCCATGGAAAATAAATCACCATTTATTTTCATTAATCATAAGCGGTATCTAGCAACACGTTATGATTTCCAATTCGCGTAAATAGACACTGTACCAATACAGTTCTTCAATCCTACATAAGAAATACTATCTTATTATTTTGATTCTTATGTCACATGATATCCTTGTATAATCCAAGATAGGAATGTGCCATTCTTGTAGATTATACGTTTCTTGGTCTTGAGTTGATCGCTTATTTGTGCGCATACGATCCAACTCCATCAAAGGGCCTAGTAGATATTATCACTCACTAGGTGAACTAATGAGAGACATACGGTTGTCTTGATGACCAATTTCTCCCCGCACAATTCAAGAGAACATAAATAAAGTCCGTATAACAGCTCTTATCAGGAATCAGTGTTAGACGATATTTATAGAACCTATCCTCATGTGGAGAAACTGAACCATCTCAAACTCAGAATCAAATACGTATGAAATAAATAATGACACATAACACAATCCATATATTTATTTTATTGGGTCATGTCCCGTGCTATGTTCCAGTAATATACACATATTTATTTCATTGTAGAACTTAATTATCACTTAACTTGCATACTAATCTTATATGATAATTAATTTTTCTTGTCAATTATCAAGATTATGGACTCTTTAGAGATATTAGTGTCATTCTAATGAATGATCCACAGAGATCTACAATTCAGATCCTCAACTTGAATGATTTGTCAATAATAAACTCTAGGAACAAATGATCAAGCATCATCAATAACATAAACTAATATAATAGCCACCAACTGATTGGCTTCTAGAACATATCTCTAACAGAATTATAATGAAACATGTGTTCAGTTAGATGCATTTGAAATATGACGTTTTAACAACAAATGATTTATGATACTAAACATACCATTTTTTCATATTAAAATCTGAAAACATTAACCTACAAATTACATCTGTTCATACTAAAGCTTAATATTCAAATAACATCTGTTAACTTCAAAAATACACAAATCATAGTAATAAGATAACAAACCAAAATAAAAAAACTTTTTACACACAAACACAGTTTAACAATTCAACATATCAAATGTAACTTCAAAGGATAACATCCATGACGACACCAACCATGATAGCAATCCAACACAAACCTGTTAAAATTGAATGTAAACAAATACTAAATATCAACATGTACAATAATACCTAAATCCTTTCAGGCCATGTGAAAGTAGTAAAAAAAACAAACAACAAATGAGATGACAGATCTTATAACGTGAATTAGGTAGATTACCTTGCTTATTAAATCTAAAGCATCCAGTTCCATGAAAAAAAAAAAGATTACAATGACAGCATACCATATGTAAATTGGGATCGACAGTTTTGGTAACAAAATTTCTAGTATATGCCCGATCTAGTACCACATAATAAATTAAGATCTAATATTTTTTTAATACTAAATCTAAAGAAAAACAAATAAGCAGATCCATAACCATAACATCAATTCAAATTTAATGAAAAATCACTACAACTTCAAACCCAAAACGAATCTACAAAATAAATCTGAGCGACAAAAACATAGCTTAGATAACTTTAAACAAAAATTAAAATTACCAACAATAGAAATTGGGTCGAGACAGATTGTCAAACGAAGGAGAGAGCATCGACCATGCCTTGGATGCAGTCCAGTTGGCACACCAAGTCCGGTGAGTCATCGTCGTCGTCTCTGCTTTTCGTCGATATGCTCATTTCGTTGATCTAGAGCAACGCGAGAGGAGATCTGGAGCGACACGAGAGAGGACTCGGAGGCGACTAGAGCAACGCGAGAGTACCATGCGGCTAGGGTTAGGAGAAAGAGAGGGGAGGTTTCAGAGTATATATGGAGTTGAGCCAATCATGGGCCAGTCGCTGGTCTAGTAAAAGCCTGTGGATGCTTTGGATGCTAAGAGATTGGATGATATATATAGTAATGATAATTACTACTTACCATCCATCTAATTGTCATCACTGTCATCCACAAGCGACTCAGACGCTTCGATCTGATCCAAGCGATCCTAGCGCGCACACCCCCTTACCCATCGATCCGAGTGCGCTTTCCCTTCCCTCCCTTCGCTCTCAGGTACGACTCCCCTCCCTTCTCTCTCTTCTTTCTTGAGTTCCCCTCCTTCCATTCGCTCCTTGTTTCTCTATTCTCCTTTCCTTTCGGCCCCTTCCCTTCTCCTTTCCTTTGCGCTCCCTCTATTTTTCTCTATTGATATTTTTTTGTTTCTCACTGGTCCTTCCTTTTTTCTCTCTCTCCATTCTATCTCACATTACATCTGTTCAATTTAATTATTATTTCTGTCAGTTTATTTGCTCACTTTTACTTTTTGTATGTGTCTACATTGTTTGTTACATCTGTTAAATTTATTTAATATAACTGTTCAATTTAATTGTCATTTCTGTTCACTTTTACTTTTTGTATGAGTCCACATTTTTGTTACATTTGTTCAGTTTATTTGTTATTTATGTTCAATTTCATTGTCATTTCTGTTAAGTTTATTTGCTCATTTTTATTTTTTGTATGAGTCCACATTGTTTGTTACATATGTTCAGTTTATTTGATATAACTGTTCAATTAGTTGTTACTTTTGGTCATTTTATGTTCATTGTTTATTTTTTTATACAAGTCAACATGTTTGTTACATCTGTTCAATTTATTTTTTATAACTGTTCAATTTATTTTGCATTCCTGTTCAGGTTATTTGCTCACTTTTACTTTTTTGTATGAGTCCACATTGCTTGTTACATCTGTTCAATTTATTTGCTATTTATGCTCAATTAGTTGTTATATTTGTTCAGTTTAAAAAGGCATGATAAAGTATGAGGGAGAGGAAGGGGAAATAGATTGCTAGGGAGGAGGGAGGGACGGAAGGGAAGGTGCTGGCGAGGAAGGCGCATTAGGAAGGAAGGGGTGCGAGGGAGGAAAGACGCGTGATAGAGGGAAGACGTGTGAGCGAGGGAGAGGCGCCTCACCCAAAAACGCGAAAAAAAACGAAATATAAAGAGAAAGGGAGGGTTGAATGACGCGGATGATATTTTTGTGGACGATTATCAGCTCTGGTTTCAAACCCCGAACAGTAATCAGGTCTCTCACTTAAAACCTAAGCCCAATAGAAGCCTATTATTAATTTTTTTAAAGAAGTGGGCTAACCTTCCCCACCACCATTTTCAATGTTTCGGTAGGCCCATGTCTCCCTGGTAGTGACATTTACATGGGACCCACAGGTCAGTGAATTATGGAAACTAGACCGGGTTCAGCAACTCCCTAGTAGAGAAGCAGGGTGTGAGATAGAGCCTGGAGGGGTTTTCTTCTTCTTCGCACAGCAGCCGCAGCATCGCTCGATCGCCAGTTGAGAGATCAAATGGGGATGCCATCTGTGGGCCAACACAGCACCGCGACCAGGAACAAAGCCATTGCTTTTGCTCTTTGCAAGCATCTCTCCGTTGATTCAGTAAGCTCCGTCTGTTATCTCTCTCTCTCTCTCCAATCTGCAAATTTTGGGTTTTGACATGCAAACGGAGGAGTTCAATTGTTGACATTAATATGGAAAATCAGACTTGAAGTGTTTTTTATCTAGCTATTGATTATGTAATTTTAATTGGACATAGCATTGAGTTTCCTGCTTACATCGGAAAGAATTTGGCACTAATTTTTGCATAGTCCAGTTAACACGTTTATCCAAAATAAAAGAATTAAGTGTTTTTAGGGTAATTCCAAACTCTTGACCATAACACTCACCATTTTTTTTTTCATTAATTTTTTCCATTACATGCAATTAAAACTTGGGTCAGTTATTTCTGTATCTTTAATGTAATTTACCAGAAAGTAGTTGCTTTTATCTTCTACCTGCTGATATTGATATTTCTTGTTTCTAGAGCAAAGTTTCAACAAAAGTTATTGAAGAGGGCGACATAAATGGTCTCCTATCAAGTATTATGACCGCTTTGCCAGATCAGGATGAGGTAACCTAATTTTCTTCCAATCTATATCATTCGCAGTACCTCTTTGCTAATTAACCTGATTTAAAAGAATTAATTTTTTTTTAAGTTAGATATGTTTTGCTAATTCCTATAACATCAGCCAACCTCGTTTTTGAACCAAATTCCAATGTTTTAAGAGTTACTTACAAAGTTTGTATATATATATGTTATTATTCTTCATATTCCAGGTCATGAAATGGGTTGAATTCTCGAGTAAATTTGATGGAAAGGCAGATGCTATGAAATCTATGCTCAATACCTTAAAAAATGATCTGTCACAAAAATCAGTATTGGTGGGACCTGGCTATAGCCCGTCTGTTGCTGACATTATTGTACTTCCAACTATACATCCTTCCATGGTATGTCAATATATATTTTATAAAACACTATGGATTTTTTTATCATCTTATTTAATTCTCTTTCAAGTCCTTACTATTTTTAGTCCATTGAGCTTAGTCAAAGAGTTTGTGGCTTCTATTTTATGTGTATCATTATCTTGCCTTTCATTTTAATGACAAACATAGGAATTAATGGTAAAAACGGTTAGTATAATTCTCTTCCATTTCTTGTTATTTATGGAGTTTTTTTTTTCTTTTTAAATTTCCAGAGTAGCCTTGCCAAGACCAACTTAAAAAATCTTCCACATTTATTTAGATGGGCTGACTACATCCAGGTACAGTATCACCACATTTTTTTTTTATTGCTCACATATGGTTTTACTGTCAATTCTTTTCATGCTTGTTAGGTTTATGATCTCTATTCTAACTTCTTTTATTTTTATTTTTTAAAAAAAAATTGTTTCAGAATGTTGTAGATTTTGGGGGATTGATTGAAAAGATCCAGGTCGACAAGGCTCCATTCACACCTTATATTCCTGTGAGTAGTTTCGTCAGTCATCGATACATTATCTATGTCAGCCACATTCTTAATGGTTGAGAGTTTGGTGTTTGAGGAGGTTTTAAGTTAAGAGGTTGAGGTGTGGTTGTTTGCTCTCAATGTTTTGAACTCTGAAAATAAATTTAGAGAGGCATATAATTAATTTTTCTTTTGTGCCTTTGTAGTGAGTGTCTACCATTAGTAAAAACCAAGGTTTTAAAATGTGATTTGTGTGGTTTGACGGTTGGGTGGTGATTTAGCATATATCGGTGATAAAACGGTAATAAAAAGGGAAAAAACGGCGATAAAATGGTAGTGCGGTATGAACTAAAACTAAGATAAAACGGTGATAAATAAAACGGAAAAAACGGAGTTTTTTAAAAGCTTGGTAAAACAAATACTGAGGTGCGTGGGGTGGGTTAGGGGGCCCCAAACTACTGTAACTTTTTCTTTTTCTGTCTTAATTGTGCACCGTTTGCTTGAATGAATCACAAAAGAAAGATGAATCCAAATGTTGATTGATTTTTTTTGAGTGGGCTCTCTTCCAATTTTCACTATTAAGAGTCTTTTGTCTGTATCTTTGCTTTTGCAGAGTTCGAAGAATAATGAGAAAGCAGAGGTTGAACCTGCATCCAAAAAAGAGGCCATTGTTCCATCAAAAAAAGAGGCTACTGCTCCGAAAAATGCTGAGAAGCCATCCTCAAGTACCGATTCTGAGAAAGTTGTTACCGAGATGCACCATATTTTTCTGTCTAGTATTTTTTATAATTTATGCCCCAAAGTTGGCTGAATAACTAAAAGAAACTCTTTATGTTTTAATGTTTTATTATAGAAAAAGAAAACGACAGCCGAAGAAAAAGGAAAAGGAAAAAGTGATAAAAAGACAGAGGAGAAAAAGAAAGCACCTGAGGAGCCGGCAGCGAAGGACGCTGAGTGTAGTGTTTCTCTGCTCAACATACAAGTTGGCCGCATTCTTAGTGCTAAGAAGCACCCATCAGCTGACAGGTACCATGCTAATCTCCCCTTGCAAACTCACTTAACTACACATACACCAGTATGCACCAGAAGAATAGGAAAAAGTCAAAATAAAGAAAGGAAGACTCACATGCGAAAATAATATAACACCTTAATTGGTTGGGTTTAATGGGTGGTAGAGGGGAGGGAGTTGTATTTCAAGTTCTGGCAGTGAATTTTTTTGAGTGATCCTTTATGGTAAACAAAATAAAATGATCTTAAGTATCCAGATTAACAAGCAAACAAAACAGAATAAAATTCCCGAAACCTAAATGATAGTTGCTAAGATGTATGTCCTTGTCCCAAAAAAAGAGAAGCAACCCAAAATTTATTTCCTCTTCAAAGTTTTATTTCTGATTTTATTTTCAACAAAGCTTTGGCTCTAATATAAGATTTAGGAGGGTATAATTGTCAGCTGCACTAAAAAATTTACCTTCTCTAAACTTACAAACATGAAAACTGGCAGGAAAAGAAAATGTTTATTTTTTTTCCCTTCTCACTAGTCATCCAAACAATAAGAGGTTAGATATAATAATGCTCCTTTCCATTCCATTTCATTACCTACTAGTTTTTACCTACCGTCCCCATTTCACCTCCTTTGAACCAAACAGGGTGTACTGTGTAAAATGAATCTTTTTGCACATCTTGTACGGTAAAAGCATTAAATGAAATCTTCTTAAACATCTTGAACAGTTTACTGGTGGAGGAGATAGATGTCGGAGAGGGAACTGCACGTCAGGTTGTCAGTGGCCTTGCAAAATATTGCACCCCAGAGGAGCTCACCGTGAGTTCTTAAAATTTGGATATATGATTGGAACTATTATTTTTCTTACATCTATCTCTAAATTTTAGACTAGCTCTAATTTTCACTTGTTGCATGGAAATCTCTGAAGAACCGTCTCGTGGTGCTCATCACAAATGTGAAGCCTGGAAAGCTGCGTGATGTGATGTCTTGTGGCTTGGTACATATCCTTTTTTTTTTCCCATTTCTTTTTAGATGTTTGCTTACCTACCAGTTTCAATGTTTTTCTGGTGTATTAATAACCTGGAGATCATTACTTTGGATCACCTATGTAGGTGCTGTGCGCCTCAAATGAAGATCATACAAAAGTGGAGCCATTAATTCCTCCTAACGGAGCCAAAATAGGAGAACGTGTTGCTTTTGCTGGGTAAGTAAATAAAAGATAAGATTTACTGGCAATCTGTTAGTGAAATAACATTATCACTGACTAAAAAAATACGGAACTCAAAAATGCAAATTCACCTATTTTTTTTGTTCAATGGAATTTAACCTAACACGAATACTAATTAAAGGGCTTTATTATAATTTGCTCCTACTTATTTGTGGTCAGGTTTGATGGAAAGCCTGAAGATGTTCTAAATCCCAAGAAAAAGCAACTTGACAAGATCACCCCTGTAAGTGTTCTCATTATACTCACTTAAAGTAACAAATTTTAAAATAAATTAGATAAGTACTCGATGACTACTCGTATAGTTACAAACAAATAAAATTACATTGAATTCATATTATTGCAAGTACTGGTACTGTTCCTAATCCTGGATTCCTGGTCCCTAAAGCTATACAGAGTTCTTGGTCTTGGTTTTGAGGACTGAACATTAGCCTTGTGTTATTATACTGACATGATTTTATTGCTTCCATCATGGTAGTTTTTGTTAGTAACATGATTAATTATGTTCTGCATTGGTTGTGTGCTGGTATGGATTCAGAATCTATATACAGATGAAAATTGCGTGGCTACTTTCAAAGGAATACCATTCATGACCTCAGCAGGCCCATGCACCTCTTCCATTCCCAAAGCCAGCATCAAATAAGCTTTAGAGTGTGCTTGTTTAGTTTTAATCCAGTGTGGTTTTATCTTAAAATTCAAATGTACTCAGTTTGTAACAGGCTTTAGAAACTTTTAAAACAATAGTCTTGTGCTCTTTAGTCACCAAGACAGTTTTGTTTGGCAATTTTGGAGTGCGTTCGAAATCGTTATTAATTAATTCACTATGCCGTGGTCTAATATTTCTAGATAGGTGTTTGGGAACTTTGGGTTATGAATTATTGACAGGTGATGTGTTGTTCTAAGCGCACTCTATTTCGTAAGGCCGACCTGAGACCCAACTTCTTTCTCCAAATCCCAATATGGGTTGGAAAGTTATCATTGGATAGTGGAAAAACAGGGAATAAGGGGCTTTAAAAAATTGATCCAGCCAACGCTGGGCTATCCCGGTTGGTATGGCACTAAACTCTCTACGGAGAGTACTGGGGTTCGAGTCCCACCATGGGGTGTGGGGCATTTGTGTGGGTGTGTGGGGCATCTGGGTATATCAAAAAAAAAAAAAAAATAAATTGATCCATTTTTTTTGGAACAGCGATGGAAAATTGGACGTATTTGGTCAATTAAAATAACCTTCTCTATTTCTTGGAATAGAGGGATTGAACTGTAATAAAGGAGTTTGTATGTTAAATTTCATCCAAGTTGCAATTTCACTTTATATTTTTCACGATTTTAGTTAGTTTTTAGTTCCTTTAGGCAGTTCAAATCTTATCCCACGGTTTCGTTGCCTAACGAGCCCCAGAGTATTAAAAGAGTTTTTGTAGTAATTGACAACTGCAGGAAAGATCAAGGTGCAAATAATTTACGGCAATTGAATAAGAAAGTTGACGATTTCAAAATGCCACAATTAAAATGACGAAAGATTAATCATTTTTTTTCAATCGAATTGTATAAAATTTTATTGGTGTTGTGTCGCAAATAGGAAACTTCTAACAAGTGTCCTTGTCAAAAGTAGAATTGAAGAGGATCTTTCTATTACCGGTTTCAATCCTTAATACCATGTGCTAGAGTTGATACTATCACAGGATCATGTCCTGTTACATTTTTAAATTAGTTGACCCAAGAAAATTGTACAAATCAAGGCGCATCTATTACTCCAGAGGATTCTTGGTGAGCACAATGAGATCCAATAGAAAAATGGTTTTTAAATAACACAATTATTTTAGACAAACAATATAAACATAAACTATGGTAGCTAATATGCCACGCAACATTATTTCTTTCCAAAGATATTACATTAAAAACTCGTTTTTTCAATAATAAATAATAAATAATAAATTAAAATACTAGTAAAGGTTCATTGTACTAAAATTGCGAAACTTTACTTTGAAAACGGTAATAGGTTCAATGTATTTCCACGTACATGGCTCAAACCAATAATATAAAACAACAAGAAACCTGTTGATGGAGATGCCACACTTAGAATGAATATAGACTTAGTCAGAATAAATGCTTCGAATTAAATAGTAAGAACATCCAACTTGCTATGATATTGAAAGCACCAACAAGTGTCTGAAAGCAAGTTTCTTGGGGAATATTAAATGTGTTATCCAATAAGCATGATATTGCAAACTGGCATGTGGTCCTGGCAAATTATTTAAACAATATATACGTTGAATATCTCTGCTTAGAGAGTATGTTGAGAACAAAACCAACCTTTGACCTTGATTACAACTTACTAAAACTGTGGGCTTATGTTGTTATATCAATACTAGTAGGATCAATGGCTGGGATGCATTCTGTAATTGTAGTCTCCAGACACATGGCTATGTTACTTTGCCACCAACATTTGGTCCCAATCTCTGTATTCGGCCTGGTGGAGCCTAATCATGCATGCATTCACACTTTCACAGTAATAATTTCTTAATAAACAAATTAAAATATTATGACGTCTTTAGATAAACTTTGTTATCATCTTCAATGCCAGTCATGACTTCAATTATTATGATTTTTCTTTGATTCTGGTCCATTCGCTCAGAAACATCAGGGATACGTTTTGATTCTACCAGTACCAGAATTATTTTTTCTTTACATCCATAGCAAATGAATCCAGACTTTTGTGACAAGTATTGTGCCAATGACTCTGAGAACATTATTCTGGTAACTAATATGTGAAGGGTTTCATATTGGTTAGACATGCACCTATTCAGTATTGTAAATTAATAATAATGGGATAGTTTGTGGCAATTTTATTCGTAGAAACCCTGATAGCCTGCCTCGACTAATCTACTTGAACAGTTCCTCTTTTCAAGAACAGAACGAAAATGTAACGACGTCATTTGCATTTAACCACTAACATGCTACAAATTTCAATTAATTTTTCATGATTTTGCACTTTAGAATTAAAGTTCCTAGGGAATACAACATGCAAGGTCAACATAAGAAAAAGAAAAACAAACAAACAGAACACTAACAAAATATCCTCCTAAATTTATCACAAAAAACATAAGTTTTGTCATCTTGTTCATGCCTATGGTTGAAAGCTTATTCCGTTCTTTCAAGAAACTCAATTATGTTACAGACAAACTGCCTCTTCTATGTGAAATCGTTCCATATACCCGAAGTATTAATGGTTGTCAGAAACTGATCAAATTGATCAATTGGATATTCATCAAATCGAAGAAACCCTTCATCAATATCCACAGTTGTTGCTGCACTTCCAGAGGAAGATTGAATGCTTGGAGATGTCATATAATCATCCATCAGAGGCACATGCCACGTTGAATCTGGTAATTCAGTGGTGTTTTGCAATGTCATAATCTTGCTTGGAACCACCTCAGCTTGAGCAACTTCTGACTCTATGGATTTGACAGAAGAAGTATCGGAAAAGGGGAAGCTTTGTAAATTCCTTGCTGCAGGATTTGAACTGAAATCAATTACAAAAGCTGAATTTTCGACCTCTTGATTATTGTAGAATTCAGTGCAAGTGTGTCTTCCAATGTACAATATCTCATATTTTGACGGATCTTCCTCGCATTGCTGGACTTGTTTTGTTGCTTGGCAGTTTAAGTCAAATTTATTGGTACACCTATAGTAGCACCTGAGAAATGGAAATGAAATCTGAAAATTTTAGTCTTGTAGATTAAGAGAAACACATATTTTGTATATATTTTGATTTTGTTTTGTATTAAGAATAGAGTAGTGAAAATTTGAAATATTATAGTGTTTACCTTGGATACTTCAAACCTTGAATTTCTTTTTGCCCATATTTCCTCCAAATATAAGTGTCCTCTGGGTTTTCAAGCACAACTTTTGTATATGATTTAGCATCAATATTTCTACAAAAGAATTAATAGAGAAAAAAATAAAAAGCAAAATCAGTACCCAATTCTTCATGAAAGCAAAGGAAAACGAGGTTTTTCAAAAAATGTAGGGAAAAATGAGCTTCATTAAGAAATATTAACTAAAAATGGTTTCAAATATAGTATATTTTGCTAAAAAATCATTATTGGAGAAATCAATATATACCTTCTCTTATCTGCTCCTTGTTTTGCAGTTTGTAGTTTCCTTTTCTTATCTTTAACAGGAGCCTTTTCTAGGCTAGCAATAGCTTTAGAAAGGGAGCACATTATCTCTTGAACAAGAAGCGCATTACCTCCTTGCACCAATGTGTCGAGTTGCAGAGCTGAATTGTGGCCTCTCTTTAACACATTTATCACCTCTTCCAAATTTTCCAAACTGAGCCTGAAAGAACAACCGCTTTTTGATTGTGGCCTCTCTTTAACACAATATACCGTCATTGGCATCTCTGATCCAAACTGAGCCTGAAAGAACAACCGCTTTTTGCTTCGCAGTGATCTTGTTGGATTTGACGAAGTTATCAAGCGAAGATGAGAAGGCATTTGTTATCACTCCTAAGAGTGAATCAGCCTCAGAACTACCAACAACTTCTTGTTCAAGCGAGGCCGTCAGAACACACCCCCTTTCAAGCTCTTCGATTTCAGTTTTGCAATTTGGGTTTTCTTTGATTCCCATATGAGGTGCCATTAATTTGTAATTTAAATGATGTATTTCAGGAAGAATCCTTCATTTGTATGTGAAACAATTGGTTGGTTGTCAAGTACCCCAAGGGGGAGATGAAGAGCCAACAAGCTCAAATTAGTATTGATTTAACAAATACAAGTTGTTAGCAATATTTTGGGATATAATATGGTTACTTCGATAGGCGTACATATTATATATTGATGATGGGATTGAGAATTTGAGATGTCCATTTTTCGTCCCAGTCAGGTGTCTTATTAAATGCAAAAATTTATGTGTATTGCATTATTTCTTGGGAATAATATGGCTATGCGCCTATGCGGGTGAGGTAAATTGTTGATCTTATGTTTTCCGTCTCTGTTCACTGCTGAAACTTAAAAGAGGGATGGCGTTTTAAGCATATATATGTGTCATGTTAGAATATGACCCAAATTGTTCTTGGGCTCATTAAGCTTATACTTCACTTTTTATTTTGGTGAAATATGTTAAAGAATAGAAAAAAAGAAATTCAATTTTTCACCGAAACTCTCTATGGAGCTGTTTGGATTCCCCAAGGAATTTGGGGAATTTCATCTTCCTACCATAAATTTATTATAAACAATCCAAACTCTTCACAAAGTTACACACTTTCCAATAAATTTATTCCTAAAAATTATAACTTCCCCAAATTTCCCAAATTCCTAAGCGATCCAAACGGCCCCGAATTTTTTCCCCCTCTCAACCACAATAATAGTGATCTAATCGTACATCCAGCGAGTTTCGACCCGATGCTAGCTATTATTTTCCTCCAGTTTTTCGTTTCCTTTAATCTTTTATCGATCACTATATGCTTCTTTTTTTTGTAAGCGTTTTGACAATTTTAGAATATGAAAATTAATATATAACCAAAATTTAAGATTATCTTCGGTCATCGCTAATCGAAATTGACTATTAAGTGGATGAATTCGAAACTCACAAGTCCAGCGCATCTCCTTCTTGTCTTCTACAATCTGCAAAAAAAAATTAACAAGATGGTAGTATAGAACCATTTAGATTTTCTTTGACTTGATGGTGTACTCGGAAAATGATGGTCCTGACATGTTTTCCTTCTCTTTCCTTATAATTTCTCTCGCATTCTATTCAATAGGGTAATTAAAAAAGTGAATTAAGTCTATGTATTTCATCATAACAATGCTTAAATAAGAGTCTAAAAACCTCACACAAGGCGTAACAAAATCAGTGGAATCAAAAGGTGCAAAAATAGTGTCCCAACAGTCGTGACCGGCTTGACATTATAGATATCATCACTCGGTACTCTATTAATGAGGTACATACGATTTTTTTTTATGAACAACTTTTCCTTACACAATTCATGTGAAGTTGAATAGAGTCCGTATTGCAGCTCTTAATCAGTAATCAATGTTAGATAATATTTATCAAATTAATGCTTATGTGAACAAGTTGAACCATCTCAAATTAAGAATCAAAGACTAATGAAATAAATAATGACAGATAACACAATCCATATTTTTATTTTTTTTGGATCAAGTCATGTTATGTTCAATCAACATACACAAATGCAATTAAGTTGGGGTCTGTTATAATATGAATTATTTTTTATTTCTAACAATATTATAATATGAATTAATCATATTAAAACATAAGCAGTTCGGGTCTGTTATCTTGATAATGTAAACAAATTTAATTCATATGAATTGCAATAAATACAGTTGCAAATCGGATAAAACGTGTTACTAGCAAGTAGCAACCCTAGCTCGGAATACATAAATTACGTCAGATTCTTATAACGTCATCAAAATTTGGGTCAAGTCGTCAGCATTCAGCTTGTGTTGCCAACTTGCCATTGACTCTTCTCTTTCGTGTGGTTTCCTTCAAGAAAAGATCAGATTCTGTAAGAAGGTGGCAATGTTTACTTCCAGTAGTCGTTAACTGACAGTTGGGACCTACACTCCTATGGAGTAAATGTATTTGGCGACTTGCTATACATCTGCAAATACCAGATCAGTCTCAGAGGAGAGAATTTATGCTCCTTAAATTGCCTCTGCAATTTTCAAGCATTGATCAATTAATGTTCTGACTTCTCCGGTTCTCATGCAATGCGCGGTAATAGCAGAGAATCATTTAATTTCAATTCAACGGTTTCATTTAGATAAAAAAAAAGGAACTGGCCTCATGATATTGGGATTAAAATTTATATTTTTCTAAATTTGATCGTGCAGTCTAGTTGAATGGTAGATTTAACTCATTTAGAGATGATGAAACTTTCTCTAAAATAATGACAATAAATTTGGACTTGTTTCTGATGTATTACTATGTAAAATTTTGATATATCTATTTTTATTACTTTTTAATAAGTGTACTTCCATACGTCTTAAATCTAGATGATAGAAAATCTCGGTCAAATAAGAATTCAAGACTGAAATTACAAGAGATTCTCCCTGTCATGAGCAAGGAATCAAGGAAAAAAAAATATTCCAGCAAGAATTAAAAGATGAAAACGATTAATAAAGTTTTATAATATTTTGCAAATTGCAACCTACAAGAAAATAAAGAAATTAATAATAATCAGAATATTACGTTTTTCCACCTTCTTGTACACTGCCTAGGTAGCGGATTTCAAATACCATGATATATTTTCTTTTTATGTAGCATATGCCTGATTACAAAAATGAAAAAGAAAGCGCCAACTAATGTATGTTTTGTGTTTTAGAAACGCTACCCTATTTTGACCTCCATTTCTTAATCAATCGTTGTTAGTTACGCCCTAAGTTTCAATCACTTTTGTGAAGAATCATGTACATGGCTAGAATAGAATATTTTTTTTTTAATTTCAAATACGCTTTTGAAAACATGTTTAGACATAATCCTTCATGAGTCCCACCACTCTTTCAAGGCAAGTTGGAGTAAGACATTTTCTATGTGAAGTAGCTGGCCGGTATTCAATGCATTAAAATAAAGAAAAGTTGAACGAAGACATTTTCCAGTGAATCTAAGGGTTACTTTCTGCTATAAATTATAACATTAGAACTCAGTAACAATAAAAGGAACCCAGCCTCATCGCAACCCCTTTCAAATTTTTCCCCAAATAAACAGCACCTCACAGAGAGAAACAAATACAATTGGAGGTTATAGTTTCCCTTTGAAGACAATCTTAAATTTAAAAGAAAAAACCTAGGGAGATAAGGAAAATGGAAAATTTGGAAGAGGTGATAAATGTGTTAAAGAGAGGCCACAATTCAGCTCTGCAACTCGACACATTGGTGCAAGGAGGTAATGCGCTTCTTGTTCAAGAGATAATGTGCTCCCTTTCTAAAGCTATTGCTAGCCTAGAAAAGGCTCCTGTTAAAGATAAGAAAAGGAAACTACAAACTGCAAAACAAGGAGCAGATAAGAGAAGGTATATATTGATTTCTCCAATAATGATTTTTTAGCAAAATATACTATATTTGAAACCATTTTTAGTTAATATTTCTTAATGAAGCTCATTTTTCCCTACATTTTTTGAAAAACCTCGTTTTCCTTTGCTTTCATGAAGAATTGGGTACTGATTTTGCTTTTTATTTTTTTCTCTATTAATTCTTTTGTAGAAATATTGATGCTAAATCATATACAAAAGTTGTGCTTGAAAACCCAGAGGACACTTATATTTGGAGGAAATATGGGCAAAAAGAAATTCAAGGTTTGAAGTATCCAAGGTAAACACTATAATATTTCAAATTTTCACTACTCTATTCTTAATACAAAACAAAATCAAAATATATACAAAATATGTGTTTCTCTTAATCTACAAGACTAAAATTTTCAGATTTCATTTCCATTTCTCAGGTGCTACTATAGGTGTACCAATAAATTTGACTTAAACTGCCAAGCAACAAAACAAGTCCAGCAATGCGAGGAAGATCCGTCAAAATATGAGATATTGTACATTGGAAGACACACTTGCACTGAATTCTACAATAATCAAGAGGTCGAAAATTCAGCTTTTGTAATTGATTTCAGTTCAAATCCTGCAGCAAGGAATTTACAAAGCTTCCCCTTTTCCGATACTTCTTCTGTCAAATCCATAGAGTCAGAAGTTGCTCAAGCTGAGGTGGTTCCAAGCAAGATTATGACATTGCAAAACACCACTGAATTACCAGATTCAACGTGGCATGTGCCTCTGATGGATGATTATATGACATCTCCAAGCATTCAATCTTCCTCTGGAAGTGCAGCAACAACTGTGGATATTGATGAAGGGTTTCTTCGATTTGATGAATATCCAATTGATCAATTTGATCAGTTTCTGACAACCATTAATACTTCGGGTATATGGAACGATTTCACATAGAAGAGGCAGTTTGTCTGTAACATAATTGAGTTTCTTGAAAGAACGGAATAAGCTTTCAACCATAGGCATGAACAAGATGACAAAACTTATGTTTTTTGTGATAAATTTAGGAGGATATTTTGTTAGTGTTCTGTTTGTTTGTTTTTCTTTTTCTTATGTTGACCTTGCATGTTGTATTCCCTAGGAACTTTAATTCTAAAGTGCAAAATCATGAAAAATTAATTGAAATTTGTAGCATGTTAGTGGTTAAATGCAAATGACGTCGTTACATTTTCGTTCTGTTCTTGAAAAGAGGAACTGTTCAAGTAGATTAGTCGAGGCAGGCTATCAGGGTTTCTACGAATAAAATTGCCACAAACTATCCCATTATTATTAATTTACAATACTGAATAGGTGCATGTCTAACCAATATGAAACCCTTCACATATTAGTTACCAGAATAATGTTCTCAGAGTCATTGGCACAATACTTGTCACAAAAGTCTGGATTCATTTGCTATGGATGTAAAGAAAAAATAATTCTGGTACTGGTAGAATCAAAACGTATCCCTGATGTTTCTGAGCGAATGGACCAGAATCAAAGAAAAATCATAATAATTGAAGTCATGACTGGCATTGAAGATGATAACAAAGTTTATCTAAAGACGTCATAATATTTTAATTTGTTTATTAAGAAATTATTACTGTGAAAGTGTGAATGCATGCATGATTAGGCTCCACCAGGCCGAATACAGAGATTGGGACCAAATGTTGGTGGCAAAGTAACATAGCCATGTGTCTGGAGACTACAATTACAGAATGCATCCCAGCCATTGATCCTACTAGTATTGATATAACAACATAAGCCCACAGTTTTAGTAAGTTGTAATCAAGGTCAAAGGTTGGTTTTGTTCTCAACATACTCTCTAAGCAGAGATATTCAACGTATATATTGTTTAAATAATTTGCCAGGACCACATGCCAGTTTGCAATATCATGCTTATTGGATAACACATTTAATATTCCCCAAGAAACTTGCTTTCAGACACTTGTTGGTGCTTTCAATATCATAGCAAGTTGGATGTTCTTACTATTTAATTCGAAGCATTTATTCTGACTAAGTCTATATTCATTCTAAGTGTGGCATCTCCATCAACAGGTTTCTTGTTGTTTTATATTATTGGTTTGAGCCATGTACGTGGAAATACATTGAACCTATTACCGTTTTCAAAGTAAAGTTTCGCAATTTTAGTACAATGAACCTTTACTAGTATTTTAATTTATTATTTATTATTTATTATTGAAAAAACGAGTTTTTAATGTAATATCTTTGGAAAGAAATAATGTTGCGTGGCATATTAGCTACCATAGTTTATGTTTATATTGTTTGTCTAAAATAATTGTGTTATTTAAAAACCATTTTTCTATTGGATCTCATTGTGCTCACCAAGAATCCTCTGGAGTAATAGATGCGCCTTGATTTGTACAATTTTCTTGGGTCAACTAATTTAAAAATGTAACAGGACATGATCCTGTGATAGTATCAACTCTAGCACATGGTATTAAGGATTGAAACCGGTAATAGAAAGATCCTCTTCAATTCTACTTTTGACAAGGACACTTGTTAGAAGTTTCCTATTTGCGACACAACACCAATAAAATTTTATACAATTCGATTGAAAAAAAATGATTAATCTTTCGTCATTTTAATTGTGGCATTTTGAAATCGTCAACTTTCTTATTCAATTGCCGTAAATTATTTGCACCTTGATCTTTCCTGCAGTTGTCAATTACTACAAAAACTCTTTTAATACTCTGGGGCTCGTTAGGCAACGAAACCGTGGGATAAGATTTGAACTGCCTAAAGGAACTAAAAACTAACTAAAATCGTGAAAAATATAAAGTGAAATTGCAACTTGGATGAAATTTAACATACAAACTCCTTTATTACAGTTCAATCCCTCTATTCCAAGAAATAGAGAAGGTTATTTTAATTGACCAAATACGTCCAATTTTCCATCGCTGTTCCAAAAAAAATGGATCAATTTATTTTTTTTTTTTTTTTGATATACCCAGATGCCCCACACACCCACACAAATGCCCCACACCCCATGGTGGGACTCGAACCCCAGTACTCTCCGTAGAGAGTTTAGTGCCATACCAACCGGGATAGCCCAGCGTTGGCTGGATCAATTTTTTAAAGCCCCTTATTCCCTGTTTTTCCACTATCCAATGATAACTTTCCAACCCATATTGGGATTTGGAGAAAGAAGTTGGGTCTCAGGTCGGCCTTACGAAATAGAGTGCGCTTAGAACAACACATCACCTGTCAATAATTCATAACCCAAAGTTCCCAAACACCTATCTAGAAATATTAGACCACGGCATAGTGAATTAATTAATAACGATTTCGAACGCACTCCAAAATTGCCAAACAAAACTGTCTTGGTGACTAAAGAGCACAAGACTATTGTTTTAAAAGTTTCTAAAGCCTGTTACAAACTGAGTACATTTGAATTTTAAGATAAAACCACACTGGATTAAAACTAAACAAGCACACTCTAAAGCTTATTTGATGCTGGCTTTGGGAATGGAAGAGGTGCATGGGCCTGCTGAGGTCATGAATGGTATTCCTTTGAAAGTAGCCACGCAATTTTCATCTGTATATAGATTCTGAATCCATACCAGCACACAACCAATGCAGAACATAATTAATCATGTTACTAACAAAAACTACCATGATGGAAGCAATAAAATCATGTCAGTATAATAACACAAGGCTAATGTTCAGTCCTCAAAACCAAGACCAAGAACTCTGTATAGCTTTAGGGACCAGGAATCCAGGATTAGGAACAGTACCAGTACTTGCAATAATATGAATTCAATGTAATTTTATTTGTTTGTAACTATACGAGTAGTCATCGAGTACTTATCTAATTTATTTTAAAATTTGTTACTTTAAGTGAGTATAATGAGAACACTTACAGGGGTGATCTTGTCAAGTTGCTTTTTCTTGGGATTTAGAACATCTTCAGGCTTTCCATCAAACCTGACCACAAATAAGTAGGAGCAAATTATAATAAAGCCCTTTAATTAGTATTCGTGTTAGGTTAAATTCCATTGAACAAAAAAAATAGGTGAATTTGCATTTTTGAGTTCCGTATTTTTTTAGTCAGTGATAATGTTATTTCACTAACAGATTGCCAGTAAATCTTATCTTTTATTTACTTACCCAGCAAAAGCAACACGTTCTCCTATTTTGGCTCCGTTAGGAGGAATTAATGGCTCCACTTTTGTATGATCTTCATTTGAGGCGCACAGCACCTACATAGGTGATCCAAAGTAATGATCTCCAGGTTATTAATACACCAGAAAAACATTGAAACTGGTAGGTAAGCAAACATCTAAAAAGAAATGGGAAAAAAAAAAGGATATGTACCAAGCCACAAGACATCACATCACGCAGCTTTCCAGGCTTCACATTTGTGATGAGCACCACGAGACGGTTCTTCAGAGATTTCCATGCAACAAGTGAAAATTAGAGCTAGTCTAAAATTTAGAGATAGATGTAAGAAAAATAATAGTTCCAATCATATATCCAAATTTTAAGAACTCACGGTGAGCTCCTCTGGGGTGCAATATTTTGCAAGGCCACTGACAACCTGACGTGCAGTTCCCTCTCCGACATCTATCTCCTCCACCAGTAAACTGTTCAAGATGTTTAAGAAGATTTCATTTAATGCTTTTACCGTACAAGATGTGCAAAAAGATTCATTTTACACAGTACACCCTGTTTGGTTCAAAGGAGGTGAAATGGGGACGGTAGGTAAAAACTAGTAGGTAATGAAATGGAATGGAAAGGAGCATTATTATATCTAACCTCTTATTGTTTGGATGACTAGTGAGAAGGGAAAAAAAATAAACATTTTCTTTTCCTGCCAGTTTTCATGTTTGTAAGTTTAGAGAAGGTAAATTTTTTAGTGCAGCTGACAATTATACCCTCCTAAATCTTATATTAGAGCCAAAGCTTTGTTGAAAATAAAATCAGAAATAAAACTTTGAAGAGGAAATAAATTTTGGGTTGCTTCTCTTTTTTTGGGACAAGGACATACATCTTAGCAACTATCATTTAGGTTTCGGGAATTTTATTCTGTTTTGTTTGCTTGTTAATCTGGATACTTAAGATCATTTTATTTTGTTTACCATAAAGGATCACTCAAAAAAATTCACTGCCAGAACTTGAAATACAACTCCCTCCCCTCTACCACCCATTAAACCCAACCAATTAAGGTGTTATATTATTTTCGCATGTGAGTCTTCCTTTCTTTATTTTGACTTTTTCCTATTCTTCTGGTGCATACTGGTGTATGTGTAGTTAAGTGAGTTTGCAAGGGGAGATTAGCATGGTACCTGTCAGCTGATGGGTGCTTCTTAGCACTAAGAATGCGGCCAACTTGTATGTTGAGCAGAGAAACACTACACTCAGCGTCCTTCGCTGCCGGCTCCTCAGGTGCTTTCTTTTTCTCCTCTGTCTTTTTATCACTTTTTCCTTTTCCTTTTTCTTCGGCTGTCGTTTTCTTTTTCTATAATAAAACATTAAAACATAAAGAGTTTCTTTTAGTTATTCAGCCAACTTTGGGGCATAAATTATAAAAAATACTAGACAGAAAAATATGGTGCATCTCGGTAACAACTTTCTCAGAATCGGTACTTGAGGATGGCTTCTCAGCATTTTTCGGAGCAGTAGCCTCTTTTTTTGATGGAACAATGGCCTCTTTTTTGGATGCAGGTTCAACCTCTGCTTTCTCATTATTCTTCGAACTCTGCAAAAGCAAAGATACAGACAAAAGACTCTTAATAGTGAAAATTGGAAGAGAGCCCACTCAAAAAAAATCAATCAACATTTGGATTCATCTTTCTTTTGTGATTCATTCAAGCAAACGGTGCACAATTAAGACAGAAAAAGAAAAAGTTACAGTAGTTTGGGGCCCCCTAACCCACCCCACGCACCTCAGTATTTGTTTTACCAAGCTTTTAAAAAACTCCGTTTTTTCCGTTTTATTTATCACCGTTTTATCTTAGTTTTAGTTCATACCGCACTACCGTTTTATCGCCGTTTTTTCCCTTTTTATTACCGTTTTATCACCGATATATGCTAAATCACCACCCAACCGTCAAACCACACAAATCACATTTTAAAACCTTGGTTTTTACTAATGGTAGACACTCACTACAAAGGCACAAAAGAAAAATTAATTATATGCCTCTCTAAATTTATTTTCAGAGTTCAAAACATTGAGAGCAAACAACCACACCTCAACCTCTTAACTTAAAACCTCCTCAAACACCAAACTCTCAACCATTAAGAATGTGGCTGACATAGATAATGTATCGATGACTGACGAAACTACTCACAGGAATATAAGGTGTGAATGGAGCCTTGTCGACCTGGATCTTTTCAATCAATCCCCCAAAATCTACAACATTCTGAAACAATTTTTTTTAAAAAAATAAAAATAAAAGAAGTTAGAATAGAGATCATAAACCTAACAAGCATGAAAAGAATTGACAGTAAAACCATATGTGAGCAATAAAAAAAAAATGTGGTGATACTGTACCTGATGTAGTCAGCCCATCTAAATAAATGTGGAAGATTTTTTAAGTTGGTCTTGGCAAGGCTACTCTGGAAATTTAAAAAGAAAAAAAAAACTCCATAAATAACAAGAAATGGAAGAGAATTATACTAACCGTTTTTACCATTAATTCCTATGTTTGTCATTAAAATGAAAGGCAAGATAATGATACACATAAAATAGAAGCCACAAACTCTTTGACTAAGCTCAATGGACTGAAAAACAACAATTTTTTCGCAACAAATTAATTTCGCAATTCAACTCCTTGGTAAGTTTGCTAATAGATAAAAGGTTAACAGAACAATTGTCAACATAAAAAACATCTTGCAAAAATTTTTTTGAAAGAATACTAATCATTCCCCAACCAAGAATTTTAACCTTCTCATTATTGGCAACCTTAAAGTATTGATCACCTTTAATAAAGTTGTAATTTTTCAACAACAATTTATTTCCGGTCATGTGATCGGTAGCACCCGAGTCTAATATCCATTTGGTATCAAATTTTGGTGCATTTTTAACCATAAACCCAGTGGTTAAATACAAATTATCATAATTTAATTGTCTGTTCTGGTCACTGGTTACCAAATAATTTTTTGGAACAGTTTTAATAGAGTTGAAACCTTGGCCCGCGTGGCCCATTCGCTGGCCCAACAAGGCTGTCAGCATGGCTTCTAGTCATCTGTCTCAAGAAAATCGAGATGTTTCCGAGTACATTAGCCTTGTCAGAGCCAAAAACGAAGAACTCAAAGTTTATCGACCAATAACCACTAACCTGAGCGTGCTCAAAGAAAGAGAAGAAACTGATTTGGTTTACACTTTCTTAGCTGGCCTTGATTCCAGCTATGATGCCATCATGGCACAAATTCTTCTCTCGATAGACAAACTCTCCTTCGATGAAGTCACAGCTCGCATCCGTCAGGAAGAGACACGGCGTGTTGCTATGAGCGGATCTGACCCGAACCCTAAGGTAGAGGCTCATGCCTTCGCCGCCGTTTCCTCCAAACTCAGAAACAGCAACCAAAATTACTCCGCCACTTCCTCAAACTCTAACCCTAGGAAGGCGAAAGGGGGAGACAAATGCTCTCACTGCAACAAAGAAGGGCATACTAGAGACGAGTGTTGGAATCTCTACCCTCATCTTCGTCCTAAGCGCCGAGGAGATGGCGATCGGAGAAGAGGTGGAGGCGAAACAAAAGAGGGAGAGAAGAAGGGTTTTGTATCTGTATCTGGGAGAGAAGATGTGAGTGAAGGAGATAGAGTGCGAACGACGAGTGGGGCTTGTGCGAACTATGGCTCGAGTCAGGCTCAAGGCGATCGTTTGGACCGACTAGAAGCCATGCTGACAGCCTTGTTGGGCCAGCGAATGGGCCACGCGGGCCAATGTTTCAACTCTATTAAAACTGTTCCAAAAAATTATTTGGTAACCAGTGACCAGAACAGACAATTAAATTATGATAATTTGTATTTAACCACTGGGTTTATGGTTAAAAATGCACCAAAATTTGATACCAAATGGATATTAGACTCGGGTGCTACCGATCACATGACCGGAAATAAATTGTTGTTGAAAAATTACAACTTTATTAAAGGTGATCAATACTTTAAGGTTGCCAATAATGAGAAGGTTAAAATTCTTGGTTGGGGAATGATTAGTATTCTTTCAAAAAAAATTTTGCAAGATGTTTTTTATGTTGACAATTGTTCTGTTAACCTTTTATCTATTAGCAAACTTACCAAGGAGTTGAATTGCGAAATTATTTTTAAAGAAAAAATTGTTGTTTTTCAGGATCTTCTCACCAAGGAGAAGATTGGTGAAGGGTATTTGGAAAATGGCCTTTATATTTTGGATAGCAACAAGTTCGTTTTTAATTCTATTAGAGATGAAGATTTGAGTATTTTGTGGCATAAGCGCGTAGGGCATCCTTCCGACAAAGTTCTTAAAACTTTATTTGATCTTTCTTATGCCGATTGTAGCAATTGTGAAATTTGTAAACTCGCCAAGCAAACTAGACTTCCTTTTTATAATTCTATCTCCAAAAGCAATGAACCTTTTGAACTTATTCACTCCGATGTTTGGGGGCCCGCCCCTCTTTTCTCTTATGATGGTTTTAACTACTTTGTTATTTTTATTGATGATTTCTCAAAAACCACTTGGTTGTACTTGATGAAAAATAAAAATGAAGTGTTTACTCATTTTCAAACTTTTACCAACCTTGTTGAAACTCAATTTGGAAAGAAAATTAAAATTATTCGTTCGGATAACGGTACGGAATTTATAAATCAAAATTTTTCGAATTTTACCAAATCAAAAGGAATTATTCACCAAACTTCTTGTGTTTACACTCCTCAACAAAATGGAGTCTCCGAACGAAAAAACCGTCATCTTCTTGAAGTGACGAGAACTCTCCTTTTTCAAAATAACGTTCCAAAATTTTTTTGGTTGGAAGGCGTTCTCACCGCAACCTATTTGATAAATAGATTGCCAAGTGTCACTTTAAATTTTAAAAGCCCTCTTGAGATACTTTATGGTAGGAAATTAAATCTTGACCATTTAAAGGTATTTGGGTGTACTAGTTTTGTCTATAAAAAAAGGATTGATAAATTTGATACTACTTCTATTAAAACTATTTTTTTGGGTTATTCTTCTCTTAAGAAAGGATATAAATGCTATGACCCCACAAGTAAGAAACTTTATGTTTCTAGAGATGTCATATTTCTCGAAAATGAACCTTATTACAAGGTCGAAAAAGAAAAAGCATTTGATCATACCATATCAAATGACTTTGTCTTGCCTTGTGTTACTAATCAAGAAGGGCAAGAAGCTCTTGTAGAAAATATTGTTGTAGGAAATAGTGAAGCTCAAGAGGCCGAAACCACTCTACACGAAGACATTGAAGAAAGTGAAGAAGAACAAGAGGAAGAGATAAGTTTGAGACGGTCTAACCGACAAGTGAAACCATCAACAAGGCTAAAAGATTTTGTCACCTATTCGGTACAATATCCAATACAAGATTATATCTCTTATGATAATATTTCTTATGATCATTATGCCTTCATCACTTCATTGAATCAAAATGTGGAACCAACTAACTATGAAACGACAAAAAATGATTCCAAATGGTGTAGGGCAATGGAAGAAGAATTGCAAGCCTTAGAAAAAATCATACATGGGAATTGTGTACCATACCAAAAAATAAAAAACCAGTTGGATGCAAATGGGTGTACAAAATTAAGTATCATAGTGATGGAACCATAGAACGGTTTAAAGCTAGGCTAGTGGCCAAAGGCTATACCCAAACCCACGGTATTGATTATCATGAGACTTTCGCACCGGTGGCCAAAATGAATACCGTTAGGATTCTTTTTTCCATAGCGGTAACAATAATTGGACCCTTCATCAAATGGATGTCAAAAACGCTTTCCTTCAAGGAACGCTTGAAGAAGAAGTGTACATGACACTACCCCCCGGTCACAAGAAGAAAAAAATACCTAATCTTGTATGTAGGTTAAAAAAGGCTATTTATGGACTAAAGCAATCTCCACGGGCCTGGTATGGCAAACTATCTCAATTCTTATTATCTTGTAATTTCAAAAAAAGTGGTGCCGATTCTTCCTTATTTGTTAGGCATAATATACATGGTACTACTGCGGTTCTTGTTTATGTTGATGACATAATCATAACCGGCAATAACCAATTTGAGATTGATAATGTTAAGAGTGACTTGAAACATAAATTTGATATCAAAGACTTAGGCAAATTAAAATATTTTCTAGGAATAGAAATTGCTCATTCCTCAAAAGGGTTATTTATATCCCAAAGAAAATATGTTCTTGATTTGCTTAAGGAAACTGGTAAATTAGGTTGTAAACCGGCCAAAACCCCAATTGACATAAATGAAAAACTAGATAGTGAAAAAGGTGTGCCTTTAAAAGACATAAGTCAATTTCAAAGACTTGTCGGTAAATTAATTTACCTAACCGTTACAAGACCGGACTTGTCATTTGCCGTGAGTCAAATTAGTAAATTCATGCATGCACCAAGAACACCTCATTTAGATGCCATTAATAGAATATTAAGGTATCTAAAAGGTTCTCCCGGAAAGGGAATTTGGATGAGAAAAAATGGTACTAATGCTATATGTGGCTATTCCGATGCAGACTGGGCCGGAAGTTTCGATAGGAGATCGACGACCGGTTTTTGCACGTTTGTAGGCGGAAACATAGTCACATGGAAAAGCAAGAAACAAAATGTCGTGGCACGATCTAGCGCGGAGGCGGAATATCGAGCCATGGCATCCACCGCAAGCGAATTGACGTGGATCAAACAATTACTAGCCGACTTGAATTTCAAACATAAAGAACCAATGAAGATGTTTTGTGATAATCAAGAGGCAAGACACATTGCGGCAAATCCCGTCTTTCATGAGCGGACAAAACACATAGAGGTGGATTGTCACTTCATTAGAGAAAAAATCCAAGCCAAAGAGATCGAGACTCCATATGTCAAAAGCAAGGATCAATTGGCGGATATTTTTACGAAAGGATTAAGCATCAAGACCTTTGAAGATATCTCATGCAAGCTAGGATTGTATGATATCTACGAACCTAGCCTGAGGGGGAGTGTTGAGAAGAATCATGATCAAGGGACAATTAGCCTCAGTTAATTGTCATCATCGGCCAATTAAGAAAAAGGAGCATCATTTTTTATTGTGTAAAAAAAGACACTTCTACTTTTTCTGTTTATAGAAAAGTTACCGTTAAGGTAACGTTAGAAATCTTCCGTACATTTTTTTCTCGTTACAACTCTGCCTATATAAGGCTTGTAAATTCATTTCTGAATTATATATAATAAAAGAAATCATTTTAGCAACTAAAACTTTCTGTGCACAAAACTTAACAGACAAATTTCATATTCCGAAAATTAATCACTTGCTGAGATATTAATAATTAATACACTATGAGTTAATGATATTCCATAACTATATAATAGATTGGCAGAAGCACTTATATTTAATTTCGAACATATATTTTTGACATATCATAATTTTAATTGTTTCTCATATTTAAGGTTGGTTTATTAATACATTTTTATTTCAAGCATGATTTTCTTCAATATTGAATTGTAGAATATAAACTAGAATGAAATTGATAAATATTTCGTTCAATTTTTGTTATTTAAAAAATTAATGTCTTGCATATATTGTCATATTTATATTAATTAGACAGATTTCTTGCTGATAGTCTAATCAAAAGAATATATAGTTTTTTACTTTTTTTTTTGTTTTTATGAAAAAAGAAATAGTTCCAAGGATCAGGTTTTTGCAGTGTTGATATATATAGTCAACAAGCCGAATTTTCAAAGTAATGTGTTTTAATAATTTCTTATTGAATACATATGTGTGCGTCAAATTAGCTTCTTATAACACTAGTAGTATAAGATGCCTTCATATGTGGTCAAACAAAAAAACAAAATAATATTATTAGATAATAAAAATATATTGCTCAATCTATAAAGATACAAATAAATCATGTTATTAAATTTGTTTCTTTAATAGATGGAAAACTAAAATATATTATTGCTTTGTATAGTCTAGTAATTGATATCCAACCACACTTGAAATAGATCAAGGGCAGAAACACGTGTTTACACGTTATATTTAGCGTGTTAACACTTTTTGGATCCATCCGTTTATAAGTAGGAGAGATAGATATTATCCAAATATTTGTCTTCACTTTTGCTCAGAAAAGTAAAAAGAAAAAAAAATAAATAAAAAATAACCGAGGATGTCGGCAAGGGCTTTTTTGTCCGGAAAACCTTTTTGTTAATCAAAATCATTTTGTTGTTGCTTTCCATGCAGATAGCATCTGGCACTCCACCTCCACGAGCCATCATGTGTCAGTTAACATGGTTTAAATTAATTCGATCTTGTCTCCTTGGCCATCATGACCATATTTGGTATACAAATTTCAGACCACGTGTTTTTCCTATTGGAGAAAGCTTTGAAATGTAATATCGTTTAGGAAGATCATTGGCCAAACTTTTTAAATGTCCCAGGCAAAACCTTAGTCCAACCCTCAGAACCGACCTGGCCGGTAGAAGGCACAGGCAAGAAAGTAGAGCGAGGAATAGAAGGGCGCTTTACAACACATCAAAACAAGCAAATCTTTTTTTAAGTAAAGGATGGTAAAGGACGGGGAATACTTTGACATTTAGCATTTAGCATTTAAATTAAAACTTTGAGTACATTAATAAATATATCTATTGTTTACGTCTAGAGTATCTAGTGAAAGAAGGTCGGATCAGATTTTAAAGGACTGGATTCAACGGGTTTGGTACGTAGAAGGGCCGGATCAGACTAGGTTGAGAAAAGGAATTAGAAGGATCGGGTTGGAAGGGTTTATTTTTTGGAAGAGTAGACTGGACCTTCTAGTCCTTCTAAAATAATGCTATTTAATTTTTCTTAAAATATTTTTTAGTCTCTAATGTTTTATCATGATCAAATGATTACTATAATTGAATGATTAGGACGAACTTGGCCCTTCAACATCCGTCTTTAAAAAAAATTAGATCCGGTCCTTTCAAAATCCGACTCTTCTAAGCCATGTCCTTTGTAAATCCTTCCAAGAGGAGGTCTGGTCCGGATTTTAGGATAGTCTTCCAAAGGACGGGTTAAGGGCCAATGGTATTTGGGCTATCACTAGAGATGTCTGAGTAAATAAATTTTGAATACTTTGACAGTGAAATTTTAAATATTCGAGCATGACATAAGATATATAAAGAATGACTAATTTGCCAAGAATATTTTAATATGATGATCAACTTGAACGGTTTGGATTAATCGTTTGAATTTTAGATCTCGAAAAATGAGTAGATAGGAAATAGATGGCACCTGCCACATATAACAAGTTAGCCATTCTCAGACGATATATAAACATCATGGTGTCAAATATATATACAGATATACTTAGACTAGCTAGCTGTATAAGTTAAATACTTTTGACAAATTATATATGTATATACATCGAATAATTTAATTATATATAGTATATATAAGCGGCCGCAATGCATGCATATGAGCATGTGAGAGAGTTATGCATGTGGATGCTGGTGCATTGGCAATTATGTAATGCGAATGCAATTATTTTTACTACTTAGTAAAATATAATTGGGTGAGAGGAAACAATGTGATCGGGTACTGTCAGAATAATATTAGCATGAACTCATCACATCTTCTAGAGTACTTCATGATGATCAGAATAGATATAATTACTTATGTACTTACAAATTTTAAAATGCATGTCCCTTAAAATTTTATTTGTGGTAAAAACATGAACCAATCTGGATTGCACCGTGCCCATCGATCCCAGTCAGTGGTGGAGCTAGAAATTTCTCTTATGGGTTAAAAAAATTCATAATACTAATATTATCATACCAAATTGAATAATAAGTAACAAATGGAGTTCAACAATAAATATCAAGTGGTTATTAATGGGGTTCAATTTAGTGTATCCATATAAAATTTCATGTGGTAAGTATATATTTTTAACATACAAGTAGCATTTTTGTAAAAACAAGTGGGGTCAATTGATCCCATATGATGAATATAGCTCCGCCACTGATCCCAGCATGGGATATATATAAACTGCTGTTAGTGCACTTTGGATTTCAATCTACAATTTAGTTTAGTTTAATTGTTGTTTCGCACTCTATTAAAATTTCGGGATTTAATAACCTTTAGTGGAGAATACATAATTGCCGCCAAAGGCATAACAAAAAAAAAAAAAAAAAAAAACGAATTACATAGCTAGTAGCTGCCAAAGGCATATATTATATATAGATGGATTTTTTATAATATGAGCAAAAACTTAGTAGCTGTAAAGTCAGATCCCAATTTCTAAACAAGTCGACAGTTGGCACATGTCCGTTTTCCTCATTAAACTATTATTATTATTATGGTCACCGGTATTCATGAGATGACATTGACTCGATCCAGTCCGTCTGATTGAAATTCATCAAGCAGGATCCACTCCATATCCTTAAACAACCAGGAGTACTGGAGAAAATATTTTTAATCTGGCCTCCACCATGCATATGGTTTAAATTGGAGGAATCTATCCGTTAAATGAGGCGGCGGATGCCAATCTCCATCTAGTATAATTATATATCCACTATTTTATTTTATTCTATGCGAACATTAATAATTGGAGCTAGAGAATAATTAAATCAAAAGTAAAATGATGTCACATGTCAGTGTCTCCTTCTATGGTCTCTTGAGGCTACAAATCAAAGAGAACAATGCATTCTTCTAAAGAGAGAAAAAATACCACTACAATGGAAAGTGTATATCATGGCCAGAGCACTCAAGAGGAACTTGGAGAAGTGATGAACAATTTGCAAAGAGGGCTTAATTCAGCCAGCTCCCTTGAGGTCTTGATCCAAAATAGGTCAGGATCAAATGCTCAAATTCTCATCGAAGACATAAAGAGTTGTTTTTCTAGGGCTATGACTACTTTGAATTCTTCAAATCTAGCAAATGATTTCCTTAATCAGCTTCAATTACCGTACGCTAATTCTCAGAACATCAACATCCATTCAAATCCTGTAAGAAGTAGGCCCAGGTATGTCTTGCTCTAAAAAATAAGTGCTATGTCACATTTACTTATTCAGATCTTCTCAAAATTTAAGCAAAAGAGTTCTTTATGTTCGTAGAGTTAACTATGATTACGAAGTTTCTTCTTTTTCTTACTTTTTCCGTATTAATTCTTTTACAATAAAAGAGCAGTGCCCAAAATTTTGATAACTTTTCACATCAGATTTTATGAAAATAAAATATGGAGGTGTTGAATTGCAGGGTGGAGGCCAACTCACAAGAAAAATTATTTTTAGATAATCCAGACGATTGTTATGCTTGGAGTTTATATGGCCAGAAGGAGATTCGTAATTCAAAATATCCAAGGTATACAATTCTTCCCCAAATAATATTTCATTGCAAAGTATTAATTTGTAGTTCTTTTATAACAAAATAGGCCTAAAAAACGGTCTCCTTGTTGACTAATGTTTAAAATTTTATGTACCTTCAGAAAAAAACTGTTTAACTTTTGTGATCTTCCAATTTCTAACTAGTTCAACTTCCGTTCCAGCCAGAGGCCAATGATCGAAAAAACGTACTGTTGAGAACTTGTAAAATGATTTTAGTAAAAGTTGAATTGAAGGGACCATATAAGTCAATTTTTATGTACCACAGTAAGATATATATATAGCAAAAGGAGAAAAAAGAAGTTTACTGTTTGGCGCCCCACTTCCTTACAGTACTCAGAATTATAATCAGAATTTTTCATGTAAGGAAGTGGCACCAATGTTATCGATATCTTAATGTTTGATATCGTGATGTTTAACAATATATATAATTGATGTACATCTTCACCAGAATGTGGCATATTTTCAGTACTGATACCCTCTATCTCTAAGGCAATGCAATATTTTCAGTACTAAAATACTGTTAGTAACTTAGAATATATATATGTTAGATAAGGAACTAGATTGCAAGGCAAAAGAGTTAATTAGCACAACAACTATTTACATGTGACGGTTACTCTTAAAAGGCACAAGGTTTGCTGGCACAAATAATTGAAAAGGAACATAAATCCATGGAGCTGGAAAATAAAGATTATGAGCAATTAGCCCAAAGAAGTCCCTACATAGGACGCTTAGAAAAGTAACATTTTATGATTTTTTACTTTTTATTATTTGTTCTCTTCCTCAATAGAGTACAAGTTTAGAAATAGTTAACCAAACTTTCATAGTTTTACTGGAACTGATGCAATACAATTTGAGTTGGAGTAATCATTCCAGTAATCAGCCATTTACTGGTACTGATACAATGCAATTGAGTTAAGTAAATAAAATTTCCTGCTAGTAAAACTTTAAAGAGCAAAAGTCACACTAGATCTGCATGCAGGGGCAACAATAAGTCAGTATAACAACGAGATATAACAAAAAAGTTAATATATATGAAGGGGACAGTCTAGCATGGAACTTCATACTCTTTTTTCATCAATTCATAGGGAATGTAGGAATCTGGTACTTTCTGCACATGTTTTTTTATAGAAAGAAACATATTTGGAAATTTAGAAGAGTGACACAGCAATTGTCAAATGGGTCATTTGTTTTGCCCATGATCACTGAAATGGCATTTATTTCATGATTAAAATAATTACTGATAATATGATTGTAAAATCTCCATAAAAATGGGGAAATTAAAAACAATCATCTGATGTTTGCATGTGCCAAACTTCTCTATGATTTCATGACCATTTATTACTGAATGTAAGGCTGCAAGTTCAGCATCATATTTCATGTTCTTCATGTTTTTAAGTCACAATTTTACCCCTTACAGGTTCTATTACGTGTGTGCTCACAAAGAAGATCTAGATTGCCATGCGACAAAAACTGTGCTGCCCTTGGAAGGAGATTCGGCCATCTATGAGATAATTTACAGTGGTCAGCACACCTGCTTGCAGTTTGCAAATGAAGATGGTTTCCTAAATTCCCAACCTAGAATCAGTTCCAATTCCAAAGATTCGTATGCTTCTTCATCTGATGCATGAAAGCTAAAGACCTCAATAATGATACAGAGACTTGAGGACACCCAGAGATATCGCTGAAGGACGAGCCAGTTTAAAATTAAATCAGCTGCAAGCTTATATCCATTAGAGGGGTTCAAATACTAGCTTCTTTTCCTTTAATTATTTGGGAATATTTTTCAGCTCTAATGAAAATATTTTTCATGTTAGTTTATCATTTTTTTTTTTGAAGATAAGATGGGGGCAAGCCCTCTAACTTATTTCGAAATTTAAATGTCACAAAGGACGCCCCAAATTTTATGGTTTTTATTCACAAGGTTGAAGCTAAGGATGACTAGCACTATTTGTTATGGATTTATGGAGTCTAATTTTACTTCATCTAAAATAGGTAAAGACCTAAAAAATGAATCAGGATCAGGAAACTCTAGCAACACATATTTTAAGCTTTTGTAGCAATACGTTGAAACATTATCAATTCAGGAGCTTGAGGATAAGCACTTTTCTTTTAAGATTTGATGGCACGAACATAAAATCCAGTGCATTAATTAAAAATTTTATTCAAGTGACAATTTCAAGTTACTAACTAAAACAAAGAAAAATGATATGATCATAGAGTTTAACACCACAAAACAATAATGAATGAGAGCCAGCGTTAGATCTAGTAACAAAGGACAATTCATTTTAACTAGAGATCACATGTTTAAATCTAAATTGGGTCACCCCGGCCTAGTGGATGTTTAAATTTGAAAAGAAAAAAAGACTTAATCCCTTTCTTTCTATTTTTTTTTTCAATAAAGGCAGTAGGACAATGATGACATATATAATTAATCACCAGAGGAAATGTAGAAGATAATAGTGTGAAAAGATTGACAGCAAAGACTTAGACTTTGACGTCTGAGTTCAGATTCTATATTGTAGGATTTTCATACTACCAAATTCTTTTTCTGATACAGATGTTCTTCGATTTTCAAAGTGCATCCAAGCTCGTATTATTTAATAGCAAAGCTTACATCATTGGTAATAAATCTTCAAACAAAACGTGATTCTTTGTTTTTATTTAAAGTTGTTATATAAGATAATATCATTGAAAGATGATGACCCACACGTCGTACGCATGCAAATGGCTATGCACATTAATTAGCAGTCACGAGCCATGACTCATATTTAGTACTTTTATGGTTTTTCGTTTTCATAAGCTAAGTTTTAATTAGAACTGTCAAAAAAAAAAAAAAGAAACTGTCTTTATGCCAACAAAAATTGTGAAAAGTTTAACCTTTTCCCATTAAATAGCTTCGCAATAAACCATACCACACAATACAATAATTTTATTATTAATACGAGATATTTTCCAGAGAGACAAAGTATATCATTATGAATAATACGATCAAATTCTCCTTATATTTCACATTTAACTAGTGTGCATGCACTCAATATTATGTAACTTAATTTTGTTTTATCTCCTAGAAAATAATTCACCAATCCTAACGCTTGTTGTGCCTTGTACGATTTTATATATTCGGTTCTTTATAGGAAACGGCATTTAAATATCACTGATCGATTTTTTGTGTTGAATATCTTGTTTATACTATATATAACATGCAGGATTATTTACAAGTTTAGCTGGCAAGAGCCTACCAACAAATTTTATTAAAAAAATATATTACAGTTCTATTTACAATTAAGGAGAAAATAAAAATAGAAGTACAATAACATATGTAGGATTGCTACGTGGCTTATTCTAATTTTTTTTTAAGTTTCTAATTGATATTCTTTATTTTTTAATTGCACATTTGAGTCCTCGTCATATTTTGGTATCTAGCTAAGTGCGATGTACAGAAGTCTTGACCCATCTGATTGAAAGTAATTACAGCACGTGTCTTGTCCAAAAATTTATGGTCTCGTGGACTCGTGGTGATTCGTGAAGTATGAAAGTCGAGCGGATTATAGATCCATCATACAAACAGTCACAAGACATACTCCACATAATTTTTATATCTCCTCTAGTGCTTCCAATGACCCACGTGATTGTTTAATTCCTGTGTCAACTCATAAAATTTAGCTGACGTCAGCAATAGGATGTCATATAGGGACGACGTCATTTTGGATGCAGGAGCTTATTATTTTTTGGTTTGCATAAAAGTTTCTTAAATCATAATTAATGTGCTTAGTTAATTCACTTATCTTGACTTTTGGGATGTCGAACAGCCAGTTTGACGCGTCTTGGACAACACAACAAATGAGGATTAATGATTCATATATACCAAAAATTCAGTTTTAAGTAGTTTAAAAGAAAGATAAAACAATGAATTTAATCAACTTTTATCTTCATGAAATATATATTAGATAACGAGATGTGGGTAATCAAAACATTGTTCGTAAAATCTAAAAAATAATACGCATTGTATATGTATTAAGTGAAATTGCAAGGGTTGTACGCTATAAAAGCTATTCGGCTACTTGAATTAGCTTTTAGTGTATTATAAAATTTATTGGATTCTACAAAAATGATTATATTTTATAACTTAAAAGTGTTACGAAAATTTTGCAATCATATTTTGACCTTTAAAAAAAAGAATTAATCAAATTTTGGATCTGTATCAGGCATTTAAAGATATTATTTGTAGCCACTAAATGAAGAATTAATTGTCACATGCAGTGGCGAGGCCAGAAATTTTTATAATGGGGTTCACTATATTTATAATATTTAAATTATCAGATAAAATGTAAATTGAATTAGACTATATCGTACATTCATTACTCTAACAATCACGAAATATTATGATAAAAATATAAAGTTTGCATGCTATTTTGACTAGCTCAAATTTGCATACTTTCGATTGATTTGGATCTTTATTTAAATAAAATCTTCTAATTTCATCTTGTTCATTTGGGGTACTAAAAAATCTTTTGTCGCTTTGCTAGATCAGTAGGATAATTTTTTAGATTAATTTGAACCCGTTCAAGGGCTCGAGAGATTGAAGTATCATCACTGTCGTTTTAAGAATTTCTTCATAGTTAATCTAATAAACAAATATGAAGAGAGTAAAAAATAAAAAAGAATCAAGTTGCGTTTCAAACTACAATTTGTGTTGCAAACTAGAATTTTGATATATTCTACTTATAAATTAAAAATTAAAGAATGATTTGACGAATATAAAAGGATCAATTTGAGTAAGAGTACCTTTTTCTAATTGTCCTTCGAATTAAATTTAAAAGAGAGAAGCCGAAGAATAATTTATTTCACAACAAAGGAGTGCTCAACTATTCGTATCTCTATTTTTTCGTTTTGACTAATGAAAATATGAGTATATATAAAATTATAAAAAGGGAAAAGTACCTGGCTGGCTCTATTCCATTCTTTATTATGTTTGCAACTTTCTCTTTTTTTGTCTTTTCTGGATTTTGAAACGGATGATTGGGATTAGGAAAGGCAATCAAATTAAATTATTTTGATATCTTGCTAATTTAGTCATTGGGATTTATGTGCTTTAAAATTTTAATTAATAATGAATTATAAAGCTTGCACAATCAACAACTAAAAATAGTAGTATATAGTTTTACCATAGAAAAGGAAAAATATTATATATGGGGTTCAATAGTAAAGTTTTACACAAATACTTATGGAGTTCAAATAGGTAGAACTCATGACAAAATTATATTTTATAACTATATATATTAATCCCTAATAATATTATTTCAAAAGAAATGGGTGACATTGACACCCATGCCATGAACGTAGACTCGCCCATGGTCACATGCCGTAAGCTTAATATTCACAATTAATTGTGAACTTTCGCATGTGAAGAAATTATTGCTTACATGGTCATCAACTCATCATCCACCACGTGAACGTTCGCTGCTTTTGCAAGAATTCATATGTATGTTGCTATTGGGATTCGGAAAGATTCCCAGCGGACAGTGGTTCGTTTGTTCGTTATTTTATTTTATTTTATGACATGGGGCTGTTGCATCCGGATAAGACTCGCAGACATCAAAAAGGCACCCGCACGTTCTTCCGTGCTAGATCGGATTCTAATCCAGTGTCGCGCGTAGGCCTGTCAGTATTAACATCTGTTCCGCTGTTCCGTTCCGTTCCGTCAAAACGGAACGTTAAATGAAAGCTGAAATGGGTTCCGTTTTCAGAAACGGAACGGAAACGGAACCGAAATTTGTTAACATAAATGAAACGGAACACGGAAATGGACTGAAATCAACAGGAAATGTGAAGCGGAACGTTAAACGGAACAGAAATTTGTTACGTTTGACGAAACGGAACGGAAATGAAACAGTCATTTTGTTCCGTTACCGAAACGGAACATAAATGGAAATGGCTGTTCTGTTTCCACCTCTAACGTTTGACAGGTCTGGTCGCGCGACGTATAGTGTAGCGCACTAGAAGACAAAATAAGGATATAGCACATAGCTTTTATATACGGCGCACAACAATTAGATAGTTTTTATTTTGTATTTTATCTAATTTTTATCTGAGGATCGTCTTATTTTGTTCTAATTGAATGCACAAAATGTGATTTGTTCGTACGATATCATTTGAAAATAGATTAACGTCGTATTATTACTGTCGTCATATAAAAATATTCAGTTGTAATAAACTATATTTCACTTTTGAATGAATATGCTATTATCGATAGCGTAATATTTATATGAACATAATTTTATGAAAAAACTTTTAACACATTAAGATGCGAAAATTAATTACTGTCATCTCTCGAATTGCCATCGTTGCCATAGCGTGTCAGCGCTCACTGAGCAGCACTTTCTCCCCTCACCTATACTCACCCAGCATGCATATTATTTTTTTGCTCAATTCGTTATAATAAATGTTCACTTTTTATTATAATTGTTCATTGCTTTATAAGTGTTTGCTATGTTCAGTATGTTAATCTTGTTTTTTTAAATATCCAAATGATCAGTTTGGTCAATACAAATGTTATGTTAATTGAGTATAAATGTTTAATTAGTTGCAATAAAAAAATATAAAAATTATAAAAAAATTATTACTAAACCAAGTGAAGGGGCTACGAACCGGATACAAAGCACATGGAAAGATTAGAAGGACTTATGAACCGGTCCGGTTCAAATTAAATTTTTTCCGACTCTTTCCTTGGCGCGCCTTTATCCAATAGCGCCTCAGCGATTCTATATAATAAAACAATTAGTCAATGCATTTAACTGAATTTTTTTTATTATTAAACTGAACATATATAACACGTACTTTCTTGGCACGTGAGGCTCACGCACGCGCGCCATCTGTTCAGCGATGGCACGCGATGATAAATTTGCCGATGACAGTTATCATTACTCATCCAATTTACAAATTCGGGAAAGCTTTTTATTATTTTTTTTACATTGAAAACATTCGTCTAAATTTCATCTGTTGTATAATACCCATTTCAAGATTGTGATTGTCTATACTGTCCACGATTAAAGTCCTAAATTCTATCCAACTCTTAACTGCATGTGGAACCCACACCCCACTCGTCCAATTAAAAAATTATCACAACTATAACAATCTTGTCACTACGGGAAAAAGGACCTTCTGTAACGGCACTTCTGTAACGGTTATTGAAATAACCGTTACAGAATAGTGAGGCATTAGGCGGGAAAATAGACGCCACAAATCTGTAACGGTTATTATGAAACAACCGTAATAACATTTCCGTCATGGTCAGGGAAAAAAATGCATCAACCTTCTGTAACGGTTGTTAGATAATAACCGTTACAGATTTATTATATTCTGTAACGGTTATTATCCAACAACCGTTACATAGAGGCAAATAATTTTGTTTTTATTTTTTTAGTGATTCTGTAACGGTTATTTGGAAATAACCGTTACAGAAAGGTTATGTATAAATAAAATATCATCCTCACTCATCTAACTCTCAGTCGCGCGCACTTTTCAACATTCAAACGGATCAGAAGTTCAAAGTATATTTTCATGAACTCCTCTTTATTTAAATTATTTTGCATTTCGTTAATAATTTGAATATATATAGGCATCAATTTCGTTCATATAGTAAACGTCATCAAGTAGTAGCTAGCAATAATACACAGATCAGGTGAGAAAAGGAAGAGAGTGAAGGCAAAGTAAAGAAGAATGCTCTTTGTTGATATTCCAAGAAGAAAATTTAAGGATTACAGCCATAAAGCATACAGAGCTAAACAAAAAATTTAAGACAAAGAGAAGAAGCACTTAGAACTGCTGTACATTAAAGGAGGCATTAATAGCATTAAAGAACCAAGGCAGAAAACTTGAAGAGGCAATGGCTAAAAAGGGATCACCAGTAGCACAATGTACTGGCAAGGAGACACCAGAAGCTGATCCAGTAGGAGGAGCAACAGAAGCTGATTCAGTAGAAGTTGAATCGGTGTCAGTCGATGGTGGTGGAGGAGGTGGTGGAGGAGGTGGAGGAGGCACCCAAGGCCTGCCGGGGCCTACAAAAGGTGGTTCAGTGGGCCCTCCAACTTGTTCAAAACCTTCAATATGTACCCTAGCTCTGGCAGCTCGAGGGTCTGCAGAGATAACCAAATGATGAGGGATCTCTGAGGGATGAGCTCCTTTAATAAGCAAACGCAAATGAAGGAAGATCCCATCAGAGAAGTGAGGAGCAGTGAAAATTGGATAACCAAACCCAGACACCAGCATGTTAATGGCACTTCTATTCCAGAGATGAAGAGGGGGACCAGTAATTCTGATTCTGGTACGATAAAGAGGAGGTTCATAAACTGTACCAGCACGCTCAGTCCACCTTGTTAGAACCAATCTAACATTCTGCAGGTAAATGACACCTAGGCTGCAGATTTCATTCCTGACCCCTTGATTTGGGCAAACCAGAAGAAAATCTCCAGAGGTTGGGTGCACTGGAGAGAGACGATACTGGTGAAATGCAAAACCAAACTGACGTGCAAGTCTGAATCCCAAGCGGTGCTCAAGATCAGGCGGAAGTAATCCTTCTGCTTGGAATGTAACAATCGCCGCTCTGTGCAGAACTTCATTTTCAGGGTCAAGATCTTGTATAGGAGAGTAAAACACATTTAAATGATCAGGTCTGAGATCTTCAAACTCAGCAGCACTGTTCATAGGCACAAATTGCCAATCATGAAGGTTTGCCATATCTGAAGAAAGAACTAAAAAGGAGGAGAAGTGGAAGAGGCAGCAAGAGGGGATTGAGTATTAATAGATGGGGGAGGGAGAGGAGAAGGCAAAGAGATTAAAGGAAGAATTGAAGAAGTTCTCTGACAATTATGACCAAATTTAAGACAAACCAAGCACCTCTTCGGAAGACTACAACTTGATTCAGGTGTTCTGATATTGAGATTCTGATATTGATGATTCAGGTACGTTCTGACCAAATTTAAGACAAACCAAGCACTTCTATCTAAGCTATTAATGATATTGAGATTCTGATATTGTACGATTCTGATATTGAGATTCTGATTTGATTGATACTTGTGAGGCAAACTAAATACTTTGTTTATTGTTTGTGTAATATGCATGATTATATATATGTTTGATATATGTGTGATATGCTGCATGTGTTTAATGTAAATTGGGTACCAATCTGGTACCAATTCGGCTAGCAAATTGGGCTAGCCAAAGCAAAAAAAGCGAAACAAAAAAAAAGGACCTTCTGTAACGGTTATTAAGGAATAACCGTTACAGAATATTATAATTTTATTTTTTTTATTATAAACATTATCTGTATTGGTTATTACCTAATAACCGTTACAGAAGCCAATCTTCTGTAATAAGTCTTCTGTAACGGTTTGTTTAAATAACCGTTACAGAAAGGTTATGTATTTAGGTTAAGTCTTCCCAGCCGCATTCCTTTCTCTCTTCTTTTCATTTTATTCAAAGAAATACCTCTCTTATCCCTTCTGTTTCACTCCAAAAAATAGCAAAAAATTTATAAAAATTCTGAAAAAAAAAGAACAAAAAGGAGAGCAGATTTGAGGTAAAAAAACAAAAAATTTGTATCGTATTTTTTCATATTTTTTCCTTATTTATTTCGGTTTTTTCATGAGAACGAGAGCAGATTCAACGGATCGATCGAAAGAACGAGAAGGAGAGCAGATTCAACGGATCGATCGAAAGAACGACAAGGAGAAGGAGAGCAGATTCAACGAATCGATCGAAAACTGGATAATTTTATATTTCTTCGGTACTTTCATAAACTCCTCTTTTTTCATATATATGCGATTTAGGGTTAACTGCTTTTTTTCCTTTTGCTTTTAAGTTGTAATTGACAAATAATTGAGCTTAATAATTGAGCTGAATTACGGTTGACAAACAATGCAATTTACATAGGCTGACAAACAATGCTATGGTCAATAGTGTCTGCCAATTGCATACCAGAGGTGTACATGAAGAAATTTTGTGTGTTAAGTTTTGAATTTCTCCTTGCATATGTATTATTGACCTCTGGTATGCGCATGAATCAAATTGCCTGTTGGCCACAAATGTCAAATGTCAATAGAAACCTTTCTACTAAAGAGCAATTTATATTGTTTCAAGCTTGATTCTGTATCTAAACATCACAAACATACATCTAAACATCACACAATTCTTGCCATTAACAGTACAATACAACAATAAATAACTGAGAAGTAAAAAAAAAAGGGCAGCATCTAGGTAGAGGATGTGTCATCAGTGGAGCCATTGCTCTTCTTTGCTGCTTCCTGCTTCTTTGCCAAATCCATGAAGGTTTTTTCCATGTCTGTTTTCAAGTCAGTGCAATTATTGAAAAAGTTAAATGTATATTTATGTAGAGCTATTCTCTAAACTAGGATTTATGTAGAGCTATTCTCTAAACTAGGATTTATGTATTCTCTAAACTAGGATTTATGTATTCTCTAAACTAGGATTTATGTAGGATTTAAACTATAGAAGTTATTTAGGGCTTTTGAACATATTGTCTAGAAAGAAGCTATTCTCTAAACTAGGATTTATGTAGAGCAATTCTTACCCATAGCCTCACACTATCTGCTCTGGGGTCTAGTTCCCTTGGAGGATCAATGAGGATGGGAAATGGCCGCCTCATGTTGTTTCCATATGTGATTTCAATAGTGTCTTTTCTAAACATCTCATCGCGCCATTGCTCAGAGGGGCCGATGATGAGAAATCGGTTTTCTAGGAGTGTTGTCACTCTGTGTTGTCCTGCAGGGAGGCGTCTTCTCATCTCTATCATGACATCAAGCAAAGTTACACCTTCCACGGTTTGGATGACAATGGATTTGGTGATCTCTGCACTGGCCGGAGCAGTGATGTCGTCTTCATCAACTCTGATGGGATCAAGGTTTTCCATGGTTGGTTTTTGAGTAGAGAGATAGGAGGGAGAAGTGAGAAATTAGTTTGAAACTGAAAAGGCGTGGGGTTCTACAGTTTGGTCATTTATAGTAGAAATGATGAGTTTGAAACTGAAAATATGAAGAGTTGCGTGCTTTAATTTGAATTGTAATCATATGAAGAGTTGCGTGCTTTAATGAGTGTTCAGATAAGCATCTCTTGGAGTACTGGATTGAATTGTAACAGTATATTGCATGTGTTATCTAATGTAAATTGGGTACCAATTTGGTACCAATTTGGTACCAATTCGGCTAGCAAATTGGGCTAGCCAAATCAAAAAAAGCGAAACAAAAAAAAAGGACCTTCTGTAACGGTTATTAAGGAATAACCGTTACAGAATATTATAATTTCATTTTTTTTATTATAAACATTATCTGTAACGGTTATTAGAGAATAACCGTTACAGAAGAGTGGCTTCTGTAACGGTTATTAGAGAATGACCGTTACACATGTTCTCCAAAAAGCTGTACCAGATTTCCCTTGCATAATACTATAACGGTTATTAGATAATAACCGTTACAGAAGAGTGGCTTCTGTAACGGTTATTAGAGAATAACCGTTACACATGTTCTCCAAAAAGCTATACCAGATTTCCCTTGCATAATACTATAACGGTTATTAGATAATAACCGTTACAGAAGATTGGCTACTGTAACGGTTATTAGAGAATAACCGTTATAGATCTGTAACGGTTATTAGACATTCTGTAACGGGGGCTACAGTAACGTTTCGTGTACCGTTACAGAAGTCTTTTATTAACCGTTACAGAAGCCAAAATTTCGCGTAGTGTGTCTTTTTGCGCGCTACAATGTGTGTTGCGCGACACTGGATTTGAATCCGTGCTAGATCTGGTCGACAAATTAACTTAATTATCTTTGAGTTCTCATATCTACTGTATTACCGAGTAACTTATCCGATTGTAGGGCAGCTTACAGGTTGAAAGTCGCTTATCAGCAGCAAGTTGGACATCTGTTCCATGAAGCGGGCTCCGAGATTGACAGCAGATCTAGGGAAAGTTGGACTATTAGCAGTGGCAATATAAAAGATCCATTTTTCAAATTTGTTTGCGATTGCGTATATTAGTGAGCATAATATATTGTATATTATATATAGATATTAGTTAGCTTCATTCTGTTTTCTTTTTTATATTTCATAATAAAAAAACTTCATTCTGTTCTTAAAATACTTTTAGTATTTGATTTCCTTAGTATTTTGAAGAAATTTATTAAATGTATTCTAATTTAAATCCTAAACATTTATAAGAGGTTACTCGATCAGAACTAAATTTTCTTAAAAATTCTAATATTTTTAATTTTAATAGTGAATATTACAAAAATAATTTTAATAATAAATATGTCAGAGTGCAGATTATGTGGCAGGATGACTGTAGCGCATATCCCAATGATTACTATTTTTAATCATAGGCGCCACTTCCATTGGCTCAGCCGCACACTGTTGTTGTGCTGTTTTTAAAATAATTAATTAAAAAAATATTTCATTAAAATAATATTCTGACCGTGTCAATCAAAATGGAGCTTACTATTTTGGTAAAAAAATATTAATTTAAAAATTATTTAATATTTTTTAACTAATTACTATTTTAAAAATTTAACTTGTCTCATTTTCAATGATAGTAGTGCGACATCATTTTTAAAATTTTTTAATGATTAATTATTATTTTTGAGAATTATTGTTTTGAAATTCCAACATTTCCATTCCCATGGCCGTCTGCCTGCGAGAACGCCTTGTTCATTATTAAATTTGTTTTATCTTTGATATTAAAATAAAAAAATGAGACATTCTTATTAAAAAAGATCACAGTCAAAACTGACTTCAAGGAGCAAGATAGTATTTTGGCGCCATTAAATGTCACAATTATATTGTTATTAATATTCAAAATTTTTAAAATATAGAAATTCAAACCGTTGGTCTTGTTAAATTAACAAGCGAAGTATTTTTATATAAATTTGGAGTCCATTTAATATATTATCAAGAACCTAGAAAATGAACCAATCTCATTGTATGTAGAAAATAGATTTGTTCAATTACATATATAATCTCAGATCTAGGATTTGTTTGTGTATTTGTCCCACCTTCAGTTCTCCTCTCATAGGAGGCGAACTAGAAATTTTAAAGAGAGACCCGAGAGTTAGAGAAAGCCTTTTTCTTTCTTGCATGTGAGTTTTCCAAGCAGGAAAGAGAATGGTGCACACATGACATGTATGACACTTGAAATCGTGAAATGTGATGCTGAGCCCCTAACTTGTATGGTAGTATACCGATGCTATACATAGAGAGATGGTGACTATGTGCAAGTCAACGACGAAGGTTGCAACACTGCTTTTGAGAAAAATATGCATGTAGTACAAGAAAAACTCACAAAAATGGTTCATATAAATAATAAAAGTAATAATTATGTCCCTCAGATTGAAAAATCGAACAGTCCGGAAGACCCTCAATGCGCTCTGCAGGAAATGAGAACCCGCAGAAAAAAAAGAAAAATTGTTCAGTTAGCCTTAAGATAAATTTGATCACTGATTTGTGCGTCAATTTAACTGAACATCAATTACCCATGATCTAGTACTTGCAAATTGCAATGACTTCGTTAATGGCGAGGAAGTAGATTGAGAGACGGTGGCTCTGCTCTCGTCGCTGGTAACTGGAGACATCTAGCTAGACCTTATAGAAATCGTATATGCCTACGGTATCAGTAAGAGGTGTTGGGAACAGCAACTATGGGCATCTATGGCGCCTAAGTGATCAACCAAGGCTTAAGTTGGGTACTGATATTATCGGGCTTCGGTGTGATTTAGATCCGAAATCTTAAGTGAGTTGAGTTGGAAATTTTGGCGAGGCAAAGAAACTCAATAGTGAGTTGGAAATTTTGGTGGTGAAACAGCTAGTATTGTTCTGGAACTTCAGAAAGAAGGTAAAAGCAAGCTGATTGCTGAAACAATTAAACTATTCAATCAAGGAGAACCACCCAAAGAGTCCCATACTTTCTTAAAGGAGAAGTGTATTATGGAACCCAATTTATAATTCGATCTAGAAAGGACGGTAAATCCTATTATTAGAGATGAAGTAGATCTGAAGTAGTGTGTCTACACACAATTCAAAGAAATTGACTTTATCAGAAACTTTCCTGCTTTTGCAATTCTTGATTTATAATATTCATGAATTAATTATGTGGAGTCGTGATTATTTGAGAAATCATGATTTAATTTGGGGAAATTGACTCTGTATATGCTTACTAAATCAACTTTTTGTTTTATTATTATTTTTATTTATTAATTTTTTGCTGAGATTCATCATTGGAAGTTGGAACTTGGAAATCATGTGTTTGAAAACTTCAAATTTCAAAATGAAGGAAGAAAGTTTTTGGGTTTAATTTCTGCAATATATGTTTCAGGAGGAAAATATAGTTTTGTAGACAATTAATTAATTCATGTATGGACAAGGGGAGGTGATCACAGACTTTCTTGTTGTGATATTTTCACTTTTAAATTTCAAGGTTTGAATGTGATCCCTTATTTGTTTTAAAATTACTAAAACATATTGGGAAAATAATATAAAATATTTTTTTTCTTGTGCTATAAGGATAATTATTTATTTGTTCATGGTGCATATCAGGAAGCAAATAATAGTGCTTTCCCCTGATTTACAATTTCCAGTGATATATCCTAATCTAACAGGAAACAATCTGAAGGAGTGTTCAAGGAGTATTGGATATCGGAGGTCTCAAATAAGCTCCCTAGGAACTCCATATCTTCTAATCCGGAATACATGGTGTCAAATTCACACAAATCAAACAATTGATCTGAGCACAAGTCGAAACTGGTACATTGTTTATCTGATATTTCAATTTTTGAATGGTCAGTTGCAGCAGATCCATCTGATAAGCACTCAATTTGACCTATTGATTGGCACACCTCTGTACTATTTGAGCTCTTGTTTACTGTGCTTGCTGTCGTAACCAGAGATTCCTCTATCTTTACTTCCTTGATGCCATCTGATTTTAGTGTAAGGCTTGAGACAGGTGCTGAGAAGTCCAATATTTGCTGTGTATTGGTTGATTGGGACTTGGACTTAGAGTTGTAGATGGAACCTGATGCACACACATGATCATTGAAGTAGGTTACATTATACGTGGGTGGATCTGAGTAATCCTGCTGCTGCACATGTTTTGTTGCCTTACAGTTTTGTTCACGGTAGTATGTGCATCTGTAATAACACCTGCAAGTGAAGTTGCAAAATAAATTAAGCTTTTGATATTCAAGAAAATCAAATGCAGACTTTAGTTGCAAGGAAAATTATAAACTTTATGAACATCTCTTTAAATTAATAGTATAACGTAAATTCTGCTGTCCCAAAAGAGTAATTTTAAGGATCGGATTTGGCACTTAGTGGGGAAGGACGATGTAAAGGAAAAAAAATTCAACAAGTGGGCAACTTGAAACCTTTTTTTTTAAATAAAAAATAATAATTATCTGGTACTGCCTACCTACAAGTAGGGTTTAAATATATGCATATGTGTATATATCTTTGGACAAATAGTATATCTGGCCAGGGTGTCATCACTAATTAATCATTTTCTCATCAATTAGTACATGACAAAAGACCGGTCAACTATTCGGTTTTCTAACTCAACTTGGTACTGCAGCGCACAACTAGGTCAGTCTTGTACTGGGAGAGGTTGATACCTTATTACGGGAAAAGCCGAAAAGGAAATTATATAATAACCCAATTGTCTTGGTGATTAATGATTTCTAATAGGCTAATGTCGTAATGTGTGCAGTAAGGTTCAATTTTTTTTTCCATTTTTTTACTAATATTAAAATATTACACTAATTAGTGCATAATTTCAATATCATCCTAATGAAGTTTACAAATTACACCAACGGACAATTGATGATGTATAATGTAAATCTTGTAGCAATAATACATTGCAAATTTGCATCCCAATAATAGTATTGACTGATTTGGTAAATGTAACATTTTTTTGCATCATCCTTCACATAGCATAACTTATAATTCTCAAATGTAGTTTTAAAGGAATAATATGTGTACTAATAGAACAAGCCGTTCTTGCAAATGTCATGAATATAGGAGAATATATATTACACCTTGTAAACTGATTGTTAGTGATATTTTTCTCGCCATATTTCCTCCATTGATAACCATCATGGTCTGGAAAAGATGTTTTAATTTCCCTTGAAATGCATCCTTTCCTATTTCAAAAATAGAACCATAGTTAAATAATTACAAAAATGACATATTATTTATTGCAGCGACAAATTACTCAGAATTTGAATCCTTTAATCTAAGGGGCCGTTTGGATGGGTAAGGAATAAGGAAGAATAGCCTATTTCAGACGGAAATTTATTTCTAACCATCCAAACTCTTTAGAAAATTACACACTTTTCAATATTTACTGTCTAGGAATAGGCTATTCCTCTTATTCCTGCGATCCAAGCGGCCCTTTCTTCATATTTTTTCACACTATTTTTTGACATTTTTTTTATCTCTAATAGTTTCATGACCATAACAATAAAGAAACTTGGTAACATGCTGTCATTTTACTGGAAGAAATAAACTCGGTACGTAATGACATGGACTTCATTGAAAATCTAAATATTATTTTCTCTTACTTGGACATATATAGAGCCATATATATGTTTTGTTCCTTTTTTTATTTTGGTTTTCTTCATTAATTTACTTAAAAATACTTCATAGTTATTGATCAAAACAGGGCTTCATTTAAAATTCAAATTACAGTTCAACTTTTTTTCTTTTGTCCACAAGTAGAATTTGTATGCAATTTATTTTTGATAAATACCTTCTTTGGCGCTGCCGGTGAAATGGAACATCGTGCTCTGTACCTCTCTTCTTTGTATTGCCACTTCCGACACCGCATAGTTCTATCTTCACCTCAGGGTTGGCTATGATCTCACTGAACTTTTGTAGAACAGAGACGGAAGGGTTTAAGGTCATGATTTCTTCTTCAAATGGTTCCTTGGAGTGCTGGGTTAGCATTAGCCTTGCATGTTGCCTCAGCAAAGCCATGAACAAACCGTTTCAGACCTCTTTCAAGCAAATCTGGGTTTTCTTTGGGCAACCGTTTGGGTTTTTCAATTTGTTGACGAGGAGAATATTGGATAATTTATAATATAAAGATATTTAGCTTGATGCTTTTAAAAAACCTATGGTTTGAAATGGAAGTGCTTCTCTTTTGATTTTATAGGTGAGATTTCAGGCAACAGGAAGCTCCAATAGTATCGGTGTAAGATCAACATACAGTTTTACCTATTATTTAAGTCTGGTGATATTAAACTAGTGTGTGTGGGGGGGGGGGGGTGGCATTTTCCTCTATAGCCACTACACGACAGCATACCGAATTACGGGCCGCACAAATCTCGACGAACGTATTAATCACGGGGCTTCCATCATAGATCGGACGGACCGAATTCGGTCTGCTGCCATGTAGTGGTCACAGAGGATGTATTTTTGGGGGGGGGGGGGGGGTTGCTATTTCTTCATAAAAAAATTATAATTGTCAAGTGGAGGATATTTAAATGGTCAAGTGGCACAACGTGACACAATTTCTGGTAAGATGTGAACTCGCTGATCAAGCGTTTACCTGGATAACTTATTAGAAACAGAGTAGCTGACACTCAACCAAACTTTAAGAGGAAATCTAATCAAGGATTGTTATATTCCCGGTCTTAAATGGTACCTAGATTTTCATACTCCTGTTCAAACTATCTTCATGAAGGTTTTAGTCGGTCATTGACCTATATGTACATCTAACCTATCACACATGCATAGAGTTCAGATGTACCGCAGCGGAAGTTGATCGATCGCCTAGATTCTTCTCAAAGCTTTGCTGCAACCCTTGTCTTGCGCTCCAAGTCTTCCTCCGCACGCAACTGGTACACCACAACCTCAGGCAAGGGCTTGGCGTTACCCTTCACGAATCCAAGTGCCGGTCGACTTGTGCGTGTGCTTCCTATTGCTCTCCAAGCAATAGGATGGCTCCTCCCTCTTTCTGATCTCTCTCTGGACTCTCTAGGATGGTGGTTATCTCAAAAGACACGAGTTCCAACCTTTGAGACGCTTCAGAAGAGAGGGGTATAAATAGCCAGTCTGGAAACATACCTTTCAGATTCATAACTGCTGTCTGGAACGGTCCGGTCCAGAGTTGGACCGGGCCGTCCCAACTGGTTGGACCGGGCCGTTCCAGAGTTGGACTGGGCCGTCCCAACCACAGCGAGACTGTTGGTTTGCCCAGCAAACCAGTCCGTTCCAGAAGTTGGACCGGGCCGTCCCAGAATTGGACCGGGCCGTTCCAACCATAACAACATGGCTCCACACACTTTTTCTAACATCTCCCTCTTGGAGACATTGTTGCCAAACACAGAGTCAGACCTCATACGGCAAATGGACCGTGCGACCAGCGCATACACCTGTCAAGGCGGGAGCTAAAACGCCTCACCATAACAAAGTTAAGACCAGCGAAAAAGCATCTACCCTTTTATGAAAACAGTTAGATAATTGTGTATACTAGTACCTTAGATACATTCAAATTTGCATTAGATTGGACATTATCGACCGCTCAATGATACATGTCCTTTCCTTTTCAGTCTTAGTCCGCTGTATGTTCCCAACCTCAGTCCAAATGACGAGTTTGGTGGATCCTGAACACCAACAGATCTCTCATTTGTGCAAATCGAATCTGATCTTTCTTTTGTCTCATGAAAATCAGAATAAAATCAGTCGCTTTCCCAGCAATGCCCCGACAGGCGGAATATGCATCACCATAGGGTACACACCAAAGTAGCAGTCACTGATCCTGTCCCTCATGACATAGTCAAAAGTCAAAGGGTACGTAATTGTGGAACTCACACAATGGGGAGTCATACGGTCTTGGTCCTGGAACCACTCAACCCATCTTCCAAGAGTCGCTTAGCACATGTGATATGAGCACATGTTACAACGAATCATCTGCACCAACAGACGTGTGTTCACATTCGCTGTACGAGTCTAGATTCAGTTTGCAAATCAAGTGTCTATGGTCTAGACCACTCCTTATTGCAACTAATCCTGAGATTCTCCACTTAAACACTCCCAGAGTTTTAAGGAGATTCTCACCTCGGCTTTAATTTGAACTATATGATTGTTGGGGATACAATCATATCGGATCGCCTAAAAGAAGACAAGCCTCATTTCAGTCCCAAACTGAAGCGACATTGAGTTTCGACCACCCCAGGTGGCTCCTTAGTCCTTGACTAAGCGCACATAACTCAATCTAGTCTCATCTCTACATGCCCCTGGCATTAGAGGCGATTTCTCGTGTGAGCGAGACAATCTCAAGTTCAAATACACACTACCATTCATGCTAACATTTAATTGAACAATAACAGGCAATTCAATATAAGAATGAATGCAAATGTCTTAATATATATCAATAAAACATAATTGTTCAAACACATACACACATACACAAGTCTGAAAAATTGGACCGGGCCGTCCCAGATTCCGGACGGGCCGTCCCAGCTGTTTTTCAGTGTTCAGACGGTCCTGCTGAAATCCGGACTGGCCGCCCCAATCTGGGACGGGCCGTTCCAATCCTAGGATACGCCTGCAAATCTCAAACCCATGATTCTAACCATCTTAAGGAACTGCATCCTAGCTATGGCCTTTGTAAATGGGTCTGCCACCATCTCTTCGGTGGAAATGTGCTCTAACACAATCTTTTTGTGTTCTTGTCTGTCTCTAACAAAGTGATATCTCATGTCAATATGTTTGCCTTTTCCATGATACTTGGGGTCTTTAGAGAATGCTATAGCAGCAGTGCTATCACAATAAATAGTCACAGGTCCAATGGGCACCTTGACCACCCCCAGTTCCTTTAGGAAACGTCTCAACCATATTGCCTCTTGGGCAGCCGCAAAACATGCAATGTACTCGGCCTCCATGGTGGATAAAGCAACACACGTTTGCTTTTTACTAGCCCAAGAGATTACACTCTTACCAAGCATGAAAATGAAACCTGAAGTGGACTTGCGCTCATCCAAGTCTCCACCCCAATCAGCATCCGAATAGCCGACTAAATTCAGGTCTCTGCCTTGGTAGCATAGCACATAATCAGATGTGCCCTTGAGATATCTCAAAATCCTCTTGACTGCTTGCCAATGAGCAAATCCAGGATTCGATTGAAATCGGCTGACAAGACTCACCGCATAACATATATCGGGTCTTGTACACATCATGGCATACATCAAGCTTCCAACTGCACTTGAGTACTGCACTTTTTCCATCTTATCTTTTTCCTCCTTTGTCTTGGGACATATGTCACTGCTCAAGCTTGTGTTCTTGTCAATAGGAGTGTCAACCGATCGACATTCAGCCATGTCAAATCGTTCAAGAATCTTTTTCACATAAGTTTCTTGAGATAAACTGAGAAACCTCTTGGTTCTATCTCGAGTTATCTTGACACCTAGCACAAAGCTAGCTTCACCCATATCTTTCATGTCAAATGTAGAGGACAGCCAAGTCTGCGTTGAACCAATCAGCGACTTGTTGTTACCTGCAAGCAATATGTCATCTACATACAATGTCATGATCAAGAACCCACCCATGGACCTCTTTACATACACACAATGATCCTCTTCCATCACCTGAAAGCCGTTTGACAAGACAGCTTGGTGGAATCGGAGGTTCCATTGTCGTGATGCTTGCTTAAGACCATATATGGAACGGCGAAGTTTGCACACCTTGTGCTCCTTCCCATTAATTACAAACCCTTCAGGCTGTGCCATATATATCTCCTCTTGCAATTCTCCATTGAGAAATGCAGTTTTCACGTCCATTTGATACAGTTCTAGATCCATTGCAGCGACAATTGCTAGGATCAAGCGGATAGAGGCAAACCTAACCACAGGAGAAAAGGTTTCCTCATAATCCACTCCCTCTACTTGGGTGAATCCTTTTGCAACCAAGCGAGCTTTGTAACGCTCAATTGACCCGTCACTTTTACGTTTGACTTTGAGAACCCATTTGCTCCCAACAGCCTTACGACCTCGTGGTAAGTCAACTAAGTCCCAGACTTGATTCTTCTTCATGGAATCAATCTCCTCTTGCATGGCCAGCAACCATTCCTTAGAGTTAGAGCCAGAAAGTGCTTCTCGCACATTCTTTGGTTCATCCAAATCGATAGCCTTAACAGCCCTATTGCGTTTAGGCTTATCATCATCTTTCGGTACAACCAAACCATCCAAAGCAGCCATGAACATTTCCCCCCTTTCGAGCTGAAATCTTCGGCGGGGTACTCTTTCCCGTTCAGACCTACGATGTTCTGCTTCAACCTGTCTGTTTTCATCATTGGGACGGTCCACCCCAGACCTGGGACGGTCCGTTCCATTCAGATCAGGAGAATAATCTCGCAGCTGGGACGGTCTGCCCCAGCCTTGGGACGGTCCGTTCCAACTGTCGAGATTGACTCGTTGAGTTCCCTCTTCTGCAATTGATCTGGTCTCAGGAGGTTGAGCCTCCACCTCTTGACCAATGTCAATATTGACAGAAGGAATGTCCTCATAGAGTCCTTGCATTCGTGAAACCTCATTTTTCTTTGGAAAGTCGCTCTCAAGGAATGTTGCATCCCTCGACTCTATTTCCGTGACAGTCCCGCTCAGATCCTCTCCAACAAACACGTGGCCCTTGGAAGTTTCAGAGTATCTTATAAAGATACACTTCCTCCCTCTCGGACCAAGCTTCCCATGTTTGTGAGACGGATCATGGACATAAGCCAAACAACCCCATGGATGGAGATTACCCAAATTCGGTTTTCGTCCAGTCCATAACTCATAGGGGGTGGCTGTCACGGATTTCGAAGGGACACGGTCCAGAACATATGCGGCTTTCAACAGCGCATCTCCCCAATACGAAATTGGTAGACTTGCTTGTGCCATCATAGATCTAACCATTTCCAACAAGGTCCTATTACGCCTTTCAGCAACACCATTTTGTTGTGGCGTGTAGGGAGTTGTCAACTGATGAACGATTCCCTTTTCATCACACAAGCTCTTGAATTGATCTGAGAGGTACTCTCGACCTCGATCTGTCCTAAGAGCTTTCACAAGTCCATTTTGTTGATTCTCAACCATCGCCAAGTACTTTGTGAAGCAACCCAGTGCCTCAGACTTGTGGGAGATCAAATAGACATGACCAAACCTTGTGTGGTCATCTATAAATGTGATGAAATAATAGGCACCATGTCTGGCCCTAACACTCAAAGGACCACAGATGTCCGAGTGTATCAATTGCAAAGGAGTTGTGGCACGAACAGCCTTACCAAAAGGCTTTCGGGTAGCCTTACCCGCTAGACAATTCTGACATGTAGGCAAGGAGACCTTGGTTAAGGGACCCAACAGTCCAACCTTAGCCAATCTAGTCATCCTTTCCTGCCCTACATGACATAATCTAGCATGCCATATCATCATGTTATCATTCACATTAGAAGAAGAAACATTATAAGATAGAGAAGAGCCATCAATTGTGTCTAAAACCATGAATTTATCATTAAGAAATCCATTGCCAATCAACATAGAATTCTGATACAATTCAACACAATTGTTCACAAAAACAACACTCAATCCAGTTTTGACAAGTACTAAAACAGATACAAGACTTCGCCTCACATCAGGCGCATACAAAACATCATGGAGAATTAATCTATGTCCATTGCGAAACATAAGCTCACATGTGCCTATGCCATGCACTTGAACACTACTATTATTTCCCATGAAAATCCGTTTGCTTCCTGCCGGTATGCGACGATAGTCCAGAAATGCCGCTCGATCCCTAGCTATGTGGTCAGTTGCTGCAGAATCAACAGTCCAAACAGGAGTGTTATCAGTAAGCATAAAGCAACTGGACACAAATAAAGCTGAATCACAAGCAGATGAGTTCTGGATGGTCCGTTCTGCATCAGAACGGTCTGTCCCAGACTCTAAGGGAATTGGGACGGTCCGCCCCACTTTGGAACGGTCCGCCCCAAAAGGTTCAGAGGGTACCTTTTTCGGCTTCGTGCAATCACGAGCGAAATGTCCCACCTGATCACAGTTGAAGCAAGCCCCCTTGGGCTTCTCCTTCCCTTTGCCGCGCTTCTTGCTGCGCTTCTTGTCAATCTTGGCATTGGCCACGCCATTGCTACCCGCATTTTTCTTGGAACCGGAATTCTACCTCGGTTTCCTTTGCGAGTTCTTAGAGGCGGCAATCATTGCCTCTCCAGCCGCCTTATCGGCTCTCTCAGCCAATAAGCGGTCCTCTTCCAACTCCACATGACGCGCCACCTCATCAAAGGTGCGTATATTGTCATTGTGAGTCAAATTGACTCTCATGTGCTCCCATGAGCGAGGTAGAGAGCGGATGACAGCTTGCACTTGCTGCTCATTCGAGAGGACATGACCCGCTTGTTGCAACTCACTAATCATGTTAGACATGGCTAAGATATGCTCCCTCATAGAGTGCTCAGGGCGCTTCTTATAGCCGTCAAACCTTAGTGTAAGTTGCCGGATCCTGGTGGTTGAAGTACCACCATACTGGAGCTTGACCGCCTCCCACAGCTCTTTTGTGGTGCGGTGCCTCTCAAACCTGAGGAGAAGATCATTGGACATGCTACTCAGCAACGTTATGCGAGCGGCACGGTCCTTCTTCCTGAAATCCTCATTGGCCTGAACTCGCCTTGGATTGGTCCTTTCGGCTTCAGTGAGTTCTTTTGTGAGTGGCTCATGGAAGTCCTGCATCTCAAGGAGAAATTGAACCTTACGATGCCAAACATCGTAATTGTTGCTCGTCAGTTTCTCACCAGCATTGAGATCAGCGACTATGCTCTTATTTGCCGACATCTTTCTACAAAATAGAGACAAAGCACATGTATGCATGTTAGCATCAACACATATGATATAACTCCAAGTTATAACATCCAATATACCTCACTGCACAACCCTTGAATCGATCCAAAAGATGATGCAACCTAGCCACAATGATCAAGAGATGACAACCAGGGCCACCAATCAAATCACATGAACTAAGTGCATCACCTTCCAACCAACTCGATTGGCGCGAGGTTCAGACATTGGTTAAGATACCCAGATCTTAAAATCCAAAGTCACCCGTTGTGTGCTTTTGGTCTACATGCGAGTCAGAAACCATAAAGGCCTACTCAAGCATATAACCATTTGTGAGAGGTCTAAAGACCTACCATCACTCAACTATGCAAGAATGCATGTAAAAACCACTGAGTTATCTAGAGGATAAGTCAGAAACCATATTGGACATACATGTATGTTCATAATTGGTCAGGTCAAACCACAAGTTTACACAATTTTGTTCTGTCAGACAATTGGAACGGTCCGGTCCAACATTGGAACGGTCCGTCCCAGATACAAATTACAGACTGGTTAAGGGTTTCCAGCCTGGAACGGTCCGTCCCACCTCTGGAACGGTCCGTCCCACTGCTGGGTCAGACCAGCCTGCACGCTGTCCTGTCAGCAATGTCCTGGGACGGTCCGTCCCAGAGTTGGAACGGTCCGGTCCAGACGTTGCTGAAACCCTGATTCTGGCATTTCCAGCGATGGAACTCCTCAGAAGTCAGTTTTCTTTACCAGTATGGTTGTTATACCCTAAATCGACCTTTCTACAGTATTTGCTATAAGATCTATCATTACCAATGAGATCTAAAGCAAAAAACTGATTATATATCAAAATTAGAGTCTCCATTAATAACCAAAACTCAGACCAGAACAAAACTACCAATATTCATGGTTTCTAAGGGTTAAACAGTACCAAAACTTCGAAAAGAACCTTATGGCTCTGATACCAATGAAGGTTTTAGTCGGTCATTGACCTATATGTACATCTAACCTATCACACATGCATAGAGTTCAGATGTACCGCAGCGGAAGTTGATCGATTGCCTAGATTCTTCTCAAAGCTTTGCTGCAACCCTTGTCTTGCGCTCCAAGTCTTCCTCCGCACGCAACTGGTACACCACAACCTCAGGCAAGGGCTTGGCGTTACCCTTCACGAATCCAAGTGTCGGTCGACTTGTGCGTGTGCTTCCTATTGCTCTCCAAGCAATAGGATGGCTCCTCCCTCTTTCTGATCTCTCTCTGGACTCTCTAGGATGGTGGTTATCTCAAAAGACACGAGTTCCAACCTTTGAGACGCTTCAGAAGAGAGGGGTATAAATAGCCAGTCTGGAAACAGACCTTTCAGATTCATAACTGCTGTCTGGAACGGTCCGGTCCAGAGTTGGACCGGGCCGTCCCAACTGGTTGGACCGGGCCGTTCCAGAGTTGGACTGGGCCGTCCCAACCACAGCGAGACTGTTGGTTTGCCCAGCAAACCAGTCCGTTCCAGAAGTTGGACCGGGCCGTCCCAGAATTGGACCGGGCCATTCCAACCATAACAACATGGCTCCACACACTTTTTCTAACACTTCAAAAATAATAATAATAATAATCCTGCTCAAACTAACACTACCAGAATTTCGTTTTACTGCGTCGCAGCACTAACGTGTTCGCGTCCCTCAATTAAATAGAGACGCGAAAAGAGAAAAGCGGGCTTGAGGACTTTTAAATCGCGTCGTTAGGCCGACGGATATTAGTTAAGATGCAACAGACTTTTAAATAGAGACGCGCTCTTGTTCTGTGTAGGGACGCGAATATGCTGACTGTAATTCGCGTCAGTATGCCGACACACATCAACAGAGACGCGTATTAGTTAGGACGCATAACTCTTTTTGTTAGAGACGCAAATTGTTTTTCTTACAGGCGCACATAATTGGAGTCGCTAGTTGACACAAATAAACACCGACTCTTATTAACAAATTAATAATTTTTTAAAATTAAATTTACTTGGTTATAATGTGTCTGTATACTGATACATATACGGATCTATATTTGATAAACATCACTTCATTTTCTGATGTGTATCAATTTCAATACCAATCATGCATTCATTGTATATATAGCAACCCAAAATCCAAATCCATTAAAAAGTTAACCATAGACACTTCTACGGTAAACAGTTCATACATTACATTTATGAATCAAGTTAATATTTATGTATCAATACACATCAAAGATTAAGAAAGTTCAAACATACTTATTTTCCACACTAGATTTTTTTTCAAAACATAGCAATGAAGAACTCAATTGAGTTTGATACTCCTGTAAATCACCATTACCTGCATATATACCGAAAAACAAAGTGCATTAAATATTATATATATACCAAAACTAGTAGGATATCACACAGTAAGGGACGTAACACAAGAAAATTCTTATAAAGTGGTATGATACCAAAAATTCTGTATGATATCACACAGTAAGAGATGTAACACAAGAAAATTCATTGACGTAGCACTAAAAGGAGTCCAATTAAAGTATAATTTACATAATATCGTTTCAAAGAACCTATTATCACTTAAAAGAAATTTGATATGATGCACATATAGGGTCTGATAATTTCTAGTTAGGAATTTTACCAACAAGTTCATAGACTTTTCCTTTATTACAAAGATATAAAAAATAAGATGCAATTCCTGTTTGTATACAAAGTTAGATGCAAGTATAACCGATATGTGAGAGTTGCTAAAGTAATGTCTTCCCTGGCCTAACAGAAAAGTAAGAAAACATGAACTCTTCATGTAAATCAGCTAAATGATGCCATGCTTGTGCAACCATATTACAGTTTTAATTTTGGGCAGGGGCAATTTTTGTAAATTAGAAAATCAAGCATAATAACACACAATGAAGCTGATTAGGCTATTGGTAAAAAATGAATAAATAAAAAAAACAGACAAGGTGCATGCTTTTGCTAATGTAATATAATATAAAGAAATATACCAGTCATCTGAATTTCTACCAGGAGCGTCCTCCTCATACTCCTCACTTGAAATGTCATGATCATCTATTTGCGATGATTGGCGATTTGAGTTGCTGGAGAGCAAAGCAGGGTCCACTTGGTCCACAATACCTGGTTGAGCCAAAAAATCGGGCACATCCAATCCTTCGTCGAATGAACAATCAAACTCATTAGTTGAGTCTTCTTGAAAAAAATCAACTTCTATTACATTTAGCACCTCTTGATTCAATCATCATAGGCTACAATGGAAATAAAGAATAAATATATTTGGGCTGGCCATATCCTTTTAAAATACAAATGAAACGTGCGGCTACGATTAAAAAAATCATCAGTTTCAATGGTTTTTCTTCATTTTTTAAAAAAAATCTATAACTTTAAAAAAATGATTAATTTACTCGATAAAGACTATCAACAAGAACAGTTTCATTCCTTTAAATTTACCTTATTGAGTAGGAAAAAGATCGACTGGTCCATCATAAAAAAAAATGAAAGCTAAACAAATGAGCTATATCTCAAACATTGGTTCTTTTTTTACAATTTGTAGACATATATGTTCTCTCATATCCATATATACAACACACAATTTTTTTTTCTATCTCCATTACTTATTCTATAATCCATATAGCAATGATTACCGAAACTGACCAAACAAAAGAGTTACATACCTTATCTACCCCATTATTTCTTCTCAATAAAGTAAATGAAAGGGGAAAGAAAATGAAAATAATCCAAACTTCTGACCAGTAATTAGCACAATATGAGGAAAAGAAAATTTATAATTTGCAATCTAGTCACCAATGGCAAATTAGTGTGCATTTCTACAACATGAGAAATGAAATTTTTATATAGGACCCCTTGATACATTATTGTTGTAAATAAAATTTACTGACTCCTGAAACTTGAATTTTCTTTTTCAAACATATTTCTTCTTATCCTTAAAAGAATCTCATACTTCTTCATGTCAAACTTCATACTTCTTCATGTCAAACTTGCAAGAGACTTAACATTGAATCAGCTACAAAGAATGACTAATATGTTCTACCAACTGGAATTGGATTGTAATCATATGGAAAAAGAAGACAAATTAGGAATTGAAGATATCGAGCAAAAATTTTGACCACTAACCTTAGACGTTTTCCTCCAATAGCTGGTGGGGCTTCCTCTAACCTGCGCCGATCATTCTATGCAAGAAGTATAATGAGAAGTAACACTAAGAGAACTAAGATTAAGAAACTAATGCAGGTTTCTTTATCCAAACATGAGCCCAAATTAACATCACCAAGAAAATTGAGGAAAATCAGACTAAGGGAAAAAAAATAGATAATACCTAATTGTCTCGAATATACAGAATCCCCTCCTCTTTCCTCAATGCTTAACTGCTAGTACCATCTTATATCGCTGCCGGGCCGGCCCTTTCTGCAGACCTCTTCCATATCCTAATCAAGATGAAAAGGAGATAAGGAGAAGTCAAATAAAGTGTCTTTACCTTAGTGGAGAACTCAATTTTGAGATTGATTCAGGAAAGTAAGAGAGAGACACAAAATTAGCACTTACCGAAGACCAACCATGAATCTCATATGTACCAAATCAGATTAAGAAGGAAGCAAAATTGACATTCGATCTAAAATTTGAGATAAATATAATCAAAGTCAAGAAGAGAGGGAATAGAGAAGCCAACTGTCGATGAGAGATGGGAGGGAAACCTAGTTAGCGAGAAGAGAGAAAATAGAGGAAAAGAATTAAGGGATATCGGGATGAGAGATGGGGTAAACCTAGTTAGTGAGAAGAGAGAAAATAGAGGAAAAGAATTAAAAGGGATATCAGGGTAGGGGGGACACTGAGTCACTGACAGGTGTGCCTGTGTTAAATGGAAATATTTTCACAATTAAACTGACTAATAAATTTTAGGCAGGATCAAATTAATGGCGCGAAATCAAAATGAATTCGGCGGCATCAAACGAATTTGGCGGGATAAAATGAATTAGGCGAGATTAAAATGTACTGTAGGCAGCATCAAAATAAAAATCAAGGTGTACAATTAAATGATTAAACATAAATTTTTCTAATCCCTTCTCTACAATGCACCTCTGCAAAATGTTATTGCGCCTCTTTTTTATAGTGCCACTTCCAACTATTGTTTTCCAATCATGCGTATTGTGTCGTGCCGCGTCAAACACGATTGTGTTAGAGTGTCGTGTCGTGTTGACACGAACTACTTTTTTAATCGTGTCATGTCGTGCTTAGTGGGGAGAAGAGGAAACACGACACGCATTCTGACGACACGACTGACACGATCGTGTCGTGTCGTGTCGTGTCGTGTTGACACGTCGTGTTAATCGTGTCAAATTATTTATTCTTTTTAAATTAAAAATAGTAAAAAAATTAAAAGTTACTAAACATAATAATTTATTATATTTGTATATATGAAATTTCAATAAATTATTGTATTTAAATATTTAAATATTTTTAATGAATAAATTATAATATGATTTAACATGTTTAACACGTCGTGTCGACATAACACCACATGTCGTGTGTAGACGTGTCGTGTTAACCGATTCTTTCATTTGACACGACACAATATGACACATTTAAAATATTACGTCACGTCTATAACCAATTCGTTTATTTCTTTTTAAGTATTTTTGTCAGATTTTTAAAAACTATTGAAGGGTCCATGACTAATTATATTTGTGATTTTCTAAAATGCGCAAAATATTTCATAATGGTATAAATTACAAAAATATTATAAATTTTCTATGCAACTGTGAGACATAGTGATGTCTACAATTAAAATAATACTGATTTCCTTATCGATAGGTTCCATGATGTGATTTTGTAATTAAATTCTTATTTTTTTATTAGCAAAAAAAGAAGGCTCCAAGGGTTTTAGTTCTATAATATCTAAAGCCAACATGAATGAATGGTTAGATGTAATAAAATATTTTAATTTTCTTTTTTGAATTTGTCTTTATATTTTGGAAATTATTTTTTTTTCTTTTAAGATTTTCAGGTGACTGCATATGCTTGATGTGTGTCTCGAACGCAGCTGAAAGGGAAAAAAGAAAAAGAAAAAGAAGTAGAGAGTATGTTTTTGCTTATGAATTTCTTTTTCTATGTGAGTTAAGAGATGTTAATTAGTTTTAGAATATATTTTTTTTCAATTTATCCACGTCATTAAAATATTTTTTATTTTCAATGAACTTGCTTATATTACTAATGATATGTAACAAAATGACAATCTTATGATAATGTTCTTCAACATGACTTGGCAAGTTTAACATATTTTGTTAACACGTCATGACATGTTGTATTAGAAAATAATATATTGTTTGGCATGACACGACACGACACGACATGACTTGTATAAAAAAAAATAACACGACATTTTTAAGTAGTCTAACATCCGGATTAAAAAATATTATTTTGTCATCATAGATTTCAATTAATTTATGCCATAAAAGTTTGCTTTGACTTAGTTATTACGCATGTGCGAGAATTAAAACAAATTTGTATAACATATTCATTATAAAAGAAATTTAGAATATATCCATATTATTTTTGTCATTTCAATTATAACCACAGTTAATAAATTTAAAACAATGTAGTAAAATCATTTATACAATTAATATGATAATAAAAGATTATGAAGAAAAAATCCATAGAAATAATTATCTTTGACATATATCTTTGCTTAAATCCAAACCAACATCGTTGAAATTTTTTTAGCGGGAAATTTCCATTTCACCTGATATTAGATATGAAATTTTAATCTTCTCAGCAAATTCGGCGGAGGTTAGATTGCCCCTCAAAAACTTCCATCTGAAAATCGCCAAAAATTTCCCCCCAAAAAAAAAATTCATTTAGGCGCTAAATTTTTTTCCAAAATCAATTATCGCGCCTCTTTTTTCCATACTGCCGCTTCCAACCATCCTCATTAATAGAAAATGAATATTCCAATCAATATTCCAATCATGTCCATGGATAGATGACATGTGCCTGTATATATATTAAAATATTATTGAAATACATGAACTTGTATTATAAGACTGCATCAACTCTATCTTTCCGGTAATGATTACAAATTCAATTAGTATTTCAAGAAATAATTTTATTTATAAATTTTACTTGTAATAGTAAAATATATTTGTTAATTTATATGAGAAATATGCTAATTATTCATTTTATTAAATTCGATATTTATGCATTTTACTTCATATTTAATTTTGTTAATCAGCTTTTACTCTTTTATAAAATATCCCAGGTTTAGTCACATATATTAATTTCTCGTACATACATGTGATTTGAGATACTAATATAATAAGAAATGTACTGATTTTATTAATTTAAATCTAGATTAATCTAAAATGATTAACAATCATGGGTATCTAGCTCAATTCATGTATGCATGTATGATTGATAAAAAAAAATGATGGTACCTAAGATATATGCACGTACATATGATCTAAAAATTAATTTATATCAAAGAAAAAAATGAATTTTGAATTTTTTTTTTTTGAGACTGACTTTGAATTTACTAATTAAAAGAGAGTATGGAGCATCACAAGAAAATAATAAGAAATTCCACTCATATTATTTTGTAAAATATAATAGTGACTTCCACGGAGGATTCTAGATTTAATGAAATGTTTGCACATATACCTAAATGATATCACGAGTTACTATAATTAAGAAGATATATTAATTAATTCTTATTTTAATTACAAACTAAAAGTTTAAAATGATTGTGACTTCCACAGTTTTCTTAATGTTCATTAGAATCGGAATTTAAGAGGTTATAAACATATTTTTCGATAAAATGTTGTAACTTATTTTTAATTTGATGACTTTTTATTTAATCGAATACAATTTAATTACTTTCTTTCTTTTGTAGAAAAGGGGATGTATTTGCCATCCAATTTTTTTTTAAAATAAAAAATACACGCGAGGAATAAAATTTAGTTTCTATATAAATTAATATTTTTTTACTGAAAAATAAATGTGTTTGAACGTGTCTTGACATGATACGTCTAAGTATAAGAAGAATTTCTAAATGTATTCTAAATGCATTCTAAAATATGAAAAGATCAACATCCGCTCCGTATCTGATCCGTTTTCATCCCTAAATACAAGTCATATGAAAAAAAAAATCAATGAAGTACATAACTTGTATTTCAATTTAGTCGCCAAATTATTAATGTAAAGATTAAGAATTTAAATATAATTTGGTATATTGTCAAAATTATCAATTAAGTTAGCATATTAATCTTATTGCATTGCTATTTGTATTGTAAAAATCCGTAAAATAGCTAAAATTGTCGAAAAGAATATAAAATTTGGTCTTCAAGATAATCTCATTATGAAGATCACGTTTAGCGATTTGGATTGATCGTTTAAAATTTCAATTTTGAGTCTCGGACCTCGATTAATGTAGATTTTAGTATGATAATAATAACCCATCAATTCTATGGTATGATTTCTCCTAATTTCAATTTCAATTGAAATTTTACAAACAAGAGACCGATTGTGATTTTAAAATTCAACTAAAAAGAATTTTTATTATAAAGGAAATGGAGATTGTTAATTCCAAAATTTAAGAGATATATACATAATAATATAAATGATTCCAAGATAAACGTTCATATTGCCTCTATACATCCTATGTTATTATTTAATATTTGTATTAATTTGTATGAAAAAAAATATTCACAGGAATCTATTTTAGATCTATTTGCTCCCTCTAATAAACTATAATTTCCATGACAAAATTTTGGCTCGTATACTTCCCCCCCAAATTTTCATTAGAAATTTCATCTAACCCTTTTGCGCTGCCAACATTCATAGTCAAGAGCATATTTCATATGCCGCCGCCGCCTCCCTTCTCAAACCCTAACCAAATTCTACTTGACATGCGAGAGGGCTTCATTAGTTAATCTTTCTCGCTATCCATCCTTTTCTATGGCTCCACCGCCTTCTCGTCTGTCGGTCTCCCGCTCTTACTCGCGCATCAGGTCGTTTTTCTCTCTCACGCCTAGAGAGGGAAACGAAGAAGAAGAAGTGCCGTGCAGTGCGTGCACGTCGACAGTGTCGACGATCTCCCGACGCTCCCCTCGCCTCGCTTACTGCGGCCTCTGCGCTCCCGCAAGGTTAAAACGAAACTCTCGATCGGCAACGCGTGCTTTCTCACAAGGTTGAATCAGTCTTCGTTCTCAACTTAAAGAGTTTACACTTGACATTGTTCTTTTTGTCCAATCATCCCTCGAACATATTTCAGGTACTTCAAGGACTTATACCCAATCTACAATAAAAAGAGTTCATTATAATTTTGTAACCAAAAAAATTGTTACTGTTTTTTGTTGCGTTGCAATTTTGTCTTGGGAGATAATTTGACTAATTGCAATTAGTTTCAGTTAATGTACACATTATTCAATTTGTTGTTTTGTTCCTATGACATTACTTAAAAGAAAAATTATTCAATTTGAGTTTGCCAACTGTGCATCTAATAATATCAATATGCTAATTACATTGTTGATTTTTTTTTGGATGGTTTACTAAAGTACTAATTGGTAATAGCAGAAAAATTGAATAACATTTTTTTTACATTTATCCTAGTATTTGAGTAATTGATAAATATCTTTTTATTATTCTAGTGTTATGTCTCGCTAGGAAAAAAAAATTGCATCCAGTTACAAGAATTGTTGAACTGACTCACATTTAATGATCCATGAAAGGTACGATGAGGTAAATATTTTACTTATTCATCATATTAAAGGGCATCTCAATGATTATACATTTTATCTAAATCTGAATTTGCCTTTCTGCTTGATGTGTTTCTATGACTGTATTAGTTATTTCCATACTGCTAGCAAGACTCTTAAATATTATATCAATAACAATAAGAGTATTATGTAAGTGGTCCAGAAAAATACTGGTTTTATAAATATTTGACAATTTGAACCACATGTAGCTCTCTGTCAATACCTTGCAGATTCGAAGTTGATTTTATTTTCAGATATTGTTTAGTCCTATTACTAAATTCTGTCAAAATTAGTAATTTTTCTAATTATAATATTCCGACATCTGATTTTATGATTAACTTTTTTTAGGCCATAGAAATTGGCAAGGCTGTGAATGGTGTAAGAAAGCACAACTCAGCAAATTCAATAGCTTGTTTGCATACTTATCGAGTAAGTTTGGTTTTTGTAATTTGGTTCTTGAAATAGAAAATATATGTGGATTATTTAATTCGTGTCTTTCATGTTGTATAGGCTAGACAGAGCTAGTCGATGTGGGTTGGTTCAACTACTCTTGTTGCTTGTATGGAAATTGAAACATAATATATAAATACAGAATTTTCTTTATGGAGTTGATTTTTTATTTAACATTTAATTAGTGTTATTTAAATTGCAGATAAGTAAGAGGAAAATGAATATAATGACCAAGAAGAAAAAGAGGGCTTCCCTTCTCCACTCACGAAAGAGCATTTCGTGCCACTCAAACCACTGGCATCCAATTAGATGGGTATGAAAGGACTTTACCATAACTCAACTTAGTCATAAATTATATAATTTTTTGTTTCTATTTGGAACTTGATCCATAGATCTTAATCAATGGCTTGGATTCGTTGTTAATATAAAGAAAATCAATGTTATATTAATTCAATTTATATGTAAGAAGCAATGTGTCATGTGATTAGTTGTCAGCATTCGTGTCTGCAAAAGCAATTATTATGGAAAAGCCTCGTGCAAGCAAGTTTAAGCATGATTATGATTGAGAACTATTAGAAAGGTATTGTGTTAATTCCTAGTTCAAACCTTAACTAAGAGACCATTCACTGCACTTCTAAAAAAAAAATTTTGCATTAGGAACTTAGTGTCATTCTATGGATAATGTTAATTTTAAGTTGCAAAAATGGTGACTAAAAATGGTCCAGTGAATAGTCACTGCGCAGCTAGACTGGTTAGATTTTAATATTGTTTCAAAAACGATCACTGTACTGGATATTCTTATAAACTTGGTTGTAAGTTGCATGTTTAATCATTTTCAAACTGAAGGTTTCACAACTATCTTTTGGATTTATTTTTCCAAACTTGGTTTATTTGCTAGACTCGTGAAGCAAACTGTGGCAGAACTTATGGGTTTAGAAGTTTGTTCGACAAAATTGAGATGCCAATTAACAAACACGTACCAGACTCATTGCAGCACTGAGGTTCTTTGCTTTTAGGTTTTAAAGTTTTTTTTGTTTAGACAAATTTAGAAACTTATGTTATTTTACTTTGAATTCTGATTTGTATCAAATTGCTTGTAAAAATGTTGTTTATTGAGTTCAATGAAATTTAGAATTTGTGTGATATGTGTTTTGAATAGTACTTATGTTTGTGATACTATAGAATAATTAAAATCATATGAATTGAATAGTGGTGGTACCAAATTGGTACGGGTTACTATAGAACAATTAAAATCATATGAATTGAATAGTGGTGGTACAAAATTGGTACCGGGCAGAAATGAATAGCTATATAAATGTATTTGAAATGGATAGAAATAAATGTGCCGCTATATCGACTTCCATATCTGAAAGCGGGCCCTGCTAAAAGCTGACGATATATATCAGACCATATCCAAATGCATCAGTATATCGACGCATAAAGTAATGTGGGCCCCATAAAATATAACAATGGTCAATAATCAAATCCATCGGTATATCGATTCACAAATTAACGTAGGTCCCACCAGGTTCTGACAATGTGGGTCCCACCACGTTCTGACAACGTGGGTCCCACCAGGTTTTGACAATGTGGGTCCCGTAATCTGACAATGTGGGTCTCGTATTTTCTCGCATTTTTTATCTGGGTCGCTAAGGAAAGGCGTCGCCGTGTCGACAGAGTTGTTTCCAAATAGAGACGCAGTAAGAATCGAATGAGCTGTCGGACGAGGAGAGATGTTGACGCAACAGAGATCATAATTAAGGACACAGTAAACTAATTCGCGTCCATGCGACCCAGATGTTGAGTATTTGCGGCTAGGGTATCGGGGTCCCTATGGTTGCGTTGCTAAGTGGACGCGAGGGTCTTGTCGTGTCGGAATAGGGACGCGAATTTGGGTTGCAGATAAGTCTGATTCTAGTAGTGTAAGATTAAAAGCCCCACATCTAGTTGGAGTCGGATCTGCTATGTAAGTTTTATATTACTTATCTGAATCGTCTAATTTAAAACGGAGATATCTAATTCATTTATTTAGATCCGGACCATCTAATTTATAACATACATGCCAAATTAATTTTTGTATATATCTAAAATAGCTTTTTTGTGACGTTGTGCAATAGTTCTAATATATTCATTTTAAATCGGACGGTTCAAAAAAAAATAAAAAGAAGAATCTTGGAACCATATATTAATAATAATAGCACAAATAAAAGCCACCTATCAGGCCATAACAAAATCCAAGATAAATGGATGCAATTGGGCGAATAAGGTCGATTTAGACTAAAATATTATCACGGACTTGGATGGCATTGACAACCACTAATGCAAGTATAAACAGAACAATGAAATATAATAATCTTCTGTGGCGTTATCAATTAATGAAGCTTAATATTAACAAGAAACATGCATAATATTGTTTCATCATTTTGTTGTCTGATGCCAACAATTGTTTAAACATAATCTGCATATAATGGTTGTCAAGTTATTGGTTATTAATTCAAAAGTGTCATAATTAATTCGATCAATATGGATTGTTGCTAAAACGGGACATCTCTGTGCTTAGTTTATTAAGAATAAGGCTGCAATAAAGTTATGTCGTTCATTTAAGATTGGGCTATGTTATCTAAAATAAATCAAATCAAACATTCAATATCAGCTGTTCAATGAGAATTGATCTAGTCCGTCATCAAAATCTGATGCCCTTCATTTCTGATCTTGTTAGAATTGATACGAATAGACACTACTTGGTAGATATATAAAATATTTAATATGGAAAAAAAATTTATTATATTTTTTTATCTTCATCCTTATTAATAGTCTACCATCCAAACGACATTTTTCTATTCATGAATAACCTATTCTTCACCATTCTCTATTTACAATCATTATTCATAATTGCTTAACACCATTCCCTCCTTAGCATCATATCCATCATCACGCATTTTTTTTCCCATTTCCGGAGCGTCATCCCATCCTTCCTGTGTATGTCTCTAATCCTCATCTAGAGCGTACTCTTCTCTTCTTCTTTTTGGTGCCTACGCTTCCCTCTATCTCCCACCTCATGCAAACCCGCACCCCACACAGTACTAATTATCATGGAAAAAATATTAATTATCCCGAAAAAATATATTATTTGTTTTAGAAATAAAGTTAATTGTTCTGAAAAATAATACTAACAGATTTAAAAAAAAGTTAATTATTAAAAAAAATATTAATTGTCTTGTTAAAGAATAGTAATTGTCTTAAGAAAAAAGTTAATTGTTCTAGAAAAAAATATTAATTATTTTGGAAAAAACTTTTATATTAAAAAATTATTAATTATCATGGAAAATAAAAAAGTTAATTATCTCGAAAAAAAATATTAACTGTCCAGTAAAAAATATTTGTCCTAAGAAAAAATATTAATTGTCCTAGGAAAAAATTAGTTATCTTGAAAAATAATACTAATTGTCTTTATATACATATTAATTTTCGTAAGAAATAATTGGTGAGAGGAGGGAGGGGTGGGGTGAAAGGTCATCGTTAGGTGGGGGAGGGAGGCATATATAGGTGCTAGGATGGGAGGGGTGAGTACGCTCTAGATGGTATAGAATCAACGACATGATGATGAGAATGAGCCAAAAAAATAAAAAAATAATTAGTATTTAGACCATCACATTTCGAAAATAAAAAAGAAAAAACGTGTAGTAAAGATGGAGATAATACCTGCTAGGAATCATCTACCTTTTCTGATTTTTTTTTTGGTATCTATTCGCTATTTTTTTGTTGAGATAGTTAGTTTTATGCCATTGTGATTTTTGTCAATTAGGAGAATACCATTCTTAAATGGATAATTAAATTTATGCCATTACAGAATTGCTAAAATTAGTTTTTTACCACTATTTCTCTAAAAACATACTAAATTCTAAAAATGTCATTACCAAAATTGTCATTCTTTTTTATTTAATTACCAAATTACCCCACGCTAAAAACAAACCCTTAAAAAAAATGGTGTTCAGGAACAACTTTGATTACATTAAAGATCTGTAATTATAAATACCAGTAAACTTTTTGTTTAATGGAAGCCGACGGATAGTTTTTACTAAAAAAAAAGTTTCAAGAACAATTTTATAAACATAGAATGATTCTTTGAATGAAATTTGCTTTCCCTTCTTATTATGAACTGAATGGAGTTATGAAAGTTTGTCATGAGTATTTTGTTGAACTGTAAGAAATCGTGAAACTTAAAAGTTCTTTTTGTCATGAGTATTCATGTTGAACTGTAATTGATTTTATTGATGGTAAAAATAATGAAGTTTACAAAAAGTTTGTCATTGTATTTTGTTGTAGATTTATAATTGCATAAAATCAATTATATCTTTTGTGATGGTATATCACTAATTTTTTAGTTTTATAGTGGCATATTTAAAGGGATAAAATTGTCATATCAATTTTTGATGGCATAACACTAATTTCTATTATTTTATAGTGGCATGAAAATACTTTATCATTTAGTGATAAAATATTTCTAATTTTAAATTTTTGTAGTTGCATAAATCTAAATCATTTTTTTAAGTCAAAATTAGATATAACCCTTTTTTGTTTATTCGAGTGGCTCCTTGTCAGATATAAAGCCATATTGGTTCTTTGCGCCTTTTAGTCCACTTGAAGATAACAAAAAGTCAGACCTACCATTCGGCACGTGGGAAAATTAATTCTCTAATTAATTTCCCATATGACCTAGCTGATACAGCAGATGTGGGCATGTGGCCCAGTTTCCATCAGACACTGAGATAACTCGCGGATGAATATGATGTATTACAATCTGCTTTCTTATTACATACGTTTTTTTTTTATAAAAAAAATCAGTATATATATTTTTATATTTTATTGAAAATATTTCACTTACTGTTTGTATGTACAAAAGTGATTTTAGACACCGCAAATATATTACAAAGGTGATAAATTAGAGGTCTAAAGTGATCCAACTTATTTTTAAATTAAATGTCTATTGAAAGATCTTTCAGCCGGATTTCAAACCTGCGATCTTTCACTCAAGGTGCATTGATCTTTGTCACTAGACCAAGAGCTGGTTCTTGATATAAAAATATTATTCAATCATATTGTTACAAGTGAATACCTAGATATATATAGAACAATGTGATACATTCAGAACAAGCTTTTGATCTAGTAACAAGGAGCGATGCACTTTGAGTGAAAGGTCGCAAGTTCGAAACCCGGTAGGTCTTTCATAGACATTTAATTTAATAATAAGTTGGATGACTTAGACCCCCAATTTATCTTAAAAAAAACAATTTGATACATTCTTAGCGACTAATTACACTGAATTAACCCCTAATTACAAACTAAATTCTTAGGCTAAATTCTAGACTAGATACATTTTTAGAGGCGTTCTCAGCTGATGTCTAGTACTCTAATACGTCCCCAAGACGAACTTTGAGCTTGAAACACATAGATAGAAAACATACAGTAAATAAAGGTTTTGTAAGGATATCGGCTAGTTGATCCTGAGAGCTCAAAAAACTTAAACTTGAAGTTCCTTATTATTAGTGGTACGTTCACATATAAAGTGGTAGTCGATCTTGATATGTTTTGTTTGTGAATGGAACATAGGATTCAAAGTTAAGAAGGTCGTCCCGATGTTGCCACACCATAAAAGTGGAGGTTCTTGAATGACAATGGCAAGTTCGTTGAGATGATAACGAAGTCATAGCAATTCGACCCAAGTCATGGCTAGACTCTGATATTCGGCCTTGATACTAGATTTAGAAACGGCTGGTTGTTGCTTGACACTCAAAGGGAAATTTCTTTCTGTGCCACCCCGAAGTTGCGAAATCTAGCCTTTGCCATCCGAAAATGAAACCTTCTGATTTTGCCACCCTATAACGCGATTTTCTTCTGTAATTGCCCTTTTGGGCCTTTAATCGATTTTTTGAATTAAAAAAAATAAAAATCCAAAATATATGACGATTGTACCCTCAGTCGAATCGATAGAGTCGAACCTCTTAGTCGATCCAGTCGAACCATAAAACCCATCTCCTCTTCTTCATCTCTTCTTCTCTTCAATTAGATGAACCCTAAAACTTGGAAGTTGGAACCCAGTGAAATAGATCTCGCAAGCCAATCAGGCGAACCCTAATGCCCATCTCCTCTTCCTCTTCTCTTCTTTTATAAACCCTAGATGTCGCACCCTTCCTCCACTCCTTCGGCTGCGAGGATCGTTTGAGCAATCTCTGCCATATTGTCGCTCCTCCGTCTCCTTGCCAATCTCTGCCATGCATCGTCGTTTCAACAAATCAGATTCTTTCTCGCACTCAGCGTCCTCGAACGTTGGGTCCCACGCAAGTCGAAGAGAAGATTTGCCGCTGGTGCCATGCCCGTCGTGTGGTCTTTTAGTGAAAAAGTTTGTTAGCAATACTGACAGGAATCCAAACCGAGTGTTTTACTAATGCGTAAACGAGGTACAAAATTTTTCCATTTATAATTGATGAATCTGGTACTGGTAAAAAATGCAGGAGCATGAAATTTTGATGAATTTGGTATTGTTCGCAATTTGATGAATTTGGTATCAATTTGATGAAATTTTGATGAATTTGGTACCAATTTGATAAACTTGGTATTAGTCATTATTAAACTAGACTCGAAAACATCAGTTTCACCTACTGATCGAGCTGTTGTCAGACCTAGCAAACGGACCTAGTAATAAAGAAACTGAGTTATGGTCAGAGATGGTGAGATATGATCTATAATAAAACTGAGTTATGCATCTTTATTATCCCAACTTGATTGCTTATTTTTTATCTTCATTTCTTTTTTTTATTTTAATATATTACTAATTGTAAATTTTGGAAGTGGGAAAACGAATATTTGAGTCATCTAATAAAGGCAAAAGTTGCTGTTCCATCAATTGAATCTGAGGTAGACTTGGTAAATTTTGCTAGACTTGAAGCTCAATTGGACAATCTCACAAATGAATTCAAGAGAAAATGTCAAGATGATGAGCGCCAAATTAAAGCACTTGTTGTGTCGTTGGATAATTTTAAAATGTATAATTGTATGAGTGCCATTGTGATAGTCACTCTTTTAATTATGGTGATTGCTCTTTGCTCTTTTAGTTGTATTGCTATAGGAAGACTTAGTTGAAATGTATCTTTTAATAATAATGGATCCAGAATGATTAATATGACTCTAGTTAGTTTAGCATATTTTGTATGACTTGATAATCGTAGTTTGTCTTCTTATTTAGTTGAAATTTAAACTAGGTCTCCTCTGTTTGTCTATTATTAAATATTCTGTATAAACAGGCTTAACTGCTTAGCTTAACTACAAGGGAAAGGGCGATAACGAAAGATGCAAAGACAAGATTCCGTTCTTGCTTAGCATGGATATTTCAATTGGCATTTTACCCAGAGCATGTGCTCTGAACTTCTTGACACGAGCTGCTTCCACATGAAATTGTCTCACTTGTGTTTGACTTGCTCGGGCTATACGTGTTAAATGCAAAATTCTGTTCAACTTTCAGCACCATATACAGAGAATTGTAGTTAGTATTTATAAAGATCAACGTTAACTGAGAAATTTGTAATACATTGAAGTACTAGTTGCGTGGCAGACAAATCTCAATACATATGGGTCCTTTCTTACAGGCCTGAAGGACATTATTCTGTATAGGCTGGTTCTGCACTCGTGTTAAAGGAAAAAAAACATTAAATAAAAGTGAAACTTAGCATGGATCCATCCTAATACACAAACATTACTTCACAAAATACACGTCTTAAACAGACTAACTTCAAACAATAAAGGGACCCAACAATAAATGTGTTAAACAGACTAACTTCAAACAGTAAATGTCTTAAAATACATTCTAAACAGTAAAAGACATTTCTAAAGGCCAAAATACATCCACCTCAAAATACAAATGTCATGAGTTAAACAGACTAACTTCACAAAACAGTAAATGTCTTCACTAAACAACTAATTTTGTCATTCTGCACCATTTACTACATTTTTCCTTCTCTTCCTGCAAAAAAGAAATAGAAATGTCATGAATTAAACATACTTCTCTCTACTTCTATTCCTGTTTTCATCTAAGTCATCGATAGCTTCTTTGCATGTCCTTGCTTGATGGCCCATCCTTTTGCATCTCTTGCATTGATGTCTCCTTGCACCCAATTCTACACAACCCCGGATCCTTTCTTTTCTAGGTCTTCCAGCAGTCCTTTTCATTATAGGTGGCCAAATAGTATATCCAGGATCGGATTTGACCCACATGGTAGTATCACCTATAGGCATTATCACTCCCTCATACGCCTTCCTATACCTCTCAATTGAATAATACTCATGCACATAGTCCTCGATAGAAACTCCTATAAGAGTACAAATAAATGCAACAGCATGTATACATGGCTTACCACAAAGCTGCCATTGTCTACACGTGCATTGTTGCTTGTCTATCTCAACTGCATGGGTCCAAAAAGTGATTTTGGTTGTTCCACTCACTTCTGCACAATGGTCACCAGCTCTACATACAGTCATTCTCCTAGTTTCAGGATGTCTACTCAGATCATTTAGTTCCTTCATTACACTTGGCACAATCTTACCATTTATCTTCCTCCCTACTGTCCTCCGTCTTTCAAATGTCACCATAATTTGTCGCCTTATCTGATTTAGCATTTGAATGACATGCAAATCCTTCAGACCTTTTATCCAATTATTAAATGATTCTGATATATTGTTGGTCACGTAATCGACCTTTGAGGCTTCCGAGAACTTGCTTCTACACCAAAGAGAATGTTTCTCCAAATACTTGATTGCAGCAGGTGATGCTTTCTTCATCGCACTCAAGTGCTTCTTACATTTCTCTATGGTGTAAGCATGGGCAGCCGCCTTGAAATTCTCATCAAATGGATTGCCATGAAATTTTTTTTTGAAATTATCACCCAAATGACGAAAACATGTTCTGTGCTCAACGTCAGGAAAAATAGTTGTGTTGAGTTATATTAGTTATGATATTATTTCTAGTATTTATGTTATTTGTAGAAGTCTAGGGTCTTATTTGTAAAAGTATGATTCTGTATTAATATAAAAAGGGAGCCTCTGTACAGAGGCCATAATCCCTAGTTTTAACCTAAATCTCTTTCTCAAACTACATGGTATCAGAGCCAGGTTGACGGCGGCGGCGCTGAGTCCTTTCTTTCTCTTTTTCTCTCTTCCGTGCACTGCTCGCTATCCTCCTTTCTTCTTCTCTACTTGACCTGTGCACCGCGATAGTAGACCAGAAGGACGAAGGCTCTTGTGGACCGCGACAACACCGAAGCCCCTCTGTACTCTCTTGTGGACCGCGACAACACCGAAGGCCACGCTGGTGCTACCCATCTGACCCGTTTGGCCGTTCTCTCTTCATGGCTTCTGTAGTTCATCAGGTGTTCTCTTTTCTTCTCTCTCTATACAAGATCTGTTATTGGTGAATGTTGAAACTGTGATCGTGTATGTCCGCACGGTTTATGATTGAGGTGTGATTGATCTCGTCCTCTAGTTGTGATTGTGTTCGAGATACAAATGTAATTGTGAAAATGGGTGAATTTGTGACTAATAAGGAGTTGCAGGCCGTTATGGAAGGAATGGCCAAATTATTAAATGTGAAGTTTGAAGAGTCCAGTAAGAAGATTGGATCTGTGTCAGAGTCTTAGATGATACAAAAAATAGAATTGTTGGCTAATGATATCAAGCTTGAGGGGACGAGGAATTATCTGAGTTGGTCTCGGAGGGCGTTGCTGAATCTGGGCATGAAAGGACTTCAAGGACATGTGAATGGAAAGTGTATTGAACCTATTGAGAAATCAGGTACTGAGTGGACAAGATGGAGTCACATGAATTCTTTGGTGATTTCTTGGTTGTTGACATCTGTGTCTCCAGCCATAGCTGGAATGGTGGAGTCAATTAGAAGTGCAACAGATATCTGGAACACTCTGGCTAAGATGTACTCAGGAGCTGGGAGCGTGATGATGATGCTCGATGTGGAAGAAATGATCGATGCCACTGTCCAGGGAAAGAAATCAGTCCTCGAGTATGCGGCAGAGTTACGTAGTTTGTGGGCTGATTTGGATCACTATGACCCCTTGTCACTGACAAATCCAGCAGATGTTCTTTGTGTTATGCAGTATCTTGAACGGAGGTGTGTGGCTCGCTTCCTAAAAGGTCTGAACTCAAAATTTGAGGTAAAAAGGGCGGCAATATGCAGTGCCTAGAACCCAAGTTAGAGATGACAGTGACTGCTTTAATTGTGGACTGAAAGGTCACCTCAGTTTCAATTGTCATGCGCCTCGCAAGTCTATTGGTGGCCGAGGAGGTGGAGGACAGCGAGGTGGATATGGTGGTCGTGGACGTGGGAATGGATATAGAGGGCGAGGAACCCGAGGACGTGGAGGTCGAGGTGTTGCTCATTTTGCCGCGACAGAGGAATCCCATGCTGCAACAGAAACAACTGGAGGAGAACTGACAGAGCTGGAAAAGTTGCGCATGTTCAAATCCCAAGTTGAGAGCTCTAGAGGCAAGGGAAAGGTCTTAGAGGAATGTGATGACAATGCCTACTTTAGTAATGTTGGTTACTATGCACATGTGACTAAAGGTATTCAGGCACAGGCTTTTGCATCCACTAAATCTCATGTAGATTGGATTATAGACTCAGGTGCATCTAGTCATATAACAGGATCATCTAATGAATTTGTGAAATATTGTCCTAGCCAACAAATATAACTAGATACAGTCCAAACAGCTAATGGTACATCCCAACCTGTCAAGGGTATTGGTTCAGTCTATTGTAATTCTTCTATTACCCTATCATCAGTGTTGCATGTTCCTTCTTTTCCTGTTAATTTACTATCTGTTAGCTCACTAATTGATCAATTGAATTTCACTATTCTGTTTGATCAAAATATATGTTTGATTCAGGAAAAGGAAACGGGGAGGAGACTTGGGAATGGCAACAGGCGTGATGGACTTTAGTATCTGGATAAGGAGGCTGCTATGCTCATTGCTGCTATTGAAAAAGGAGCAGAAGCAGAGGCTATGTTGCAACATAATAGACTAGGGCACTTATCTTTTGATAGTATGAATAAATTGGATCCTGATTTGATGAATAAAGTAGATAGGAATAATTTTTTTTGTGATGCTTGTGAACTTGAAAAACATATTTGTTCTAGTTATAAATGATTGGTTTAAGAAGTTTGGAGCCTTTTGCACTTGTTCATTTTGATGTTCGGGGACCATGTCCTATTATTTCTGTTAGTGGATTTAGATGGTTTGTTACTTTTATTGATTGTTACTCACGTATGACTTGGGTATACATGATGAAATAGAAATCTGAAGTTCTCAAATGCTTTAAAGATTTTTGTGCTTGTGTAAAAACTCAATTTGGAATACAGGTGAAGGTTCTTAGAACAGATAATGGAACTGAGTATGTCAATAAGGAATTTGCTAATTTTGTGTCTGAGCAAGGGGTCCTTCATCAAACTACTTGTCCAGATACTCCAGCACAAAATGGAGTGACTGAGCGAAAGAATAGGCATCTATTGGAGGTGATACGTTCACTAATACTGAGAATGAACGTACCGAAGTTCCTATGGAGTGAGGCAGTTTTGATAGCAACGTATCTGATCAATAGGATGCCATCAAGAGTGTTGGGAATGAAGACACCACGTGAGGTACAATTTGGATCCAATGATTTTGTTGTTCCGCCCAGGATGTTCGGATGTGTGTGCTATGTGAGAGATCACAGATTAACAGTAGGAAAGCTAGACCCGCGGGCGGTTAAATGCATCTTTATAGGTTATCCTTCAAATCAGAAAGGATACAGGTGTTGGTGTCCTGTTGAAAGGAAGATCTTTGTTAGTATGGATGTGACTTTCCGAAAGTCTAAACCATATTATGGAGAAAAGACAGAGTTGGACTTATTGTTTGACGATGACTCTACCAGTGCTGGTAGAGAGGGGGAGAAGGAGGGTAGACTTATAGTTGGCGATTATTCATGTCCCTTGTCGGGACTGAGTGGTGATAGCAATCTAAGTGATGATGGAAATGGTGAAAATAAAAAACAGGGGGGAGCTGATAGTGTATAAGAGGAGACCAAAACAGCATGAGCAGCCTGTGCAGCATGAACAAGCTGAACAGCATAAGCAGCATGAGCAGCATGAATCGCCTATTGCCTTAGATGCCAATGTCCCAAGTAGCTCCTCCCCAAGTCCTCCCTCAAATTCACACTCAAGGTCGATAGGTAACAATTTTCCTCAAATTTCACTTCGTAGAACATCTAGGGTTAATGTTGGGAAACCTCCTGTTAAATATGGTAATTGGGGAAATAATATTACAAATTACATTTCATATGCATCTGTTCCACCTGCATATAAGTCCTTCCTTGCATCTCTAGATTATGTGCCTGTACCTAACACATGGCAGGTAGCTAAGCAAGATCCTAGATGGTTCGGTGCCATACAGAAAGAACTTCAGGCATTGAAGAAAAATGACACATGGGAGTTGGTACCTTTACCAGTTGGAAAGCGTGTTGTCGGATGTAAATGGGTGTACACTGTCAAGCAAACTCCAGAAGGCAAGATTGATAGGTACAAAGCCCGACTGGTTGCAAAAGGATACAGTCAGACTTATGGTATCGACTATGATGAGACCTTTGCTCCTGTTGCAAAAATGAGCACTGTGAGAATGTTGGTGTCGTGTGCTGCCAACTTCAATTGGCCATTACACCAATTGGATGTCAAGAATGCTTTCTGCATGGAGATCTCCAAGAAGAGGTGTACATGGAGATTCCACCTGGATTTGTTACTCCACAATCAGCTGGGAAGGTATGCAAACTCAAGAAGTCATTGTATGGGCTTAAACAATCTCCGCGAGCATGGTTTGATAGGTTCAAACTTGCAGTTTGTGGCATGGGATACAAGCAATGTAATGGAGATCATATTGTATTCTACAGACACCTGAAAGGTCGTATCCCCATCCTGGCTGTTTATGTTGATGATATTGTGATTACTGGAGACGATTTTGAGGAGATCATGCGGCTAAAAGAAAATTTTGGAAAGGAATTTGAGGTCAAGAATTTAGGACAATTGAAGTATTTTCTGGGAATTGAAATTGCCAGATCGAAGACTGGTATAGTGCTTTCTCAACGAAAGAATGCACTAGATCTTCTTTCAGAAACGGGGATGTTAGGTTGTAGGGTTGCCCCTACTCCTATTGAGCCGAATCAGAAGCTGTGTGCTGAGGGAGGTGACTCAGTGGACAAGGAACAGTACCAAAGACTAGTTGGTAAGCTCATTTACTTATGCCACACTAGACCTGATATTTCTCATGCAGTGAGTGTGGTGAGTAGATACATGCATGATCCGAGAGAGCAACATTTTGATGTTGTTCACAGGATCCTTAGATATATCAAAGGGAGTCCTGGAAAAGGACTGTGGTTCAGAAGCCATGGACATCTGAGAGTTGAAGGCTATTGTGATGCTGACTGGGCAGGTTGTGTGGATGATCGTAGATCCACCATAGGATATTGTATGTTTGTCGGAGGCAATCTTGTGTCTTGGCGAAGCAAGAAGCAAGATGTGGTGGCCAGATCTACAGCTGAGGTTGAGTATAGGGCTATGGCACTCAGTCTATGTGAGTTAATGTGGGTGAAGAATCTCCTATCTGAGTTCCGCGTGTTTCGAGGAGAATCTTTACAACTTCGGTTCGCCAACAAGTCAACAATCAACATTGCAAACAATCTAGTTCAGCATGATCGTACCAAACATGTGGAAATTGATCGTTTCTTCATCAAAGAACAATTGAATAATGGAGTGTTGATGTTGAACTATGTGAAATCAGAAGACCAATTGGCTGATTGTCTAACTAAGGGTTTGGGTTGTAAGCAGTTTGAGAGTTCTTGTAACAAGATGGGGATGATTGATATCTATCGCCCATCTTGAGGGGGAGTGTTGAGTTATATTAGTTATGAAATTATTTCTAGTATTTATGTTATTTGTAGAAGTCTAGGGTCTTATTTGTAAAAGTACGATTCTGGAACCACAAATTTTAACCTAAATCTCTTTCTCAAACCACAAGTTGCAATAGCCTTGTCTAATCCCTTCATCCATCTGAAGATATAACAAATCCTAGTAGAGTTCCAATTGCTTTCCTTAATTGAGTCATAAACCAAGTCCAATTTTCAGTTGTCTCCAAATCAAATACACCGTATGCAACGGGATACAACCAATTGAACCCATCTACACCGCAAGCGGTTGCCAACTGCCCCTTACACCTCCCTGTTTTGAGAGCAATTAAAAATCAGCAATTAACTATTATTTCGAATATATTTGGAATCTAGCAACTAATTATAGGGTCAACTATCCAGATACTGTTTTGAAACATGGAATTTAGTACTATTTTTGTGATGCGCCAATAAAAAAAGAAAGAGACTAAGCCACAGTCTACAAAATTAAACATGCCACAAGATTAATCTCCAATGAAATATCAGTTTCATCTCCAATGAAATACCATAATTCAACAATTAAATTCATCACTAAATTACCTGTCAACCAAGTAGAATCCACTGCCAAATATGGTCTGCAACCATTTATAAATCCATCTATGCATGGTTTTAATGCCACCAGCATCTTGCTAAACCGCACCTTATCGCCGTGCCTTTCACATTCTATCTCGACAAGGCTGCCAGGACATTTACTTTCTAACTCTGCTTTGAAGTTGTACACCAATTTGAAGCTTTCCTCCCATGACCCCTGGAGCCCTTCCAGTGCAGCAGTCCTTCCGGCCCAAGCTTTACCATAATTTAATTTGACATGAAATTCTTCTACTAATTTATTTTGTACTGCCTTTGCTTCAGCCGATGGATGTAACCTTAAAAAATTGGCAGCCCTCTTCGATACCCAAGACTTGAAAACCATAGTCCCCTTAGACCTTCCTACAGATGGACAAGTATGTCCTTGTGGCAAGACAGTTATCTGCATAAGGGAAGGGATTAATATCAACTTAACAGTAGGTAAACTAAGACTTAACATGCGTGAAAGTATAACAAATAGAATTACCTTGAAAGTTTTATTGTCATCTCGAAGTCTATAAGCCCGAATCCTCCAAGGACAACCCTTATAAGCACATTTTGCCATGAATCGTTTCTTGTCTGACTTCAATGTGGTACAAAGTCAGTTTTAATAGCAAAATGTCTCAATGATTTTCTAAATGCATCCACGTCCGGAAATAATGCATTAAGCTTTATTCTCGGATTATCAGGATCATATAGTACACTATGTTCAATCTCAGGAAGTATGGCTGGCGCCAAATTGGTTTCTATTTGTACATGTATAGGAGCAATTACATCTAGAGGAGAAATTGCATCAACCTCATCATCGAGATACATTCTCTCCCCGTCAGCTTCCACATACTGCTCATACTCCTGCTCTTCATAGTTCTCAACAGTACCGGAAATGTTGCATCCCTCAGAACTTTTTTCTTGACTCAAACTAGCACCAGCCTCAGCCACACTAGGTAATGGTTGACTTTCATTGCAATTTGTACCACTCCACTTTGTAGTACTGTCCATTATCATTCAAATCAAGTCCTGAAAAGCAAAAGTATTATAGCCGTAAGTAGACACAAGTAAAAAAGACATAACAAGTGATTTTAAAGATACAGCAAGTAGCCACAAGTAAAAATGGAAACTTACTCAAATACACTCTAGGTGAAAGAAAAAAATTCCTGAAAACAAATTGTTCAAAATTGCTCAGAACATATTTCCTGTAACAACAACACAACAACACTTGTTCAAAATTGCTCAAAAAAAATTTGCTCAAAAAAAATTGTTCAAAAGAATTCAAAAAACGAACCTAATCCAGAGACGAATGTTGTGCGAGGGAGGACGACCAGTGCGACTGAGAAAATCTATCCAAGCTCCAACCTAGGGTTTGACGAAAGACAAAAGGCCGAGTGAGACTTTCCAGAGAGATAGATCCAAGCTTTTTGGAATGTTCAAAACTAGGCCATGGAGGAAAGGGGACTGGTTGAGAGAGAGAGAGAGAGAGAGAGAGAGAGTCACCGATGAAGAGAGGAGATCGATTTGCTAGGGTTTATGCTCGATGGGAGAAGAGAGGGATCCATTTTATTGCTAGGGTTTATCCATTTTGCGAAAAGAGGAGAAGATTTGAAGATAGAAAGGGATCGATGGGTCTGTACTCGTACTCGTAATCGATGAGATTACGAAGTGGTTTAATTCGACAAAGGGTAGAATGATCATATATTTTTGTTATTATTATTTAAATCCTGTTTATATTATAAAAAAAATCAAAAGTGGCATTTTCAGAGGGAAGTCGAGTTATAGGGTGGCAAAATCAGAAGGTTTCATTTTCGGGTGGCAAATGCTAGATTTCGTAACTTCATGGTGACACAAACAGAAATTTCCCAAAAAAAAAAAGTAGTGTAACAATGTGCTATTCATAGATTTTTCTCATTTGTTAGTACAAGTAAAAAAAATAAATAAATTGGTAATTTCTTTCGTTATATCTCTAATAAATTTCAAAATATAACTACACTAAAATTTCAAATTTGTCCAGTAAGAAAAATCTTTCAATATATAGGTCTGGTATAAACCAAGTTTAAAATTTGTCTAGTAATATGTGAAAAAATCCAGGTATCAACCAACTTTCTTGTAGTGCGGATAATAGTACGAATATCGTCTCTGGCTCTATGTTATATCAATCGCCAAAACAAAATTAAAAAACACAACATATATATTATAGAAAGGCAACATATATAACCAATGAACCACTAATTGGAGAGACAGTACCACTGTACCACTGTACCAACAAATCGGTCAACTTTTACCCACGTGAAAGTTAATCAGTGAACAAAACTTCAATTTTGAGTGGTCGCCGTTGACATCATGTTCACACCTAGTTAAGAAAAGCCAAGTTAGCTGACATCGCTTGCATACACGTCAGCGAACCACAGATACAATTTCAGGAGACATTTTCACGTGCTGATGTGCATCGAGAAAAAGCCAGCTGTTTCCATCTCCCCACTCCTCCCCCCACTCCCCGAGGACTGGCCTGTAGTCCAATCCGACTCTGCTGTTGCGCGACACAGCGTGTAGCGCACTACGAGCCGTCTGATCTTGATCGGACGGTTCACTTTTTACGGGCCCATCAATCTAGGTTACATGCACGGGGCTCCCTTGTCCATTGGATCTTAATCAGACGGCCAGCGTACCGCGCGACACGCTGTGTCGCGCGACAGCGGATCTGAATTTCCTGTAGTCTGTAGATAAATGTATTAATTTAACATTAGTTAAAGATTACAAATCCACTATATTTTCTATGACGCTTTATTTCTTTTATCTTTATGTAACCTCCTTAACAGCTGCACTCCATTTTTGCTTCAAAAAAAATCTTAGAAACAAGCCATTCTTCAATTTCACGTACTTATTTATTATACATTGGTAGCTTACATTTACATGTATTCCAAAATATTTTAATTTGACAAATTTGATGAAACATACAAATGTGATATTTTCCAATGATTCTTTAATGCTTTTGGATTCCATATTTTGGTAGCTTACATATGATCTAAAATATTATAATTTGGCAAAATTTAATGAAACCTACAAATGTGATATTTTTGCATGATTCTTTAATTTTTTTGGATTCCATATTTTGGTTAGGTTAATGTTTCTTAAATTACATGCAAACTTAGCACCTGGTAAATATTTAAATTATTACTTTTATTTTCA